>JAWWES010000094.1:25998698-26014735 GCA_035583135.1 Lophotriccus pileatus | reverse complement strand
GCATCTGTGCAACCCTTGTGTGCTGTGGGCGCGGTGACCCTGTGGCCATGGGTGGTCCTTGTGCCAGGGAGTTGAGTCACAGCCTTGTGACTCACAAGCAATCCTTGTCTCCACTGGGCCCCTAGGAAAGGTCTTTTCTTTCACAGAAAAACACATAAATAATTTTCCCTTTGGGGGTACCCAACAGGGTGGAGGACCTGCATCCCTTCCCCACAACTGTTTCTCATTTTGTCATCTTTAATGTTTCTAGCTGCTCCAGAACTAATGTCCAGACCTCAGAGAGCTGAGTCTGTGGGGAAGGGAATGCTGGTGAGCCTCAGCCACAAAAATTATGACAGAGATACAAGATGGACTGGGGAATGCTGTGACCTGCTGTATATCTGCTGCAATAGAACCTTGTCTAAGCACTTTCACTTCTACCTGTCCCTTCTTTCCTGTTCCTCCTCTAGTCTAATTAGAAAGCAAATGACTTAGGGCAGGGCCTGTCTTCTCTTGACAGTGTGTATGTGTACAGTGTCTACTTATGATCTTGTCTGGGACTGCTGCTCCTGCTCAAGTAGCACCCAAAATACATGTTTAAGCACCATGTAATTAATCGCTAAAGTGGTATCTGTTGGTGGAAGGTGTAAGTCCCCTCTGTTACATAGAAATCACAATTTCTGTTCTCAGTTAGTGCTTCCACATGAAAGCAAACACTTAGGGATCTTTAGGAAGTTTGATCTCAAGTGCAAAGGGTGTGTGAAGAGGGGTTTATACTTTGAAAGTGTCAATATGAACCAATTTTGCTCCAGGCCTGTGCATGTATGGCATGCTTCCCTGGTAATTGACGGATTCTTATAGTCCCTTGATAGGGTTTTTTTGATAAGAGTTTGCATTCCCATAATATTTGTTCCAATTCCTCTCACCTTCCCAGGAGCACTGGATTGGACAGAGGTATTTAAAACCAGCCATGTTTTGATTTTCTCTGACTATGTTGAGTCTCACAGTTGTGCAGGATCTTGGTGGGCACTCAGGGAATGTATGTCCTGTGCACTCCCTCAGTGAATTCCCTTAGAGATGGACGTTGAATGGCATTTTCTCTGCATCAGAATCACTGGTGGAAAGTTGCAGACCCTGCTATGGCACCATTCCCATACAGCTCAACTGGAGACTCTTCAGTGTCTGCAGTTAGCGTTATCTCCAGCTTAGTAATGAATGACACCACTAAGCCTGTGCTGGAAGTTCTGAGCCACTGGTTTTACACCAGGCCACCCAGAATTCAGGCAGCAAGAACAGAAATGCAGATGCTACAGAGCTTTCCTGCTTCTTGTGGTTTGTGTCACCATATGGCACATGTAACACAGTGCCTCTCAGAAACTCCCCTAACTTCCCCCACTGGAGAAAGAGGACTCCAGTTTTAACAGGGGAAATGAGGGGATAGGAAAGGGAGTGGAGCTAGTAATGAAGGGTATCTGCAGCCACACTCATCACTGCAGATACACAGATGTCAGACTTTCTCCCTGTCAGGTGATACTCCTGAAACACAAAGTTTTTGCCTGTCCTAACAGAAGATAAATGTAATTTTCTCCATCCTTCAGTTAAAAGAAGAAAACTGGGAGGAAGAAGTGGTGTCCTGCTGGCAGTATATCTAACTGCTAAAGTAAAGATTCTTTCAAAAAATCTTTTCAATTTGCCATGGAGTGACAGAAAAATCTGTCTGTACGAGGAATCAGGTCATCCTTGATGTGTTACTCCTAGCAAATCAATTGCATGAGATTGTCTTCAAACTACAAACACACCTGAGAGATTGAACTGTGGATTAATGATGCATCAGAGACTTGACCTGACTTGCCATTTTCCCAAAGCATTGTAATGTTTAGCTTGCCAGCCAAGCATGCAAAATGAGATTGTTGACATCAGGGTACAGTACAAAGAAGGATGGTAGAATGGGGACAGTACAAGGTATATCTTGCGTTTTTATGGGCTGACATCACATCTGGAGAGCTGCTGCCCTCTGGTGAGTCAGCACACCAGAGATCGTACGAGTCTGATCCTCCAATCACTTGGATGGAGGAAATATGTGCTGTTCCTGCCAGCAGTCTCATTACAGTTAAGCCTCTCCCTTCAACAGAGAATTTTGAAAACACCGCAAAGTGTCCACTGATAAATCTCCACCTGTTTTCCTTGCCTGTAACCTCAGTTGCCACCTGCAGGTTTTCTAATCTAAAGAAGTGTGTGGGCAGCACCAGACCCCCACTCCAGTAGGAAGTATAATGATTGGAACCATGAGCCTGACATGCTCCTCTTTTGGACAGTCTGGATGTAGTTCTCAATTTCTTTGCTGACAGAAAAACCCAGAAGTTCAGAGAAAATGGGTAAAAAGTAAATTTTTGTATCTCCTGTGTGATTTGAAGTCTTAGAGAGGTTTCTTGTTTCTCTTTTACTGTGTTGTCTGCCACAGCTCTTGAGATGCTAAGACTTTTTTTTTTTTTGGAGTCTGTTTTATTCACTGGAGATTTTACTAGGAAAAAATTAGATATTGCAGTGTCATAATGATTGTAAATATCAAACAGGATCACATAAAACAGGTAGAGCACCTTCTGTTGTGGTTTGCATCAATCACCTTGTTGTTTTCTGCTGCAAAAATATTTGAGAATTACTCATTCACAGGTTACCTATACCTGTGTCAAATATTCTTCAAGACATCCCCCATGTTCATTTCTCTTCCTTTCCATCTTCTGAGTTGCATGAAGAGATCCTGATGAAAACCTTGAAGAATGAGGCAAAGAGACATCTGGGGAGGAAAGGAAGTAACTACTACCAACTCCTAACACTGTGGACTATCAAACTGGCTTAGTAATTCCTGTATTAACTGCACAGTGGAGCTTCAATATCTCTTCGAAAAAATCAGTTTTATTTATCAAAACCCTTTAATTGGCAGACAACCAATCATCATCTTAGTACCCAATCATCCTCATTTTAAAATACCATACATCATTATTGTAGGCTGGATTATTTTCAGTTTTAGCTTTCAGCCACTGAATCACATCATGTCTTTTCACTTGTTTGCCTGAAAGAAGCAGATAGTATTTGTAATGTGCCCCAAATATGGCTAATGACAGGCAGTGATCAAATCACTGCTTAAGTTTTGCTGTGGTAATCAGTGAGATTTCTCAAGTATCTTGTGTTACAAGGTAAATTTTCAAGATAAAGGATGGTTCTTGCGGCATTTTTTTTTTCCCCTCCCCCAGAGTGTGCTCTGAAGCACAGATATCAGGACTGGACAGAGACCTCCAAAGTCAGTCTGCAACTGCTGTAATATTGGCAAAAGTAACACAGAGCCCTAGACCTTGTTAACAGAATTCACCAACATCTGGTGGGATTCAGACTTCACAGCAGATATACTTTTGTTAGCAGAAAGAATTGGCACCACCATTATATGTACTATATATATAGATATATAAATTTTATGTGTTTTATAGAACATACATTTTTATACATTATATATTATATATTTTTATATACTATTATAGTATAGATAATGCATAATACATATGATACGTTATATAGTATCTATCATACTATATATTACATGTTTTATAATTTTATATAAATATAAAATAATGTGATTATGGCTTTATGACCTGTATGTGTCTATTTCTTAGGAAGGCCTCAAATAGCAACTTTCACTTGTGTGGGACCTATAAATGGGAATTGTCAGTTACTGGGGAGTGTGTTAATCTAGTCTTAGAAAAAGATTAGAATCATCCTAAAATGAGTGTTCAAAGCAAATGGGATCAATTGCTTCCTGAAAGCGATTGTCTCTGAATGCAGGGGAACCCTAAACAGCTGTTGTAGCCTCATTTCCTGGTTTTTAGATGTCTGAAGGTGAGAAAAATCTTAAATAATGTTGCTGTGCTCTGTCGTCCTGTGATTTTAAGAGGTTTAATAGGTTCATGGCTTTAACTGTAACGATGGTGTTTCTCTTTCACTGGTGAAAGCAGGATTAGCACAAAGCACCCCATTGCTCTAGACTGCTGTCAGGGACTGGTGTGCAAGCAAGAGAAACTGAGACTTTTGCAGGGTCTGGAAAAGCATTCAGGCTGTTAGCATGGAGCACTCTGACTTCAGTCCAGTTAGCCAGGCAGTTGTCTTTGCCTGAGGTGGCAAGACATGCAGAAGGATTTCTCAGAAAAATCCTTCTCCTCCCATTCTGCTCCATGCTCTTTGTCCTGCACAAAAAAAAAACCAAACCAGTAAACCAACCCTGCCCAGCTGAAGTTTGTCGAGTGAATTTCAGGGAACAGACTATTTTTATTTCAGTTACATCCTAATAGTGTGCAGGGAGGATGACTCCTGCTGAATGAACAGGAAGGAAAGGAGGTTTGAGCATGGCATTATCCCAAAACATCGCTGTGCTGTGCTGTTAACCCCTTGATGCTGTTTTATAACAACCATTTTTTTTTCCAGTCTGCGTACAACCTACTAGCTTACCCAGCTCTCTCCCAGTTTCACACACACCTGGGCTTTCTGCTGTCACACTGTCTGAGAGGCTCTGCCCAGTCATTCTGCAGATAAGTCTGAACGGGCTCTTGGCAGAGCTGCATCCCTCAGCTCCCCGCAGCTCCTCAGGACGGTTACTGCTCCAGGGCAGGGACACACACAGGTGTGCCACAGCCAGCTACATGGGTGTCAGAAGGGAAGCAGGGATGTTGAAATCTCTGGAAATGTGCCTCTGTACTCTGCTTTCTTCAGTGTGCCAGACGTGATCTTCTTGAGAAGTTTCTTTCTCTAATGGAGCTTAAGGTGAGTTGTAATGAAAGCTGAGTGGAGTTTACATCCACTGAAGTTTATGGAGCTTTTCTGCATTAAAAAAAAAACAACCAACCAAACCAAAACAGACTTTACAAGATGGAGACAGAGTTGTTTGAAAGCATCCAGTAAAGATTTCTTTTCTCTGGGACCTCTCTCTGCAAGATTGTTGGACCTTAATGAAGTGCATGTGCTAATTCTTGCTCAGAAAGTCTCCAAATTCCACCTGAAATGTGAGAGATGCAGTTATGAATAAATCATGTGTGATAGAAACCTATGTTGCTTTTCACATTTAGCAGTGGTATTAGAGCCTTTCTTTTTTTTTACAGGGAAGGCAACAAAGGCAAAAAACCCCTGACAAAACCAGACGGTTTTCAAAAAGAACTTTCAATTCAGTGAAAGCAAACTCCACCACTACTGCTGTTGGCAACTTTCTGGTGAACTTTATGTTATCCAGGAACAGCCAGGAAAGTCACCTCTTGAGTAGGCAGGATGTATGGGACAGAAACACAGCCGATTGCTTCCTACAACTGGAGTGTGATACACCTTAAAACTCATCTACAATGTCAGGATTGCTGCCGGATTGCATTGCTGGCAGTAGCAGGAAGTTGGAGATGAATACAGTGACAACTGCATTAGCCATAGAAACCCTTCTCCTACACACAACATATTCATTTCATCACAGAGACAAAAACAGGTGTACCATTGCTCAGTAGAAACAGGAAATATTATCAGATTTTGGGATATGCATGTGGTCCCACAGCACAACGTAGCAGAGATCTTTATTTTCTCTTCATTGTACTCATGATTCCAAGAATGCTTATTATTTCATCCCAGTGAATAAATACTTACTTTGCTAACAGATCAAAGGTGTTCCAGAGCATATTTCTCTCCATATTGTTTGAAACATTGTGGTTTTAGACCACCTGCATTTGTTGGTCATCTATCAGATCGACTTCTATGGCCATTTGACAAAAATGCTGGGAAAAGCATGTAAAGTTTGCTACTACTGCCAAAATCCTACTCCATCCTATTAAGTGGGGATAACACATGAAAGTAGATGTTAATAAATACAGTATGTGGGTGAATTAAGTATCCAAGTGTTTAGAAAGAACCCCCAACCTAAACAAAAGCCTATCTGAGGATTTTAGAGCTTTATCAGGTTTAAAAATTTTGAGTATATTCAAAAGTATATATAAAGAGGGAACTTGGTATTTTCAGGAGGCAGTGGAAAGAAAAGCTAGAAATCTACTGGGAAAAAAAATCCCACAGAAAAAGGTTGATATCCTGTAATTTTCTTCATATATTATCATAAGAAGTTGCCATCCAGTCTAACCATTCTGCCTGCACATAAATCACATGCCTATTTCTGTGGCCTGGAACTGATGTGTGGTGAAATCCTGCTGCTCCTAAATACGAATGTTCACCTCTGCTAGTGGAACAACACATCCCCCTCATTAAATACTGAATCACTGCTGAGGATGGGAAGAACCTTCTCCAAATGCAAGAAGCTCAGGGCAATACTGATGCAATGTCAGTATGAGCCACTGCCATGCCAGTTAAACTTTAACCTTATTTCTACCACAAAACCGATGTTTTGAGTGGTCAAGGCAGGAGACCAGGGAAAAAAACCTCCTGTGCTGTTTAATGTACAGCTTTGGGATATTTCAGTTAATCTCTGCAGGCAGCTGGATCAGCGTCCTGTTGTTAGGGAGGCGAGGGCAAATAACTCAGGTAAAGCCTTAGCTGAATCTTTTGCCACAAATGGTTTGTCTGGCATGAGTCAAGCTGGATCAGCCCCACAGCACCTTGCCTAAGGGCTCACTGAAGGGATTATTTCTGCTTGTGTCAGTTTTTATTTTGAAGACCAGAGCTCATCTGCGAGGAAGACCCCGGGATCTGTGCCTGCAAGGATGCCCAGTTGGAGCTGGGAACCTAGGGGCTGCTTTTGAGAAAGGAGTGAGGTTCCAGTCACACCTTTCTGCACAGTGTTTACCAAGCCACGGGTGGTTTCCTGCACAGCAGCTGGTTTTATCGTACCTCCTTCCTCAAGTATTCACTCCTTTGGTTCAATACACAGGGACCTTTCCTTGCTGTTTCTGGCCTTTTGGATTTCACCCCCAGGACCAGATACTGAAGTGTTAGGTAACTCAGAATATGATTTGAGATTAGGTTTAAATTATCCGGTCTTGACTAACATGTCTGAAGTTGCTGAGCCGGAATCTCCCACGTTCAGAAGTCTGGGTTTATGCAAGCATAGAATAAGAACAGACTCTTCCTTCAGATTTTTCACTGAGTTCTTCACCAATACTGAATAAAATTGGAAAAGAGAACTCTACCTAACTCAGCAGCAGGTGTCTGAAAAATATCCTGACACCCCCTGCCTGCCCTTGCTTTTTCCCATCAGGTAGGATATACAGAGGAGGATGGCTGAAGACATCATCATGTAAATCTATGCAACATAGTCCAGACTCCCAAAATTAGACGTATAGTCACAGTTCAGCTCCTAGGATGAAAGAAGGCAGAAATTTGCTTCAGTAGTATTGGGGGTTCTCTTGAGATATTGATTTATTTCCTAATGTAATTTTCCTGTTGTCTCCAACTTGTTTTCTAAGTATTTTTCAAACTCTCATAATGTCTTCTGTTTCATATTCATGTAACACTCAAGTGTTTGACTGAGCACATAAAATACAGATATTTATTTCAATGTTAAGTGAGGTTACAAATCTCTGAAGAGACAAGATAGCTAAGGTGCCTCTTAACTATGTTTCTTCCATCCTCTCACACCCTGCCATCAGGGGTTGGAAATTGTTAAATTTAATGAAAGTAGATTATGGAAGCTTAGCCAGGACCACCTGAAGTTGACTTACTAATCTTGATGTTATCAGAAGACATTTTTACCTCTCCTTCTTCTATCCTCCCTTTCGGGGAGGCCTTACTTTTCATTGCCACTGCAAGCTCGGGAAAGTGACAATATCACCTTTAGCATCAAGGATAAAAATAAAAATCTTAAAAATGTGGTTTTAATCATGTTTCTGAAGGAGATTAACTTAATTTGTCCCAAATTCTCCCTGTGTCAGTGCTGGGAGAAATTCCCAGATATTGCAGTAAGTTATTGGCTCTTAACATAGGAGATGAGTCATTATACCATTTTGGCAGTGAATAAACTTACTCCTGGGAATCAAAGTTAGCTGATGAAGGAAGGATTTTCTTTTTGGTTTTAATGAAACTTGAAGCAGCCTGTTACCACCATCAGCCTCTTTGTAAAAGCAGGTAACTACAGGTGAGCAGTGAAAAATAAAGTATAGCAGGCATGTGGCATTTTCAAATCACCTCCTCAAGCCCATTAATTTTAACTCTTGAATTTTGTAACATAGCCCACAGAAACCACACAGTTTATCACCTCTGACTCTCAATAATGTCGCAAAGGGAAAAAAGGGGGAGTGCAGTACAACGCTTCCAATTGGAGAAGGTGATAATCCCTGATCCAATGGCTCTGGAAACAGCAGTATCCTGAACTGACATTTGAAAACGTTCACTTAGTATCCTGTCAGTAGTCAACCCGTGAAGTGACAGGTTCTACAAAGCCAAGCGTGATGTTCTCTGTGTAAACGAGTGGTCATTTCAGATCACCCTTCCCTCAGTTCTCCTCCCAGCACATGTGAACAGTGTTGTCCCAGGCCTGCAGAACCCTTGTCTCACTCATGACAGAACCTGTTGTAGTTGCCATCTCAGTCAGCCGCCTCTTTGTTCAGGGAGAAGAAATTAAGCCCTGTAGAGGCACAGAGAGCCAGAGTGAAAATGGCTGGGTGAAGCAGATCATCTGATGACTAGAGATGGGTGGGGAGTGTTCAGATTGAAAATTTGCCTTGGTTACCTGTTATGGGGCAGAAGAGGAACTGTTAAGTCTTTTGAAATAAAAGTTTCTAGTGGAAATGATTGGAAATTTCTCATCAAAATCAGAAAGTGACATTCCTGTCAGACATTTCTGCTTTCACTACTATAGCTCTCCTTGTTTTTCTGTCCAGAGCTAGAAATTGAAGATTGAATGATTGCTCTGGAAACTGGTTCTCAGTTGCAAAAATGAACAAATTTTGCTTTTCTGCTTCACTCTGAATGAAACAGAAGGAAGAGGAATTACCATTTAAAAATACCCTGTTTGAAAGTGGGGGAATATAGCTGGATTTTCAGGTTTTCGGATTCTGAAGTGCATAGTCTTCCTTATGGTAAACACCCTTAAGACCTTTCCTCAGATAAATATTTAAAATTTATTGCAGTCAGTGAGTATACCTGTCATAAAGATAAGCACTGGAATTAAAATACTTATCAGTGTTATTATCTGATAAAACATTTCTTTGTTCAATAAGCTGTATTATAGTTACTTTTCTTTGTTTGTCAGCTGATTACAGGCTGAGGAGATAATGAGCAACAGGAGGGAGCTTGAACTGTGAGTTTTTGTTTTATTGCATTAAATAAGCTCTGGTTGACTACTGGAACCTTTCCTCTCCTCTTGAATTAACCACTGGACGGCAATCATTTCTGCGTGCAAGCATGATGGTTAGCAGCACACCTTACACTCAAGTGTCTGAAGAACTGGCGCTCATCTGCAGAGCCACAACAGGTAACTGTGCCAGGATGTGTAGGACCAGTCCTTTTGTTTGATTTCCTCAAAGAGTAAGGCAAACACCGCGTGATTATTAATATCCAAACACCAAGTTACAGCCTCCCCCGCAGCAAGGAGGTGTTTACATTTCAGAAGGGCATTAAAAAAGTCACTCGGTTTACATCTACAGTGGGCTATTTCATGCATCATTCGTTGCTTTTTTCCTAAGATGAGAAGCTTCTCTTAAGAGTATTCTTAAGAATATTTGTGGTGTGAACCTTTATCTTTATTTTAAATGCCTACTGTGAAACACGGCACTTGGCGTGGATTCAGGGAGAGTCCTCTGTTTGCAGAGGCACTCACAGGATCATGGGATTCTGAGATCACATGGAAGTGTTAAAATGCTTGTACCTGGAAGAGGTCAAACTGCCAAACCAACCAAATGATACTAACAGTTCTCTAAAGCCTGCTGACTCAGGTCCGTGTTGGTGAAGGTGATGAGGGAGATGTGTCTCTTCTGAATCTCAGTCATAGATTTCATGTTTGAAGAAGTCATTTCAGGAGTGGCAGGAGGAGAGGAGCAGACTGTGTAGCATTAGGAAGGGGGGACAGGATCTCCACAGGGGTTTTTTTACACATCCTGCAGAGGCAGAAGCCTAAGCTACAGAGTACAAGAAGTTGACAAAGTGCATTTTGGAGAGCCTTGGGATGGGAGAGGCTGAAAACTTGTGCTTTGTGTCAGCAGCAGGCACACTCTCTCTTCATCCACAGGCCTGCAAAAACCAAGCAGAAGTCTGGGATACAGGCAAGGAGGAAGTGTCACAGCTTTCAGTGTGTTTATTGACAACGTGATATAATGAATGGCAATCTTGGAAAGCTGGCAACAATACCAAACTGGGTAGAGCAACCAGTGTGCTACAGGTCAGGACTGCTCTACAGAGGGAGCTGAAACACAGAGTCTATGACAGTCTATGAATGGTTTGGGTTGGAAGGGACTTTAAAGATCATCTAGTTCCAACTCTCCACCGTGGGCAGGGACACATTTAGCTAGACCAGAGTTCCTAATCTTGAACACTTACAGGGATGGGGCATCCACAGCTTCTCTGGGCAACATGTTCAAGTGCTTTACTACTCTCACAGTAAAGAATCTCTTCCTGGATAGGTCCAGAGAAGGGTCATTGTGATGGTTAGGGTTGGAGAGCAGGGCAGTCAAGGGCAAGGGGGGCACACCGAGCTGGTTCAATCTGGAAAACAGGAGGGGAAGAAGAGAACTCTTTCCTGTCTGCAGCTCCCCTGTGGGAGGGAGTAGAGAAAATTGAGCCAAACACTTCCCAGTGGTGAACAGAAACAGGATGAGGTGCAGTGAAACGTGACCTGGAATGTGGGAAATCCCATTAGCCGTTGGGAAAAACCATGAGACAGGGTATGAAATCACCGACCTTGGAGAAACTAAAATTTGATTTGACAGCTCTCTGAGCAGTCTGATCTAACTGGACCTGCTTCCAGCAGTGAGATAAATTAGTTCCGGAGGTCCCTTCCAATCTGAATTATTCTATGATTTCATGAAAATAATTTGGAATTAAAAATAGCTACAATTTAAAAGTAAATTATTGGTTTTCCTAGGTTTCTGTACACAGATTTGGATGATTTTTAAAATGCTTTTAAAAATCCAAATGTTACCACCCTGGTTTTGTAAGGTTTTTTAATTATGTACATTTATAAAAGAAATTGGTGGGACATTATTTCTATTGTATTGCTGTACATTGTTATCATTATATATTGCTAGATACAGTGAAAAGTTTTCATTTAAGTTGGCAGGCACTAGTGACATTTTTATTATCATATTTAGGACCATTAGCCATGTATCAGAATGTGACAGTGTAAGATGCTGCACAATTCAGGTCCAAAACCACAGGGAGCTTTTTGTGTTCAGTAGAAAGTATGTTCTTGTATTCACAAGATTTTTAAGTGGAGGTTTTTGTGATGGACAAAGGCTTTCTGGTGTCAATGAAGCATGTTTGGCTACACTGCTTAGCACAGGATTAGCATCTGTCTAGCAACAGGGATTCTCTGTGACATGTCTCAAGGGCAGCTGTAGGAAGAGTACCTTGTACAGAGATTTTATACATCGTTGCTAAAGAGTGTAACCTTCTGTATGTGCAGTCCACATATACACAGGGTGAATAGTGTCCCTTTGTAAAGTATTTCTGTAACTCTCTTTCTCTTACCTCTGCTACCTAATGGTTCTGCTGATTTTCAGGCTCTCTATATCCATCCAAGTGAGACAGGATTTCCTGTAAAACTAACACATCTGGAGTTGCCTATATATTTTTTTTCAGTTTCAGTGGGGCAATATATTTACTTATTTTAAAATATTCCCTTCATGAAGCTTTTATGCAGGATCTATCATTAAAGTTCTGCCACCTTTGGCAGGAGATGGCTTTTACAAGTATGAAGAGCACCATGAAAAGACAGTTTCTTTTCCAGTAATTGCATCTAACTGCGGATTTCAAGTTTTGTGAAAGCCTTCCTGTTCCCTCACATTCTGTGAGACTTTTCTTCACTGCCAATATTGTTCACAGACTTCTAAGAAAATAAGGGTGACTGTGCTACTCAAGGTACTTGGGCTCTGGAGGCACCTGCAGCTCTTTCTGGTCCTGCCTCTCCTGGGGTCTTTTCCCCCACCTGACCATGGCCCAGGACCCCATTTCAGCTCAGCCCAGGGCTACCAGACCCTGCCCTGTGATGGATGGTAGCTGTGCCCTCCCAACTCTGCCTCCCTTTGTTTTGCCTTACAGCTGATTTTTGCAAGATACTCCTTAGAAATCAATTCAGTTTTAACCTTGCTGATATGATGTCAAATGTTCTCATTATTCATAAATATTTCCAGTTCTCTTCTAGAAAGAAAAAATCATACTACTATATACTTGGCTTTGTTTTTCTTCTGGTTACAAGATTTGTAGACTAACTGTACTTTGTGATAGGTAAAATCAGCTAAAACACAATAAAGACTTCAATTTCACATGGAGTTATTGTGATGTTCAAAACAGGATGGAGAATTATATGGATAATATGTTGTAGTATAAACCAATGTTTCCTTCAGAGGGCTTCTTCCCTATATATGAGCTTCCTTTTCTTATATGGGGTGCAACAGGCCCAGCACAGACACAGAAAAAACACAGACAACACAGATAGCACAGCTCGCTCAGTCTCCAGTGTTGGAGCAGTGTTGGAAGCTCAGCTTCCGTGTTGTTCTGTTACTGTACTTCTGAAAAAATACCTCAGGCATTGGTTTTAAGGTGTTGAATAAGGGTTCTGCTGAATATAGTTTTGCATTCACCCTTTGCAGATATTTTTTCACCTTCATTGCCATGTGTGGGATACTGAACAACACAATCGTACGCTTGATTCTGTATTTCTTCACACTCACTGAAATCTCATTTCCAGAAATACATGTGTACTGATTTATTTTGTCTCTGGTAACAGGAGAACAGGACTTTTCAAGACAGAAGGGATAAACAGCAAGCATGCCAGGTGATCACGACAAATACTAGCTTAAGCTTTGATTTGCAAGTCTTTACTAGTAGAATTATTTCCACTTGACTGTTATCCAGCTCTCGTGTTAATTTAAGAACGTTCAGATGATTTAGTTATAATACTTTATCATTTTAACCTAACAGTTCTTTTTTCTATGATTGCCTATGCTTTTGTCATCTTCCTTGCTGCAATTCAGACTACTCAGATGACAAAACAGCTACCAATAGCAGACACAATAACTAATATAGCTTATGACCACTGCATGAAGTAAATAAATAATAGCTGATAACAACTAATAAAAATAACAATAAATTATTAGCCCAGGGTTTATGCAGGGAAAACTCACATTACAGGTCCAAAAACTCTGAGCATTTCTTTGATAGTTCAGCAACTTTATTTGCCAATGATCACAATTAGAAATCAAGAATTGTACTGGACCGTGACTCTGTTGTGTCCATGCTATGAAGCACAGGCAGTGTCGTGCAGTATTGAACTTTCTGCGACAAAGTAGTGGAGCGATGTAAAGAAATGTCATCAATAGGGCAGTGCCATGGGATTAAGTGCTCCCAAAGTGTTTCACACTCCCAGCTATTACAAATTCCATCTGAAAGTACAAAAATATACAATGCTTTCCCCTCTGCAGAGTCTCTCAGAAAACTGATAATTATATTTGGTAAAGTTTGAAACATGGGTTAAGTGAGCATGGATGTGCTTTCCTGAGTCCTTCAGGAGTAAGTGCCTGGGACCCGAACCAATTGCTAGCATTGCAAATGTGTATGACTGAGAGACACGCAAGTTATTTATAGATGCCAGAAAGCAGAATTTTAAGCTTGGAGGTAATTCTTATACTTCAAAGCATGTTTCAGAACTAAATATTTAAATTCCTTTTTCCCTAGAGACAAAGAAAAGAAACTCAATAAATTTTCCCTGTGGAAATTTGATTTTGCAGAAACTGCTTTTCTGTCACAAAAGATTTGATTTAAAAAACTCTTGAACTGCTCTGGGTGCTCACATTAAAATAAGGAAGAGAATATGTATCTGTTCAAGTATTTCATATGAACAGACAGAAAGCTTTAGAGTATTTTTCAAGAACAGAACAATTCCCTTCCAGGGGCATTTATTTCTTTGCATCAAATTCAAAACCACTCTAATTTATGGGGTTTTTTTTAACAGAATATTATTTTTTTCAACCATTAATATTAAAGTTTCTTTTAAAAAGAAAACAGTCTACCTGTAAAAAAAATGCTCAGCTTTTTTCTGTGTAGTACTGTGTGAATGAGGAACTACCAGGACACAGCTCACAGTCTGCTGTTGAGTATTTTGCAATAGAGAAAACATATCAGATTTCCCTTCACATAGGGTTAACACCATATGAATGAATCTCTAGGATAAAGTGTAGCTGATTTCATTTATTGCAACATGTTTTAACTTTTGTCATCTGTTGATTTTTCCATTGGCCATGTGCAGTAAGTTTTTTCAGCTGTTTCAACTCCTTCCCCAGAACAGGACTGAAAATAGTGGCTTTATCCTGTGACAGTAAAATCCTCATTTATTAACCTACAGCAACTAAATCACATTTTCAAAGAATGTGGCCAGAATTAAGTAACATAAAGAAGCCCTACCAAGCAAAATTCAATGGCAGTAAAATTATTCTATCTGCTGCTAACAAATACACTTTCACAGTACCATTTTATCTGTTTGGAAAGAATATGTAAGGCAACTGTCTGCCCAGAATTTACCACTGACCTGATTAACAACCTTGAACCAGGTGCCTTGCTCTCCCTCCACCTTGATTTCCTCTGCCAATCTTTTTCTGCTTCATTGTTAAAATTATGCATATTTTTTTTGTTATGTGTTTTTGTAGCATCTTTTACACAGTCAAGTTCAGCTCATGTTCAGAGCTAAATGGTGAAATTAATCTATACTTAATGAGGGTAGGAGTTGGTAAGAGATACCAAAAACTTAAAACCTTAAAAATGGCAATTGCCATTATTAAAACATTAGCCTTCTTCTTGGGTGGGAAATTGTGAAGAGGAGAAACAACCTTGTGGGAATTGCTCAGAAGTCTACAGACATTATACCTTGTTAGTACTATATGTGCTATGGATTTTACCCTAGTTTGAGTCTAACTTTGCCTGCTAATTCACCTACCATGCACATAACTGACCTCTTGAAGTTCAAAGTTGGCAGCCCTTTGCAGAAAGGAGAGTCTGAGGACATGTAGTTCACCACTGTACTCTTATTTGCTTGAATGGTATAGTGAGTGATAGCTGACTGGATCCTTATGGGTTTTACCACAATGCCCTGTTGGCTATTTTCCTGTTTCTACAGAGCAGTCTAGGAAGGATGAATGGGTGTCTCCTGCTTCTCAAGAGTCAAGGCAAGGCAGAGCACACAGGCAGCAGGCTTCTTTCTGCCTTTGGTAAGTTGTGGGGCAGTTCATTGCCACGTCCCTGTTGAGACTGGCACTGGCTGTGGAGTGCATTTCCTCCACTCCATCTGTTTCTACTGTCAAAGAGGTTACTTTAGTGTCCTGAAGAATATAGCAGTGTCAGAGGAGCTCATCTTGACCAGCTCTGCCTGATCAAAGAGGGAATCACTGCCTCTCACTTTTACATCTTGCTTATGTGAGTCATTCTTCATTTAAGACAAGCTGACTGACTGGTAGCAGCAGTTTTAGTGGAGGCCTGGTGAATTCTAGAGCATGATGCCTCCCAGAGCAGACCAGCCGAGCATGGAGATCCTGGGTTTCATTGAGGGATAGCCATTTTGAGTGGTTCCTGCTCTGGTGAGACCCATGTTTTACAGACTGGAGAACTGCAGTGCAGAATATGCAAGAGGGCATGAACTCCTCCTGCTGGGGCCACAGACTTTCAGAGCATGGCTCAAGTTTTGCCAGTCTCATGCTCGCAGACTCAAATTAAAGACTGACTCCTTGAGCCTTCTGTCAGTCGTGTTTCCTGACACAGCATACAGAATAAATTGGCTTGTTGTCGTGGGTTTGTCATGGTGACAATTTTTTTACCACACCCCCAACCAAATTGTTTTAAGTTATGAGAGAGGGTTTATGCAGACAAAACCAAATCCAATTGGGGAAAAATAATAC
>JAWWES010000094.1:25987383-25998598 GCA_035583135.1 Lophotriccus pileatus | reverse complement strand
TCTCAGGTGAAGTGATTCAGGTTTCCAAAAAACTGGTTCTTCTTCTTTCTGTAACTGGACTATCTTGGTCACAGAACACCAAGGGAGTGGATATCTGACTCATCTTTTTCTTACTGCAGCTGCAGTTGCAAGGCTCTGACGAAAAACAGATGCTGAAAACATGCCAAAATACTTAACAAATCAAGCTGATCTTCCCTCAAGATCCTTCCTTCACTGCCCAGCAACAGCATGCTTGATTGTAAATTAACAGTGTCTTTCAGGAGGGACTTTTGCACATTACTGCTTTGTTAGGGCTGCTCTGGTTAGTTAGTGATAGATCAGAAAGACTTGGGAAAAGAGATGTGTGAGCAGAAAACAGCAACTAGGTCTTGTTCTCCTAGCTGGGTGGTTTTGTAGCTAAATATGGACATTCAAAGTTTTCTTTCTTTTTCCAAAATATTCCTTTAAAAATCAAGGCTTATGTTCTGAAAGCTAGTGGTTTGTTTATCTCTGAACTTTGTGGCTCCTGCTGAAGGAGCCATGTCAAAATCATTTAAATATCCCAAAGAAACATTGTTTGCTGTAGGTGGAAAAGAGAATATTTTCCACTGGAGACCAGACAGCCTTAATCCTCTTAACCTGATTGTCTATTCTAGTCATGATTCAAGTAAAAGGAAATAACAGCCAGAAGTCTAGATTGTATTTGACATTGTGGATATGTGTGTGGCCATGGCAGAAAATTCCTGCAACTTTTATAAAGTTGCATATTGTTTATAGGATCTAAGACAATTTAATGCAACTGTGTTTATTATATAGGAGGCATACAGGAAGAAAAATATATTCCCACCTTGCTTGTCTCTAACAGGGCCATATACAGATCTCTCAGTAGAAGAAATAAATGACAAACTGAGCTTTCATCACACTAACTTCTGTATTTGTGCATGAATACAGTTACCATGTGCAGAAGGAGCACTCATATTTCTCAGTGGATTTACACTTTGCAGACATTTGTCTTGTCTTAGATGCCATATCAGGTCTTAGATGTCATAACTGCACTTAAAACATTGATGAATGGTTAGAGGACATCCAAGATGTTCTCTATTGTGGTGCAATGGTGCATATGCATCTTTGTTCCTTGAAAACTTATTCTGTGGTTTATTTTTAGCTTTTTTTTTTTTTAATATTTTTTTGTTTTTTAATTACAGCCAAATGTTAAAAAATGTGGGGTTTTTTCAACATTTGCTCACTATTTTTATAATCAAAGATGCTTAGTACTATTCATCTTAGAAGACGCAATGTAGTTGCTCCAGACAAAATAGACAAGAATTCCGCAAACTGCTGAAGGAGAAAGAATGACTTGGACAAACATGATGTAAAGGATAATTACTTATTTCATGTTTGCTTATACCCTGGAATGTACGCATGTGATTTCGGGTAAATTCCATTGCAGCTTTTCTGGGTACAGTAGCTTTTTAGTGATAAGCTAGCTGAACTAAAGAACTGCTTTCACCACAAAGTGCAAGGCCTCCAAATGGAGCTAAATTTTTTCTTTGTGTTACGAGCTAGGAAGGATCTTAGGTACTGTAGGCCAGGTCTTTCACTTGTCTGCAGCAACGCCTTCCAGCTGTCTGTGTTACGGGGTGTATCACCATAAAGCCATGTTTGCTCAGCCACTAGGAAGGAGATATTTTGTGTATTTGAATGGAGTCCAGATTTACAATTCTATCCCTCTGCCTCTGAGGAGGTTGTTTGGGAATTGCTTTTGGTCCAGACAAGCTGTTAATTAAGTTTGTTATGAGATGATTTTTCTTGAATCAGATACAATACCAATACTAGGAAATATCCATTAAAGCATAAAGTTTTTAATTCCCTGCTCTCCACCCATTGCTTGATAGCATTGTGTCCCTGTCTGGCTAGACAGCATGAGTCAGCTCATTAACTTTCAGTGCAGAATTGCTGGGAGGGAAAACATTCCACTGAAAAATAATAGGATGAGCTGAGTGAGGCACCATTTTGTCTTTTTCCTTAAATTATAAGTCTCTTTATGAACGAGTGACCCTTATATGGCAAAAGTGTAGCCTGCTCTTCTGGCCCTGGGGTGTTCAAAAGCATCATGAAAGGCACGTTTGGTATTAAGATATATCAGGAAGATCAGATCATTTTCTCTTTAATCTCTAATAAATGATGAGTCTGAACACAGTGCATGTTTACTTCCTGCTCATTCTTGAAAGGGACACAAAAAAACGGATTACCAGACAGCCCACTGTTCTAGCTGCTGCTATTGTCTATAATACTTCCTTTGCCTACACAGTTGCTCAGTACCTGATGGAAAATTCCCATTGCATGCAATCAGAAACAGACTCAGTTGTGTTACGTACCTGTTCCATCAAATTCAATAACCAGATAACCAGTTACAGTCCCCAAAGTTGTTAGGGGTCTTTAGAAAACCCATTATCCACTAAATTCCATGAGCTTGAAATTTATAGGAAGTTAATAGAATGAGATTTAGTTCTGGTCTAAGGTGATTTTCCAGAGGTGTTACCATCCCACAAAGAGGAATTAATTAAACGTGGATGACAGGCAAGAGAACATGATCTCTTGACAGAACATTAGCAGAATATGAAGGGGTGGGGTCTTCTCCTGCTCACTGTGTATGATACTGCTTTCTGCATAGGGCTGCTCTTCCAGTCTTTCTCCTAGTGAAAACAGACTTTGTAAAGTCTATGCAAGTCATAGCTCTGACTGGGTTTCTTTTGAAAAGAGAATTCATTCTGCTCCAAGGGAAATACAAAGGACCCACTGACTAGTGGCAACAGGCAGCAGCAGTAGCACTTCTTGACCAGCGGGAATCTTTCAAAGAATTAACTTCAGAGGCTGCTCAGCTGGGCTTTGTGTGTAAAGCTGGAAATCTGGTTTCACCCAGAGGTATGTGGGTGTCTTGCATGAAAGACAACTCTTGTGGGCACTAAGCAACAGAGAACATTTATTAAGGATGCGAGTTTATGGTGCAAACGAGCACTAGTGTGACTCAGGGGGGTGTCATCTGTGTTGTCTGAGAGGAAGGCTCTAAGAAAAGCTATGTTAGGTCTTCTCCGAATTGAAAACATCAAGTGGTAATCTAATTCATCACATGACTTGATATTGATGAATGTGTATTTAATCCAGGGTGCTGCAAATAAGATTTTTCTGTTGTCTTCAGTCACAACAGTATTTGTTGTCTCTTATTTAGACATGTCATTGTTGTCTGTTATTTAAACATGTAATTTCTCTTAAGTTTTTCACCTCATGGAAGCCCAGATAACTTCAATACTCATAACAGTTAAGTTACAAGGCAGACACACACTAATCAACCCTCTTGAGGAAAGAGTTTTCTATCCTGTATCAAAATTTTGCAACTTAATTTTCCTCTCCTCCAAATACTTCAGGGCTTTCTGTGCAGAAGCAGAAACTCAACTCAGATCTGAAGGAGTGGCTTATCTTCACAAAATCACAGAATGGATAAGACTGGAAATTGTCTGGTCCATCAGTCTGTGGGTAATCTGATCCAAACTCACACTAGAGCACGTTGGGCAGGATTTCATCCAGATGATTCTTGGATTTCTCCAGTGAGGGAGACTCCACAACCCCTCTGGGCAATTTTTTCCAGTGCATGGTCACCCACACAGCAAAGAAGAAGTTCTTCCTCTTATTCAGGTGGAACTCACAGTGCATCATTTTCTTCCCATTGCCTCTTGTCCTGTTGCTTGGCACCACCAAAAAAAGTCTGGCTCCATCCTCTTGACAGTCTCCCTTCGGATACTTAAAGGCATTGATGATGTTCCCTCTCAGTTGTCTGAGAACAGGCCCAGCTCCCTCAGCCTTTCTTTGTAAGAGAGATGCTCTGGTCCCCTAATTAGCTTTGTAGCCCTCCACTGGATGCACTATGGGAGATCCACATCTCTCTTGTACTGATGAGCCCAAAATTGGACATAGCACTCCAGATGTGCCTCCTCAGGCTGAAAAGAGGGGCAGGACCACCTCCCTTGACTTGCTGGCAGTGCTACTCCTAATACAATCCAGGATACTTTTGGCCTTCTTGGCCACAAAGGCACACTGCTGGCTCATGGACAGGTTGTTGTCCACCAGGACATCCAGATCTTTCTCCACAGAGCTGCTTTCCAGCAGGTCAGACCCCAGCTTGTACTGGTGCATGGGGTTATTCCGCCTCAAGTGCAGGATTTGCATTGAATTTCACACATTTTCTCTTTGCCCAACTTTCCAACCTGTCAAGGTCCTTCTGAAGGGCTGCATAACCCTCTGGAGTATAGGCCATTCCTCTCAGCTTTGTGTCACCAATGAACTTGCTGAGGAAGCATCTGCCTCTTCATCCAAGTCATTGATGAATAAGTTAAACAATGTTGGGCCCAATACTGACCCCTGGGAAGAAGTACCAAGCCACAGCTTGCATCCTGTGCCACTGACTGCAACCATCTGGAGTCTGCCATCCAGACAGTTCTCAAGCCACCTCACTGTCCACTCATCCAGTCCACACTTCCTGAGTTTGTTTACAAGTGTGCTGTGAGAGTCAGTGTCAAAACCTTGATGAAGTCGAGGTAGACAATATCCAGTGCTCTCCCCTCGTCCATCTAGGTAGTAGTTTCATCATGGGAGTTGGTTATGTCGGTCAAACATGATTTACCTTTATTGAATCCATGCTGACTACTCCTGATCACCTTCTTGTCATCCATGTGGATAGAGATGGCCTCCAGAATGAGGCTCCCAGCACTTGTGCTGCACCCCATCAGGGCCCATGGACTTGTGGATGTCAGGTTTGCTCCGGTGTTCTCTTACCTGACCCTTCTTGACCAAGGGAAAGTCTACCTTTCAACAGCGCTTTCTCCTTGTCCCCTGGGTCAGAGATTCCTGCGGGCTGGTCTTGTCAGTGATGACTGAGGCCAAGAAGGTGTTCAGTAACTCTGACCTCTCTGCAGTTCCTGTCACCACAATTCCCCCTCCATTCAGTAATGGGCCCCCATTATCCTTAGTTTTGGTTTTGTTATCATGTGTTTAAAGAAACCCTTCTTGTTCTCCTTGACATCCTTGGCCATACTTAATTCTAGGTGGGCCACGGCCTTCCTCATCTTATTTTGGCTTACTCTGACAAGCTCTCTATATTCATTCCAAATGGTCTGACTCTGCTTCTATCATCTGTGTATTTCCTGTTCACGCTTGAGTAATGAGAGAAGTTCTTTAGTCATCCGTGTTGGTTTCTTGTCTCCTTTGCCAAGTTTCTTGCCCATCAGGATACATCATTCCTGAGCCTGAAGGAAGAGGTGGTATATGAATTTCGACAGGAATTTTCTGTGACCTTGCTTTCTCAAGTTGCCTGAAAACTCCCAGTTTACTGGGAGTTAACTAAGTTAACTGTTAACTAAGTAGCTAGTGGTGAAAGTATTTAAAAAAAGGAAGGTAGGACCAGAAGACAAGGATTTTCAAGTCATCATGGTTTTACTCCAGCTAGAAAACAAACTTTACGTGGCCACTCGCTCAATTGCCCACCAGCAGAACTGGGGAGGGAATTGGAAGGGTAAAAGCCAGAAAACTCATGGATTGAGATAAAGACAGTGTAATAGGGAAGGGATAAGCCACACACATAAGCAAAGAAAAAAAAAGAATTAGTTCACTGCTTCCCATGGGCAGGCAGGTGTTTATCCACCTCCAGGAGAGCAGTGCACCTTCATATGTGACAGTTACTCATGAAAACACACCATCACTCCAAATGTTCCCCTCTTCCTCCTTCTTGCCCCCACTTTCTATACTGAGCATGATCTCACATAGTATGGAATATGCCATTGGTCAGTTGGGGTGAACCACCCCAGCTGTGTCTCCTCCCAGCTTCCCATGTACCCACAACTTCCTCACCACTGTGGCAGTAAGAAAAGCAGAAAAGGCCTTGGCTCCATGTAAGTTGTGCCCATCAACAACAAAAACATGTCTATGTTATTAACCCTGTGTTCAGCACAAAGCCAAAACACAAGACACTGAAGAAAAGTAACTCTACCCCAGTCAAAACCAGCGCACAACTTCATTTAACATTATACCTATTGGAACAACTGAAAAATACAGACAGCTATATCCATATTCTGCTCAACTCTTTGTTTGCCTTAAACAGGTCCGCAGTTCATTTGAAGTAGAATTAAAATAATTTTATATGTTTTCTGTGACTGTCCAATGAAGAAACCTACACTTGTTGTATTGACAATCTTTAATGGTTTTAGTTAGTTGGGCCCCTTCTCCCACAATGCTGTCAGCTGTATGTTTAGAAATTTGCTTAAAAGTGAAAGTCTGCAACTGGCCACATAAAAAGACAAAAATAAGTTACGTATCTGTGGAAGTAAAGTCACTGCATATTTATATGTACGGGGAAAGTTGAAAGTAAGTCTATCTCCAAGGAGAAAAATGAAGCAGCATAAATTCTAGCTTGGTTTGTAAGCTTTTGGTACACTTTGGTCTAAATCACACCCTTCAGCCTCTGTAGTCAAGCACAGTCTTGACCTTTCTCGCCATACACATTCTGCAGAACTAAGTGGAAGTTGTTTCATCTTTGAAAGGCAAAACTTTTATAATACAATGAAACAGCCTTGTAATAAAATCTGTTCTACTTAGCCTTGGGGCCAGAGAAATATTCTGGCCGTTAGTACAAGGTCTGAAAGATTATGACAGTGAGCACACCACAGATTTCTTTGAGTCGTTGAGCACCTTAACAGATACCTTGGTCCTGCACAGGGTTCCAGCCTCAAATTCTGTTCACCTAAGGGGCAGTGCCTACTTGAAAGAGGAGGAAAATGCCTGCATGTCTTCTTTTAAAATTTACATACTGCAAAAAGAAAGTTGCAGTGAGTGCTGAATGATTCTAGCTTGCTGAATTATTCTTAAGCTTCTGTTCCAGGATTTAATGATACAGTAAAATCAGAAAAAATATATACCACTATATCTATATGTTTGCATACAACATGGGAGATTACTTCTCAGAAAGCCTTGAAGAAAAAATTGCTGTCTTCTCCCACCATCACAAAATGTAAAAACAGAAAAAAGATAGGAAAACTGGAGTGATTTGTCTGTTAATCACACATTTGGCTCGGAATTTTGCTTACAACATATGTAATGGGATTACAAATCTGTATGTTAAAAAAAAAAAAAAGAGTTGGAGATTACTTGTTGCAACCTGTCATATCTTCCTTTTTCACAAGCATTCTAATCACTCCAAATTTATTGAGGCATCACATGCTCTTGGTTATATCCCATGACCTAATGAGAACTGTCACTCTCTCACCCACGCACAGACTGCACATCTTTCAGAATTTCCTAAAATACTCCTGGGCATGTCCTACCAGAAACAGTTTTGGGGAACCTGCTCTTTTGTGTCTCAACAGGGCAGACAGCCGCTTTACTGCAGTAAACCTGTAAGATGGACTAATTTCTACAACCATAGAGCAACCCATTTTAAGATGGAATGACTTGAAGTCTATACTTATTGTGAAGTAAGACAATGTGCAGGTATCCCAAAATGCTGGTCAGTGGAAACATTGCAGGAAAATTCCTTTCCAAAGTCGAGGACAATATATTAAAGAACATTAATTTTAATGATATTTGAAACACCAGGCCTGGGGAAAGACAGGCCCCCCCGTTCTTCTCATGTGTTTTCTTTGACTGTCCAATCATCCCTGGCCTTCCCCTCTGTGGGGCCTTCGAAATGTCTGCAATGACTCATCTTTTTCTCATAGCAGGAAGAGTTTCTCTGGAATACAGAACATTTGAGACTGTCTCTGGGAAAGATGCCTCTTCCACACAAGAAAGCTTTCTTAAGCGAAAAATCCTAATTTCCTTGCAGTAAAATCTTCCAGAAGGGTCTTTTACGCTTACATTTACTTAGAAAATACAGTTTATATTTACTAGATTTCAATCGGCGCAGGCCTATTTTCCACATCATTTTGATGTAGACTAGAAGACCCCTTTTATTCCTGTTCTCTATTTTTTGGACACATCTGACATCTGCCTACCATTATTATTTTGCTCTGGCCATGGCTGGTTAAGTGAACATGAGTGAGCACTGCACCCAGCTGGTATGCAGTTTGACGGGTCCTCACACCTGTTTTCCACAGGGATGAGGGAAGGGCTGGGATCTTTAAATTCAAGCAAATGTCATTGGCTGGTTCTTTTTGGAGACAGAAGCTTACAACTGTGCTTTCTTTATAAAAGCAAATATTAGCTTTTATGCAACTTTTATGCAACATTAAGATATAGGTCATGGTGGCTGTTGATACAGAATTCTCCAGGGTCTTACCAGTGCCTTGGAGGAGAGAAAGATGGCAGGGCAAGAGTTGAATAGTCAACGTGAATAGTCAACGTCTAAAGGCAGAGTTTGAATGGGAAATGGCTTGACACAAAGCTGATTCCAAGGAGCAGTGATGGTCAGTTAAAGGAAGGCAGTGCCTGAAGGCAGTAGTTAAGCTTTTGAAGTTAATCATCTGAGAGTTGTTTTGATTTGAGTTGTGACTTACTAACAGCTGAGGTTAGTGTACAGGTGTGACATCTGTTTGCAAGCAGGGAGGAAGCCAACAACAACTTGGTAAATGATTTCTAATAGACAATCAAAAAGTTGTCCATTAGACAGGCCAGAAACCAGAGATCAGCCTGGCTAACAGCCATCAAATAGAGCCCTGGTATAAACAAGTAACTTCTCTCCAGCCCATGGACACTGAAGCATCCGTTTCCTGCTGTGAACATGCTGGTAGACTATGGTAATAAATGGCAGTATGTATTTAATTGTTTGCTGCACTGTAATCTATGAAATAGCAGGAAATACATCACTACTGTCAGGAAGAGCAGTGTAGATCAGCTGTACAAAGCACCTTCCCTGTCTGCTTGCAGCAAAGAAATATCTGTCCTACAACCTCCCTGGACTGGAGCCACAGGCTCCACAGGGGTCTCATGTAAGGCTGAAAGCAGAAAGAACAGAGGCACGACCACAGCTCTTCTTGAAGCCTTTAGGACAGAAGTATATCCATACAGCAGTATGTTGCTTCACAGTGTGAGGTCATTCTCCCTCCTAATAAGCACAGAGACTGACTGTGTGTAATTATTACCTTCTCCAAAGCTGAGATATTTGACAGTCTGAGTCAATGCAGAGCAGTAGTGCAGTCTGGTTTTTACCAGCGTGAGTGCTGCTTAGATTCAAAACCTCTGAAGCTGCCTGCAGCTGGTCAGAGTTGGAACACCAGTGCATAGCTGAGGACTGCACTTGTTCCTCAGTTACATGCTCTCCTAATCTCAGAGGGAAATTAGTAAGTATTTGTCAGTAATGAAAGCAGAATTTCTCTTGCTGATCCTCTGAAGATGTGTAGGTGCATTTCTGTTAGTTAAAACACCCTGTGGTTTGACACTTAACAGAGAAGTCAGGGTGTTTGCCATAGGAACTGTCATTTAAATGGCAAAAGTTTTTTTCACCACCTTTATCCAGATGTCAGATGGAATAAAATACTAAAACAGATTTTCTTCATGGGGACAGATAAAACAACGGGCCTCTCCCACAGTCAAGGAGGAGCTGTGGAGATACATTATGATGCTAAGCATTAGGGAAAGCACCAAAGGGGGAGGCAGCTGGAAACTGAAGGACATATGTTCACAATGGGTAAATGTGTTGCCTGGAGGAGGGAGGGAACTAGTATTCCTCCTGTGAGAAGACAGTAGTCTAACGATGTATGAGAGAGAAGGCAATGTTCCACTTCATGCTCCATATTGACAACTCAGTTGCATGGGCAAGAGTTGGTTTGTTCTCACTCTTAGACTTTGTCCTGCACTGTGATGACTATTTTCAGAAAGACAGTATGCACTACATTTAACTATAATAAGGTTACTCTTGTAACACCTGATATTCTAGTTAAAATGTGCCTTATGTATGTGAGCAAAATAGGAACATCTCAGTAACAGAAGTTTTCAGTACCCGAGCCTGTTACAAAAATTCTTGTGAACATCTTTTTCAAGCATTCAGATTAATGTATAATAACAAAATCATCCTGTACTCCAAGCAAATTGTTAGGTGACTCAGAAGAGAGAAAAGGAATCCCACAAAAAACCTGAGCATTGTAGCAAAGCTACGACAGAATTTTGTAAAAATTGATTGACCATCTTTGGGACTACTCATTATATATTTAATTTTAAATAAGATTCTTCTCTTTCATTTTCTGAATGCAATACTTTGAAGGCTGCACAGTCACTAGCTAAACTTCTAAAAGAGCAAATAATTTTCTTTCTCACCACAGCAATAACTCCAAGTCCAGCAAAAAATATGTTGCAAGTGGCATTGATATTTTTAATGCAGTGTCATGGCAGCACTTGTATGTGCATCCCACTGCTTTGGAATCTAATCAAGACTTAAGCTATCTATAGGACTGATACAGAGGAAAGAAGAGTGTAGTATGAAACAACACATTCAGCCATCTTTTTGTAATACAGTGTTCAGCAATCCTGTTTTGATGGATTTTAGGTCTCACCCACAGCCCCCACCTCACCATCACTCTCCCACCTCCAGTTTTGGTTTGTGAAAGTGTCTCCTGTTTTAAGACCAACTATAAAAAACTAAAATTAAATTTTGTTTTCTTCCTATTTTAAGATGTAACACACAACTTTTTGTATACATCCTACAAAAAATCATGAGTGTCTCAGGTCTTCTAAAATCTTACACATCACAGAAGCACAGAATATGCTGAATTGGAAGGGACCCACACGGATCATGGAGTCCAACTCTTAGCCCCACCCAGAACTATTCCCAAGAGGCACACCATGTGCCTGAGAGTATTATCCAAATGTCAGATTTGGTGCTGTGACCACGTCTCTGGGGAGCCTGTTCCAGTGCCCAACCACCCTCTGTGTGAAGAACCTTTTTTTAACATCGAAGCTAAACATCTCCTGACTCAACTTCAGGCCATTCCCTTGGGTTTTGTCACTGGTTACCACAGAGCAGAGATCAGTGCCTGCCCCTCCTCTTCCCCTTACAAGGAAGTTGTAACTGCAATGAGGTCTCTCCTCAGTCTGTTGTTCTCCAGGCTGAACAGACAAGTGCCCTCGGCCGCTCCTCGTACGGCTTTCCCTCAAGGCCCTTCACCATCTTCGTTGCCCTCCTTTGCACTTTCTCTAATAGCTTTATATCTTTCTTGTATTGCACTGCCCAAAACTGCACACAGTATTAAAGGTGAGG
>JAWWES010000094.1:25963424-25980347 GCA_035583135.1 Lophotriccus pileatus | reverse complement strand
AGATGAGATAGAGACGAGGGGTATTAAAAAAACAGTACATTTAGATTTTGAAAGATATTGAAAAAATTTTGAAAGAATCTCAACCAGAGCAGAAATCTTTCAGGGCATATGTGTTTGCCTGTTACAAGGGGAGTGTCTGATGCTTCTGTCAACAATCAAAGCAAAACTTCAATGAAAGACATTTTTCAGAGTTTGCTGCACTCCTTCTTACAGCCTTCAGCTTCATTCATAGAGTGATCTTTAATATATCTTTGGTCATGGACCTCTGAGAATCTCTCTTGAGGGCCCCTGGTTCCTTGTATATCTGTTAAATACAGACAGCTGTACAACAGCCAGGGCCATGAATTTCTCAGCCTTGGAGTTCGATCATGTGTCTGCTTATGACCTTCAAATCTTCTTTTGTTTGACTAGACACACCAAATTCAAGAGTTCATGGATTCCTTTCCCTGTCTTTCCCCACACTTCTTAGGTTTCCACAGCAGGACATATCTCTCCCTTCCACCATATGAATCACTTTTCCAGGCTCTCCCTCAAAAAGCACCAGTCTTCCTCAATAAAAAGCGGTGTCCAGCCTGTTCATTTGTGCAGTGGACAGAGCAAGGGCAGGACTTGAGCAGTGAACAACAGCATGAGACATGCAATGTCCAGAAAGATGAGCAGAGACAGAACCATGTGCACTCTGTAGGAGCACAGAAGGGAACCGAGGATGTTCACCAAAGTGCAACTAAAGTGTGAGGAGCAAAACCAAGTCAGTACAGTTAATGTGAAGTAAAGAGTTAAGTTTTTGGCTTCACCCTGGCTGTCTGAGAGGAAATCAGTTTGCTTTATGATTAAGAATGTTCTTTTCAGGTGTTTGTGAGAAGAATGTGATACTCAGCAATAGAAAGATGAATCACAGTCTGTTGCGGTTAGTTTGTAAATTCCCACTCTATAGTGTAAGATAACAACACTCCAAGCCCTGAATTCCTCCACATTGAGGAAGCCCAACAACAAGATAAAGGCAAGCTTATTTCTGCGCATATGGATGTACATGCCTTGAAATCAGGGATCAAATTACTCGTAAAGCAGGATTGAAAGGTTATGTGAGAGAAAAATGGGTCACAGAGAAATTAATATACAGTCTGGTGACTACGAAAGTGAGTTGTTATGGGCTGCTTGATAAAGGGCAGTAGATTTTTGTGGAAGACAAGTCTTGTGAATAACAATCATGAAAGATATCCATGAGAAGGATTTGAAACGTATAAAAATGATACCATTTAAATCAGTCACTTGGCCTAAAAATATAGGGCATATGTACCTTAAATGTATGAAACTATAAGACTCACAATAAAATACAGTATTTCTATTAATGCTGCGTTAATCTGTGCAACACTGAGTACATTTCAGCAGGTTTAAAATCTTGCTGCTAACTTAGGTGTAAGTGTCTACATTACTAAGAATCTTGTAAAATATAGATGACTTCTCTGAACATGACTTCAGACACAGAGACACTCAAGGGAAAAGAACATAAAAGAAGTGGTTCATTAAAGACATTTTGGGAAGGTAGCACAACAAATAAGATTATGAAATACTGAGATACTACCTGCAGTTGTTAGGTTAATAACCATTGATTAATTTCTCTTGTGTTAATCTAAAAACTGCATAACTTCATGATTTTTTTTGTGCCCCAAAGCCCTAAGTTTTGCAGTGTGAAAAGACTCTCAGTTAAATGTTCAACAAACATTAAAGCTTTAATATTCTTGAATCTCTTTGACCTCAAATTTTGCTATTGGTTCTTCTTTCACAGTCTCCTCATTTTCATGACCAACTCCCCCAGGCAAAGAAGGAAGACTTTGCAGTTGGAAGTTGGTGCTAGGTTCAAAAGAATTATTTTGGCAGCTAAAGTGGGAACTAGAGGTCAACCACATACCATGTCCTGTCTTCTAGCACCCAGTCTCCAAGTTTCTTGTGTATTTTTACCTGAAAGTTGTCAGGAGCCAGGAGTTGCACCTCTGAGCAGCCCAAGACCAACACTGATGTGAAGTGGGCTGTTTTCCATGTATTTCACACTTCCCTCAAGTCCAGAAATGTGACTTTTCTACTTTGCTGGGGGATCCTGATTCAGAGGCTGCACTCAAAACACACTTGAACATGTACTGTTGCACAAAAGGGCATGTACAAGGATAGAGAGGGAAAGGGACACGATGAGTGAGGCCTTCAGACAGAATAAGAAAGCATATCCTTCTTCAAAAAATTACTTGTTTTAATCCAAGTCTGTTTAATGTCAAATAAGAAAATGATAATTGAATGATTGCTGAGATGCAGAGTTACGCACTCTTCGTTTTCCACCACAACTGTTTTGAGGCAGAATTTTCATTTAAGTGGTGGAGGCACTAGAAAAATAATGTATTGTAATATTCCACTGTTCATGACTAAAATGTGGGGTCTTCTGTGCTTAGTGCTGCTGAAGCCAGGCAAAAAAAAGGGCGTGTACGAGGGCAAAACTGGGCACTGAACTCTTTTTCACCCGTTGCATTTGGTTTCCTACTGGTGGTATTTACTCACACAAATCCTCAAATAGCCATGTAACAGTCAGTCTTTTGTATGACACCACATTTTGCTTATTATCTGTTCTTGTTTTCACACCAGCTTATCTTTAACATAAAGGTCTTTCTACTTCTCTAGCCAGATGCTGCCTGCCTGGCAGCAATATGAAGCAACAAAAATTCCCTCCCCTTATGTAGCAACATTTAACCTGTTTAGTAAGGGAAAAGCAATATTTGTTTGAAAGGCAGGTGCAAGGCTCTGTGGTGGAAGCTGTGTGACACCTCTGTAGGATTTTGGTGGAAACCTGAAGTACACCCAGAACTCATGGTGCCCTGATGCAGCAAATTCAGCAGCCACATCTTCAGGACACAGATCCCTGCATTGGGTGTGAGAAAATTTGTCAGTCATAATTAGAAAAATTGTTCCAGGTGAGTGATTAATTCTCCTCTGTCATGCTGACTGAACAGGAAGAATCACTGACTGAATAAGGAGTAGAAACTAACTGAAGTCTAACTGATATAGAACTATGTTCTGCAAAGCAAACCAATAACTACCCCACATTTATTTGGGTTCTACCTCAAACCAAACATTTTGCATGTTCCTACTAACACTTCCTCCTTATTTCTAGATGATTTAATACCAATTTTTTTTTTACTTCTTCTTAAATTAAGTACTATTTCCAAATTAAAAAAAAGAGGCATTTTCAAAACTAAAAGTGGGCCTTTTTTTTGGAAAATGCAAACGCAGATGGAATACATGCTGAAAAGCAAACTGCTTTGAAGTTTTAAAAATCTTTCTTTGCTCTCTTTTAAGACAAGTTTTGATGAATTTGTGCATGGTCTGTGAACAGCTTTTCTCCTTGTGCTACATCTTTTGCCAGTGAAGTGATGATTTATTTGACTGTTTAGTCCAGCTTTGTTCCACCCACTTGCTTGCCACATGCAAAGCTGAAAGATACTTAAGCTATTATTTGAGGATCCTTGTTCCTTGGATGTGGTGCAAAGCAAGAACAGAGAAATCATCTTACATGAAGAGCTGTGTGTTAGTTACTATTAATTTCCTGCAAAAGTGTAGCCTAAGCATATCCATCAAACTTCTGTTGTTGTACGTACTATTCCCAGCTTGATTGTTAGTTTTCCTGCTGCACTGTGCTTTAGATGCTTAGGCCGTCTGTTGATCTTCAGGGAAACCCCTAGATTTCCTTCCTTATTATTCATGGGGATTTCCCAGTCTGCTGCAGAAAAACAAGGATCAAAGTGCTTTACGTGCTGTCACATGTCTCCAGATTCTTCATCTCACTGAAATGCGTAAGTGGCCATAAATAGAATTATTGAAACAGTAGAAATGTGAGGGACACAAGCATATTTTACAAGCTGTTGTATTAAAATAACTTTCATTAAATAGTTTAAGGCTTTATTATTTTACCACACTACAGGGAGTACTGGGGAACAAAAGGAAGTAAATCTGTAGTTTTATAAGTGTACTTTTCCCTTATTTTACCAAAACAAGTAGGAGGGAGGCACTACAGCTAGGAAAATGTCTCAAAACAAAATGAATTAGAGACAGGCCTGGGTGTGCTGTCTGTGTGATCAGCCTGTTTAAGGACAAAGTATTCAACAACATAAATCTTCCAAGCCAAACAGGGAATTGGGCTAGAGTGTGGATCTGTATCTGCTTTGTTTGTAAATATAGCAGGAGAATAGCCAGGGTTGCTCTGGGTTTCAGGAATCACAAGTCTCTCACCTCTGCATCCAGGGTGCCTGGCCCTGCCTCCTGTAACTCAGCAAGCTGGACAAATAAATGGCATGTTTAATGCACAAACACACTTAAATGATTTCTACAACTTAAATGTTGTAGCAAAGAATGCAGTACTCAAATAAGGTATTTTTACATCTAGTAGGTAATTGATATCTTATTTTCCGACAGCAACAATGTTGAAAATGCTGACTTTTGATCATTGCCAAAAGACAGTATGTCTGTCTTAAAAATACTAGACGGAAAAAAAACCAGACACAAACTTTGCCAGAACAAATATTGCATTCCATTAATGAGTCCCAGACAGCTCTGAATTTCAAATTGTTTACCTATTTAACCTTTTATTTGAGACAGGTATTAGTTACAGGGAGAGTAAATGAATATTTAAATAGATAAATAGATAAATAAATGTATCAGTTATTTTACAGTCCATTAGGGGTGGGAACTCATTGTAGATGTATAACTTATTTGCTCATGTGTTTAGAACAAATGTGAAATCATGATGAAAGAAGTCAGTTTCCCAGCAAAGTTTGATGTGAGTAGGACAGACCCTGTTTCAGTCTAGCATTATGGTTTTACTCGCTGCTAATTTCAAACTTGGTCTTTTTTTCAATGACTCCCATCATATTCTGGTACCAAGTTAAAAGTCAGGAAGCCTATGTGCATACAAAACTGATGATAATCATTATTATTCAGTTTTTCAGCAGTATAATGAGGGTTGCAGTCCATCTGAGAAGTGTGCAAAATCTACCTTGTTTGCCCTTGAATAACACATATGTGCCTGTAATCAAACCTCACATTTTAAAACATGAGGGATTTGAAAATGAAAGAAAGATAACAACTTTGACTCTAGATGAAAATCTGTCCTCCTGAGGGCCAAAATTCACTGCAGGCTGCTTGAAATGTAAAAAGTTAAATTTCAGAAAAGCAATGCTCATTTACATGTTTAGGAATAAAAATAACAAATCTTAAATAACTAATTTTTTTAATATTTTGAGAATAATGGGCCAAGTAAATCTTAGTAAGTCAGATTTTATTGGAATTAATCACAGGCTTGATGAGTTTTTCCCCCCTGAGTTTGATTCTGCCGAGTTCTGTATAAATAAATAACAAAAGGTTACAATTCTATGCTACAGTATTAGAGAAATTCCACAGAACCTACTTGTAAATATCTCAGGAATGTGAGGGCTTAAAATTATGTTCATTTACTAATTAATTATTTATGTTAGCCACAAGAAATTCTTTTTCAACCATTTATCATTGTCTTTCCGATTTGGCTTGGTGTTGCCTTCTGCTTTGTGCATGGTCCAGTCTCCTTGGCCCTGTGCTTTCATGTTTGAATCCCTTGTATAGGTCTCTGCAGACACAGAGCAAACCAGGCTGACCTCACTCTGAGATGCCTGGTGGGAGAGGTTTTTTCCAAGCCTTTCTGTGCTTGACTGCTAGTCTTCAGACTAAAGATAGTGTCAGAATGCCTGGAAAGAGTTCCAAAATTCTTGGGGAAAAGAAATAATTCTTGGGGAAAGAAATATTGCACAATTTCTTTTTTTTTTTTTAAATTTTGACCTTTTTTTTTTTTTTTTTCTTTTTTTTAAATTACCTGGTCATCAACATTTGGTTTTCTAGTACAGATTGAAGGAGATGGCTTGGTGCATATCTATCAACAAAGGAAACAAAACCAAGTGAGACATGAATTATGGTGTGGCTTTGAGACTTTCTGTGTCCATACTCAAGACTGTTTGGGACAGAGAAGTGTAAGAAATCTAACTATACAGCATATTTCCAGGCTGTGGAGAGATGCTGGAATAAGCTGCCTCCACCCACAGGTGCTGCAGGACCAGGAGCACTCTGCTTTGTCTCATTTCCCTTCCTAACATGGTCGTTTAGACACTCAGACCTCTGTGCTGATAAAGTAATGAGGCTGCAGAGCTGCCTCTCCTTGGTGGCACCCTCTGAGGTCAGTATAGTGAACAGCAGTGATATTTCCAGGCTTGTTCTCTGCTGTGAGGGGGCTGAAGCTGGGAAAAAGACCTCTTTCTTGCTCTAATGTTGGTTGCTCTGTGCACAAATGCACATACATATAACACTGTTTATGTCAGACTTAGCTCTAGAATCTGCATGCATTCAGATGTCATTCTAATCCTTAGACTTCAGAAATTATTAGAACAAACCTTCTTATTTTGTTTAAGTAACAGTATTAAAGTGGTGAGAAAACTCCAATCCCTCAGACAAAGGCATCTTTGAGACCAGTCTGGGCAGTAAGCTCAAAGTCCAAGCCTGGCAGCTGCCTGATTTGCTGAAAAGTGAGCACTAAAATTGTCAAGACATCGTATCTTGTTCCTGGAAAGATGTGTCATTTGTTGTCATGTGAGTTGTTCACTTTACACTGGTGAAGGATGTAGCTACAGATTCAGCAACTCTTCCAGTCAGCTTTTTAGCTGTCCCACAGCGGTGGGACAAGGGTTTAAGGGGTGGGACACAATGTGCGTTTTCCAAGTAACAACGCTAGATGGTGTCCCTAAACCTCCCGAAAAACCTCTCAGCCTAGTCCCGGCTTGGAAATCTCAGAAAGAGTGAAAACCGTGGAGTGATGTGACATGTTATGTTTGTGTGTCTCCGTGTTTTAATCCTCACACACTGTTTATGTGCTTAGTTAATGACAAGTGAAACTGTTTTCTCTTTTAGTCCCTAGTAATAACAATTTTAAGGACAGGCATGCTTTGCCTTTCCTGTTTTCCCCAAACACCCACACGGAACCAGAGGACCGATGAGTTGAGGACATGTTAATGATATTGCCAGAATACAGGACAGATGTTAGGGGTTCTGGTCCCAGTCAAGGGAATGCTCTCTGTGTAAGGGGCAGGTCTCTTAATGCAAGTTACCTTGAATTTCAATGCAGTGTTCGTGTGAGTGTATCTGCCAGACTGTGACCTGCATGTCCAAAAATTCTGTCTAACAAAATGTTTTCTGCCCACTGTGCTGAATCTACTACAGTCTTCTATTGTCTAGTGACAGCATGAACTAAAGACCTGAGTCTGCTTATGCCTGGGAAAACCACACAGAACTTAATTTGTGAGAGAAAAATCCAGTATGAAAACTTTGATATGAAGGACTTTTGTTTTATAGTGCTTGTGTTTTGTTATTTGTTTGTTTTTTGGTTTTTTTGTGGCTTTTTTTGGAGGGGAGGGGAGTTATTTTTTCATTTCAACAAGGAGCAGAGATCACAGGAAGACAGTGTGGTTAAATGAGGAATAGACATGCTGAACTCCTCCTACAACACCTTGCAGGCTCTTGTCCCAAGCTTGGATCAACCCAGGACTTTGATCATCTGGGTGATCTCTCTGTTGCCTGTAAAGCCCTGAAGGAAGTGATGGGAAGAGAGTGACAGAGGCTAAGGCACAGGCAGGTCCTGAACAATGTCTTGCTATGACCAACACAGTAGATGGGACATGTGCATTTTCTTTAGTATCTTCACAGGCTGTTCTGTAGTTGTGCTGTAAACTGCAGAGTGTCCTCTGCTAGCCCTGGATGCAAGGCTGGAGCTGCGCTTCCAGTGCCTGTGAAAAACAGCAGTCAGCGGTTGGGTCGGGCGCGTTCTGGTTCAGTTCCTGCCCCTGTGCATGGCTGGCACTGACAGGCGTGCTGCGGGCTCCCTCCCCTGTTCTCACACACAGGACATTTGCATGCCCATGCCAGGAGCTTCAAAGGGTGGTTAATTCCCCAACGCATTGTGGTCAGAGGGTGAGACATGCTGAGGCCAGGGCTGGTGCCATCTGATTTCAACACTTCCGCCGTTCATACAGCCTGGGCCTTGGTGCTCTGAAGTTAAACTTCATCCGTGAGTGCTACTCAAATGAGATAATTATTCTGAAACCTCAAGGGGAGGTGAAGTAACTGCTGCAAGCAGAGGATGCTAACAAGCTGTGCAGCTGCTTCGCCCGGCACCACTCACTGCTGACCCTGGCAAATACAACCAGATTATATCCCTAAGGTTAAGGACATCGTGAGCTTTAGGGTTAGATTTTTGGGAAGATAGAAAGTGTGAAGCTGGATTATTTGTTTCAGTTTTAGAAGGTGAAGTCCCAAAAGCAATGCAATTTGATCATAGCATACTTGGGAATAAAAGGTACTTGTGTCTTAGAGGAAGTGACTATGTTGGTCACCAAAATATTGGTAAGAACTGGCCTTTGGAAGAGGGAAGGAATGAACAGAAGAACAGGCTTCACTTATATTTCCTACCAAAAAACTGTTTTCTTGCAGCCCTCTCTTCCAGCTGAGTAGGTAAACTCTGTGGTTGAGATTACAGTCTGGATTACTAAAGTACTCTGAAAAGTAGAGGCAACCCTAATTCAGGACTATTTTTAGTTAATAACACTGAGCAAGGTCAGACTTGGGCTAAAACAGCTTATTATGTGTGAGTTATTTCTCCTTTGAAAGATAGGACCATGGGCAGATGCAGGAAAGGGCTGGCAGATCTACTCTACTGTGTTGAAAATTTCTCCGTGGAAAATGTAATTCCAAGCCTTAGTAACCAAAACTAACTCTACTTCTTGTCCTTTGAGCTCTTGGCATGCTCTTGGTGCTGGTCCACAAAGACAGGCTTATCAGCCATGAACAAAACAAAATAAGGAGTGAAATGTTCCTAGTTGTACATTTCTCCAGAAAATTAGAGATGGTCTCCTTATTTTGTTGAGTGAGACCCATGTAAGTAGGGTTCAGACTAATTTTCTAACTTTTAAGTCCCCTTGCTGCAGATTTGTCTTATCCATGTGTGGTTTAATAACAGAGTATAGATGTATATCCTGAAAATTCACCAAAGGCCTATTAGAAGTTGTCTGTGTGTGTCTCTCTTCAAACAAAACCATACAAATTTGTTTGAAGTCCTGAAAGGTCCTGCCATTTGAGTTTCCAAAAGTTAGATGAACAAGAAAGGGAATAAAATAGAAATATTAAGTACTCTGCAATCATTACATTGTATTCTCAAATGGAAAAAAGCCAACTGGGAAAAGGTGATGTTTCATAGAAAAAAGTCCCATAACTTGCTTTTTGCTACTCTGTGTGACTTTAAGAGAAATAAATAAAATATTTAGAGGTATTGCTGGTTAGATAAGTAAGTAAGGAGGTAGATTCTGACCAACAGTGTCCAGTGAAAAGACAAGAGGCAATGGACACAAAGTAAAATACAGGAAATTCTACTTAAACATAATTAATATTATTTGCATTGTAAAGCTAATTCAGCACTAGAGTGGAATCTTAATTAAAAAAAAAACAACTGAGTGGACACTGGCTAGGACAATCTATCCTGATTGAGCCTGTTTTTACCAAAGAACTGAACTAGGTTATTTCCAGAGGTGGTCCCAATCTCAACTATTCTGTCATTCCATGAAATACTTGTTCATACAGAAAAACTTTCATGACTTCAGATTAACCACAGTAATATAAAAAGAAGAACTCTCAACACACTAATAGTAAATTGGAAAGGGAATTGTGAACCTAAAGAATTTAAGAATATATGATGGAGGTATTAAGACCTAAGTATCAAAAGTCTGTCTTGAAAACTCAACATATGCCCCATCTGGTTCTATCTTAATTTGCAAATGTGGACTTTGGGCCCTTGATCATTTGCCTTGTTTTGAAAAACATAGTTCAAAACTGCTGTTTTTCTGGAGTTGCATGGAAACTGAGCTTTACAATGAAGTTCTGCTCTGAACTATTGTGCACACTTTTTAGGCACGCTCTAACAGCTTGGTGTGGTGTCAACATGCATGAACAGCTACTTGATTCAACCCTAACTCTGCCCGTAACCATTTCTCCCCATGCTACTTTATCACCAGAAGTTGTGATGCTTAAAATGATTAGCTGACTACTTAGCGCTTTCTAGTTTGTTCAGAAGAGCTTTTACTGCCACTGATTCAGCCAGAAGAATAAAATTAAGTGTATTTCAGTGTTTTCTTCTAGTTGTGCTTTTTCAGAAGGTTAACAAACAGACTCCTTAGTTTCATTTTCCATTAAAAACTCAACAAAGTTCACTCAGCACATTAATAATTCTTGTGATTATAGTATTACAAAATGAGGGGGTACTTTCCCACGTACAGTTGTATTTGTATGATTGAGCAAGAGCACTGTGCAATGATGTCAAGGCTTCAAATTTCAAAGTAATTTTGCTGGCTGGAAAATAGGCTACGTCTTTTGTTGTTGTTGTTGTTGTTGGAAGCATTACACTTGAAGAGGACTCTTGCTTCAGTGCCACGGGCTATACACTCATTCATCAGTGTCAGTGTGGGTAACACCACGCCTTACACCTGAGAATTTATTCCATTGTTTAACTCATGCTCCCAGTGGGGCGAGGTCGGTCACCTGTGGGCAGGCGCATCCTCAGGGAGCACCTTTGCCAAGCAGTCAAAGTGTGCTCTGGCTCACTCTGCTGCAAAATGGGCAAGCAGGGCCTGCACCACAGGAGCAGGGAACATGGGAGCTGCTGCCTCCTCTTCCCTCACAGGTCTTTCGTATCTTCCATGCTCACAGCCAATTTCTTGACGTGTTTGCCGTGCGGAGGACCTTGCCTTGTAGATATGTTGAAATCAGCCGTGTAAAAGCCACTGAGACCAGCATGTACCATTGGTTGCTTGGCTTCTAAGTCCACAGTCCATGTCTTAGCACAGATTTTTGTCCAGCAGGCCACTGTGAACATGAATTAAATAATTAATTATTTCTGAAATGCACTGGGTGGGTTAGCAGTTACAAGTCAATGTCAACAAAACCAAAATTCCACATGTTTTAATAGAATGACACTTGTTTCACAAATAAGTTGGTTTTCATGCTGTGGCACTTCTGTAAGCCACCTCTTTGTAACTGCAGTAGGATCATGGGGGAGTTCAGGAAATGTGAGAAGTTCCTCACAAGAGTATGTTCATTCAATGAGAATTGTGCATTTATCCTTATAGCGAGGAATTTTATTGTATGATACCAACATGTGCTCTCAGGGCAGTGCAACACAGAGCTGGTCATTGCTGAGGGACTTTGGGACTGCTTCTCGACTTGCTGTTTGGATTGGAGGTCAGAGATAAATCCACTGAGGTCAGTGGTGTTGCATCAGTGCAAAGGTAGCCTGAGAGGATAATCATAGGTTAAAGGACTTGTGAGATCCATGTGAGTCATCCTATGCTTAGTCCATGGACTAAGGGATTAAAAAGCCTTAGGAGGAGAGGCTGAGGTCACTTGGTTTGTGTACTTTGGAGGAAGCTGAGGGGTGACACTATCACAGTCTGCACCTTCCTCAAGGTGGGGCTGCAGTGGGGAAGGTGTTGATCTTTCTCTGGAGACCAGTGATAGGACCTAAGGAAAGAGAATGAAGCTGCATCAAGGGAAGTTCAGATTGGACATTAGGAAAAAGTTCTTCACTGAGAGGGTGATTTGCCACTGGAACAGGGAAAAGGTCACGGCACCAAGCCTGACAGAATTCAGCGTCTGGACAATGCACTTAGTCACATGGTTTAATTTTTAGTCCTTCAAGGAGCAGGGTGTTGAATTCAGTGATCCTTATGGGTCCCTTCTGACTTGAGATGCTCAGTGATTCTAAGAAAAAAACACGTGACTGCAATCTGTGGATTAGAATTAAGAGTTTCCTGCAAAAATCAGCAATATAAACTGGGTGTGTTTTTTTCCTGTAAGAGGAAAACTATATTCTGAGACTAAAATACGTGTGTACATACATCACTGAGTTGAATAGAATAGAGTGGATTTCACAGTTTAGGGTGTAGTACTAAAATAAAAAGTCCAAAGGTGTTATTTACTTATGACCAGCTTTCTTCCAGTTTTAAATATTCCGCAGTAGACTAAAGATGTTTGATCTCAGACAAAAAAATGTCTTTTGACCTTCAAATGGAAGTGAAAACTCCCTTTGACATTTGCATAATGAAAGAAGCTGACTACATTGGCAGCTGCAATTTTCTGTTTCCAGGTTTTCATAGCAGAAGTTGTACAGTTTGTTTTCTCTGTGTCAAAGCTGTGTCCCTTCTGTGTTATGGCTGCAAATTAGAATTACACTACCACTCTATTAAGAATACAAGTCAGAAAATGGAAAAAAAAAAAATAGGGTTTTCCATGAACTCCACAATCAAATCAAGTCATTACTGATTTTAAGTATTCATAAATTATATATTTAGTGGACAAGAGAGGCATGCCATATAATTTTTTTAAATAGGGCTAGGCAGGAAAGCAATTAGGCGGTTAATAATATAACGGCCCATATTTCTTTATTTTTTACTTATCAGCAACAGAAGGCGCACTGATTTTCCTGGAACCTTTGGTGTTTGAGCAAACATGTGGTGTGCTTGTTTAATGTAAGCATTTTTCATTCATTCACTCAAAGACGGACCCAAAGGTGGGTCAGCCAGACACGGTTATGTTGATACACGCAGACATGAACAGAATTACTGTGGGAGTGTTGCTGCCCCTGAGAAGGGTGGCAGAGCTCCCGCTGACTTCCACAGCAGCAGATTTTACCCCGAGTCCAGCTGGGTTATCACGCAACCAATAGTTTGGTGCGAACAGAACCATGGCTGTCCGCGACTCCAGTGGTTGTGGCATTGCTGTGCACCCAAAGTCTTTGTTTTCATCGGCTCAGCACCTGCCCTGCTTATGGTGCCTGTAGGAGCCAAGTATTTGTATGGGTGCAGGTCAGCTTCAGTATCATGAAAACATTTGAGCTGCAGGAAACTTAGACTAAATGCACCTAAGTGGCCAGCAAGACTGTGCCAGAGGGACTGAGACTTTGAGAACATGACTGCCTATATATTAGGATTCTTGTATCAGCAGCTCCTGCAGTATTTTGGAGGAGAGGATTGTGGAGCACCAAATGCCTGCTGAAAAACAGGACTGAAATATCATACGTGTTGGTTGACACAGATGCTTTAGAAGTCTTGTGAAAAACAGATTTAGCTCCCAGATGGGCAGAGTTTTTCAGTGAGCGGCACCGAACAGCCCTGCTGGCAACACCCACCAGGTCTGCTCCATCAGACACAAAATATTGGCAACAGTTGCCAGCTCCTGTGCCCTTCCCTCTGCTTTTTGTTAAGTTCAGCTCTTGTGTTCAGGTGTAGCTTCACTTCATTGTATCAGGACCCAAAGGCGTTGAGATTATATATACTGGAATAAAAATTTATGTTAATTTCATGAGTGAAGGCTGGAAGCATTAGAGGGGATTCAAGTTTATTTCAAATGACAGTATCTTGAAGAGCTTCCTAGAGCCAAGGATAAAAGGGTGACATAAGGACCATTTGTCTGTTACAAAACTAGTTAAAACCTGTGCTGAGTTGCTGACATAGAATAGGCAAAGATAATTTAAATAACCTTTTCTTCTGTTTCTTGCCTTTTGCCTTTCCAAGGGTAAAAATAAGCTCTAGCATAATTTTACTGTCTTCTAAAATCTCTGCAGGGTGCCTTCCCACGCCTTTGTGAATGATGGGATATAAAAATCTTCAGAAAAGAGAAACAACGTTTTAAGGTGGAAAATAAAACACAAAAATGAAACCACAGACACCATGTTTTTTCCCATGAAACATAAAATATTACATTGAATGTCACTTTCAAAAGACATCTACTGTTCTTAATTTTAACCCGAGGGGAGGTTCAATGGGCATTTGTCCAAAAGGTGCTCCAGAACCTTGGCTGAGAGCTGTTAGAATCTTGCAAGTGGAGGCTGCCAAGGAGACAGAGGATGCTGCAGCAATGCCATTAGCCTAGTGCTGCATGCTGTCTTGAAACATACCTATGCGTTCTGCAGTAATGAAAGGATTAGAACTTGCAGCTCTCCTTGTCTGCTGTTCTCTATCAACACTTTATGCACTTCTCCTGCCACAGCGGAACCCACCATCTGGTCTCACATGACATTAATTGCAATTTAATAATTACATTTATTTAATATTTTCTGATTTATTGTTCTCTACACGGTGGATGATTCTTGAGGTACTTACGGAGAGTTTCAAAGATCACCTTAGATTTCTTCTGTAGATATAAAACTGCACTCAGAAAGCTGATACGCACTTGACTTTCAGTCAAATCTGATACAAGTCTTGATCACCAGAGGGAGTTCCAACCTAACTTATTAAAACATTTCTCAGGCACATACACAGTCTACTTGTCTTCCACAGCAAACACGAGGGACTTAACAAATCTGGTTAATTTTGTGTTGAAATTCAGAGTTAATGTGTCTTAGCCGCTCACTGCACATACAGTGTTACGCTCTCAGGACCACCAAAGAGCTCCTTTGGGTCTCAATGCCAAAGCAAACCTTGCTCCTGTGTATTTTACCTTCATCAGCATTAGGCATGGAAAAGCCTGGGCAGGAGCCTGTGCATGTTGCAGTCAAGGACAGTGTGAGGAGTGTAGGATCCATGGGTAGTAAAGGTAGGGATGTATGCAAAGAGCCATGCCAAGAAAAGGGCACTCTGGCTCGCACAGGGACCTTACCTGCAGCCCTGTTTCTGTACTTAGAGGAAGTTTACCTTACACAGAGGCATCAACCCACAAGCACAGTCTTCTTGCATAAGACTACAATGATAGAAAGAAGGTCTCTGTAATTCACGGGTTTTCTTATTGGGATATATGAACGTAATCTTGGCTTACAGGAAATGCAGATACCCATGCAAGTCCTGCTGCCCCACGTCTACCCTGTCACAGCAATCCCTGTACTGTCTGGCATCAGATTTACATAATAAAACATGCCAAAGGCTTTTGCAAAATTACCCAAATCTCTCTCAGGAAAGGAGCTGGGAAAGGAAGAGTGGTGGAGAACAGACATGACATTACTTTATCACCTTTTCATAAAGCTGTCAGCACATGTATCAAGCCATAGAGCAGAGTTCACAGACAGGGAATCTTCCATCTAAGGAAGCAGTAGTATTTACCTACCTGTCACAAAACTGCTCTCCCTGACAGAGGCACCAAACAAATATACTCAGAGGCCTCTCTCTTACTTCTGACCATGATCTCATGTTGCCTCTTCAATCATTGTGTCCTATGGCATTAGAAGACAACCTCTAAGGTATTCTGATTAGTTAGTCCTACTTGACGCCTTTTGTCAATAAGGGCAATACTATCTAAAAGAACAGTGTTTTCCTTATTTACTCTGAAATCACAGAATCACAGAATCAAATAGGTGGGAAAAGTCCTCTAATATCACGGAGTCCAACTTACAACCGAACACCACCATGTCAGCCACATCGTGGGACTAAGTGCCACGTCCAGTCTTTTCTTAAACACCTCCAGGGACAGTGACTCCACCACCTTCCTGGACAGTCAACTCATATGTCTCATCATACTAGCAAGTTCCATCAGGGCTTTGCTGTAGTGTAAGGTCTACCTGGAAAAAAAAATAACCCAGCTATTCTGATTTCAGGCCTGATTCTGACTAACTCCTACGAGAAAGGGAAGATACTAAAATATTGTGGGGCAGGCTATCATCTCTGATAAGTCAGTGGAACTTTAACAGGGGTACCTGGAGGAAAAAAAGATGTCAGGAACCAGTTAACTATGAAAGTGAGTGCTTCAGACAAGTTCTGGGAAGGGCCGAGCAAGTTTACTTGCTCAAAACTGAAGGAGTTTTGGGCAAGTACATTAAGTATATTAAGGAGATACACAGCAGATATTCATCATAAATCTCAATTTCTCAAGAATAGCCACGATATAGGGCTTGGTTAGGAGTCATACTTTGAGCTCTAGGCTTTTTCCTTGCCTATTAAATCATGTTAGCCATAGAATATTTCAAATCTTTTCTCTTCATAGGCTTTTTATTGTGCACCAAGTAGTCAAACCTTGGGAAGGCCTACTGAAAGAGAGTTGGGACTGTTCAGCTTGTTGCCTTCCAGTACTTAAAGGGGGCTACAGGAAGGCTGGGGACAGACTTTAGACAAGGGGAAATGGCCTTAAGCTGGTGGAGGGCAAGTTCAGATTAGATGTTAGGAAGAAATCCTTTACTGTGAGGGTGGTGAGGCACTGGAACAGGTTGCCCAGAGAAGTTGTGGACTTACCATTCCTGGCAGTTTTCAAGGACAGGTTGGGTAAGGCTTTGAGCAACCTGGCCTAGTGGGAAGTGTCCCTGTCAATGGCAAGGGGTTTGAAACTAGAGGATCTTTAAGGTCACTTTCAACCCAAACCATTCTATCATTCCATGACCCTAAGTTACAGAGTTCCCAGTTGTAACTGGTTTTATTAAATGCAAAAACATGCATTAAGGACCGCAATTATCAGCCAACAAGGCTGACAGAGAGGTTTTGTGTCTTCTACCTTTAGCTTTTTCACTATAATATACCACTAAACTGAGGCTGTTGGATGAGATTCCTGTAACTAGTGAAGGTGGCTCTTACACAGAGTGGTTTGACATGTGTCATGTGAATAATTTGCTTTGGGCATATTAAGTCACCTTCCTTGGGGGAAGCACCTGTGTGAGCTAAGCCATGTGCTCATAACCTGCTACAGGACTGGGGACACAAATATAAGTCCTCCCTTGGGCTATTAAGCATTCAGCACTCCCAGCACTTTCAAGCTGCTTTTGTTGTTCCGAGTAGAGGAAAAAGTGTGGGTGTGTATGTGTATTTAAAAAGCCTCCATAAATCCCAGCACTTACGTGTTTTGGATTTTTTT
>JAWWES010000094.1:25916023-25963324 GCA_035583135.1 Lophotriccus pileatus | reverse complement strand
TTTTTTTTTTTTTTTTTTGTTTGGCTGGTTGATTTGGTTTTGTTGTTGTTGTTGCTGGAGGTTTTTTGTGGGGTTTTTTTTGCTTTTGCCCAGGGCAGACGCAAGCGCAAAGCAGCGTTTCCCTTCTTTCTGTTTCTATTCTTCAGCTGGTCTGAAGTTTCTTTTTTCGATCGCTCCTAGCTTGGAGGCGGTTTCCACTTGCTTCCTACCGGCTCTCCCCGTGCTCTCCCGGACCTGGGGCGAGGTCCGCGCACATAGCCAGGAGCGGGACCGCCGCCGGTGCGCAGCCAGCCTGGCCATGACGGCGGAGGAGAAGAAAAACCTGCAGTGCTACAGGCGGTACATCGAGAGGAGCCTGAATCCCGTCTACATCCTGAGCAACATGACCGACTGGCTGTCGGACGGTGAGAGCCGGCAGCGCCCGCTGCCCCAACCCCGCGGGTGGGAGCTCCCGCTCCCTGCCGTCCCCTCCAACCCCTTCCTCCATCCCTCACCCTCTGCCTGTGTTGGGTTTTTTGCTAGAGATGAAGGAGAGAGTGCGAAAGGAGGAGGAGAAGGGGGTGACGGCGGCCGCCGCGCTGTTCCTGGATACCGTGCTGCTGCTGGAGGCGGAAGGCTGGCTCCGGGGATTCCTGGATGCCCTTGTTGCAGTAGGTCCGTTCCCAAAGTCGAGCGTGGTTTGGCCCGCTTCTCCCAGCCCCGCCAGAGCCGCAGGTGCCGCCCGCGCTCAGCCGGGAGCTGGGCAGAGCAGCCCAAAGCACTCGGGATGTGCAGGGTCGCCAGGCTGGCCATGGGCTTCTGCTGTCGGGTCGTGCCATACCAGGTGAAATGCAGTAGGAACAGGCAGGTTGACAGAGGCTGGAAATAAGACTGTTGGAAGGTATGGGGAGACGTCCGTGTGTCTATACATGTGTATTCTATCATAGATTCTTGAACCCCAAAATCTTATGCCATAAGCCACTTCTGGTTTAATTTCCTCACCATTAACTCTTAATAGTTATAGGATCTCAGTGAACTAATATTACAATATTTCTTATCATTTGGACATAGCCCAGACTTCCCTTTAAGCAAACACTGGGTCCAGAGCAACTTTTTACCAGCCTGCGATAGTCCTAATTCCTGAACTGCAAAAAAATCTTCCTTGAACATGCTGATAGTGTTCTGTTTGGTGTGCATTCAGCAGGAAACTTAAAAAGTTAATTTGCTGACTGCAAGTGCTATCCCAAGTACTTGTTAATTGGGCTCGGGACTAGAATTTGGGATTAATCTTATGTTTTGGCAGATGCAGGGGTAGGTGATAATTAGTCTAAAGACATGGTGGTAATTATATACATCACTCTCCTGCTCCTCCAAAAGAAACTAAGGAGTTAGGCAAATTCCTTCTCTGTGCCCTCAAGTTCATCTGGGACCCACACCTGCTCTTTTCCACCCCTGAAGCAAATCTTATTAGTCCTTAAAAGATGCTTCTCTGCCACCATCTTTTCCAGAGAGCTATTTGATGACTGTCTAGGCTGCAGGTGTCTGCAGTGCTGTCAGTTAAGGACTGACTTGAATCTAATACAGTAGAGATTTTTGAAGGAGGGGGAAGCCACGGACAGGACTAAAAGATAGAGGGCTGGTAAATAAGAAAGGACCACAGCAGGTTGTGATTCTGAATAGTATCCTGTGCTGTGGGAAATACTCAGAAAGAGTATCACGATCCAAGGATTGTGTGATCAAAAGGGTGATTATGGTTGCTTGAGTGATGTGACCTGTAACATTCTGTAACTTTTTTTTCCTCTTTGCAATTGTTACTGTTCCTTTTGCATAGGGATTTTTTCATGTTAGACATACAAGGAAACTTGTATTCCCTTTTTCTAAGGGAAAATAGTCACTTATTCAATAAAAATTGTTTGTGGTTCACCTACATTTTCATCATTTATGGGGCAAAATAATTTTAATTTCTCCAGTGTGGCTGAGAAAGTGTTTTTTGTTTTTTGTTTTTCAGCTTGTTCTTGCCTATTCTAGTTAGAGATTGGATTCATAGTAACAATTTGTCTCTTTTTCTGAAAGGTTACACTGGACTGGCAGAAGCAATAGAAAACTGGGACTTCAGCAAACTGGAAAAGCTGGAGCTGCACAGACAGCTGTTGAAGCGGATAGAAGCAACAATGCTAGAAATTGATCCAATAGCACTCATGCCTTACATAAACACATGCCTGATAGAGAGGGAGTGTGATGAGATCCTGCAGGTATGGTAAAATCCTGGTATTTGCCTGTTTTTGCTATAGAGAAGTTCTGGCTGCCTCACCTGTGGGATGAAGCAGTGCCGGTGTGACAGCCGGCTGGCCGAGGAGGATGGCTGGCTACAGTCCCCTGGGGAAGGACTTTTTCTCCTCTCCTTAGAGGAGGCCTTGCTGTGTGGCTGCAGCATCCCACAGGAGTGCTGTCTGCAGCACCTGCACTTCTCCTTCTTCGCCCCTCTGGCTTGGTGGACAAGGAGACATGGAAAAGGGTGGCAGGCAGGGAAGCAGGATGGGGTGGCTTTGGCATTGACAGTGCTCAGCTGTATATCTTTCTGGAGTCCAGTCCCACATGAAGAGATCTTAGGGGCTCTGGAAGGTGCCACACTGCAGGGGAATGGGTGCCTTACTATGCCTTTGAAATAGACCCCTTTCTGGAGCATTCACACTGCATTAACGCTCCTAAAAATACAGATTGAAGTAGACAAAGTGGCCTAAATTGGTTCTTACTTGTCATGGAGTTTGACATATTCTATTACCTTAACTGTAGCGACTGCTAGAAACTTTGTGTTAGCTCTTTGGATTTTGTCAGCACCCAAAGGAAGGGTGGAATGGAACTTCTGGTCTGAAGTCATGAGCTAAATGCTCAGACATTGATAGCATTTTCATTGCCTTTGGATGTGAAGCTGCTGTACTGCTGCCCACTTCTAACTCAGTGCTGTTATCAGTGACTGATAACAAGTGATGCTACTGATGATTTACTGATTAATAATAAGTATCAATGTCCTCTGAAGGAGTTTGTAAGGTGTTCTCGCTTCTTGTGACTCCCGAGAAGGATGGTTTGAAACTACTTTATTTTTAAAGTACTGTTTCTCTATGGAGACACAGAACGTTTGGGAAAGCTATTGCATCTGACCAAACATCAGGTCTGCCATAAATTTTGTAGTTTTGTCTTTCCCTGTTCTGGAAGGGAATCAGTTCAATCTCAGAGGTTCCTGGCAGATACAGCTCATTACAAGGACCTTGCCAGATGAAAATCCACCAAATAGCTCTGTGATGTTTCAGACTTCGTGAATATTTAAGCAAATAGCCTACCTATTGATCTAGTCCAGGTAAGTTTGGTATACAGCTAGGCTGGCAGAATTGAAGCAGCAGTAGTAAATGACCGAATTTTATTGGAAAAGCTTTTATTCAGTGAGAAGGAAATGCAACTTTCAACTGAACATCGAACATAACAAATCATCTACTAAACAAAGAGTAAGTGCCTTTGATCACTCAGAACCTACAGCAATTTCTGTTTGTGGTGTGTGCAGATCAGTGAATACAGAAGCAAAGCAGCCGGGATAACTAAACTCATTGAATGTCTCTGTCGCTCGGATAAGGAAAACTGGCCAAAAAGTCTTCAACTGGCATTGGATAAGGCAGGATATTACAATGCAAGTGAACTGTGGAATTTAAGAGAAGGTAAACTGAATTGCTTTTGTGATGATTTTTCATGTTCTTGTACCAGACAGATTGATTTTTTTTCAGGAGAATAAGACCAATTTAAAAAGAGACCATCAGACTACCTTGCTTATTGTTGTCTAAAAGTAAAATCCTTCTTAGAATTTATTTAAAATGTCTTTTATGTAAGATGAAATACAGGTATTATCCTATGAACAGTCAGAAATTAGGTTTTTGAGAATTTTTTCTCCCTTATGATTAGTAATAATTCCCTTTTTTTTTGTTATTTTCTGATAAAATTTGATTACTAATTTGATAGTCTAGAGAGTGATACACGTCTATGATCCACAGAGCAGATCATACACTTTTTTCTTTGACAAATTGATAAGCAGCCCTTACGAAGTGCCTATGTCCATATTTTCTAAAAGAGCAGAATTGCCTGTCATAAGATTTTGCTTTTTTCATTAATTTACCTTTCCCTACTTGAAAAATACCAATATGAATAGCGTGCAGCATGGGAGAATTTAGAGCAGAATACATTATATTGCTATAAAATAAGTTATTTTAGATAAACTGGACTTCATATCTGTATTTGCTGTCTCCCAAACCCTAAGTCCTTCTTTGAATTGTGTTTAATTAGTTAATTAATTAATTGAGGCAAGATCTATTTAAGTGGTTTCTTAGCAATATTTCTTATTTTGAAATGTTTTTATTGCTGTAGTCAAAGGGTGGAATTTCTTATCTGGAGATGTGATAATTATGTATGTATAAAGTTATATACATGCTTCATAGATTTCTAAATAATTATAAGTAAAATAGTAGATAAGAATAATACCTATATGTATATAGATATTATTTTATGTAGTTGGTGGCTATAGATATTATTTGTTTGACAGTTATATTTTATAAGTTAAAGATATCACTGTCTTTCGGGGAAGCTTCCTCTAACATCCAACTTAACAAAGCCAGAGTCAGCGTGTTGAAGAAACATTGTCTATACTGGAAGCATTTTACTGCTAGCAGTTAACAAGAGCTGCTAGTAGAAGTTAATTGCAGATATTGTCTACTTTCTGGAGCGGGATTGGGGTGGAAATGTGCTCTTTCTTTCTCCCTCTCTAAAAGTGGTCACAAGTTTTGCTTGCAAAGAAACTCTTCATGCAAAGCCTAGGGATGGTTCTTTGAGAAGGTAATAATTATGAGGCCAAAGAAAATTTTAGCATCTTTGTAATATCCTTCAGCTGTAGTGTAAGAGAAAGAATGGAGACAGTCTTACCATTTCTAGGTCCTTTCAGAGGGTGGGGAGAAAGGGAGAACAGAGTCTTGAATTTACAAAGCTGCTTTGAACTCTTAAGTACTTTTCATGCTTGTGGTTAATGTCCGTGTTACACAGCGTTGTCTTGTCAGTAAACACAGAGGATATCACTTTCCTCCCAGTCAATTTTCTCCTTTGATTTTTAATGGATATCTACACATGCACTGAATATGTGGTTCTTCTAAATCCAAGATGCTCAGTGCTACCCATCTTGCTTGAAAGGGAGCCTGGATGCAGCATAATTTTACGTAGTCTTTCGATGCCAGCAGCCAACTCCAACACCTTGTCATCACAGCAAATACAACATTTTAAAATCAAAAGGATCAATAATATGCCTCTTTTTTTTCCCTGATTATACAGATAATGGCAAAGATGTTGATGGTGAAATGACAGGTGCCTCCGAGAACTGCTTTGAAACCACGATGACATTTGCTGAAGAAGCAGAGTGCGGTAATAATTTCAGTGAAAATCTTTCTTCAGTTTCAGTTTAATTTAAGAAAATTTCAGTTTCAATTTAAGAATTAAGAACAGTCTGTGGTTGATATTGTCCACTTTCTTAGACTCCTGAGGGACACAGATGTGGTATGCCACAAAGGAAGGTACTGAGGAACTAGTACAAATCTCTCACTTGATTTTCTGTTTTAATGTTTAAAGGATCTCATTCTAGGCATTGCAAATGTTAGGGGGTGCCCCTCATTTATCACAATACTAGTGAGAAGTTCTCCTGTCTGCTCATTGTCAAAAAGGTCTCCAGACACCCGACTGTTGTTGCTGCACCTCTTCTCTGATGTAACTACTTCACACATAATGAGATACTAACCAATTTAGAGAGCTGAATATGACTGCAAACGATCTGTGCAGTGGCTGTCCTGTCTTGTATGGAAAATTTTGCTCCACCAATGGTTTCTAATTCCTGTTCCATAAGTGCAAACCCTCTGAAACAACCACAATGGAAGAGAGTAATAAATTCAAAAGTCTGCACAGCAGAAGGCTGAAAGGAATACAGTGCATACATTTTGGGGAAAATAATCCCTTGTGGGTTTTTTCTGAGTTGAAAAAAAAGACAAGATTAGTGAGTTGTTGTCAGCCGAGACCTTGAAATTAGTTCATTTTAGGAAGCACAGTTGAGGGGTAACAAAACTATGCCATCAAACCTACACAAAATTCTTGTTTGGTGCATCTGTCCTGTTAGAAGGCTATCAGAGAACGTTCTGTGTGGACTGCAAGGGCTCTTCTACCTCTATCATTTCACACAGCAGCTCTATGGGGCACAATATATTTTATGCATTTCTGTTGCAGCGCTCTTCATAAAAACATGGTTCTTCCCTAGGAATGCTCCATCAGTCTGCACCTGTGTATGAACCAAAGAAGGCTCGGACCTACCAGATTGAACTTGCACAGCCTGCTATCAATGGGAAAAACACATTGATATGTGCCCCTACAGGTAAGAAAACAGACATTTCTTAAAAAGATTCTCTTGGTGTAGATGGCGATGAAGGATAGGGAAGGGTAAAGGTTGAGTCAAACTTTTTCAGCAGTTTATACTTAAAAGCAGTCTTTCTTGCAGTAGATCCATATCTAACCCGACATTAATGGCCATGGGCAGCACAGAGACTGAGCAAAATGTTTCTCTTGGCATTTCAGTGCTTGTATTCAGATTTCCACATTCTGATTTTTGCTTTCTCAGTCTCTGTTGTGGATTTTTGAGGTAAAATCAGTAGCTGATCTTTGCAGATATTTCAGAAATTTGACTTGGAATTTGAAGGAAAAATAAGATGGGTTAGCCTGAGGCTTCCCTGCCTTCTCTACTGCAATGCCTACATCAGGACAGCACATAAATTTTGCAGTAGCTCAGGGCTGAGTTAAGAATACTGAAATTTAGAAGGAAAAAAGAGGTCAATCACATTTCTTTGCACCTGTGTTTTCCATGTTGTTAGCCTAATTTTTCCCTGAGCCCTGGAGAGGCAGGGACAAAGAAGAGCTCTGGATAACCTGCACAATGAGCCTGACTGCCAAAGGAAAAGAAAAGTGAGAGGAGGAAGACTGCATAGGGGAGGATGGAAGCTGAAAGTGCCCAGTGTCTATACCATAGCCTGGTTTGATGTGAGAGCACATGCTAAGAGCAAAACTAGATTTGATGGTTTCAAAGAACACAAGTACAACTGCAAAGGGTATTAATTTCCCTCTGCTTAATGGTCTTTACTGACTGAGACTGCGGGAGAGAAAGAGACGATTACTCACCTGAATAAGCAGCAAGCATGTGTTCAAGAAAAAGAGAGTCTGGAAGTGTAACAGCCCCCTTGTCAGCTCCCCCTTGTTACAGGGCATCCAGATAAGACAAGCTACTGCTTACAAATGCACCCTTTCACCCTTTTAGTGCTTTACCTTTCATGTTTTTTTGTGTAAAGGATCTGGAAAAACCTTTGTGGCACTTCTGATTTGTGAACACCATTTGCAAAACATGCCCTCGGGAAAAAAGGCAAAGGTTGTCTTTCTTGCAACCAAAGTGCCAGTGTATGAGCAACAGAAAAATGTATTCAGGCAGCATTTTGAAAGAAGTGGGTGAGTGTAATTTTACCTGATGTCTTCCTCCACAGAAAATAAACTTCCCTTTAGGTAGCCAGGGGCAAAATGTAATGAGTTTACTGGTGAACAAGAGTGTTTCACATTAACATAAGGATGATGCCTAGCTCCAAGCATGGCAATGCTACGGCAGACTTCGTTTGGAGAATCTGAAGTCTGCTTTTGGAAAGTTTAAGCACTGTTTGTTGCACATCTATGGAAATGGCTAAAGTATATCTGTGCTTCTCTTTGGGAAATGTTGAAGCGTATTCTGTCCTGAGATTCCTTTCATCCCTGCTTCCAAAGACGAGGCAGTTCCAGGCAGCAGCACTGAGATTCCTCTTGTCATTCTCAGAGTCTTTCTTTTCCAAGTGGAAGGAACCAAACTGCTTTGTTTTTTCAACCTCTAGTCAGAAAATGAAAGTCCATCTTTCAGATGGGACTGCAAATTGCTTAGAAGGGGCATTGACAACCTATAGCTTCTGATTTTGGAGGACCTGATTACTGAACATCCACATATATATCCTTATAGCTTATAAGAAAAGGAGACTGCTGAACAGAAAACAGTCCCATGATGCCAAACCTGTACAGAAAAGGGACGTTACATGAGAACTAACAGCTTAAATATAACTAATATAAAATTATATAAATATAACTTAAATATAACTTAAATACAAATTTATCACTCCTCAAATCTAATCTATTTCAATGAATGGTGGTTGAAAATTCAGTTGCTTACCCTCAGCAGTTTCCTTTCTCACCTTCTGTGGTCAAACTTCCCTCTTCAACAATTTGACATTTAGAACTTAGCTTTTCAGGCTTGCTAAAAGGTCCATTCTTCTAGGGTTTTTTTTGCCCTGCAAGATACCTTTTTTCATAACCTTATTTTTTGCATCTTCCTCCCAGATATTCTGTTCAAGGAATATGTGGTGAAACAGTTGCAAATGTCTCTGTAGAACATGTCATACAGGACAGTGACATCATTGTGCTCACGCCCCAGATTCTTGTGAATAGCCTCGAGACTGGGATCCTTAGGTCTCTCTCCATCTTCACTCTGATGATATTTGATGAGTGTCACAACACCACAGGCAACCACCCTTACAATGTGTTAATGACCAGATACCTGGAACAAAAGTTTGACTCCTCTGCAAACCAGCTGCCTCAGGTAAGGCCCACACTGTCAGCAGTGGAAACATTAAAGAAAAGTATTTTGCAATGCAGTCAGCAAAGCCTGAAGTCTTTCTTGCCTTTGGTGCTGATCCAGTTCAAAGTCCCATTTAACAATGACTCTAAATTGAAATAGTAGCATCTGGAACACTTCTTCATTCCTGGACACCTCCAGGCTTTTTCCCCATGTTACATCTTCTCTGCAGCTGCCAAGGACTGAGCAAGCAGGACAGAGACTGGAGTACCTGACAGCAAACAGGAAAGCTGAACCAGAAGAAAGCGTGTAATTTAGTGATCTTCTTTTCACCTTTCCGTTGCTGTCTCCTGTGACAATAAAATGGGGCCGCTGCCCCTCCTGGCAGAAGGATTTCATCCAGCTGAGAAGACACCTTTTAATGAATGCAAAGGATGGTTCTGGGGGTGGGTTTGCTGTTTGTCTGTGTGATAAGCACTGACAAATACAGCTGCTTATGGATTTAAGTGGCTGTATAATTTATTTTAAATTCAAAATACTTTGAGCGCCTTAGGTCACAAGTGCAGACAAGATTCCGCTCTCAGTGTTTCATGCTTGCTCCTTGTTTACTTCTGTTGCCTGTTTTATTATCTTGTACTTGAAGATGGTGGCAATTTGGCAACTGGTAACAGTGTCTCCTGTTTTTATTCCATTTGTGACAAAGGAGCAACCACTGCTATTCATGTCTGTGCTCAGATTGTAGGTTTAACTGCTTCTGTTGGAGTTGGTAATGCCAAGACCATCAAGGACACTATAGAGCACATATGTACCCTCTGCTCCTGCCTTGACATACAGGCCATATCCACTGTCAGAGAGAACAAAGAGGACCTGCAGAGATTTGGAAACAGGCCAGAATCACGTGAGTGCACTTGGTTTTTATTTTCCTGTGAGATACAAACCACCATGATGAAGGCAGCTACCCAATTCCCCTCTTTTTTGAGTAAGGTAAAAGCTTAAGACTAAGCTAGAGCTTTGCTTTCTGCTAGCTTGAAAGGAGTTTAGGCCTGCATTTCATTGTTGCCCTGCAGTAAGGCAGTTCTCACTTGGGCACGTTTTCTCTTTGCTGTAATCCACATTCTCTGGGGTTTTTTTTCAGTTCTGCCAGGGAAGACTGGGGCTTGTTTCTTTCTGTGCACTCACTAACAGTAAACCTGATTGTGATTGCATAGAGCACCATAGATAGCATTCTTCTAGACAAAAATTTGTTCCGTGCTGAGGAAAATGTTTTACTTAGGCCACTGACTTCCATTTCTTGTCTCTAGATGTCAGATGGGTTAAAATGCGAGCTCAGAATCACTTTGCGGACATTATTTCAGGTCTGATGGCTGAGACAGAAGCACTAATGAGGAAGATTTACTCAGAGGGTAAGATTCTGTAATATGCCTGTACTGCAATTCAGTGTTTGATTATATCAGTGTGAATCCTATAGCTGCTAGAACAGTCACTACTTTTCCACTTCCTTTCTACTTCTTAATTTTTAATTTGCCTTTAACCAATATTTTCTAAATAAGAGATTACAAATAGGACAGGCAACTATTCTGCTGTTATATGTGACTAGTTTGACACTCAGAAATCTTTTTGCCTTAATTTCAACCTGTGTTTCATGAGCTAAAAATAGTGTGCTTTTGACACTGTCAAATCCTTCTGAATGAAAAGATTCTGAAATAAAGGGGCTTGCATTCAAAATGCAATGAGCTGGATTTCATTGACAAGAGGTATCTGTATGTTTTTATTTAAACATTTTTCCATCTGCTTCGTACCTAAGTCTGTAAGGAAAACAAGAAAGATCATAGTTATGGTGCTACTTTGGATGTTGTAACTTCTTCCTTATAGCAAAAGTTTATTTTCACACTTGCTTCTCTGACACTTCTTGTACTTCCTCTGGCATCTGAGTTGCACTCAAGAGTTATTTCTAGGGGTGCCCTGTCCACCTTTTCTGGACAGCACTCCTTCCTCTTTATTCCTCTGGCTTACCGCTACTTCCACTCTTTACCAGATCTCCATTATTTCCTACTGAAAAGCATTTGAGGTAGTTTTCTAAATTAGTATCTGTGGAACATGGACAATACCAGAGAGAGAATATCGCCACCCAAGAAACGAAACAATTGTCGGTACGGTTCCAGCTTCAGGAGCTACAGTGTGGAGAGGGAGGTGCATGACTGTGAGAAGATCATTAGGTCTCATGATCTTGAGACCTAATTCTGCAGCCCTTCAGAAGTAAACTGGTCTTTTCCGCTTTTGCAGAATTGCTAAATGGTATCCAGTAAGTGGCTATTACAAAAAATTTGAGAGCTGAAGGGGTACAAAGGGGTACCCATGGATGGCTTTGCTAAGGATCAGTCTTGGTCTCTCCAGCTCTGAATTAAAGGATGTCGTCTCTGCTTAGACTGGCTTTAGCACACAGTTCCTCAAGAGTGTTTACCTCAGTCCTATATTTCCTCCTCTACCCTCCACTTCACTTTCCAGATATTTGAGAGTGAACTGTATTCTGGGGTAGGAAGGGAAAATTGTAAACCTCACCCAAACAAAAAAACCCAAACAAAACAACCATCCCAAGAAACCCCATCAAATAACAATACAGTGATAATTTCAAAGTGTACTTTAACTTAAGCAAACACTTGTGAAGCTTATTTCTGCATCCCAGTTCCTTTTGCATGAATGCCATTGGCTTTCCTTCTGTGGACCCTCTGATTACTGAAGTCTGTGAAACACTAAGGCAGAGTATGTATGCAACAAACAGGTACTGCCTAGTTCTAGTACAGGCCCTTGGATAATATGCTTGTGGACTTTTTCCATAAATGAATACTTAACTGTTGAGTAGCTGGTAATTCAAGGAGCAGTGCACACACAACTTTTTGAATACTGTAGGCCTCTTATAGGATGCGAGCTCTAATTTTGTTGCTAAAGTCTCTGCAGATGTGTGTATGCACACAGATCCTCAGTTGAATTGTACTGGGTTAATTTTAGCCTAACATCTGGGTATATGTTGAGACACAGGGAGTGTAGAACACACAGACTCTTCACAGATGGTTCTCAGAGGAAGGACAAGAGGCAACGGCCACAAACAGAAATACTTAAACATCAGGAAGAACTTTTCTGCTGTAAGGTGGTCAAACACTGGAACATGTTGCCCAAAGAAATCAAAGTTTCTTGTCTTGGAAAAACTCCAAGTTCATCTGGACATGATCTGGAGTGACCAGCTCTAGGTGTTCTGCTTTAAGCAGAAGGTTGAACTAAAGAACTTCACAGATGCCTTCCAGACTCAGCGGCTCTGTGACTGTAACATGATAATGTTCTTCTGCATAGGCTTTTCAAAGCCAACATTAATGGGAAGTGTGTTGTCCTCTAGCTAATGGTTATTACTTATTAGTCAAGATGAACAAACGTTTTTTTCCCTCCTTCTTTACTAGATACTATCTCCCAAGTCAATAGGAATGATTTTGGAACACAGAAATACGAACACTGGATAGTTCACACTCAGAAGAAATGCAGGCTGTTGCAGCTGGAAGATAAGCAGAAGGAGAGCAACATTTGTAGAGATCTTTTCATTTGTACTGAGCACTTGCGGGTAAGTGTGTATCTTCTTTCCTTCCACACAGAAGTGGAGTCGTTCTATCAGACTCCACTCTATCAGTGGAGTCTGATACAGGTATGCTCACCTAGATGCAGGTTTTGAACCTGACTGTTTTATTTAGGATCACAGAATATGCTGAGTTGGAAGGGACCCATCAGGGCCATTGAGTCCTGCACTCCAAGAGTTACACCATGCGCCTGAAAGCGCTGCCCCAACTCTTCTTGAATCCAGACAGGCTTGGTGCTGTGAGCACTTCCCTGGGGAGCCTGTTCGAGGGCTCAACCCACCCTCTGGGTGAAAAACCTTTTCCTTATATCCTTAAACCTCCCTTGACTCAGTTTCATGCCATTCCCTCCAGACCTGTCACTGGTCAGCAGAGTGAAGAGATCAGTGCCTGCCCCTTTGCTTTCCCCCGCGGGGATGTTGAAGTCTGCAACAATTAGACATGGGCTAAAGCTTAGTAAGACTTGTGTCTTAATATACTCACTAAGAACAGATCAGAGGAGATTTTTTGTAGTGTTTGTGTTGTCATGGAAAGGGAAGAACACTGCAGGTTTGTAGTACTTAATCTAGGTAAATAAAATCTGTGTTCACCCTGTCCCATGGAAAACGAGGCCTAAATGTGTATGTCTCTTTCTGCACAGAAATTCAACGACGCTCTCATTATCAGTGACGATGCACGCATTGAAGATGCTTTAGCCTACCTAAATGAATTTTTCACAAATGTAAAAAATGGACCATATACAGAGTTAGAGAAGCATCTGACTGACAAATTTCAAGGTATTTCCCTCAGTACCTGTGACAGTTGCAGGGGAGAAGAGAGTTTACACCGGGATGGTGTTTTCTTCAGAGTGTTTTCCAGGTGTTTTCTTCAGAATAAGTGCAGTTGTCTTTGCTGAAACTGCACCTTTAATAAGGTCTAGTGTCTGTGGGGGTGCAAATGCAGAGTTAGGGTAGGTGGCAGGGGACTTACTTTCTGGGACTGCAAGCTTCTGGTGCAACAGCTAAGAAAACAGAAGTAATTGTAGCTGGATGCTGTAGCAGGTTCTTAAATGCCTGACTTGGAGATAAGGCAGCAGTATCCTTACCAGTGGGCCCCACAGGTAGGGCGATGCTCTACGTTAATGGATGGTGGCATCATTAGATAAGCCAACATACACTGATCAGTGCACTGCCTGGCCTCCTGCCCAGTGCTCCTGGGTGAATCCCAGACTTCTGGGGAGAAGCAGGTGGCCCTTGTACCCTTCCAATTGAAAGTTAGAGGTGGCACTGTTCTCTTACTTCCGAATTAGTTAGCAGTGGGCTATATTCCAGCCTATGTTCTGGTGTGCCGTAGTGTTGATTACAATTTTAAATCACTGGGCTGTCTGCCTTTGAGTGTCAGTTGTTTCGTAAGGAGAAATAGCAGTGCTCTGTGCATGGACAGATTTTGTTTTGTTGCTGTGTTTTGATGCACAATATATCACAGAAGGTCTCCTGTCAGTTTGCTACAAAATGTGAGAAATTCGTAATTTTGTTTTTCCTGGGTGTTTTGTTGCATTTAATCAACAGCTTTTTCTGCTTGCATTTGAAAGAATGGAATAGAAAATAAAAAGAGAAGCTAAAGAGAGTATGTGTGGATTTTGAAAGTAGGTTTGTGTGGGAGTTCTGCTTTCTGAATTAAAGGAGGTAAATTATTCAAGACGCCTCTTTTTTTCTTTCAGAGAAAGAACCAGAACTGACTGCCCTTTCAAAAGATGAATCAAATGAGAATCCCAAGCTGGAAGAGCTTGCTTCCATCCTGGATGAAGCATACCGCTACAACCCACAAACTCGCACTATTGTCTTTGCCAAGACAAGAGCCTTAGTAGCTGTAAGAATTCCATTTTAAAGCTCCCAAAATGGGAAGTGGGAAAACATAATGCCTCATCTCTTTGATCTGAAATAGAAAAATATTTGATCTTCCTAAATTTATCTTTTTCTTTTTCTGAAAACTATGGTGTAGGGGTGGTGTCCTTCACCACATCTTACTACGTGTCACAGTTGACCATTAAGCCATCAGATTTTTACTTTAGGTCTAAAGTCAGTTCTAACAAGATGTGTTACAAGGGTTCTGGCTTTAATGTGGCAGTGTTATAAATCAGCAGCTCTACTCTATTACTGACAGCACGTCAGGAGGTATTTGTACATTTCCCAGAGGATTTGTATGGGCCTAAAGGAGGTCTGTGTCCTAGCACCTGTTTTTGATCAAAAAAAAAGGAAAGACTTTGTAGGGCAGATGTTCTCTGGATTCTTCTTATCACTGGTCTATTTCATACTTGGCTAGGATCAAGGATGTAGCCTTTTTTCTCCTTTCCAGTGCCTTGTTCCCAGAAAATGTTCATGACTGAAGTAAATGTGCTGCTAATCATTAGCTCCAGTAACTTTAAAACATTTACTGCAAGGTATCATTAGTCTCTGGCTACTGTAAACAGATTTATCAGCTGAGAGACACAACCCCCTGTTTTATCCTTGGGTACAGACATGCTGAAAGAATTGCAAACCAGGAAAAAATTAAAGGCAGGGTAAAGTCCAAACTGCTGGCAGCTTTCCATTTTAGATTTAAAAGCCTACTGTGGCTTGGCTGAATTTTGTTCTTCAGTAAGAGCACTTTGGAGGTGCTACTGTCACTGCTTAGTGAGAAAGTCCAGTTTGTAAACAGCAGCTCCTTTCCTTTGATCCCAGAGGTGTAGCATTCAGTGATCTGTTTGTTTATAAGAGAAAAAGGCACACTTTTTAGCAGTGAAAGGCTTATTGCCCCCTAGCCAGCCTTTAAGTTGCAGGAGTAGGAAAAGTGGAAATCAGTTGTGGCGTGGTTCACTTTGGCATTGTGGCTGTGACCCTTGCTTTCTCACTTATAAACAAATATTCCCCCCTGACACACAAGTTCCACCTTCTTTTCTGCTTTTAGTTCTTCTTTTGGAAGTGTTAATTTTCTAGGCAAGCATAGGCAAGATCTACCTGTCATCTCAAACTAGCATTTAATCTGAACAGAGGATCTAACTCCATGATTTGCTTTCCAGGCTTTGAAGAAGTGGATGGAAGCAAACCCTCTGCTTAGCCACATAAAGCCAGATGTGTTGATGGGTCAGGGAAGAAAAGAATATAAAACAGGTACACAGATTTGCACTGAGATATAACACAGGCTAAGCCTATGGTGGCTATGCTGCTAGAAGGGTTCTGCTTTTCCTGTGTTCATCTTCTGTGCTCTTAAACAAAGGTCATGCAAGTTTGCATTTGTGTTCTTCCATATCTAGAACACCTTTAAAAAATCCTAAGTAGACTCTTGCCTTTTCTATCCAGAATCTTTAGTTAAAGCAGCAGTAACACTATCAGTGGCCCTTTTCTGCAGGATTCTTTTGCTAGTTCAAAAACAGTTTAGTAATTTCACTATCATGGCTTCTTGTGATTAATTCTAATATTTTCCCTGTTCCATTTATAGACCCCTCTCTTATTTTGTGTTTGATAGAACAAAGACATTTTAAGGTAAACAGCAGTTACAGCCAAATGGTTTATCTACAGCTTAAGTCAAGAGTTAGCTTGGGTTTTAAACAAGTTGTATGGGTCTCTCCAATAAAGATCAGCTGGGTGTTTGGTCTGAAATGGTGTTTCCCAGGATGACAATTCCTGTGTCACAACAACAGGAATCACTGCTCAGTGGGTATAATACACACACAGCTGCATATGCAAACTTAAAGTAGTTTTCCAGTTCAAGAGGACATACTAATTTCTAATCACTTAAATAAGAGCAAATGCAGGTATCTTGCTCTTCAAGATAGGAACTCTTCAGTGCTTTTTTTCCTGCCACTGTTCTTTGTCACTGTAGGTATGACCCTGACGATGCAGAAAGATGTGCTGGATGCATTCAAAACCGACAAAGACATCAGACTGCTAATTACTACATCTGTTGCTGATGAAGGCATTGACATTTCTGAGTGCAACCTTGTTGTGCTCTACGAATACTTCGGTAACGTCACCAAAATGATCCAAGTCAGAGGTATGGAATGTCAGAGTCAGAAACCTGTTTTGGCCTAGAGGTGGACATGAAGTGCTACTGAATGGCACACTGAAAATACTGTAGTAATATGTGCATGTCTCGCTGTTGCTCTTCTGTGCCCCAGAGCAAAGTCAGATGAATGATGGGACAAGACAAATTTGTTCACAGAGCTTCATCCTTGATGTTGTGTGACTTTCCTTTCACCAGGCAAATTAGCCATGCTGCACTAGGTTGTTGAACTGTTGAGGACTGGTACCTCTAGTAGATAATGTTACATGTAAGCAGAACTATGGCTGGAAGAGCTGTAGTCAGAAATAGTGCAAATCATTCTGTGACAAAGGATGGCTGCAATGGAATTTCACATATTGCCTTGGCTTCTGAAGGCCCAGTTACCAACGCAGCTACTCCTGGGTACCTGAGGCCTTCACACGTGCAGATCTCTAAGATAAAAAAAAAAAAAAAAAAAAGGCAAAGAAAAAGGCAATATCTTGGCTTGTCCAAAGAAGTCTGTCAATAATTTGGTCTTGAATTTTGGTGACTTTATAGTATGGCCAGTGGAGGGGAATGAAGAGCCACACTAAATACTCATTTCTGCTTAACATTCCTAAACAGCATAAAACTGCCTAATCTTTCAAGGGTGCATTTGAAATATTTTAACCTCTCACCCAAGTAGTTAACATTATGGCTTGAAAAGAAGTGATCTCCATTGTACTTGGTCTTCTGTTTTCAGGGTTTGTGTCCTGTGATTTTTCTTATCTTTTTCTGATAGTGAAATAATTGGCCCAGAATTCACCTGTGTGGGTGAAAGGATAGTGTTTATTTGTAAAAAGCCGTTAAGGGTGCAGAGAAAACAGGCTACGTCAGTTTGAAACCACATACAATCATGATTTTTGTGGAATGGGAGCTCGAAAGGAAATGTGAACACTTTTTATAAGTGAAATACTTCTAAACTGGTATGAGATCATTGTAGTTCTGAGTTTACCTGTGTAACAGCAACAAAAAATAGGCAGGCAGTAGTCAGCTGGCAGAGATGCCACTTGCTGCTGTTGTCTGTTTTCTTGTCAGCACTGTAAATCCAGTTTCTCAGGTTTTTGGGATACACAGTTTTGGGGTTTTTTAATAGACACCAATTAGCAAGACAGAAAACTAATTAGTGGGACTGAGTTTCTCCTCCTATTTTACACCACAAGAAGAAAGCAAGATGCTATTCAATAACTGAATTTTAAAGCATGCCTGAACCTAGCTGAGGGAGGCCACAGAAGCAGGCACTACAATACTGGCTGGGGGATATCCATGAGTATACCTGGAAGGGGATATCTTGTTCTAGTTTGTTACTGAAGAAGAAAGAGCTGAGAGAATGCTCTTCTGAAGCAGCATTACCTGAATCTGAACACTGGAAACAAAAGCAGCCACGCGAAAGTCTCTTACGGCAGAGCGGCCACATTTGCAAATGTTGTCAGGAGTAACTAAAGAGAAAAAATGTGTTGCTGTTTAGGTCGTGGAAGGGCAAGAGACAGCAAGTGCATCCTTGTGACAAGCAAAACAGAAGTGGTTGAGAATGAAAAACAGAACCATTACAAGGAAGAAATGATGAATGCAGCTATTGAAAACCTGCAGAACTGGGATGAAACAACATTTGCAAGAAAGGTTTGTGATTTGTGCTGTTTTCATACTCAAATCTTACAGGCATAACCTATTGAGCCTTCACCTGTCTAGTGGCCAAGTGACAACCTGAGGAAAGTGTTCACTGTATTTGATTTCAGACAAAGGTTAGATCAGCAGAGAAGGCACAGTGGGTACTGCTGGCTAGCAGAATGTCAGCTGTAGTGTAACCGCAAAAAACTTACAGGTTGAGGTGGAATTTATGACCTGTTGTTTATGAACGGAGGAGGACTTGTGGGTGAGGTGAAAGTTGAAGGCTGTCTTGGGCAAGTGTACAAGGATACTGCGTTGTTATGAAGCCAAAAATCAGAAGAGCCAAAGCTCAACTAGAACTTCATATGGCTACTGTTGTAAAAGACATAAAATGTTTCTGTAAATACATCAGCAACAAGAGGAAGACTAAGGAGAATCCCCATCCATTATTAGATGCGGGGTAAGCATAGTGACAAAAGATGAAGACAACTCTGAGTTACTTAATGCCTTGTTTGCCTCAGTAAGACCAGTTGTTTTGGGGATACCCAGCCCCCCGAGCTGGAAGACAGAGACATAGAGCAGAATGGAGTGCCCATAATCCAAAGGGAACTGATTAACGACCTGCTACACCACTTAGACTCACACAAGTTTGAGATGCAATGGGACCCACCCAAGGCTACTGAGGGAGCTGGCAGAGGAGCTCACAGAGGCACTTTCCATCATTTTTCACCAGTCCTGGCTAACCAGGGACGTTCCAGGTGACTGGAGGTTGGCCAGTGTAACCACCCACCTACACAAAGGACCAGAAGGAGAATCCAGGGAACTACAGGCCCATCAGCCTGACCTCGGTGCCAGGGAAGGTCATGGAACAGATCATCTTGAGTGCCATCACCTGTCATGTACAGGACAACCAGGAGATCAGGTCCAGACAGCATGGGGTTAGGAAAGACAGGTCAAGCTTGACCAGCTGGATCTTCTTCCAGGACAAGGTGACCTGCTTGGTAGATGAGGGAAAGGCTGTGGTTGGTGTCTGCCTGAATTTTAGTAAAGAGTTTGACACCATTTCCTACAGCATTCTCTTGGCGAAGCTGTCAGCTCATGGTTTGGGTGGGTGCACTGTTCACTCCACAAAAAAATGGCTGGATGACCAGACACAGAGAATGGGGGTGAATGGAGTTAAATAGAACTGGTGGCCGGTACCAATGGTGTCCTCCAGGGCTCAGGGAAGACTGGAATAAGCCAGTGGCAGTCACCTCAAATAAAAAGGCTTTATACACAGTTCTGCCATATTCCCTTGGACTTACAGATTTCAGAGACTGAGCTGTGCAACAAAGGATGTCCCAGGCTCTCTGCCCTTCATGAAATTTCTTCTCCCACCTCCAAGATTTGCTATGGCTGCTTCTTCTCTGTTTCTGCATTTCGTTCCCAGCTCCAGTGGTTGCTGCTTCTTTCCCTACCTGCAGTTTCTGTGATCTCCCACACTTGCTTTTCAAACCATGAGCTTCCCTGAGCAGCAGCACTACTTGTGCTGTAGAGAGTTTCACATCACTTAGTCTTCACACAGACTTAACAGCCTTATAAGCAGAGAGGTCATAGGGGGCTAGAGGGGAAGGAAGAAGAGACAGCATAAATGCTGTCCATCACATAGTCTTATTCTAGTCCTACATTCTAAATCTGGCAAATAATATATTCTTTCTTTGGTATGAGTTCCTAGAACAAGGCAAGTTTTGTTTTGTTTGCTTTAAGTAATAGGTTCCCAGATGTTACATACCCTGAGTCATGTTTAGGCTGACATTGGGGCTTCTCTTCATTTCATAATGATCTTGATTTTTATTTATTTAATAAAGATACGTGACCTGCAAATGAAGGAAAAGGTATTGCGAGACTGCAGGAAGAAAGAAACTATAAAACCTGAAGTAGTGAAAGGGAAAAAAAATCTTCTGTGTGGAAAATGCAAAGCCTATGCCTGCTGTACAGATGACATCAGAATTATAAAGGTATGGAAACACATCCATGAACATCAGGGAAGTCAGAGTTATTGACTAACAGCATTGTTAATCAGTGTGGAAGTAGGCTATTTTGGGCAAACTGGATCAGAAAAGAAATGCTGAGTAAATCAGTAAACCACAGGAACAGGTGTGACCACTTCTATAGTTTGATATGTTAGTTGATGTGGAAATAATGTGACATGGCAAGAATCACTTCAGTTTTCCTAAACACCTTTGAAACTGATGAATTTTGTGGAAAACCACCTGATCTACAATTACATAACTTATTAGTGTTACTGCTGGGTATTTACCTTCCTGATTAGCATAAGATTGGAAGTCTCCCCGCAGCTGAGAGATTTCTCTTACCATTTCTGTGAACTAAAAATTACCCACACAAGGTACTGAGATCAGCTCACTGTTTAACTCCTTGGCTTCTGGGCCTTTATAGTTCTGCAATTTGTTCTCTTGAAGCTGCTTCTATTTGTCCTGCTCTTAAAAGTGCAGTTGTGATGTGATAAGAGGCTTCAGGCCACAGCTGAGCATTACAGAGTGTTTGTCTTCAGGCACTTCCCTTATTCATCAAGGAAATATCTAAAGCACTTCTGAGTTTTACTTCATTTTATGTTGCTGGCTTATTACCCATACCTGTGCAGATTGATCCAAGAGCTCAGAAAACTCCTCAGTAACAGTTTTTGTTTAGTACTCTGCAAATAACCCCTCAAAGCATTTTAAATAACTCCTACAAACTAAGTTCTCTCATAGTTCAGCCTATATATTTTATGGAATATGCATTTTCAGAAGGATCTATCATTTTCAGACTCCAGCTCAAATTATAAATATGCTTTCAAGTAAGGTTTTTAATTTCTGCAATCTTTGATTATATATGTTATAAGCATCAACTGTAGCACCTTCATCTTGTTAGGGCTGTTATTTCTACCACCCCAAAGTAGTTGCATCACCCCTCATGGGAAGCAAGAGTCTCTCAAAGGTGTCCATTGTCTGAATAACTCTCTTAGTTTTGTGCACAAGGCTGAAATACTGCAAGCTTGGTTTTTTAAAAAGCTTAGTAAGTTTATATATATATAAGCTGGTGACTGGTTATACAAAGCAATTCTTTTTTGGTTTGATAAGCCTGTGCCTGGGCCCTGGTATTCAATGAATTGGGGGAAAAGAGAGCAATGAGCCAAAGGGGCGTGAAGGGGACCCTCCTGGATGACAGGAATCAGCTTAACAGGAATGAGGAAGGTTGTTTCTACTGTTAAGTACTTCTGGCATGTGTTGTTTCAGGAGTCTCACCACACTGTCCTAGGAGATGCATTCAAGGAGCGTTATATAACAAAGCCTCACGGGAAATCATGTTCATTTGATGATTTTCAGAAAAAAGGCAAGATGCATTGCCAAAAAACTAACTGCCAGCATGACTGGGGGATCACAGTGAAGTACAAGACATTTGATAATCTACCAATCATCAAAATCAGAAGCTTTGTAGTAGAGGACGTTGAAACTGGCAGACAAATGGATTTTCAGAAATGGAATAATATTAATTTTTCTTTGAAGAATTTTGGTGAAGAAACATCCAGCTGAACTCATCATTTTAATGGATACATGACCCTACTGCACTCAGCTGAAATAGTGGATAATTTTTCATGTATAAAAAACCTTTGTTCTTTATGCTGATATGCTGGGCCCCTCATCCACATCTGGTTGAATTATAAAAGGCTAGTATGGCCACTAAAACAAATTTGCTATATAATGAAATATTTCACTAGAAGTTTCACAAGAAGGATAAACATGTGCCTAAGCATCTAGATCTGAATCTTTGTGGCTATGAAGAAGCTGGTCTGCAAAAAAACAAGGTCCAGATGAACAACTAACATGAAACATCCAACTTTAGGTGACAGGCCACAACTTCTAGAATTTTTGTGTGAAACAGTTACTACTACTGGCTGGATTACACCTCCATGCAGACAACAAACATGGCGTACACATACTAACACTTTAGGCTCTACTCTAGTTACTTTTAAAAAAATTACTTTTAATGTTTTATAATTTCCTTCTCTCTACTCAGATTCCAGACTTTCCTGGGGAAAATAGAAATTGCTACAATTATGAAACCTTGTTATACTTGTACCCATTAAAGCACCTGCTAATTCTAAGCATTTTCAATGAGCTTAATGCTCAGTATTTCTGTAACCAGGAAGAAAGACAATTGCAGTTCACTTTATGCATTTGATAGTGTAGTAAGGTATGTATGTAGAAGAATTATGTGTCCAAAACACTTGAAATCTGAAAAAATAAAACAAAACCTACCTCGAAAATGAACATAATTTAAGAGTCCCAAAAATGATTTAAACTAACTTAAATCCTAGTCAGTGAGGCCTGCAGTGTTCTGTTCAAATGTTGTGTGGCATTAAAAGCAAAATAACTTTCTAAGCACTGCTTTATGTTCCAGCCCATGCCTTTTACTGTGAAAGCTCTATGCACTTCGAACAGTGAATAAAGATGGCTTATGTTTGGATAATGCCTCTCTCTCCAAAAATACTAGGAATAACAGATTTTTGAAAAAAGCCATTTTAGCACTTTCTAATTAAAAGTACTTGGAAAATCACAGTCCTTAGGTATCAGTTTGCTCTGTGAAAGGACGATCTACTTTGGGATTTTTGGCATAAAAAAATCATCAGCCCTCAGTTTCACAGCTTAGAGTAATAACTACGGGGAAGTTACCGAATCTGAGAAGTTTTAGTATTTTCCGGTTCTTTGCAAACAAGAATTTCAGACTAAAACAACTTTGCAGATAAGCCTAAATAAGTAATAAAGGTTGACAGGGTAACACATTAATAAGAATTTGAATTGATATAACAAGCCTTCCCTTCAGTACACAGTGGAGATGGGAGGGTGGGGAAGAACATCAGCACATAGATCTGGCCTTTGAGAACATCTGATTTTTTTTTTTAATTGAACCCAAACTTGCATATTTATTACTAAGATTGTGACCATATTAACAACTGTCTGTTAAGATGCTTCACAGAATCACAGAACAGCTGAGGTTGGGAGGGATCTCTAGAGGTCAATTTGTGACCCAAGGCAGTTTGCCCAGGTCATGACAGCATCCAGACAGCATCTGAACACCTCCAAAGATAGACTCAACACACACACAATCCACAGGCTCCCTTGGGCAGTCTCTCCCCGTCAGTTCTCGGTTCCTCAGAGCGAAACAATGTTTCCTAATGTTCACAGGGAACCTCCGGTGTTTCAGTTTTTGCCCACTGCTTCTTGCTCCTTCATTAGGCACCACTGAAAAGACCCTGGCTGCATATTCTTTCGTGCACTCCATTCAGGTATTTGTACACAAACGGCGATGTCCCTGAGCCTTTTCTTCACTGGACTCAACAGTTCTGGCTCTCTCAGCTTGGCCTCAGGAGAGATGCTCCAGACCCTGCAGCTTCTTTGTGGAGGTCTGTTGGTTGTAATCAAGCAGGTACAACGCAATATCTATCCCCTCCTTTGGTCTCCTGACTTCTTTCAGAACTACTTAAATAGTTATTTTTTTATCCAGAAATAGCCAGAGCTGACTGCACTAAAAATACATTGTAATACTACGTTGAAAGGATTTCTCCACTATATTACTTGCTGTGGCAGTTGCTCTAAATACAGTTGAGAATTAGTACCACAACCTTGTCTATCTCCAAGTAACAGGAGATTTGTTACCAATGTAAACAGATTCATGTGGTATTGTTGAACGGGCAGTCACTGACTTCAGTGAATGCACTGGTGTGATTGCTGGTCGCTAACTGCCATAAAAATTGCTGACGAGGATCTTGAAATCACGGAGATTGTCTTCTTGAGGGCACAAAACAGAGGGAAGTACATCACACCAATATTCCGTTGGGTTACAGAAGACTATCAGTATCTGATAGTATTTGTATTCATCCTGTCTTATGCAGACTCTTTAATGAAACAAAAATGAAACATGAGAAGTCGAGACTTACATGACTCTGTTCCTACAGGGATAATGAGAAGAGTTTAAAGTCAAAGTTTTGTTCTGCATCCCAGTGCTAAGGATAAAATGATAGAGACCACCAAATTTCTTAAAAATAAATTTAATTTTATCCATTAGAAATATCCCCAATAAGTCCACCTTTCCACAAAGGCTTAGATTTTAAACAGAGTTCACATTTTTAAAATTAATAAAACAGCTAAATAATTGCAGTATTAGCTTCAGATTCGGATGACTGAATAAGAAAGCAAGTCAGTATCAGGTAATCAGGAAGGAATAAAAATGTTTTATACTGTCAGTTAATTTTTAGATCACTGATACAAGCATAAAACTTAACTTCAGAGTCAAACTAAATGGACCGAATATATGAAATCAGCAGGTGATCTTGAATAGTTCTACAGATGCCAGCAGTATCTTAATGACTTTTGCACTGTATTCTAAGGTAAGTCAAGCCAACTGCCATACGAAACAAATAATAAATGCTGTTTACTTTATGTGGGCCTTTATATGGGCCTGTCCAGTTTCCTGATACACTGAAAAAATCATCATCGTAAACAAGCCTTCTAATACAATCCAAGAAAAAAAATTGTTGACTTTATGGTTCACACTTTCAAATGCAAGATTACTATTGGTTTACTGCGCTCACAGGAAGCAGGCTTGTACCTGGACCTTTTTGCTTAATTTTTTTTTAATTAGGATGCCATTTTACGGATCATGTAGTTCAGGATGCCGCCGTTGTGGAAGTAAGCGAGCTCCACATCAGTGTCAAATCTCATGATGGCCTGAAAAGTTTTCCCAGTATCCAGCTGTTGGGGTTAAAGAAAGTCATTCAAGCAGCAGAACTTTCCACATGTTATTTGACACCATAGTAAAATAAGGACCACTAGAATAGTTTTGCCATCTTAAAAAATTGTGATAGAAAGCTAAAGTGAACAGGCACCAGTATTTCTTTTCACACTAGCCTACAGGTAGCTGCTGAAGAGTAAAGTGGTATAAAACAAACTATAATAAACATGGTATGGAGTCTCATTGCATTTGCTGCCTCATTTATAACTGAGACAGAAAAATTTATAGTGGGTTTTGAGAGACTGGCCCAAAACACAGGATGGCTTTGTGGTTAAATAAAACATTTTGAGCATCCTGCTTTTATATCCCATCATAGCAAATCATAAAATCATAGAATGGTTTGGCCATAAGGATGACCTGTAACCCTCCCTGTTATGGGCCAGGAACCTTCCACTAGACAAGGTTGCTAAAAGCTTCATCCAACCCTAACTCAAGCCCTTCCAGGGAGAAGGAATCCACAACTTCTCTGGGCAGTGGTTTCACAGCCTTCTATGTAATTATTCATGTATCTAGTTTAATTCTATCCTCTTTCAGTTTAATCCCTATTGGAATTACGTTTTTTGTCCTTTCCACCATCCCAGTTCTCCCTTTCTCAAGTGAGAGAAGCTGATTGCCCCATATGACAGCATATTTTTTGAAGAGACAATTCACTTTGGGTGAAATTCCAGTGATTATGAAAATTCAGCTCTTAGGTGTCTCATACCTTAATCTGGATGTTCATCTGTGGTTTTAGTTTTTCAGGAATGATAATCGTGTAACGCTCCCGTCCAGTGAGTCCCAGAGTCCCTGCATCCTCTCCAGGTAAATACTGCAGAGGAATCACTCCCATCCCTACTAGGTTGCTTCGGTGAATTCTCTCATAGCTTTCAGCAAGCACAGCTTTGACACCCTGGGAAACACGCAACAGGTTTAGTTGTCTTCATGGTTCAGGGCAGCCTTTCTGTACTCACAAGAAGAAAATTGGTTCTTTTGTGGTCCCCTCCATTTTATTTACCAGCGACTGGTAGGGTCAGCAGTTCTCTCTGACAGCAAGCTGTCCAGACGACTTGATCACACATTAATTTTCAAACATCTTTAGAAGAAGCCTGACTATCAAAAAAAGTCACACATGCTTTCTCAGGAATCCTGCATACTACTTTAACATGTCTTACGTAGAGCATGAGTAGTTATTTCCATAACTCTTCCTAATTCAGTGTTGCCCTCCTATGCTACAAGCTTCAGGGTGCAGTGACAGTAATTTCTAAAATTTTACATGTTAACACAAAAAAAGCATCACTAGAAAAAAACATAAATGAACTTAAACACCAACTCTTATAAAACTTTTTCTAATAATATGCACAAATTCCATATCAAGAAGGAATCAGTGTTTGGGCTGGTAAACAGTATAGGACTGGAAGACAAGGAAAGAAAGAGACATTTCACTGTATGTGGATCTCTGTTAGGCTCCCCTGGTGAAGCCATGTTACATTTCTTTTTCAGTGATCCTACTTTTCTCTTACACTTTCTAGCTTCTCTGCTAAGTGAGCTTAAGAAGGCAGCTGAAAGCCTTTCAGTTCGAACAAGATCTATTAATACTGAAATAGCTTTTGCAACTCTTCTGTGGCTCTTGGGGGCAGCTAAGATTTCAAAATAGCTCTTGCTACCTCAAGTGAGAATGAGCTACACAGGTTGTTGGTCATAAACCAGTCTTCCTGACAAATTAATGCACTTTCAAGTACTGTCTGCCTTCTAGTTTACTGTAGCCACTCACCAAGAGGAACGGTCCTTTAGCTGCCCAATCTCTGGAACTTCCTGCACCATATTCCTTCCCAGCCAATACAATCAGAGGATGACCAGCCTGCTTGTATCTTTCAGCAGCATCAAACACGTCCAGCTGGAATAAAGATGGTAAACACCTCATAAACTTTTTGAGCATGAAAGCACAGTTGCAGAGAAAAGAAAAGTGTCCCCACATAAACAGTTGAAGTCCACACCTTCCAACAAACACCTTGAAGGTTATTAACCATATAGCACTTTGTGGCTTCTAGTCTGATCTCACTCCCAACACAAACCTGCACCTTCCCCTGCTGCTGCTACAGTGGTTATACCCTCCACTGACATGCCTCGAAACACTGTATTACGTAGGTGCGTGTGACCTGCTTCCCAAGGTCAATACAGCTCCTGTCCCCTCAATCGGCCTTAGAGAAAAGCACTGGAGTAAATGACCTAAGCTGTGGGAAGAAAAGCCAGCACTAACACCCTGTTGTCAATAAGCCCCAGTTTAGAGCAGCATGTGTACTTACGATTTCCCCAGAAGGGAAATGGATAGTCTGAGGTCCTTGTTTATCAATAAATTTGTTGACCAAGCGAATGTTTGCAAATGTCCCTCTGGCCATGACAGCATCATTCCCTCTGCGGGAGCCATAAGAATTGAACTCTCGAGGAGTCAGGCTATTAAAGGAAAAGAAGAATGGAAATAGTGTTGTTTTTAGACTAAAGCACTCTGTGCTTCAAAAAATGCCAAGTAATGAACAGGTGTTTCTGAAGCAGGTATGTACAAAGTTCCCAGCTTGGCAATTAGCTAATTGCTAAACTTCTACTTTTGAGATGTTTTGAAGGGAAGGAAAAATAATTAATACACAGCTACAGGAGTTTCCATAGTATTCTCAATCCTTGCCCTAGAGAACAGGATACAGTAGTGATGCAAGGATATAATTCATATTAAGTCAAAAGATGCAACACAATTCTTTTCTTAATACCTGGCTACTGAAAATTCTCCTTGTTGTTTATATTACTATAGCATCTAGAACACAGTGCACTGTGCTAAATACCTAAAAGGCAGCAAGGACCCCTGCTGAAAGTTAGAACTACAAAAGAAAAAGGTCATTTGCAAACAGAGATATGAGAATGATGGGACACTGCAGCCTAACCAGTAAACAAAAAATGTGCCAGAATGTGACAGAAAATTAGGCTGTTTGCATTGGGCTACATCCAAAGAGCAGCTATGACATACAACATCTGTGTTGTAATGCGTGCAGGACTATTCAGATTTCAAAGTGACTAATATCAGGGGGTCAAAAAGCCCAGAGCAGTTAGTTTTCAGTATATCACACTGTTTTAATCCTTTTTCTCTCCAAAATTATTAGTCTAGTGGGTTGATTTTTTTTTATGTCACTGTTGTTCCTCAAAACATCACAAAGGTTGTAAGAAGTGCTAAACCAGAGAATAAAAGCATTATATTATCTGTTAAGACTGGACAGGTAAACTTGGTAAGTCCTAATCTCGCCTTAAGTTGAACTTCAAGTACTAAACTGACAAACTGGCCATAGGAAAAGACCAACATTTTACAGGAGTTTGGACTCCAGCCACAACAGATCTGCCAGTTTTTGCAGCTGAACTGTAACCTAATCTTCGGGATGTTCTGTAGCTCCTAAGAGCCTTGATCTATGAAACAGTTGCACGTGTTAGAAATGAATAAAACCAATTTTTGGAACTAAGGACCGTGGTCCTTTTGCTTTGATAGGGAGACAAATCCCGATGCCCTTATTTATGAATAGCCGTACTGCAAAAATCAGCGTGAAAGTTACCTTCTTCGCCTCTCTCTATAAAAATGTCACAGCTCCACAGCGCTAACAGAGTCACACACTCTATTCAAGTTCTTACACCTGGTGAGAACTGCTGAAGTGGCAGAAAGAGAAATGTTTTTCTTTCTTAATTTACATGTTCTCTAGGCAGTTGTCAAGGTATCCAAAGGCATGTGAACAGACAAAAGGTATGTGTGTCTGTAACATGGTATAGTAGTTGTGGTTTGCTTCCTCTTCCCAATTTGCAACAAGAACAAGAAGTAGTGCTTACCCTCTGCTGGTCAAATAACGGGCTGCAGGACTATTTCTGGCTATGTTCCCAGCTGGAGATATGTGGTCAGTTGTCACAGAATCCCCAAAACTCAACAGGACATAAGCACCTTCTATTGTTTTCGGGGTCTGAAGAGCCAAAGTCTAAGCCATCACAAATACAAACAGAATAATTATTATATGAAAAATAATTACCTTTCTTAAAAAGTACAAATTGCAAAATAAAGTCTCCCTTGTTATACAAGTTGGGAGAAAGAAAAAAAGAACCCTATTATAAACATTTCTGGTCTTGAACAAAATATGATGCTCTGGCTGTCTGTCAGCAGCCAGACATGAAGAAAACAGATGAGATAAGAAAACTAGCTGAGGTTTCTTGTGATACATGCATGAAAATCCAGGGCTCCTAGACATTTGCATGCATTAAAATCCACATTTTCTTTTTAATCCTGAAATAGCAGTTTGAACACTGAATCATTTGGTGCAAAATGCAAACAGGCAAAACTGTGCGTTGTGTTTCCCGTTCTTGTTCTTCACTTGCTCTGTGACCATTTAAAAGTATTTCAACTTGAAAGGTAAAGGGGTCTTCTCAAAAGCCCTGAATTGACAGGGAACCCTTACAATTTTCAGATTCACTCATGCCTTTGTATTAAAATGAACACAATACTGCAATTCTAACATCTAAGAACCAAAGCCTCAATAAGCTGTGACAGATGATCTCAGACCCTTTGTCTTTGTTACACCTTTAAAATTAGTCAAGGTCACTACACACTTTGGCTTGGTTCAATGGGAAAACATGTACGTACCAGACCATCAAAGAAAGGAGGAGACTTGATATAGGTGGACTTGGGATTCCAAGTATACAGTTTATCTGAAGGAGCATCTAAGGCATTCCAAGCTTTGTTTACTGTCTGAAAAACAAAATCCTCCCATTGACTTTTTCAGTTTTCAGAAACAACATAATTACTTCAGAATCCAGGTAAAATTACAAATTTGACTTCATCAAAAGCCTTGTCTATTTCTTCAAGCACATTATGTTTGGGTTTTTTTTTTAATGATTCTATCTATTAAAAGAGTTAGGAAAAGCCTCACTTCATTAGAAAAGATGTTCATCCTGTTTTCTGACAATAACCTGTATTATGTACACAGATAACACTTTATAATTCTTTAGTGTATTTATCAGTAATCTTAAGAAGCTTCCCTAACATATAAACTTTAAGAATATTTTGCTTTAACACTTATAGAAGACTTGCAGGAAGACATTACCAAGTACAACGGTTTTTGCTGGTGTGCACACTATTAGTCAACGCAAATTAATTTTATGTCAAACATCTGTGAAGCTGGACTATCTCACTTTCTAATAACAGCCTGGGATGACTGTTTAAAACACACCATCTACATGTTACAGTTAAAAAATCATAAGGAGCAATTTTCAGAACATGACTGTCTGTAAGAATTAGTCAGAAGACATTTTTCTAAAAAAACTCATTTGAATATTTGCTAGAACAGAAGCAACAGCAATAGAAGAAAAAGGTTCATTTCATTATCAAGACCATCTTACATAACACTTCAGAATAGCACAGTACATCAACCAAATTAGAGCCCAGAGGATTAATTCACCTCTATTTTTTGGTAGACCTCCTTGAACATCCCAGGAATAACAAACTGACGCTCAACAGCCTGAATTTCGTTTCTTGTTGGCCAGATATCTTTCAGGAAAATCTTCTTCCCCGAAGCATTTATTCCTGTGGAAAATGGTATTGTCATGTTTGTTCCATAAATTTTCCATTGCAAAGAAAGAAAATTCATCATTGTGTCCTCTAGCTATGTGTTCCTCTTAACAGTCATGAGACACACTTTATTTTACCTATAGTGGTTTGACAGAAAAGCATGTCATCAACTTGATAATGCCTGCACATAAGCCTTATTCTGTGAGTTTCAATGGTGTTCTACAACAATTTATAGAATAATTTTTGTCGGAAAGGATCTTTGAAGGTTGTCTAGCTGAAATTCCTGCTCAAGGAAAGTCTACTAAATCAGGTTGCTTATAAAAGCTTATAAAAGCTAAGTCAGGTTGCTATCACCCAGATATAATCAAAAACATGCCCCAGTGGAATTAGAATATTTCTCAGGCTTGGCTTCCTGCTTTCTCCATTCTACAGACTCCTTTTTGCTCTGTTTCTTAACAGCTGCATGTCTTGCCACCCAGAGATACTCAGTACTTTGAAGCACTTCACTACGACAAATGCTTCTGAAGAGCTTAATTCCAAATGGTTTAGTTTATAAGCTGTCAAAAGAAGCATCCTGACACTGTCTTACCTAAAGGCTCTGTCTCAAAATCAATCCGGATGGTCCCTGCAATTGCATAGGCTATAACCAGTGGTGGGGAGGCCAGGTAGTTAGCACGGGTGTTGGGGTGGACACGTCCTTCAAAATTCCTGTTGCCAGACAACACCCCCACTGCAACAAGGTCACCCTGTAAGAGAGAGTGTGAGATAAAGATAGCTGAGATGCTTGCAGAATCCACACACCCAGCAAGTCTGCAGAGCCTCACAGCGCTGCAATGTCTGGACAGTTACAGATCTATCTCCTTCCCGACAGTCCCAGAACATCTCCCACAGAAAAGAGAATACAGATTGAATTGAGTTCAGAGTTGAGAAGAGTCAGTGCATATTGTAACACAGCTCACAACAGCACCCAGCAGAGAGCAGCTTACCTAGATAAGCTGTACAGGGAAAACTGCATACCTGTGTAATGGCCTCAACAACAGACTCGGGCAGTGGTCCACTATTGCCAATACACGTCATACACCCATAACCCACCACATCAAACCTAGATAGAGCACAAAAGTCATCAGTGAACAGGAAGATAGTTTGGAGCAAGACATTTAACACATTAGCAGGTGTTTATGGTTATTTTCAGATGTACTGCTTTAACAAATTAATTACTGCTGAAAACAAGCATTTTTGAGGATGTCCTTTACTTTTGTCACTGCACTGACTGTCCACGCACAAAGAATGCAGCAAGAGGAACAATATAGTGTAATTTATACTATTTCAAAACAATTAGTCTAGAAAATAACACATTTTCCTGCTTAAGAACTTAAGTCTTCAAGATGTTACAGCAGGCCTTCTTCATCATTGGTACAAAGCCAGCCAGCACAACAGCAATGCATTAACTCAGGCAGGATCACACCGTAACGTACCTGCAACATCTTTTAAGCTGCATAGAAAAATAGTTGTTTTATTGCATTACTTGTTCACAATGCTTTTAGTTAAGCAGCCATAGGACAACAGTAAGAAAAGCAGTCTTACCCTAGTTGGGAAAGGTAACTCATAACTCCACTCTCCCGCAGATAGTAAGTGACGACCCCGCTTCCTGGGGACAGGCTGGTTTTAATGTACGGCTTCACCGTCAAACCAGCTTCAACAGCCTTCTTAGCAAGCAGTCCTGAAAAATGCAAAGGACAGTTGCAGTTTTCCCTGGAAGTGAGACAGTTTGGTGAATCAATAGATCAGAAGTACCATTAAACGACTGGGAACAGAAAAGGTAGCATTTCCAGCACTATTCTCTAATAACCAGACGGAGCTAAAGAGCTCTGTTGAACTGTAGATCCAGACTGCAATTTCTGTCCCACTGGGTTGCTGGAAGTTGCTTTAAACAAAATGCACTCACACTAGGGCAGCATGTAGACATTCAAAACTCAGAATGTTCTTTGTAAGACAAGTGTCTCACAAAAGATGCAATGAAGAATTATTAATTTTTGCACTTGCCATGATGTAGTAACCCAGTGATGAAATACCTGCTAACATAAGACTTGATGCTCTCAGAAGCAGAAGGCTATGAGAGCACCAACTCTGGCCCTTCACATAAACTAGCTATCTCACATTCTACAGCTTGTTGCATGAGTGCTGATTTACCATTCCTGGGTTTGTAACACACATAGAGATGTTTTAGTGGAGCACGTTACTAGAAAAACATTCATCCTAAATATTCCTTCCTTTGAAACAAATTGTCCATTGATGAATGTTCAGAAAACTAGTCCACTCCACCCCTTTTCCAGGATGAACATAAAAGAAGCAGCAGATATGCAAACTGTGCAAAACTTCACATTCCCATGCTGCATTCTCTCTCACACACATTACATCCATTTAGATAAAGTATACATCAGCTCTGCTTTGATCCAACATGATCTCCAACAGGAAGACGTCATCAAATTGTTTTGTCTTTGCCAGCTGTTTGGCAGCTCTGTTAGATGTGACCTGAAGACCTCCACTTTTAAGTGTTGTGTGAAATGGCCTACATACATGAATTTAAAGAAGCAGTCCTATTCCTGAAATTGCTGAGGCTCCTTAGTTACCAAAGGAAGTTGTGGAAACTGGAGCCCTTGGATATTTTTGAAAATGTGACCATGAACAAGTGATCATCATAGGCCCTCAGAGACTGACAGCCTGTCTGAAAATGCTGGCTTCTGTCTTCTTGCTCATACCAGGTCTGAAAAGAAGGTAAAGTCAAACTCTCAAAATTGGCATGGAAATGCCAGACCTTAAATTGCTTTGAGCAACCTTAATCCAACACCTTGTAAAGTCAGATTAGGCTGTCAAGGCTCCTACACCATACACCACTATCCCCAGAAGGACACTGCCCCTGCTTAGTGCACAGGATATATAGTGGTAGTTTGAAACAACTACTCATATCTTGCATTTTTTTTAGCTTGGTTACTTATTGTGGGAACACTCTATGTTTTATCTGCTTTCATTTCAAACTTCACCCTGAAAATTATTGTGTTTCTTGTGGGTATCTTGGAGGTTCTGAGTTCAGAGACTGACAGAATTACCTTTTCTTTCCTTGCCAATATCAAAAATTAAGTGCTGCTGTACAGAAAGGCAGCAAAGGAAAGAATATCCACTAAATCTGAGTGCAAGATCATGAGGACTACATTCTTTAGGCTGCTGTGCATTTAGTAATAGTGAATGCACTCAAAGTACCAACTTTCCATGTACCTGCAGAGCATTCTGCATTTTAAACCCACGGAGCTATTAAGCCAAGCTGACTGAAAGATCAGCATGCCTTCTCACTCAGAGAGTGTTAAAAATGCATGCCATTAACCTGGGAACCAAATACCTTAGGAAACTATCCTAAACAGGTGGCACAACTGAAGCATGCAGCCACTTAGAACTAAGGGAATGGGGCAGAAGCACACATTAGGAATGAGAAATTCTCTGCACAGGCTATCCAGGTTAAAAATCAAAAACCTCCTGACCAGAACTTTAATACAACCAAGCCAGACTAACTGTTCTGTAGTGGGGCACACAAATTCCACCTTCAACCACTTTGTGGATGCAGTGAAGGTGTAAAGGAAAAGGGTCTGAAAGATGGCCATCCCTGAGAACATAATCTTTCTCCTCTACTCACCCCTAACATGCCCTCAGACTCTTGTTGCAACAACTGTATGGGGTAACCTTTAGCTAAGTGTTTTGTACTCTGCTGACAGATCACAGCACCCTCAGACTTAAACCCATAGACTGTTCTTCACTGCCCCTCTTCTTGCAGCTTTGACCTTCAACAGCCTCTTCTCTGCTCTATATAACAGCTTCTGTGCATTTAGAAAAGTGTCAGAAGTGTTGGTTAATTAAATTCCACCTTGCCCTATATAGAAGACAGTACAGGAAAAACACATTTTCATCAACCCACATTTCTATCTAGAATTTCCGTAAGTCCTTCTGCTACCCTTAGAAATTAGGGTCACTTCTAGCACTCCAAATGACAAAACCAGCACTGTTTTTGTGCTAGAATGTAGAATTTCATCAGCATTGTCACTGTCTTTAGCCACGGGGCACACAGCCAGAGCCACAGAGAACCTGCACATTAGGCAAATAAACTTACCTGCACCCAACATAACTGAGGGGTTACTGGTGTTGGTACAGCTTGTGATGGCAGCAATCACTACTGAACCATGACCAAGCTCGAAGTCACAGCCTTCAAAATTAAATTTGACTATGCTGTTGTGTCGGTCTGGGGCAATTTGGAATCCCTTGAATCCTTGCTGTAGGAGGAGAAAATAACCAAAAGGATGTGGTTAACATAAATATTTTGACTAAAAATTACTATGAGCTGGTTTTTTTCACCAGTGAGAAGCACCTGTCAATTACACCCATGCTTGTGCTTTTAGGTCCGGTAGGGAAGACTTGTGTCTCTGGTCAACCAAGGTGGTGGACAAGAATAATGTTTTCTGAAGTTTAACCTACTCTCTGGTTACTCATAAAAAAGACAACCTTGGAGGCAAAAATTTGTATTTTCTTCCTGCATGAATATATCCTTCTTCAGATTGCTCAGGAGCTTCTTCCTCCTGTATGCTCCAGATTTCTGATCACATATAGTCTTAATAACAAGCTAGTCCTGAGATTTTAGCCATAACATGTAAGAATTTTAAGCCATGATTATCAAACAGCTCAAACTTATGCCAGGAGCTGATTTAAAAGGCAAAAGCCTAACAGTCAGGAAAAAAAGAGCAAGAAGGCACCGTTGATGCCACAAAAAATACATTTAGAGATCTGAAAGCACAAGGCCATTTAATGGAATTTGGAAAATGTAAAACAACAAGAACTATTGGGAATTGATGCAGTTTAGGTTTCTTGAATTAAATCACTAGAGTTCTGTACTGCCTTTAAGAAGGATGGTTACTGTACCAGGTAAGGATTCAAACTGATTTAGAAAAGTGTCTGGCAATATTAATTGAAAAATAAATCTTGCTCTTCTTCCAATAACCTCTTTTGACTGGATGATGCAGAGTGAAGACATCATTTTCTGTCTTTACCACCAGCATCAAAGAGTCACAGGGATACATGCAGTTTTGATCTGCTAAATAGATTCAATACTTAGTACAAAACTTTGTTGTGAATCTCAGGGCATAACCTGCATGGAAAGCTGGGTAGTTAGCTCAGAGTTCAGTGCAGTAGGTACTTTGTCTCCTCTATTAACAACCCCCCATCACAGCTAGTTCAGAAATCTCTAGTGTCTGTCTCAACCATGTCAGACAATAAGGTCAGAAAGAACTAGTACACTTTAACTGGACATGAACACTATCATGCAAGAGAAGCAAACCTCCAATTTTAAACTACCCATTGCTGCTGCCATCTTTGAAACTGCATTCAAATATCCTCATTTTCCAACTTTTCAACAGGCAAACAAATAATGCACAAGTTAAGCCCAGAATGTAGTTCCTGAACACCAGACAGTTTTTAGAAGCATGCATCAGTTTGTATGCTCAAATGTCCCCAGTCCCTACCTTGGCTCCCAGACAAGTCTCAAAGTCCTTCTTCATATCTGACACAGCAACTTTGTCCTGAGGTCTTTTTGGTCCACTGCAGCAAGGCACAACAGTATGGAGATCCAACTCAACAACCTATTCAAACAAGACCAACAGAGCGAGGTTCAGCACTCCATGGTAACTTGAAGCCAGTTAAGCCACAGGTATTCTCACCTCTGCTGTTGAACTGATGCTAAGTCTGCACATATTTAAGTCTATTTGCAGAAATTATCAAAGACACACAAGAAGGGAAAGATCAGAAGAAAAAGAAAAGTTCTACTTTCAGACACTGCCAGCTCACAGGTATGGCTATCAAAAGTACTACAGTTACTGAAAAACCCAATGTGACCAAAGCATCTAAGCAATAAAAATTAATATTTTAGTTCATCCTTTTACATGCTAGAGGCAGGGAAAACAATGATATGAAGAAATCCTGGTTTTGACATAAACCGAAGCAGACTATTCATCTATTCCTCATTCTTGTTCCAACCTTGTTTTTATAGTGTGTTGCATCTTTCCATATCTAAACTTTTTGAATAATCATGCAAACCTAAACACAAGGTACAAGATAAAATTTTACTGTAGAGAAAACAAGGAATATTCTTGATTTCCTGGACACAGGGTAAGATCTTCATTTTCCTGCATAGAAAATGACTTGTGTGTTCTGGTTACCTCACAGAACTTGTAAGTGTCCTGATTCACAAATTAAAGTAACTTGCTGAACAAAACAAGGGTAAAACTGCAACAAGGCCTACACAAATAACACCCACACAATTTTCATAGCTACACTTGAGTCTGGACAGCACTTCTCAAAACTACTTGGAACAAACTGCAGAATCTGCACCAGCCTGAGGTTAGTTGAGAGTCATTCTATAATTCTGCCCAAGTTTTCACAGCTGAAGAGCCAGCTGATCCCACTGGGCCTTAACATAAGACAGCTCTGTGGACCAAACCAAGGGATAAGGAGTCCCTTGACTATTTCTTAGTTTCTGTGAAAAACATAAAATTGTCACAATGAAACAGGACAGGGCTTAAAGAGAGGAGTCAGAAGGCAGAGTAGTTTCTAACCTGTGTGAAGTCTGGATCCTGAGAGGAGTTCTTGAAATCTCTTAGCATTCCCACAGCCTCAAGATACTTTTTTGTGCACAAAACCTTCTCTTTGTCACGGCCTAAGATGAAAGTCAGATATACCAAAAACAAAATGCAAATGACACAGAGGAACTACCATCTGACAGAACAAGAAAAAATGCATAATAAACTATTTCACTGTTCACACTGTGCATAGACTCTTCCAAGAAAAATATTAGAGATTCACTAAAAACAAAGCAATTGAGCACACTAAGTGACTTTTGCAGAACAAAATCTTAGGTTCCTACTTCTGTCATCTGGACAAGCCAGGTTCAGGCAGGGCTAAGCAGGCATTTAGTTGCCAAATTGTCTAACGCCCAGCTCCTCCTAAACATGGAACAAGACCCAGCCTCAATAAGGAAGTATCAGTAAAAAATGAACAGAAGCTCAGAAGGCTCCACCTGATTCAATCCCACTGCTGACTACATCATACAGACCTAGAGGCCTGCTTTCAAATACACCTTTAACTTGTGGTCTCTTCTCACACTCACCAGTTTGTATCAGGTACCCAATGCTAATATCATCCACTGGGAAATAGGCAGCTGTTGCTCCATACTCTGGACACATATTGGCAATGGTGGCTCGGTCGGCAATTGACAGCTGGGCTACACCAGGGCCAAAAAACTCCACGAATTTACCCACGACTCCAACTTGGCGAAGGTGCTGTTATAAAAATAGAGTGCCTGTGTCATTGTTACATGTCAAACAAGCTGAGCATGTTTGTTATGAAATCCAGCTTTCAATTTCACAGAAAACCTCTTATGAAGGTTTCTGTAGCCATTTGAAACCAAGAAGCTTTTGGTAAACTAAATTATGAAGACAAGGACACAGAGATGTAAAGTTTCAATAATGAGGTATAACCTAAGGATGTATTTCTTCTAAAATTTGTTCTTCCTCTCATTTAAACCACACTCTACCTTAAAACAACTGTACTTTTGTCAACATGATGTTCTAAGAAAAGGAACTGTGTGGGGAATGTTCAGCCAGCAGAGCCAGGAAGATGAGGAAACAGGGAGAACCAACTGCACAAGTACCTGAATTGATTTGAACACACATCTGCATGAAATCATAAAAAAATGTTGTCTTTCCCCATTTGGAGGTCTCTCTAGGGACAACAACCCATGATGAACTTGTGTACCAGATTTCTGACCTCCCAACATCAATGCTGACCCAGTAATACTCTTAATTCAGAGACCATGCAGAGAGTGGATAAACATATTATGAACATATGACGAGTCAAACACCTGCACATCAAAGAAATTGGACTGCAGCGCTTACTGTCTGTTTTGTGGGGGGTTTACATTGCCTTATTTTAAGTGGGGAGTTCAAAAACAAGTCAAGGTGTTTTTCTGAGGCAGAGGAGAAAGCATTGTTGTTCAAAAACATTACTGAATTCCAAAATACCTCAACATATATTTTGTTGGGCTTCTGGAAAACAGATTTGCCTAGCAAATTGTCCTTGCACAGCTGATTCCAACCCACACAGAGTGATAGAGCTTTAAAAAAGTCCAAAATATCTACATGGAAGCACACACAGGGTTCTCAAGCCTGTAGTACAGCGGCTCTGTCCTACAGAGCATGCATAGCTCTTAGCAGTAATAGAAAAACATCAAACCTTGTTAATTTACCTTGGTAATGGTGAGCACAATGTCAGTGGATGTTACCAGTGGCTGAGGGTTTCCTACCAGCTTATAGCCAACCACCTCAGGAAGCACCATGCTGATCGGCTGCCCCAGCATCACTGCTTCTGCTTCAATGCCACCCACACCTGTATGCAACAGCAGTAGACAATGCGACTATTAGAAAGATACTAACACAGCTAAGATAAACACATGAAGTCAGTTGCCTGATGAGTATTCTATTTAAGGTGAAAGGAGGAGAAAAAGTAGACAGCCTTAGTCTCCTGTTTAGGAGCAGTCCTTGTCTCGCTCCAGTTTCTGCAAGGTTATGCTTTTTTAATTTCTTTTTGTTTCATACTTTCATCCTTATTCCTAAGTCACTATATAGGATATCAGGTAAATCTAAGTAACTTGGTCTAGCACGCTTGGCTTTTATAATAGCAAATGTAAAAGTTTTATTTAATGTCTTAAGTGTGCAATGCACAAATCAGAAACCACTGACACGGCATTGAACATGATGTGCTGTGAGTGGAATGTATGCAGATAATGCCAGTTGGCCACCAAACAAAAACTCAAAAGTTATTTTGAACGAAAGGAAGATTACTAAAGAATACTAACAGAAAAGCTACTTGTTAAGACAGAAATATCTTTCCTTGTGTCTATTACGTTTCAACAGGGTTTGGGCATGTGCAGGTGGGAACTTTTGTGTAAGCACAAAAGTGTCAAACCACTACTCCAATCCTTTTTCCCATTATCTATGAATGGTTTTGAAAAATAATTTCCAATTTATTTTATGCAAAATAATATAACTATGTTAATATAAAAGATAATTATGTGACAGAGCCAATCATGTGACTCATCCTTCAACATGATTGTTGAATCTTTTTTAAACAGTCAAGTTAGTGAACATGACTGACAGGCTACCACAGGCAAGCATGAAGCAAGTTGGGTGTTACCAGCCACTAGCAAGAAATGTTGGATCCAAGAGTAAGCACTTCAAGCTCCTATGGTATAGACTGTGCCCAGCCATACTTTTCAAATTCTAGAGAAAAATAAGGTTGAGAGTCACACTGTTCCAAGGAGATATTGGTGCTGCAACATCATCTAAATTATGTCTCTGTGTATATGGTGCAATCAAATACGGCATAAGAGATATGTCTAACCCCAAAGCTGTCATGCTTTGGATAAACTGAACTTGTTCACATTTGTATTCTGACCCAGCAGGAACTCCTTCACCCTTGATATAAAATCTCAATCAACTGATACTGTTGCAGTGGTATAGGTGGGATATTAAAAACACAAAGTCCTATCATATCATGTGGTACTCAGAACTTCACAAGCCCATTTGTGAACAAATGCTGGCAATGCTAGCAAATGCTCTTGAAAAACATAATGTGTTCTGTATTTGTACAATAGCTGTCTCAATAAGCTCCTGTCACCACATCACAGGAAAATAAAACCTCAACCGATAGTTTTGCTACCATGTGGGATGACTGCAAATACTTTTATTTCATAGGTACTTATTTATTCAGTAATTCAAACACTGCATTTCACCACTACAAGCAAAAATAAACGATATATATTTGCTCCTATAACAAGTATCCTGTAGAGTTCTGGTATGAGAACACACTCCACAATCCTGTTTTTCACAGTGTCTTCTCCGGCTGTATTAACTCTCTCAGATTCAATTTTCAGCACCTTCAATCTAAGAAATTAGTATTTGCAGAACTTTTTCAATACATCAACACTTTGAAAGTAGCCAAGTGACTAAGAAACAATTGGATGGCCAATGATGCTTCAATTTCCTTCCTTTATTATTTTCCTTATCTATTTCCTTGTGATTTAAACCCAGAATAGAAAAGAATATGTAAAAAAAACCAAACACAAACCCAACAATACATGTAGCAGAAATCATCTGAGGGTGTTATCAGAACAGGGCACTTACTTAAAAAGTCTTAAATAACTGTCAGAGATCTTATCAGATTACTTGCATTTGTGGTTAGTCCCACTAACTGTGCCTGGCTGGCACAGAGGTAACTTTTTCTCATAGCTGCCCATATAATGCTGTGTTTTAGATTTAGAACCATACCAGTGTTGACAACACACCAAAGTTACAGCTATTGCTAACCAGTGCTAACACAATCTATTTTGTTTCTCATTCTGCCCCTTAGCAAGTGGGTGGGCAAGACACTGGGAGGGGCACAGCCAGGACAGCTGACCCAAACTGAACAATGAGATACATCAACACAAACCACCATGCTATAAAACATCATGCTAAGCATTAAACCTGGGAGGTGGGGGGTGGGGACAATTTTTCCAAAGTACCCACTGCCCAGGGACTAGCTGGGCTTTGGTGGGCTGATGGGATGTGGTGACTGACTGTCCTTGCATCAATTCTTTCATTTTCTTTCCCTACGTTCAACGCTCTTCACTTAAATTGTCTTTGTCTCCACCCATCAGTTTCATCTTGCAGTTGCCCTTCCAATTCTCTTCCCCCATCTCTGGGTGAGGGCTAACCTTCCAGCCAGAGTCAACTCACCAGAGCCCAAAAGATATTCACAATACACTTCTGCACATACCCCAGCCAAGCACTCCCAAGCCATCTATCATGGTGGTGTGTGAGTCAGTGCCCACCACACTGTCTGGATAGTAGTAGCCATCCTGATCCATCACCACTCTAGCCAAGTACTCCAAGTTCACTTGGTGGATGATCCCAGAGCCTGGTGGAATAATCCTCAAGTTTTTAAAGGCCCGAGAGCCCCACTGAAACAAAAGGAACAGGAGTCAAAAATTTTCAGTCCACATGAGCACTGGAAGAACTTCCATTACTGTACTTTTTTCCATGCAAATAAGATTACTTTTTTCAGTACCTTTAAGAATTCAAATCTTTCTTTGTTCCTTTCAAATTCCAAGTCCTGATTTTTTTGCAAGCTGTCTGGTCTGCAAGTGAAAATAATCAGCTGTCAGAATCAAAAGTACCCAACTGAAATTTATGTCTGGTCAGATATACCCAAACGTTGAAAGAAAAGAAGACTTATTAGCTAACGTGAATGCTGATCAATCACATCTGTTTAATATCACTGCAGGCAACCAATGAAAAGAACTTAATAAATCTTAAGAGTTACTACCTGAACTCTGCTTCAAATGGGAGTGCTAATCTGCATATGACATGTGTGGCAGGCCTAAAACTTGTAGCCTGAGAAAAGCAACACTACATGATAGAGAAATATGAGTTTTCCAACACCTAAATCAGAAGTAATCAGCAAGGCAGTAAAGGCAACAAACACAGCAGTCCTGCAACTTCCATTAAAAAGGTTATCATTATGATACGGTGCTGCCTGAAGCCTCCTTCCAAAGCAGACAGTAAACAAACTTTTCACTTGAACTTACAAGAGTTTGAAACAATTGTTCTCTCTACATATACATGAGTCTAATACAAATAAAATGAGGCTGTGACAAAAAACAATGATTAGGAAAAAATTATCTATGTTAAGTCCTGGATACTACTGATAACATAAAATGAATTTTATTAAAATAATATAGAAAAAAGAATCCTAATAGTTGATTTTGTCCTATGGTAAACACATAATCATATCTTGTTCACAAAGAAATACACTGTTTCCCAAATATCTTTAAAAACGAGAGTAATGCAAATTAAAACCAAAAAGGGTTAGGTTTCTAGTCTAATATATTAGTGCTGGAACACCCATTAGCCCAGAGATCAGTCTTCAGGTGTTTATTTCTCATTTTGCATCTGTTTCTAAGCTACTTAGTGTTAAGATGAAGAAGCAGCACCTCTAGAAAAAATGTTAATGGCAGTTGATTTTTGACAGTTACACAAAGTCAAAATTTTTTGGCTTTTTTCTTCCCTGTGACTATGAAATGGCAACCATGAGAATTTCTATCTTTACTAGTCTACACTTTAAAAAAAGGTATGAAAAAAGCTGTATTTGAAAACTGACAACATTCTTCTGAGCAGCAAGTTTCACAATACATTTCTGCTCAGAAGTTCAGTATGTTTATTTTAAAGAAACTTCTGAATACTGGCACTGAGAAAGGGTTCTTATGTTCTTTGATTTCCACCTCCTAGGAATTTTCTTCTTTGCAATGCTATTAAGTGGCCAGCTTCAAAACTCCTTCCTCTGGAAGACAATAAACACAGGGTATTTTAGCAAGAAGGTAACTGTAGACAAAAAAGATGGAAGGAAACCATCATAAAATATGTAACTGCAGGATCCAATTGGAAGATCAGTTCAGTAGGCCCATATTTATGTGCCTTGGAGTGTAGAAGGACCTCCATGGAGAGGAATTTCACTGTGGGTCTAGTGGCTGTAGTGAGTGTTTGTCTCTTTGCAGCATGCAGAAGACTGAAGAGCGTTATGTTCCTTCCCTGTGCTTACAGAAGAGATGCTAAGCAGTATCTCAAGCTCTTCTGCTTGGAAGCACTGAAGCAGCAAGCAGATCCTCAGAGCTGGGCCTATGGTAGCTCAGGTCTATTCTTAGAGAAGTAAGGAAGAAAGAAGACGTTTGTATTTGTCCTCTCCAAAAAGCCCTATGGGGTCAAAAAAGTGCATATGGAAAAAAAAGCTATTTCTGAGCAACTAATAATGCTGCAGTATTATTGTGGAAAATTACAATCATCACAGGTCTGGGTTGAGCCTGTTTCTATTAACACTCTAGTTTTCATTACTCCAGGTTTGTACTACTAAGACATGTGCCACAGAAAAAAGAAAATTCGCCCCCCTAAATCACAGCAACCGATACAACAATATAACTTAAATACTTCTTAAAGTCTAAGAGGTTATAGTACAAATACAAAGAATATCACCAGTGGAACTATCTTGATGATCAGTAAGTTTATTTACTACCACTAAGAAATAAAGAGTAATTTTGTGTTCTTACTGCCTGTTAAAATCAACCTGGATGGAGTGATCTATCACCAGATCAGCAGGACAGATAGGATTGATTTTTTCAGGGTCCCCACCAAGTTTCTTCACAGCATCACGCATCGCAGCAAAGTCAACCACAGCAGGCACCCCACTGAAACAGAGAATAATAAAGCATGGTGAAACAATTCGGAAAAGAGGGAAAAAAAAACCCAAAGCAAACACAAGTGAGATCCTGAGATGCAGAACAGACACCTACTGTCACATGCAAAGAAAACCACAGCCATATCCTGAGTCTTGGGATCATTTCCTCTATGGAAGGGACCCTTAGGAAGACAAAGTCAGAAGAGGAAAAGGGACAGAACTGATCTATATCCTGAGCTCTGCAAAAACCAAAAAGCTAAACTCAAAATTCATCAAGTAAAAGAAGGAATTCTACATGCTTGGCTGAGAATTTGGAAATTTGTTCCTAGACAGCATTCCTTGGGGACCTTGAACTGGTTTCTCTTCTTTTGCTCTGTTCCCCACTCTCCTCCCCAGTTTAAAAAGGAAGTGGGGAGAGGGAGAACAAAAATGTTATTTCTTTGATTCTTTGCTATGTTTATTCAGCTGATTTTAAGGCAACAGTCATCTCTTCCAAGTTCTGCAAGGCATGGGAGAACCTTCTCTGTAACCAGAGCTGTTTGATACCTTCCACACTTCAGGTGAAACTGGCAGAGCAAGGCATGAGATTTCTTAAATTACAAAGGACTTGACTGCAAAACACCTTCACAGAATAACTGTATTTTCAGAAGTGGATTTAACTGTCCTGGAAGATCACTGGAAAAACACAGAGGCAAAAATAAGGTGCACCATGCATTCCTACTAACAAATCCTTGTACTTGTCATGGACAAAAGACTTTATATCACAAGTGGCACTCAAACAGCCTATTCTCAGGCTAGAAGCCAACATTCACATTTCTACCTTCTCACTTATCTTGTGACCATCCAGCAACCCCTTGAACTCCAGATAAGTCAGAAAAAGGCTAACAGACCTTATTCTCTGTTTCTGTGTCTCATTCAACCAATATGGTTTTTAAATCCCTAAATTAAGCCTGTCTTCCTTCCTAGGTGAGGTCAGTAAACTGTACAAAAGGTCAAAGTCATGCACATGAGAGTCCCTCATTCATCCTCCATTTGCAATGCATGTTTATTTATAAGCAAATAAGGAGTGAACAACCGGAACTTCTGGCCTTTCAAGACCTGACTTCCCTAAGAGATCGCACACATTTCAATATTTATTTTAAAAAAAGCTTCTGATGCTTCTTAGCTTCCCACTTTCTCAGCTTCTACTTAGGTAAGTTTTACCATGTTTTTCAATCAACTTGGGAAATCCTCTTACATATCTGCCTATCTGATTTTGCTGGCTGCTGAGACAAGAAGAGTTCTCTGATGTGCACTCAAGGATCTGGCATCAGTCAGCAACCCACTGAAAACACCACATTACTGCAAGAGAAGCCCAAAACAGTAAAAGTTTATGTTTTCAACTCTGATTGTAAGGAAGCTATTACCATTTGAGCATACATTAGAAACAATGCAACAAGAACAGTAAAATCTTCGTAATTTCCACAGAATTTTACCTTGAAAATCCTGAATATTTACAAAAAAATAAACAGCAAAAAATGATCCACATTATCTAACCTTAACATAACTAACTGATGTTGTTCAGCAGTGTGAAGCAGTTTGACATCCCAGGATATGCATATTACAAGGAAAATAGCAAATATTATGTAATGCTACCTAGGGGAGTTTGGGGGAGGGCAGGGGTGGGAGGGAAGTAGTGGAAGAGTTATTTTGCCAGCTTACGGATGTTATACAACTGAAATGGAACAGACACAACATCCATCTACAGTATTTAGAAGAACTCAGAATAATTACAGAATGATCCAAACAGGGAAATTAGATAATTCTAAACCAGGACAACTCGAATGTAATTGTTGTACAGCTTTTGGAAAGTTGCCAAAGCTGCCTTTTTTCAAAAGATTCCTCAGAGGCCTGTCCAAGAGCTCATTTTTCAGGAATGCAGCTGCCCTGCAGACTTATAGGCAAATTTTTAAAACTCAGTGGAAGAGTAGGGGGCAAGAAAGAAGTGCAGCAACAGAGGAAACAACATTTACTTGAAATTTCAGCTTTCTCTGTGCTCCAGCTTTTCAAAATGTTAACAACAGCCAGCAGGTGAAAAATAGCTGGGAAATCAGCACTTCTTTCAGTTGAGGTTTAGCCCATTTTTCCTAATGTCTTTAGGAGCTGAGCTGTACCGGGTCTTTAGCACTCACATAACCTTGACAAAAATGCCAAACAGAAAGTATGACAGGTAAGACACTTTACTTTTGGGAAAGAAAATCAACTGGCAACAGAGCAGTACAGGGCTTACCATGCATGAACTAAACTGCTCTATAAAGACAGAGGATGAAGGTACGAAGAACAGTCAACTTGCAAGTCAAATGCTGTATTAAAAACAGTTAGAAGCTATCGTTCAGCCTGAAAATTGACTTTCCACATTTACCAGGGACTACTACACGATTATTACTGACACATGGGGGCTAAACACACTGCAATAACAAGGCCCAGTTTTCAGAGTCCATGAGGTAGGAATCTCAGTTTGCATTTCTGGGAAAAATAGACATTCATTTTTTCAAAATAGCAGAAAAATCTATAAAAATGTATTTGAAATAATACTGGCTTGGAAGAGACAGTAATGAAGTGGGTTATAAATGAGAAATGAAAAGGGTGAAAATTGAAAGCAAGTGATCCTGGAGAACAAAACAAACAAAAAACCAACCAACCAAAAAACCACCAAAAAAATACAATATTCCCCTCCCCTTCAAAGAACAAAACCTCTAAACTTTGGATTGCCTCATCTGGATGCAATCCAAATGCATTTGGATGCAATCCACCACATTTTTTTCCCCTCTGTTTTGAAGTTATGTAAAGATATTTATTTCTACATCCCAGAAGAGTTTCACTCAATGCTTTTACCCTGAGTGTCTCCCTCTTCAAATGTTGTCTGTAGCATGACATCAAGGCAAGTTGAAAAAAGCTTTTCCAAATGTCTCACTGTTATTGTTTCCCTCAGCTCACCCCTCCACCCCAAGCTGAGCACTGCTGGCACTCTCAAAAGCCCCCCTTCCGAGCTTTGGAGAGCATCAGACTCACGTGAAGTCCTGCAGAATAACTCTTGCAGGCCTAAATGGCACTTCGACATTCTTGTGTTGCATCACTTTCCAGTTGAGAATATTCTCAACGTCTCCCTTCTTCACCAGGAACTCATCGCAGTTTCGGATCGCTGCTTCCAAGAGAACTCGAATAGAAAAGGGCAGGCGTGCTGCACGGGTGAGAGGCAAGAAACAAGTTCAGTTTTACCCAGAGGCACACGTCAGCAACTGCTAAGTTCCATGCCTGGGGCAGACCCCTCAAGTTCCTCAAGTGGTGACCCCATATTCTCACAAGGCTTTATCCCAAATTATCAAACTCCCTTCTCTAGCCTCCAGCTTTGTCAGGAGGTCAGCACTATCTGACCTCTTTCCCTCAATTCTATGAGCAGATTTATCATCTCAGCTCCTGTGAGACTATCAACACTTTTGCTGAAAGGACTTTTCCACAGCTTTTCCACCCTCCACAGCAATGCTAATCTGAAAACATGCTGTGCTCACTCTGTTTTTCTGCAGTTTCCTCTCATTTTTGCCACTGAACACAAGCACATAAATGCATTAGAA
>JAWWES010000094.1:25892065-25915275 GCA_035583135.1 Lophotriccus pileatus | reverse complement strand
GACAAGATGTTGCAAGTGTGAGAACATGATCTTTTGTCCTGATGGCCTTCTGATTGTACCAGGATGTGAAAGATACACAATGAGAAATAGTAGCAAAAAACTAGATATATGAAACAAGAGCTTAGTATAGCTCTCAATATGAGAAAGGACACAGAAATATCAAGTGAGGATGAATCACTAGAGAAGCATTGTTAATGCATAGCTTAGAAATTGTATAAAAGGCTGTTGCTTGGATCAAATCAACGGTGTTCTCTGCTCATCATATTGGTGATTCGAGTCGTCCATGCCTCGCACAAGACCCCACACTGGTCCACTGTAGTGACAGCTGTTTGATTGCCTCTGAGAATACTTGCATTTCAAAATCTCTTGAGAAGTTTGTCCCAACTTTCTACACAGGGGCCCCAAGACATAAAAGTCACTTAATCACAGTGAGACCTCATTGCTGATACTATAAAAAAAGAAAAAAAAACAAAAAAAACCCCAAAACAACAAAAAAACCAACTGCTATTCAGGACATAGTAATTCAGAATAATTTCAGTTGCTTTTGTTGCTGTTTGTTGTTTCATTTTGGGGTTATTTTTTTGGGGTTTTGGCAGGTTATTCTTGCTGTTGTTGCTTGGTTTCTTTTTTTAAAATATTCTCCTGCTCTTCCCTGCCCCATTCTTCTGTTGCTAAGCTATTCCATTTTTCTGCTGGATAGTGAGAATTCCGTGTTTTTTTTCCTTTAAAGAATCTGGATTTTATCACTCTTGCAATCCCAGAATGGATCAATTGGTAGTGCCATGCATGTATTTGTCTACTTCTCAAGACTCGTATCTGCTTTTCGCACACCAGGTCCGACATTAATTGATTTCTAACTTACACACTACCTGAGCTTGTAATGCATATTTGTTGCTGACATTCAGACAAAATGTTCCTCCTGTTGCTTTCTAAATTTTCCTTAATCACCTGTTTCTTTTTTGGAAGACCAAAAACATGCAACATAGACAGCTCTAAGCTATAAGTACCCACTTTCTACCTCAGTGGCACAGACTAAGATTTTTACCAGTGCCACATGAAAGATTCGTGAAGTGTCACAGGAACTAAAGAAAAAGCCTCCTCAGAAAGGATTCCCTAGCCACCACTGTTTTTAAAGCTGAATTATCTTTCTGAATGGTTCAGCCATATCAGTGTTGGATCCTTTCCAGCCTTTCACAGTAGCTTAGCAGTATATGAGAAAACTTGTGCTCTTAGGTTTTGCCTAGCCCTCCTTGTCCACTCAGGAAAAAACAAGACTGCTGTGTGCACAGTACCTTGAGAAAAGATAACTGTGATCTTGACAATATTTCTGTAGTTCCAAATTTACAGAAGTAAATTTTGCTCAAATTTTGTTTTAAAAAAACATCTTTTGCATTCAAAGTTCTCTTCAGAGGCCATACACCATCCAATGTGGCAATGTCAGTTCAAGTCCTGTTCAACGCAAACGAAATGCTTTCCTTAATGTTCTCAACGTACCGTATCTCGCATCTCCCAATTTGGTCAGATTAAAGAATTTCTTCTGAGGCTGTTTTGGGTCCAGCGGCTCCACAATCTGTACGAATGGGTTGCTCATCGTTGTTCAAGACCCTTAGTGACCCTAAACAAAAGAAAGACCAAAGACATCTTCACGACATGTGTCCTGCATACAACGAACACATCCCACAGTCCACAATGTATCTGTTCCAACTTCCAGAAAGACAATAAGGTACAAAAAGACAGTAAGATATTGTTAGCCATGCCCTTTTCACTACAAATCTACATGCAACACTTCCTCAGAGATAAAAGCATGGTGAAAAATATGGATCAGGGAGGCAATCAGAACAGTGAGAGCAAGAAAACTCATGGGTTGAGATACAGACATTTTAATACATAAAGCCCTTGGCTCTGTGAAAGCCCTGCTCAGCAGCAGCAAAAACATCCCTGTGATATCAAGCCTGTTTTCAGCACAAATCCAAACCACAGCCCCCATACTACCTAGCAAGAAGAAAATTAACTGTATCCCAGCCAAAACTAGCAGAAGTGGCATTGATCTAAAGCTAAACAGACAGGTATTTGCATTCAAAATTAAAAACAATTAAACCAAAACAGAAAGCACTATTGTTTTATTTGAGAAGAAGTATTACAGACTAAGATTACAAACCCTATCAGAGACAAAAGGAACCCTCCTGATTTCAGAGATTTGTTAAGGTCATGACCAAAAAGAAAATTTAGGCAGACTCTATTATAAACATCATTTTAGTTTGAGATATTTTGTCTTTTTGTTTGTTTGTTTGTTTTTTTGTGACTATCCTAATGCCTTACTGGGCAGATCATTCCACTGGGACCTAGGACTTTTAGGGTTCACTTATAGAAGTTGAGATGTTCCCAATATCAAGGCCAACTAGCACGGAGGGGCCTAAATTCACTATACAAATCTCTCTCAATCTCCAGAAAAAGTTAACTGCATGCAAACTGCCTAATGAAACAGTTCCTAGGACACAATGAAGATCTGAACTCTGCCCAGGCCTCTTTTGGGAGCACTGGCTTAGGCCAACACATGCCAAGGATCAAGCTAATGATTTAACAGTAAGAAGAATTCTCTTGCAGTGTCTGGCAACATTCCCAGTCATGACTAAAATTTTTTTAGAAGAAAAATAATCAAGGTCTGATCTGTTGATGTTTTCCACAGCACTGTTTCTGTCTTCATTCAAGTAATATTACCTTCCCTTGCCTCAGTTTAAAAAAAAAAAAAAAACAAAACCACCAAAACAACAAAAAACCCAACAACACAAGAAGGCATGAGATACACATCCTTTGACAGGCCTTGGAGATCGGTGCAAAAAGATGCACAAAGTCCAATATTTGTTAAAAACAGACAAAGCAAGGTCAAAGAATGAATTAATTTATCTCATCAGCCAGTTTAATTGACTGCTCAGGAAATGCTACTATATGGAATACATTTCTGGGGGATTTTTAAATTATTCCACTATTTTTGAAATTCAAAATTCACATACTTTGAACACAACAACCAAGGAGAGATGGTGACACAGAAAGGTCCAGGGTGTAAAGCAGCAAGATACTGTAAAAGAAAGAAAAATGTCCAGAATTTTGTCAAAACAATGGATATTTCTAGATAAAAAGCTGAATGGCCAGGGAAGTCAAAATGTTGGCAAACGAATAGACACACACCCTCTCAAGTGTATCACCTCACACATTCCCATCCACAAGTTATTTTCCGAGATTCCTCTTCCCAGCTTTGCAGATACTCATCCCGCACACAAGCCCATCAAGTTTTAGATGTCATTATCTTTAAACAGCATGGACTACTCAGCTATTCCTCTAAAAAAAACCCTGTGTTTCTAGGATTGAGCAAGATCAAATTAACTTCTTCCTTCCTTTCCTTGCCAGCTACGCTCCTAATGAGCTTTACTTTTTTGCCTCCAAGCTGAGAACATTATTTAAGGCATAACTACTTCTTATGGGAAAGTCTCAGAGTAGCTGAAGACAGGAAATGTTCAAATATCCCCTGACAGATAAAACAGCAGATCGTTACTTTGATATGACCATAATGAGTCCACTATACTCAGTTCACATATTCTCACCCATGTGTAAATTACAGCTCTAACATTTCCCATCCATGTCCATGTCTGAGCAAACCAAGATGCTATGACACATTATCTGCATGTAATCATTTACTTACCAGATATCACCTCTTCCCTGAACAGAGCTTTTAGTTCACAGTATGAGGTACCACAGCATATAAACCTCCTCTCATCAACTGAATTACACAAACAAACCAAACTATGGGCTGACCAAAGCACAATCACATGTTCTTTTCACCTGCCTGGTCCCACTGATATGAACAACTCTGTTACAAGCCTGGAAGCCATTCAGAAATACCTAGAAAGAGGTAAGGTCTCTAGAAAAATAGCAACTGCAGCATTGCTGCAGCACTGCTGTAGCAAATTTCACAGAGCCAGAGAAGCCTCAGTCACATCAACTGCTGTTTCTACCCAGTAAAACCAAGTGGCCACAGCACTGAACCCAAGTTGGTGATCCGCCAAAAAAGACACATGGGAGCAAGACTCTGCACACTGAGCATACAAAAAGTTTTAAAGCAATCATTGTGACAGATACAGATTAACTTTTTTTTTTTATTAACTTGATACAGATTAACTTGTGATTGCAGCACAGAATATTTATTCATGTTTTGCAGACACCAAAATGCAAACAGACTAGCACACGGGGGAGAAGACAATCTGTCTGCCTGGCTGGGACTGGTGCAGTGCACGGAGTCACACATGTTGGCCGCCGCTGGTGCATGACCACAGTGCATGACCTGGTCAGGTAGATCAAAACAAGCACTTGAACTTCTGCCCAACAACCTTAAAACTGTTTGTGTGGAGGTCATATCTGTAATTGTGGATTATCTGAACCCAAAAATGTGGAATAGTGGCCCTCAGGAAGGCAGAGTTCCTCTTAAGAAGTTCCTAGTGGTCACAGCCACCCACACAAACAGTGCTCATCCTGGCCTTGGAAAACAGTAGCAACTCTAGCCCAAGCAATTTCCCCTCTCCAGTTATCCAGACAGATGTTCTTTAGTGTTTGTACGATTCTGGACATAGCCCTAGGACTCCAGGGGTTTCAGCTGACTGAATCTATGAAAATGGTTCAACTGGGAATAAAAAAGTAGCACCTCATTGCTGAAACCTTATCAGAGGTTAAAGCACTTTAGTATAAAGTGTAACAGACAAAAAACAGCCTTATTTTAGCCCTTGCTGTGCCTAGTAATGCCCACAATTTGGCTCACACTAATGCTGCTCACCTTTAAATCTGTACTCCCTCACTATCACTCACCTTGTTACATCAATGCAATAGTTTAGCACTGTGCTACTCAGCTCCAACTCTTGTCAGAGCATGTCTCAATTCACCCAGACTGTACATCAGCTCATCACTCTGTCTGATCATCAGTCAGTCTGATTTCTGGCTTTCCTCTCTCCCAGTTCCATTTCTCTCTCCCCCAGAGAAGCAACACTGCAGAAAGATTCTAACCATGAACACTGGGAAAAGCAAATTTACTTCAACGAGGTAATAACTTTCCAAATACAAAAAAAAAAAATGGAAGATTTTTTTTGTGAATGCAACACCTTGCCCTTTAGAGTAGAGAATGAACCCACGGCCCCAACACCTGTTCCATACTGTTTGTATCCCTAGATATGACACAGCGGGGTTCAAATTTCTCTGGAAACACATTGAGATACTCTAATAAAGCTTTTGCACTAACAAAATTTGTGTGCAACAACATTCCTCACTTCATCTGTATTGAGTGAGCCAGCAAACTCAGCTTTTACTATGAAAGCCCAAATATTTACTAGCACCAAAAGATCAGATGCAAAAAAGATGCAAAAATGCCTACTCGCTGAACTGTCTGTGGGAACCTCTATTGTCCTGAAGACCAGGATGATCGTGACATAAGAAAGATGCACAAGCCTAAGGGGACAGAAAGATAAAGGTGTCTGTCCATCCTCTTTCCTTGTCTTCTCCTGATAGTTGACTAAATCAAATACATTCAAAGCATATTGAAGTCTCATGTGGATCTCCACAAAAAAGATTAAAGTATGTAACTTAGATTTATTTATTTATTTATTTATTTATTTAAATAGAACATTCATAGGACACTTAGGCATATGTTGCATGTGCCGATTTCAAACCTTCAGCTTCTGTAACTGCTCTGAGTGTTCAATATAAACACAGTACTAGTCACAGAACATCCTAACAACGTTGACTGGAAAAGGACTTGGTTCAGTGTAAAGCACATTCTTGACTGACTGTGGCTCCTGAACTCTGCTTCAGACCACTTTAAAAGCAGTTGTGTGACTTGGAACAATAACAAATGAAATTTTGTTGAAATTGAGAAAGCCTGCTAATATATCCTATAATTTTGCACTTGCAGAAATTATCTCTCAAAGACTGTTGAGGGGAAAAAATGTGCTGTTTAGCCTATTACTATACCTGAGGGAAAAAAATCTGAAAACTGTTCTAGACATCATTTCAACATACTGTTCTATTCTCTTTAGAGTTGAAGGTGAAACTGAATACAGCTAATCAGGCTAAAAGCAACAATTTCTTTCACAACACACAAAAACGACTATTTTAAAAAAACATAACTGCTCTTATATTCATTTATTATAGCCAGATCAATACCAGAAACAATACTGGTTTGGGGATTTTTTTAGGGATAACAGAGCAACCTACTTCTCTCTCACTACCCAGAAAAAGAGAAAACTGTAGCACACAGAGTGCTTTCCTTCTAAAACACATGCTGACAGTAAATCATTCTCTTCCTGTAGTACACAACACAAATGTTTAAAAAAGACTCCCAATTAGCAATAATCACATTTATTATAGAAGTCCCTGAGGACAAACCAAGGGCATGGATTTATTTTGTTTGACCTGCAAAAAGTAAAATAGGAAAGAAAAAGGTTCTAGATGAGATGACTTCCATCAAGCTTCCAGCCATAAAGTAGGAGCAGAACAGGCACAGTTATCCAGCATTTTAGTACAGACACACTAATCTCACTTGGAGAAAGGCAACATGTTCAACTGCCTTTTCTATTCCATCTTTGGTTTCTTAGTTGCTGTCTTTCAAATTATGAGAGGGTGCCAACATTATTAACAGGAAGAGGTTAATTTTAAACACCTCTTCATAAAACTAAACACCTAATAGCATAACTAAACAGATTTCAGTAGTAGATGCTCTTTTTCCTGAAATGTGAGTAAATTCTTGACCACCACTGTGAAGCACACACTCAGCAAAGAAGCAGTTTAATTTGAACATTCTACCAGACACTCGAAATGCTAAAAAGCATTACATTCAGCCAAAGCAAAGACAGTATTTTATCAGTCGTCAAGAAAAAGGGGAAGGCTCAGACTTGCTGGGACTTGCAGGAAACTTGGGAAGAAATATGACAAAATATGATGTTTCTGTGCTGAAGCTTCTAACCGAAAACTGGGAAAAGAAGAGGCATGCTGGTAGGACTGCCTGGTGCTAAGGCAGAGGACATACGGAACATTTTCCACCCATCCTGAATCTGATCTTACCACTTCCCATTGCAACTATCATTCCTACTTCCTCAAGTTACTTCCTTTAGTTTTGCCCACTCAAGTAACTGACACTGTGTGTGTATGTTTCTGCACTTAGCTGCCAAGTGTGCAACAAGCAGCTCTAAAAGGCAAAAAGTAAGAAGTAACTAAAAAAATCAAAACTCTAAAGGTAGCTGCAGCAGAGCAGTGCATTACTGAGCTGTAAACTCATCATCACAAAATTGAGCATGCACTTTGTGACACTGCTAGCGGTTACCTATATCTGAACAGCACTTCTCAAATGAATGGCTATTGATCAGTTCCCCTGAGTCTCTAAAACTTACACAGCTCTACTCATTCTATTCAGCAATGGGCCTTCATTAAAAATAATGACTAATAACTGCTTCCAGTTTACACAGGTTATAGATAGCTGTTCCTATCTCAGCCTTTGCCTTCTGAGTGTGATCTATGGTGGCTCGATAAGCACCAGCCAAGCCCCAGCACAGAGCAGAAAATCGGGTATTTGGATCCTTGTATGAGAGACAACCCCCCATTAAACATTGGGTTATCTCATTAGGATCCAACACTTGCTCTGGTGTAAAATCCCATGTGATGGGAGGTGCCACACGGCCTATCCATTTGCCGAAGTTCTCCCAGGCTCGCTGCCAACCAGGAACTGCCCTTTGCAAGCCCCTTTCCAAAGCTCCAGCAAGACCCTTCGAGGTTCAGCCTTTCCTAAAACAGGGAAACCAATGCAACACCATCCTTCCAACGTTAAATGATATGCCCATTACCTTCATCACCAAAAGGATTGTTGCCACCCAATTTAGATAATTATTAGAGGCAACAGTCAACTTAGGAATCTCCATTATCCATTGTTTAATGTCCAGACTGGGGAAAGAGGAATACCTGTACAGAATGTCTTTTCAATCAAGCACCTGTGGATCCTGATGTCTCCACATCAGGTAGCCCAGAACAGGTGCAAGGGCTGCTAAAATTATGCTAAAAAGTAAAAAGAGTGCCTTTATTATTGTTATTTATATATTTGTCCACACTGTTCCCAAACAACAGAGTGGATTTATATAAACACACTTCTCTTGGCAGCTCTCCAGGTACTATACCAAAATAAAGGTGATGTTTGCCAAAACTTGGCTGCCTTCCTAGGATTTGTTATTGAAACTACCCACTGGTATCTTGGTGGGACCTCCAAAAATGTCGCAGGTCGAACTTGGCTCCCAGCCAAGTGCCTGGACTATGGGAAAAACTTTCCCCTCCCTCTCTCTCTCTCCAGACAGACTGACAAAAATCACACAAAAAAACCAAAAGAGCCACACCAAATTCCCAGATATATATATATGTATATATTAAAATTATTTACAGAAGACTCCAAAAAGGGAAAAGGGAAGGGAAAGGAAAAGGGAAAAAGGGGAAAAAGGGATGAAAGGGATAAAAGGGACATGAGACACATGCAATCAAACCCTGTAAATTACCGAAATAAATGGTAAGATAAATCTCACCACGTCCCTCAGAAAAAGAAGCCAACAGTCTCCGGACCTCCTGCGTGGTAGAGCAGGAGTCAGCATAGGCCTCAAGCCTCACAGATAAGCAAGACCAATGCAGAGACTCCCTGCTCCTGGATCTCACCAGAATGGAAGAGAGCAAGGTCTCTAATCTCCAACTTATTTATACCCTGGTTTACGTAAAAATCATAGTGAATACTGGGTACATGAACACTTCCCTGGTTACAGTTGGTCACCAGGAAGGCCTGGACCAAAACCATCACAATAGCTTAGCCATGAACAAATATCTCCTAGCAGGTCCAGCATGTAGGAACTTCTGTTCTCTTGGAATTGCAGCATGCTCACTGTATGCCTACCCTGACTGAAAACCAAGGAAGAAAAATACACAGGTTCAGCATGTTGACAGAAGACTGCATTTTTGATATGGAAAGGCAACCTCTCCAATACTAGTCAGATGTCTGCAGGAGCAAAACTTTGGTAAGTAAATCCATACATAATTCTGTTCAGTTGGAAAAAAAAAAACAAAAAACAAAAAAACCAAACCAAACAAAACACAAAACAACCCCCAAAAAAACCTAATAAATATATTTGTAGAAAATATTTTTAGTTTAAATATCCAAGTTGCCGAAGAAAAATGCTTTTGTTACCCAGAGGAAATGGACTGATGGACCAATGACTGGACACAACAATAACACAACAAAAACTCCACCCACCCACCAAAAAATGGAAAACCCAACCAAAAAGCCAAGAAAACTCTAAACACACACACGTCCCAAGCATTTGGATAGACTTCAACACCACTATTAGAACAGGTGGAGTCTTGTTTTATAAAATTGTAAAATGCTATAATTACTTCTGGATGTGCAACGAAGAGATGAGTGCAACTACTGTTGCAGCAAACACAGGTTTCTTGTGATCCAGAGAAGCTCTTACTGTTTAACACTTACTCTACCTATGACAGATAAGGCCAGTATATAAAAAATATACACTGTTGCATTGCTGTCAACAGTCAGTGGTGAGATTTCAGTCCTAACAGACATTGGAGAAAGAATCTTGGTGTTTCTTCATTACACATAGATCATTACATATAGATCCTGAAAAACAAGTCCACAAACAATTTGATGACTATTTAATGGCTACACCATTATTCCACATTGAAAGAAAATGCAGTAATACATAAAGGAGGGGTTTTTTCAACAATTTCTAGGCAAGGTTTCAGAGAGCCCATTTCAACTCTAATACTCAAGAGGAACTCACTCACACTGAAGAAACAGGGATCTGGGTTGCAGACTTTACTGCTTTCTCCTGATAGCCAAAACTGCAGTGCTGAAATACTTACTTATTCAGTGCCATAATGTGCTCCACTTCCAATGCACTGGACAGGTAACTTATTGATTGCATATTCCTATAATCTATGTATTTCACAGGCTGTCATAAGCATTTTTGACCATTTCACTTTGTTAGCAGTGCTGCACTGCACACGTAGGGACTGAAAAGTTCAATTCAGAGATCAAGCTTGTAAAATCAAACCTGTAGGTCTTAAAGTAACTCCAGCTCCAAGCAACCTGGAAGTTTAGATGCATGCCCAGTTCCAAGATGTAGATATTAAACTCCTGCAAGTCATCTCTCCAGAAAGCCAAACGCTACCTCCTCCCTCACTTCAGCAGTTTTTGTGCACTTATGGCTTAGGGGGACAGTCAAAAGACTTCTGTAGATGTCACCATGCTTTTGGTAACCTAGGCAAGCACCCTTGTCTAGTATCCTCAGACAGCCTCTGGAACGCAATCCAGTCTTAACAAAATCCAGATCATAATTAAGAAGGTGTAAGTGTTAAGGGGGTGCTGTGTCAGCAGACTTACCACTGAGCATCCCAGTTAAAAACTAGAGATTAACTTTCTTTTCTGTTTCAGAAAAAATGAGCAGTGATATGCCTGAGAATACAGGGAACCTTATGTGGATACTATCAACCTAGAAAAATTAAGCCTTGAAGTTTTTTTTTCCTCCTCCTGAAAAGGCAACTTTGAACTTTAACCTACTTCCTATCTCTGTACAAACTTGCTGCTCTTTTACCCTCTGTTAGTAGCCTTAGACTGTTCATTAACAAATATGTAGCTTGGACCAGTTTTAATAAAGAACTAGCTTTCAGTGTTAGTTAAAAAAACCCACAAACAACAAACAACAACAACAACAACAGAACAAAACAAAGAACAGAAACAGCATGGAAGCAACTGCAAGAAATCTGGAATACAGAGAGTGCTGTAACTGTGTATAAAGGTTTGCTCTGAAATTTGGGTTCAATTTCAATAGGCAGGATTAAAAGACATCTCAGTGTTGGTCTGTTAGTTTCAAAACACTCATGTGAAGGGTGAAGAAACACTGCAGAGGTGCATGAGAAGGGGAAACAAAAGGCGAGTATGGTGAATCAGCTCTCTACTCATGCCATTACCATTATACCAGCTCTGTGAACTGCTGTCCCTGCACCTCTAAAACTCTTTTTTCTGCAGCTTGCCACCTGAACTGTTTCAGAGCTATTAAGAGATATGAAAGTAGAAGGATTCTTTTCAGGATAAAGAACTGATGAGAGGATTTAATAATGTTTTGAAATAATAAGACATCGTGGGGAAAACATTCTAACTTTTCACACCATTTCAAGACAGATTGTGAATTTGTGGTTTGGAAATAAAGATTATTTTCTCACACCAAAAACTGGTGCTTACAATCTCAGTAGCTGTTGAACTATTCACACTAGATGAATCCAGCTTTCAAACACCCATGGCTTCAGTCTGTAAGCAGAACAATTGTGTTTCTGATACAATTTCATAAATTCAAAGTAGCTGTTAGCAGGGTTTATTGGCCAGGCTCCATGGGGAGGCAAATTAAGTTTCCAAAAAAACATTTTTAATTCAACCTTTTTTGGAGCAGTTTTCACACAAAAAAGGTAGGGGGAAAAAAACCCCAAACAACAAAAACTAAACACCCTGTTTCACAAGTCCTGACCCTAGAAATGTGGGATGCCCCATTTCCTCCAAGGAAACACCAAATAGCTAGAGAAAATCTTCTGAACTAACCAATCCCTAAGGCAGGACTGAAGGCAAGAACCCTGAAAAAATCTTACCTCCTTTTCACACAAACAGAGCAGACTGGAAATCAAGTCTCCTCTCTACCTCCTCTGTATTTAAAAAGATTGAAAGGGACCACTCCTCAATTTCATATCTTTCCATTTAGTTTAAGTGGATTGTTACTGTAGGGAGGGAGAAAATTTCCAGCTCTCAGATGGTAAAATCCTACTGTAACACTCTATGTTGGAAAACACATAGTGAAAGATATTTGCTGCATTTCTTACTGTTCAAATATTGTTTCTTCTCTAATTTTCTACATTTATTGTTTCAGCATCTTCCACCATTACTATAAAAAATTCACTGAATAGCATCAAAGTTGGAGCGTATCATCCTCTGGTCAAAAGGAACCAGAGAGAAAAAAAGACGCTAAATTACAAATGTTATATGACAAAAAATGCAGTTTGAAAGCCCTATGGTCTTTTCAGTTCAGCAGTAGTCTGCATGATACAGTCTGCAAAGCATGGCTTAATGATCAGACTTCTTCATACATACACATACTCCTGGCTTCTCCAGGAATTTCCTCTGTCTTACAAGGCCCAAGATAAGTAAAGTATTGATAATTTTTCAAATAACTCCTCAAACACCGTACAGATCCTGGAGGGCACAAAACTCAGCTGCATTTCCCACTCTGTGCCTATTACATTCCTCTTACTTTCTTTGAAGCAGTAACAATCCCCAGAAGTTTATTAGGATGTTCTGATGGAGCACAATTGCTTTTAAGCAAAGCAATACTAAACAAACATTCCAGTGTTAATATTTCTCTGGGGTGGTCTTCCTTTACTTAGGTATTGTGGATTGATAGAACTAATCTGAACAATAGCAACAGCACTGAGTGCTCAGAGATATTAATTCAATTCCAACTGTTTGGAGAGAGAATCCTCTGTTTTAGGGCAAGTTTCCTGCTGATACTAAAGAACACCAAAGTTCAGACCTCTCCGCCTTCCTCCTCCCCCCTCCCCACCTACACTAGCTGTAGGGGTGGAAGCTAAACAGCAAAGTACAACCTCCAGTTAAAAAATAAAAGGGAACTATGGTGGTGTTATGAAACACGGCAATGTGGTGAACAGACACACGGGACCAATCCAAACATACACCTGATCCAGATTCTGAAACTGAGCATCTCCACGGCCACAGTCCTCAGCCAGGTTAGACTAGAAGGCAAATATCCACATCTGCTCCACAACTGTTATGGAGCACCTGCACCTGCTGTCTGTACCATAAACACAAAACAGATGATTTTGTTGCCCAAAACTCCTAAAACCTGACGCTTCATAGGCTTCACGTTCCAATTAGTTTCTTCCATCCCTTCCCCGTCTCACTTATGTTGCAGATCTATGGGTTTTTTTGCAAAACAGCGGGGTTGCTGTGTCCTTTATATGTACACTATGCACTATCCTCTACTATTATACTACTGAAATACCAAGAGACAAGGCTCGAGTTGATCCAGCAGGAAAATTAACGCAAAAGCTTCACTCAGACGAGGACAGCGCAGCACAACTTCTCTTCCACGCCCGCTCATCTCATCAAGCTACACCTATTCCTCGTTTTCCGCTCTGCCAAAGCCGATCCCGGTACCTGTGTGAGCCGGACCCAAAGCCAGGCGCCGGAGAGACCCGCCTTGGGCCGGCCGGGGCCCGGAGCCGCGGGGGGCCCGCACGGCTGCCGCTGCCGCCGCTCCGAGACGGCGCCTCAGGGGCTGCTCCGCCTGCCCCCCGCAGAACACAGCGACCCTTTCCAGCCCCCACCGCGGGAGCCGGGGCCAGGAGGCGGCAGGACCCTCCCCGTCTCGCCGCCGGGCCCTGCCAGCCGCCGATCGCCGCCCTCCGCCCGGGCCCGCACCCGGCCCGGCCCGGCTCTGCCCCGAGGGGCGCCCCCCCGGCCACCTCCCCCCGCGACCGCCGGGCCGTGGGGCCGCCGGGGACGCGGCTCCCAGGCGCCCGAGCCGCTGGCACCGGGCGGGAGCGCAGCGCGGCGGCCGGGCCCGCACTCACCGGGAGCGAGGAGCACCAGACCGCCGCCGCTCGCCGTCAGGGGCCGCCGGGCGCAGGCAGGGAAGGGGCGGTGGCGGGCGGGCCCCGCCCCGCGCCCCAAGGCCGGAGCCGCGGCGGGAGGGCCGCCAGCCGCCGGAGCGGGAGGCGGGAAGCGAGGGAGGGCAGGCAGGCAGCCAGCCGGACTGCGGGGGCGCGGAGCGGGCGGGCTTCCTCTTCCTGCCCGCAGCCCTGGACACGGCTCGCCCCTCAACGAGCCGCTGCCTTCCTCGCCCAACGCCTCCCCCTGGATGTAGCGGAGGGCAGGGCGGGCAGGTGTGTGGCACCGAGGTCAAGGTCAGATCTGCTGCGGGCAGAGCCATCTCAGGGACGGGCGCTCTAACATGGGCAGCGGGCTGTGGTGTTCCGTGTGCGGGCTGTGGTGTGCAGGAGGGTGCCACGTACTCCCAGCCCTTGAGCTTGCTCTGGTTTCGGAGTCCAGGGGTCACAGAATGACAGAGTATGCTGAGCTGGAAGGGAGGGACCAACAATGGTCACTGAGTCCTGGCCCTGCACAGGACCATCCGCAGGAGTCACAGAATGTGCCTGAGATCATTGTCCAAATGCTACTTGAACTCTGTCAGGCTTGGTGCTGTGATCACTTCCCTGGGGAGCCTGTTCAGTGCCCAACCACCCTCTGTGTCAAGAACGTCTTTCTAGTATCCGACCTAAACCTCTCCTGGCAAAACTTCAGGCCATTTCCTCAAGTCCTGTCACTGGTCACCTCAGAGATCAGTGTCTGCCCCTCCTCTTCCCCTCACAAGGAAGCTGTAGACTGTGATGAGGTCTCTTCTCAGTCTTCTCTTCTCCAGGCTGAACAGACCTAGTGACTTCAGCCACTCCTCATGTGGCCTGGGCCTGGAAGAGAAGGGGTGTTGCTCAGGACACTGCCTGACACACAGGACTGCATCCTTATCCTTGTGTCAGTGCAATAGGAGTGGGACCTGATAGGAGTGGACCTGATGTTGCTTCTTGGGGCGGGGGGAGAGCTCACTGGTCTGGCTGTTGGCAAAAACACCTTGTTGCTTACAAACCGGTCAGGATCAATATCATGACGTCAATACTGAAGAACAATGTCAGAGTACAGGACATCCTAGAGCACCTCATTTACATCATCCCCACAGTCAAGTGCTGTGGAGCATTTATCAGTGTCCAGCGTGTCCCCAGTGGAATGATGTACTGTTTCAACCTGAACAACGTTGAGTACGTTCAGTGCTAGTAGCTCAATGTGCAGCTACAGTGCAAGCTGCAGGTTGAGTTCTTGGATGATGGGAGCCAGAGGCAAGAGGCCAGGAACTGGTGCCTGACTTTTTGCATAACGAAGGACACAGGGACCTGTGGCCCAGCCAGGTGACCAGACACTGAAGGACACAGCAGGAGCCAATGGTTCAGCTGAAGACCCCAGACTTTCACACAGACTTTCAGATTGTCCAGGTATAAAACCCCAGGGTTTGCTTGGCTCAGACTCTCCTGGAAAGCACCCAGCTTGAACTGTTACTTTGTTGCTGCACTATAATTAAAGTGGTTTAAGAATCCAGACGTCTGATACTCTGCCGTGGGAAAACTGGGGTCGATCTGTTAAGGAAACCTGATCTGACTGTGTGAGAGTGAGGTGTGTAGGGAGTTGAGTAGGGCAACCATGGGCTCACTGGAGCCGCCTATTGCAAAAGGACCTTAGTCCCAGCTCACGTGGTGCAAGTGTGACTGCCAGAGTGGCTCCTGGATGGTCATACAGGCCAGTTTCCTTAGCAACAAAGTAAACAAAAACCATCTAATTCTAGGAAAATAATTGGATACATAGTAAGGGGGCCTTGCAGGGAAGGAATGTAAATATCTTATAAGTCTGGGGAAGCTCTTGGAAAGCAGTGGCTAGGGGACACGCTAACCACTGAGAGTTAAGGAAAAGACCAGTAATGCTTTGATTTTACCTGAAGAAAACTTAGGTTAAGAGCAAACTGAGTTGATTGCTGGCTTTGCTGCAGAGGAGCAAGTCTTAGGTTAGCAAACTGATGCAAAGAGTGAAAATGGAAGTACTTCTACTCAGAAAGAAGGATGAAACATAGAAAATGCCCACAATGTCTCTCCTGGTTGTTTGCGGGTTGCATTCCTGCACACCAACCTGTGCTGGCAGAATCCTCCTGCCAACGCACACTGTCTAGCTGGAACTGGCAGACCAGGAGAAATCGGTGGTAGAGACCCCATGGTCTAGCCAACAAGATAGGTTGTGTAGGATTTTTTTCCAACTAAATACCGATCCTGGCTTTGGCACATCTGCTACTGATTTTACTGGAACAGTTAAGAGCTCTAGGGCCCCTTGTACTTAAACCTGCTATTCTCTGGTTTGATACATCTAAATGGCCTGTAAGATACAACATACAGTACTTCTGAGTTATCGTTCAAAATCTTTTCCACATTGACCTGTTTTCTGTTCAGCGAAATACCGCTTGCTCTAATTCACATGCACTTTTTTTTTTAGTTCTCCTTTTAGAATTGGTTTTTAGAACACAGGATTTGCTTTAACAAATGGTTAGCATGGAACCGGACATTTATTTATAATATTCTTTTCAAACCTTTGGCCAGAGAGGTTCACAAGATTGAGGCTGGCAGAACAAAGCCATATGTGTAGTTTGGCTGTTGAAGGTGAAGGCCCATATTTTCTACAGGACACACCAAAATAGTAGGTGACTCTGACAGTCTGAAAAGTCAAAGAATTTCTAAAACCTCTTTCCTTGGAACTGCGGATGTTTCATTCTTTGATAGAATTTTTTATTTTTGTATATTTCTAATTAATAGTAATAAAAGCATTTCAAGTATGTTCATCTTTGTGAGATAGAGTCCTATAATAACTCTTTGGATCACTTCCTTAAAAAAAAAAAAAAAAAAAAAAAAAAAGGAATTTTGAATTTTTTTTTTTTTCCCCTAACAAGGCCCATGTGTTTCACAAAGTTTTGAATCATTGGTAAAATCCTTCATACCTAGATACCAAAGCAATTGCTGCAAAGTCTGATTAACCTAAAATCTCCTGGGCAAAAAGCAAAAACTTGTGAAATAACAGGTTAGCAACAGAAATGGGAAATCCATACATCAGGTCTGACTTCTACCAGAGAGTATCTGCAAGGTTTGTATTTTCTGTTCTGTGGGGAGGGAAGGCTTCTGAGGTTGAGGAATATTTTATATCACAGAAAGAGAGGCAGAACTGCTTCAGCCTCTGCTGGTTCTGTATAAGGACGCAGAGGCCATCATGATATTGGAAGACAGGCTGTTTGTTCAGGGGTTTATGGTAATGCTGTCTGAAGGTTATTACGGGCTGACACATCATGAGTATTCGAGGCTGTCATTCTTCTCAGTGGGGATGAGTTTACAATAATGTGTCTTAAACACATTAATTAAATGTGTTTTAGGATTTGCCTCTCTCCTAAGTCTGCCAGGAGGTGAGAACTACATTAGATCCATTGTTTGTGAGGAAGATGTTTACTGAAATGGGTTCTTGGTTTTAGAATCAGATTGCAGGGCGTCCAACAGTTTTCTTGGGCAATCATGCGTTGAGCTAAATCAGGGTTAAAGAAAATTACTTTCGGTTCTTACAGTGAAGATGGACTCAAATAGGAATAACAGTTGCAGTCATGAACATCCCAGTGCTTGTGACTTCCTGTTTTGAGGGTTTTTCATTATTTCACAGCAGATGAGGAACTATATGTCATTCCTTTGTCCTTTCTGTCTTACTGAAATCTATTTACAAGAAGCTTGGTCTAAGCTCAGATACCTTCTAGAATGTTCAAGGTTATTCACCAGTGTCCTAGAATTCCAGGGAGCATACCACGTCTGTTTAATTCCTATCCTACTTCACTCTTTTGTCTGTAAACATATTTCATTCTTTCTGATCCTATCAAGAAGCTACAAGTGCCTTGAATTCCCAAGGGGCAGCTTTCAGCTTATTACAGCCAATAAAGCCTTAATATATGGCAATAGACTTCTGTGTTGTGGCAATCCTCCATGACAGCTCAGCTGATCACTGAGGTTGCAGCAATTACACGATTGCTGCAATCACAGGATTCCTGCAATCAGTCTCTAACTGGGCTAGGAGAGAGAGATGAGGGGGAGGCAATAAAATGGAATTGTCAGCCTAGAGAACTCAGAGCTGTTTGTCCTCTGAAGTGGTCATCCCAAAGAAGTGTCTGCATGTATCCTCCTGCTTTTCCTGGCTCTCTGCAGTATAATGAAAATGCCTGGTGAGGTTTGCTCTGGAGTGCTGTGTCCCCATAAGCAGCACCTAAGGGTGCTAATTTAATGTAGTATGTTCTACAGAGCATGATATGAATTTATATATTCAAATGAATTCAGCAGTCAGTAAAAGTGTTTCACTCCAGGAAACCATCTGTGAATGAGTGTGAGAACTGGTGTGATAGCTTGCAGGTTATGACCTACAGCTTGTCCTGAGTACGGGAAAATAAATTTGTTTGGTGGTTCACAAAGGGGTTCATGCTCAGATTTTGTTGTCAGTCACAATTGTTTTAATCTGTTTGAATTGTTGCTGCGCAACAGTAGTGCAAGTTTGAAAAGACAGAGTGTAACATCTCTCAGAAGACATCTCAGAAATACCAGAGTGTGTTCTGGTTACTGACCTAAGTGACCTGCTGCATTTCCCTCTTTAAGTAGATGATTGTGCAACTTCTAAAGGAAATTATATGGTCGGCATATTTTAATAAATATATTATAATTTGCTTCTGGTCTTATCACTGATTTACTTAATTGTCTTTTTTTAAAAAATAATAATTACCATAATGTTTATTGAATTTCAGTTTCAATAGCAAAACAGAGATTTCAGTTCTGCCATCTACTGGTTAAACGGGGTTAAGCGGAGGTGCCGTGTCATTCACTACTCGTAAGAGGGCATTGGGAGCTCGGATCCTGAGTTTGCTCCTGAATAGAAACTCACACATGTTTACTCTGAAGGAACAATACAGTTCTCTTGCAGAATAAAAGCACTTGTTTGACTCTGACAGAGGAACTGAAGAAAAGGTTCTTGAGGATGGGATTATGTACCTTGTCTGAGACAAGTACAACTGTTGCCACTTGATTGTCCTCACTGTAACTTCAGTGCCAGACTACATAATGCTTTTGGAGAATTTCTTCCAAAGTGGATAACCTCTGATCAATTGCTGTAATCTCTTATAGTTACTGTACTTTGCATTAGAAAGACAAACTGTTTGCACCGCAGAAGTGGAAGGAATCTTCTTGTCCCTTTCGACTTTATATAACTTGCCATAAGTGCAGAAGTCTTTGATGACCACCAGTGTATTTATCTGTATAGCTGGAATGGTGAAGACAACTTTAACCTGGACTAGATCCCCGGGACTGCTCACCTGAAAACAACCCATATTCCAAATATTCTTTGAACTTTTGGTGTATCTGCAATGTACAATAATCTTAGTTAGCCTGGACCTGTGCAGTTCATAGTTTGTCTTGCAGTTGCACCAATGCTCCCTTACTGAGCTCAGGACTCCGGCAGAAAATTTTACTTATCTAATACAGCTGAAAAAGGATGAAAGGGGGAGAAAACTAATGTAGAAAGTTGGAAGAAGAAACAAACTCTGGAGCCCAGGCTGCTCTAACAACTATCATGTGGCTAGTCCAAGGCACCTGCTTTAACTTTGTGGCTGTACCTGCCTAAAGAACTGGTACACAGTCACTAATCCCTACCTAAGAGGCATCTGTTTCCTACTACATGCTCGCTGCATGCATTTGGTGACTGGTAAACATAACAGCCTTGAGCATTTGCACAGCACTACCCTTACATTCCCTCTACAGTTCTGTTTAACATCTTCACCAGTTCTGTTTAATATCTTTATTGATGATCTGGATGAAGGGATTAGTTGTGTCTTTCTTCAGCTCCATGCTAGCCATAAATAAAGAAGTAGTCTCATAGTAATTAATTCAACAAATATTGACTATTTTTGCACTAGCTGAAAACTCAAAGTCTGGAGTTCAACTTGATAAGATCCACACTGCTGTAGCTACTTTGCTCTTAGAGGAACTGTTGTGACTTACAGCCAAGGCATACTGTCACTTTTCTCCTTTACAGACTGCTCAGACAACATTTTAGCCTGCAGTGAGGGACTTACTATGCAACATTATGTACAAAACTTACTGTAAACCTCTGAGCACCTGGGCCTAGGACACCGTTCTTCCTGTATCTCTGATTCCTGATTTCTGAGTGGAAAAAATCCAGATGTGTCTTACTAACTTAGCAAAGGCTCTGCATTAATATATGACCACGTGGATAATAATAGGATTAAAATGGAGCAGAAAAGTCTTGCTCTAACAACAAATAAAAGCTACTACATTAATAATGAAAGATAACAGAACAGCAGCAGGGAGTATTTCACTTTTCTTAGGTGTCATTCACCTGTGTGCTGACACCTGGTACTGACATTCATTTCAATGGTTATTTAGGCCTTATTTGCCAAATGCCATTTCTACCCTTGGGCAGCTCATTCATTCATAATAGAAGATTATTCCAAACTCTTTTTTCCAGAACTGAGAGGAAAGTGGAGCCAGGTTCAGTGCAGGAGCTAAGAGCAGAGGCTCACTATTCTTTCCTGCCTCCTACTTACACGGAGATGGAGGAGGACAAGAAAGCATCTGAAAATAAATCTCACTGATGTCTCTAAAGCATGGAGAGTGATAGAACAATTTGTTTTCAACCTGAAATTCCTAATTTTCCAGGATTTCATTCTCTCCTGTGATTATCCACTTACATATTCACATCAGAAGAACTGCTAATGAAATCATTTCTTCAAAGTGTGAAAATTGACACCATATCAAAAGCAAACACTTAATCATAGCTATAAAAACAACTGGCACATTATAGAAAGCAATACAGAACATGCATGATTTTTGAAAAGAAGTCCATATTTTATACTGCCTATACAGGTATTTTTTGCTCAAAGAGCAAAGACGCAGAGAAAAGCATTAGAAATTCCTTTGCTGCACCCTAATGGTAGACTATGTTTGTCCATAACACTTTGCTTATCTTTATGCTTGAACACAACTGATTACCTGTTCATAACTATCTTTTGATGAAAAATTGGATATTACCTGTTTTTCAAAAAATGTTTGTACTCGTTCTTTGCTTGCTGGTTTCTCAATTTTCCTGCAGCAAGTCAGCACGCTGAATAAAAACAGCAGACACAATTTAAGAACATTCCATTTAGTTTCTTCCGAGGCTTTCACTGACCAGACCAAACCAGATCACTAATAGTATGGCACAGTCAGAACAGATGTTTCCCTGACAGATTTTCCTATCTCTAATACTAAACACATCACAAAGGATGCATCACCCTGACCCCTAATGAAAGTGAGAGCACAGAGGTAAATTACACCTCACACCAAGTACTCCAATAATACTTCTTTTTTTAAAAGTTGTGGGTTTTTGCCTCTTTACAAGTAGTTCAAATCTTTCCATACAACAAATCCTGCAGTAGGATCTACTTCAGTGGTTGCACTAACCAATAGGGCTCACACTGAACATGAGGATAACATAGCAAAGGAGACAGAGGTTGGTGGGATTTTTTACCCTGTTTCTTAGCACAACATTTAGATGCCGTGAGAACGGGCAATCCTCTGCTACTGCTCTGTGTGCAAATAGTATCTCCATTTGTTAATCTCTGTTTCAGTGAACAGACTGCCTCATTCACCACAGACCTTAATCAAAAGCTGTGATCGTGTCAAGAGAAAGCTATCCAATGGGATATATGAAATGTTAATTTGTATGTTATGAGACTCCCAATTCTTCATTTCCATCAGTGAAATCTCCTTCACTTTTTTATTTTTTTTAATGCAGTTCAGCACTCCAGTGCTTAGACTTCCATGATGCCAGTGATCTATGGTGGGAATCTGCATGGCTTTTCTGCCCTGTAACCAGCCTGCAAATGGGTCCCTGGATTTAGGCTGTGCAGAAAAGCTCTCAACTTCACTCTCCAGAATTAGTCCCAGGCCCATCCCACAGCTTTGGTGCTGGAGGTGCTGGTGCCTGTGTCCAGGTTGTTAGCTCTCACCTGCCCTGCACACCTCTAAAGTTTCTATCCACAGCCACCTGCTTGTCCCACCCAGTTACATCACAGGGCACACAAGCAGATTTTTAATTGTTCTACTTGTAGCATGGTCCAGAAGACTCACATTCTTTTTGAAATCTTGAGCTGAGTTATGCATTCTAAAGTTTTGTCTGTGTAACAGGGTGATAGAGCAGGTCAGCAGCCCTCCTGGGCAAAAGCAGGGGATTGTTTTCATACTGAAACTGGATCTAACTTCGAGGTTGCCCCTGCTTTGAGCTCCAGAGTCCTCACCTATCCTGCATTATTCAATGAAATAGACACCTGCAAAAACAGTGTTTTTGGCACCATTCACAGGATGTATCTTTCCATGAATCAACAGAACACACTTTAGCTACAAACTTCATTACAGAGTAGAAGAAGGAAGTGTATTGTTAACCAGGGGGAGAAAACATGGACTTAGCACTTAACAGACCTTTTTTTTTTTTTTTTATTGTTCACATATAGGGATATGCTTCTGCTCCTGCTTCTGTTTTCCTTGTTGTGAAACACAGCAGATCCAAGTCAGTGGTTTCCTGGTCAGGGGGTGTTTGTTTCCGTTCAGCTGTACCAGAGGAGGGTAGTGATCAGGCTGGTGCAGGGGAGCTGGCCCATAACAAGGGACACCAAACAGACACCAAACAGACACAGAAATACTGCTGAAGACTGTGCAGGACAGCTGAAGCCAGCATGATAGCATGCCCCTTAGCACCATCTCAAATGCTGCTCCAGAAGAAGATGGGAGGCCCTCCAGGTGTGAGCTTACATGGAGTGCCTGGACATCTTCCCAGGGTGATACTGGCATCACCCAGGGGAGGTTCAGGTCTGGCTGAGGTGCACGGCTGCCTGCTGTGGGGAAGCTATGGGGAGGAAGCCAGCACACCACACATCATCAGAGAAGATGGGCAGAACAACAGGGTCACTCCAAGGACACGCTCACGCAGTGCTGGAGTGCTGGAGTGCTGTGGTGGTGGGTCCATGAGCTCTGACTAAGGGAGGGCACTTTGGTTCAGGCAGCAGTGACAAGGTCTAACCAAAATCAGCCCTGCTGTGCAAACCTAGAGAACTGTGCTGGTCCACTGTCTTCTCAGGAAACAAGGAGCCTAGGCCACAGCTTATCAGGAGGTGACAGAATTAGCCTGAGCTGGGTCTAGACAAAATTACAACTCCTGCAGCTAGGCGAATTGACTACAAAGCAACCTCATTACACTATAGACATCTGTAGCCCCATGCTGAGCCCACTGAGCTCTCCTGTACAGCAGTGGGCTGATATTTCTTAATTATATTACTATTTAATTATAATTTAAAAATTATTTAATTCTAATTTTAGAATCTTTTAATCATCACTAAACACCTTTAACTCCATGAAGATGA
>JAWWES010000094.1:25872240-25882786 GCA_035583135.1 Lophotriccus pileatus | reverse complement strand
CGGCTACCAGTGCGAGGGTATGGAGGGGGCGGCCGGGGCGCCGGGGGGGGCGGGAGGGACTGGCCCCGGACGCAAGGTGTGGGGGGGGTAGGAAAAAAAAAAAAGACTAAAAATGCTGCTAATGAAAACTCTTAACGATAATAACAACTAACAAAGAACTATATAACACTAAACTATAAGAACGAAGCGTAGTAATAAAACCAGTCCTGAAATAGGATACTAAAATGCAGTGCTGAAATAGAACACTGAAATATATTAATGAAATGTAATGCTAAAATACAATACAAAATATGATATTAACAGTACATTCTACAAAATTTTTTCTAACAGTAGTAATAAAAATTTTAATAGTAATAGTAGTACATCAGAGAATTCAAGTCCGGAACCAACAACAATGCTGAAAATTCTACTCCTGTTAACAAGTGACAAGAATAAATTGTGACAATAGTAAGTCTAACAATAATAATTTTAATAATTATAATAAATAATCACAACCCTGGTAATTATAATAATAAAAATTCTAACAATAATGATAAAAAGTCAGAGGTGGTGGCACTGCTCACCCCTTCGTGGTCACCTCGTGTGTTTGTCATGATCCAGCAGTGCCATGGACCATCCTGGGGTGGACCCACTGTGAGCCATCAACCACCCCAGCGATTCACAGTGGATCCATCCCAGGCATGCCCTTAGCTGCCGAAATGCCTGATGGCACGGAGGAGCTGAGACCAGTGTGGAGTTTGAACCTTTTAAACCTGGTCTGACGCCAGGGAGGTGAGAAAGAATCACTAGCTCTCCTTGTCAGCCTACATGACCTCGGCTGGGGTTCTTGAAGGTGACAGAATCATGGCTTGTTCTGATGCAGCGAAATCAAGTGGTGTCATAGGGACAAGAGGGGATCTATGTGCCTCTTTAAAGAAAAACAAAAAAACAAAACAAACCAAAACAGCACCCTGATGTCTTCATGAGCCTATGCAGTGCAGCCAGCTTGGGTTGCAGCTCCAAAACCACATCTGGAAGAGTGGGGTTGTACAAGACCCTCATTGTTTGGGTGGGTATCACACAACGCTATAGGTGTAGGATAAGTACCCTGCAGTTCTTGATATATATCCTGTCTTTGTCTTTGCTGTGGGTAAAGAGAGTACGTGATTAAATTGGGTGGAAGTCATGTTCCTGTGTGGTGCAAAGCAAGTCTTGCAAGAACGGTTTAATACTTGTTTAAAATTTTTGCAAGTGATGTGTTGTTCTGACTGCATAGAAGAAAGTCCCTGCTTAGCCCAATCAGCCAAAAAGCCCCAAACTCAAGTGAAAATGTCTTACATTGTGAAAATGCACAAAGCTCGTCTTCTGTGGTCTCTTGTTCTATCACTGATTTAAAAAATTGGAGTCAAAAAAGTGGTTATTCAGATGTCAGTTTTGTCACTTAAAGAACTGAGTGGTTTTGGTAATGGTAACAGGTAGATGTCTAACTTCTTTTTTTTTCCATTTGCACATGATATACTTAAAGGTAGTCCATAGCTGCAACAATTTAGGTTTTTTTCCTAGTTTCTAGTTCCCAGTTTGAAAGTGCATTTACAGTTTGTATCCTGAAATTGTTCTCCCCCTTTGGCTTTTCAGGCAGAATTCTGGATAAGGATCACTAGCATCACTGTCTAATGACCATGTGTTGATGAGGCACTTTCAAGTTGCACTGTTAATACATCTCTTTTAAACCTAAGTCTGAAAACTCCATCCCAAACAAGTCGCCTGTATGAGGAAATACTCTTAGTTTTCATCAGCTCTAACATTCCTTGCTCAGAGTGTGTGGGAAAACCCTGTAATGCCACCTGGCACATCAGTGTTTCCTTTGGGTGAAGAACCAATTTTATTTTATTTTTTTGACTCACTTGTCTGTTTTCACCCAGCTATTCTTAGTGTCATGTTTGTCCTTCAGACAACTTACTTCTAAACAACAACTTTAAAAAATACCTGATGGGTCATTTGGTCAAGGTGGCTGCTTTTGAGAAGTTACTTAGTAAGTGCTAATACAATTTCTTGAATGATATTTTAAGTAAATTCTGTTTAATGGTTACCTCCTTGTCATGTTTACCTTGACCAATGGAGTTTGATCATTGCTCTCTAGAAAGTGATTAAAGGATGATATCTCAGAGTGCCATGCTGCTAAAAACAATAAAATAACTCACCCAGCTATTAGTAAGGAGACATTTGCTATAGACTTGAAAAACTTGATAGACAATTACTATCTCCTTTTTCTTCTCCACAGAGGATTGCAAGTGTAATTGCAGCTGAGCTGATATTTGGATTCCCTTTGATAAACCATCCACAGGCTTCAAAATTAAGCCACTGAGGGGCCATTTTCTGAGTGAATTTACAATGGTTGCTGTTCCAAATACTTGGGTGCAGATGTTCAGTCTCCTGATGCTGTTTATGTTGATGTTCCCTTAAGCTGGTCATGTGCAAAACAGGAAGCTTCCAAACTGTGAAGGGGAGACCTATTATGCTGATGATGGGACTCCATCAGTTATTAAAAGGAGAAAACAAATCCACTTACACACACACACACAAAAAACCCCAAACAAACTGAAAAAAACCCCAACCTCTCTTATGTGTTATTATTTTGAGTAATTGTGTGGTCTAAGTGATCTGGATTTGAGGTGTAATGGTCATTGATCCTTGGAAATGTGAATAGATGTATATATATATACATATATATATATCTGTGTGTGTGCGTGTGTGTGTGAATGATCAAGTCTGTAGAGTTTTTCAATAAATATGTCAGCTGCTCAGCAGACTGGCACATGCCCGGGTGGCTTACGTAGCTGTGTAGCAGAAATAAAAGTAAATAAAATGATTTCTCAAAACACTTCTGACAGTGCAGGCCAAGATAAGTGGTCTTTAGCTTTTCTTCTTGTGAACTCGGAAAAATACGTAGAAGATATGCTCTGATGCTCTCTGTGCAAGGCACAAAGTGTCCTGCATCTAATGGTTTTTTTTTTTTTTTTAGAAGTAAGATACTTCTTCCCTCTCTGGTTCAAGACCAGAACCGCTGTCGCCAGCACATTGTAAGGGACTGAAGGAACTCCAGGGGACAGTTGCATCTCTCTTACTAGATCAGCAAGATGTTTTTACGACTGAAATTTTACAGGGAAGGCAGTAGTTTTGCTGTGTGGATTACATGTCCAGTTGGGTCTGAAGATTTCACAGTATTACGCTTCTGTGCGTGTACTTACTGTAATATCAGTAATATGTGTCTGTGTTTTTTTCCCCACACCCTCCTCCACCCCACAAGTTTGTTTTCTGTAAACCCTTTGTAAATGGCTATATTTCTTACCACTTTACTATCTGTAGCTGTGACTTCCTTTGGTAAGTGTGTGTGCATGTGTGAAAGAATAAGTGATGCTTGAATTGTAACTTGAAAAATTGCTCTCGGATATTGCTCTTGCTTTCTGAAGTCAGGGTATTTCAGGTTAGAGTGGGTTTAAATTTCCTTTAGCTTGGCAAGGAAAAGGCAGTGTAAGTGGCTAGGGTTTGTGCATGTGTGTATGCATCTTAAAAATGAAAAATACTAAATATATGACATTTGTATAAGAAGTAAGGAGAGCTCTCATTGATAGTTCGCAGAAGAACCAATTTCATACACTAAAAGATAGCTAGCAGATATTTAATTTGGAGTTTGGGTTTACTTTTAGCCACCAATAAAAGCATTTTTCACAGTGCTTTTGTTTTACATAAAACACTTCAAGAATAAAAAAATAGGAAGGATTGTGAATCTGGATATTATGGGGGCTGCAAGTATTGCCAGTGCTATAAAACTTCATAGTGTGAAAATGTTTTTGTTTGGTTTATTTTAGCAAAGGTAAAATGTAAGGGATTTAAGTAGTATGCAAGTTTGTTGGCAAATTTAACAATTGTTTAAGCATTTTTAGGTTCTTTATATATATATATATTTAATTAGAAAATTTATGGGAAGCTGCTGTTATGGACTTTTTGATCTGTTTCTACTAGGGAAATGTCATTTAAGCAGGTAGGAAACCTGTCTTAATATGAAGGCTCTAAGTCAAATAATGCTTTGGGAAACAGCATCCTTGTTTTCTGGTTTTTTATTTATTTTTTGAGGGTTTGGGCATTTTGAAATTATTTTTGTTTTTAGGCTTTGTATTCTGAGCAGAACTCTACAAATATATCCGAAGATAGATAAATCCTTGTGTCTCCTAATCTGATCTGATGTTGGCTGACAACACTGCAGCTTTTCCAGACTAAAATGTACATGGTGAATCTGAGTTATGCTTATGCCATAAATCTCTGATTTGGCAAGACAGCCATAAGGCTGCTGTGATTCATACAGGCATGTCCTGGACATGGGCAAGCCTTCTTGTGCCTTGCTGTTGTAGGAGAGTCTGGAGATGTTCAGAAAACACCTCTGCAGAGGTCTGCAGGTGCATATTCTGGACGTGTTCTGAATGCAGTCTGCTATATTTAAAGGCTGTTCTAAGAAATTAAATAAGGAAGGTGTGTTTTAGTTTGAGGCTGGGAGTTAGATGAACAGGGAATTTCTTGAGACATGGGAATAGTAGCAGGGAATAAGGAGACAAGGAGCAATCCCCTTGAACTCACATCCTTTCTAGTTAGTTCTGTTGTTGAGATAGACATCTGAAACATATTTGACCCTGCAGGTTTCATTCAGCTCTGTTTTGAAGGAAGTGAGCAATGTATGAGATTCCCCTAAAAAGTCTTAATGCTTGCAGTTCCAAAGGAAAACAAACTCTTCCTTCTTGTGACAAGCTTGGCTTGCTTTTGGAGCATTTTGAACTAAAAATAAAAGCTGCAAGAAGGTAAAATCATAGTAAAATCTTGGAATTTTTGAAACTTGCTGTCTTCATACTTCATTGGTTTTTTTGTCAGTGGTGAGGCCTTTCCATGCATCAATAAGATGATTGATGTTGAGATGCAGTTTGAGTTTGTGGTTGAGATGCTGTTGAGTGGATGTGACTTTGCTGCATTTGAAACTGAGATGAAGCCGTATGACTCTGAATTCATCTTGGGAACAAACACAGACTGTCAAAACAGGGAAAAAAATTTGAAACAAAAAAACGCTCCCTAAAATAAAACCTAACACAGAAACTTGGCTCAGTTCTGGTCAAGCTGAAATACATGTTGGGAGAAATGTTTGTAGCATTGACTGACACATTGAAAAATGCAACTTACTGGTCTGGATTTGAAGGATAATGCATTTTGTACAGAAGAGAATTTATGCTTTTCTTTTCCCTGTCTCCTTCTGACAGTGTATCAGAGAAAAATATCATTGCCACCATCAGTGATGCAGAGAAAAAGACAGGGAGCTTTGTGAGGATGCACACAGCTTTTGTAGCTGGAAGCTATAGTTTGTGTTGATAGCATTAGCCCAAATTTCAGTCCAGAAACTCAATTAGTCAGTAAATAACTTACTGCAGAAAGTGCTAAAGCCAGTAATCCAATACCAAGCTTTGCACAGCACTTTTGTGCATCATCTGCTTTACTGCTTCAGTCTGACTTGGTGAAGAGTTCCAAAAGCACTAAAGGTGGTACTAATCAACCCCTCATGGTACAGAGTGGCTGCTGACGGGCCTCTGCGAGTTTCCTTTCTAGGCGATGTTTCATCAAATCATGCTTAGACTTCCTGTGTTCAGGTGTTCCTCAGCCATCTTTAAGGCTAATAACCTCTGGTCGTTTTAATCTTGCACAAAATTTTCAGTCTTCCTCTGGGAAGTTTCCCACGGACCATAGTTCTTGCAGTGCTGTGCTAAGGGTCTAAAAAGCTATTCATTCTTTCTTGCAGTTGTGTGGGAGATAAATGCCTGACTAGTTTTGTGATAAACAAAGAACATTAAACTCCAAGGATTTCCGCATAAAGCATTTTCTAAGTACTTTACTGAGCCATTTAACAGCATTTCCTTTAAAACTTGCACAGCATTTCAGTCAGAAGTGGCCTCAGTACTTGATGGGTGGAGAAGCACTGGCCTGTTCCAATTTTCTGTGATGTTTATGTGCATTTGCTGTGGGCTGATGCACTCCCTGCTTCAAGTTTGCTTTCTTTTTGGAAACCAGGAACATCTGCCCTTGCTCTGAAGATGTTATGCGTTCCTTCTTTATAGGTGTAGAGGTTTGTATTAAAACAGGTTGTGGTTGTGGTGCATCTTGCTCAGCAATGCACATCTCCGTGTGATTCCTCAGCCCTCCCTCAGCTTATTGTTCGGCAGTTCTTTTCTGGTGGTGGTGTTATTTTTATTTCTGTGTTTTCCCAGTAATGTTAGTTAGTGTTCTGGGGTTCTCCATGTAAAATAAGCCCACTGAGCAGTCCCTTTGCATTGACAATTGCTCTGTAACCCAGTCTGGGTTATGTATAATGGCCGTTAGTTACCCAATTCTAATTGCAACCCAAGGTGGGGGTCTCCTGCCTCTGCTGCTGGAGGGAATGGCATACAAGGCATACAAGGTTTTTAAACTTTTGTTCTCCTCTTGGCAGTTTGTAACGAATGTTTCTGTTTATTCCACCCACCACCAAACTTATTGTGAATTATTAGTCCAGGGATAAGGAATTTTGCTGCATTTTTCCCAATGGGTTACCTCTGGGCAGGGTTGCTTTGCTTGTTTGTCTATTTTCTCCTTTTCCATTACAGGGTCTTTAAAAATTGTCCGTAAAATACTTTGCTACTTGGTATCCCATAGAGAACCAGGAAGGTTCTCTTCCTGATTTTGGAGCTTTTTTCTCACGGTGGAGTTTTGAATTATTATTCAATCAGGCTATCCCTGGGTGACCTTTGCTTTTTGGTTATGTCACTGGTTTCTTCCAGAGTTCTTTCTAGCTCTGCATCTCACTGGTTCAAAGTGTCTTTATTCTGGGCTACTTGTTGCTCAATTAGGTCCACCCTGAGCTGGCTCACAAAAATCCCTTTGGCAAAACTGCTTTTGCAACACATAGGTGACTAAGTTACCTGGATGTGTTTAACTTGACTCAGCTCCAGTGGGGAAAGAGTAGGTTGTATGTAAAGCATATACACCTTAATAAGGGATGAAATAATATGTGCTGATCAACTCCTGTTCTTTCTAGTTTGTTGTTTTGGGTTTTTTTTCCCAGCATTTTTATTTCATGACACGTTTCAATTTTGAGAAGAACCTGTTAGGAAACACTCCCAAGCAGAGAGCGAAAGCTAACATGTGGGTATCGCAGTGTGATAAAAACCACATTGGAAGTGTAGTCCTTTTTTGTTTTGTTTTTAACTGTGCTACCACAGTATTCTTCCTTTTAAGCCATATTGTTGACTACTGTTGTCTCCCTTGTCGAAGTTTGTTATTCGGTAGAGTACAGTCAACCTCTAATTTCACTTCCTGTTTTTATTTAAATATTTTTATTTGCTTGGCTCTAGAAGAATGGGAGTGTGTACATGTGTTTGTGTATATACTCATACATATATATTCATATATATTTATATGAAGAACACGTGTATTTGAACTTTTTTATATGCTTGCACTTTTTTCCTGTTTAAAATTGAATATGAATTATTCACTTGGAAATATGTTTAGGATTTTGAATGTAATGTGCTGATATCACTCATGTACTTAGGTTCCTTTTAAATACCAGTTGTATGATATAGTTGTTATGCCACTTACTATTGTAAAAGTAATGTTGTTTAAGATCTAAAGTACCTAATAGTTAGAATAAACAGTGTTGTGTTTGAACCACAATTTACTCCCTCCCCGGAGGTTTACATACAGAATAGTGCTAGAGACATTCTGAATACTTGGCTAAACAGGTTTTCTTTTAAGAAACTGAATTATTTGATCTTCAGGTGTTAAAATCAGAGCACTGTGTTATTCTGCAGGGTAGTATTAGATTACAGTGGCTAGAAAATTGGGCATCCAATTCAAGTGCAAGAATACGTTAAAAAAAAAAATCTCTGTTCCTCATTGCTTTTCTTTCTGCTGGGCAGATTGTGTCATTTTTTAGTGTCTTGGTGTGTCATGCTGTAATTCAGGAAACGAGTCTGTCCTTTTTCTGCAAGACTTTCTCTACAGAGTGTGGAAATAATAACTGATAAACCTTGTTAGCCATTGAACGTAGAAATACTCTACTATCCAGTTCCTTAGGTGTTTCAAACAAAAATACTTCCCCGATGCTGAAATCATTACGTGGCTGGGATCTTCTTTGGTTGAGATCTTCAAAAGAAGGCAAAAGAATACAAGGAAATTGCTAAGATTCCTCTAAGCATGAAGATGGCGTGAGGGAAGGATCTGAACGTAGACTGAAAAGGCTAGTCATGTTTGAGACTGGATGCTTTCTTTCAGAATACCTTTTGCGAGATGACAGATTTTCTTCAGAATTTAGTTGGGGTGACAGAGTAAGTGTAAATCATCATACATACAAATTTGCATGGGAAACTGATTGGGTCTAGCAGTCCTGGAATATATCTGCTATAGAATGAACCCCTCAGACTTGAATCAAAGGTGAGTAGTGACCCAGGAAAAACTGCTTTTTTCTCATTCAAGCTCTTCTCAAAACAACGTTGATAAGGAGCGCTGGAAAAGCTGATTTCAAAATTTTTTTGCATGTTCACAAATATTTAGGTAACTTGAAACTCTCATGACACTTTTGCAAGTCGATGCCCAAATTTTGGCTGGCCACAGATGCCGCTGGATATGCCGGTGGCATAGTGCCACACTGGAACAGCTGTGCCTGTGAGCTGTGAACGGTGTGTCTGCCCTCACTGCTGGAGTGTTGTCATTGGTGGCAATACCAGCCCTTCCAAAAAGCAGTCACAACTCCTTTATCCTGAAAGGGGTTGAAACTTCGGGAAAATGGTGCTTGCAGTTATGTTTGATGCTCTTAACCCTCTGTGTGGGTGCTGGGCAGACTTAACTCTGTAAACAGAAGGTGCTGAGTGAAACACCAGACATGTGATCTAAAATGACAAGGTGTGGAAGAAGAGATGTAACCTTAAGAACAAAAACAAATTAAAAGATTCCTGTTTTGATTTCTGTGCCCTTGACTTACGTGCCTGTAGTTTCTTGTGTGAAGAAGTTAATTAGCAGCAGCTGAGACTTGTTAGACCTCACCAGCTGAATCCTTTTTTCAAAAATAGGCCAGAGGAGGAAGTAAAAATACTGTAATGTTAAAAATATTCTTCAAAACAGCTAAATATTGTTGTGTCCGTTCTGGTTTTGACCTCTCTTATTCTATTCCTATTGTATTTTCTTTGCTCCAGAATAGCTCCAGGGTGGCAAATGCCTGGAGATTTCTTGAAGCTGTTGTATTCTTCATTCAAGCACTTTTTCTTCAAGTAGGGAAAACAGATTATTTAAAAAATAAATCCATAAGATAATGGAGATATATTACAGTTTTTCAGTGTAACTTTTTCGTTTTTGCTTTTGTTCAGTGTAACTTTTTTTTAAAATGTGCTCTCCTGGGAAGCCTCAAGAACCTTTCAGCATGTGTTGGTAATTCATGTGTATAAATTAATAGCCGGTGATGTCGCATAGTAAATTAAGAGCAAGTGCTACAAGAGCTCACTATGTCAGTCTGATCAATTGAAAAGACCATACCAAACACCACCAAACCAAAATAAACAAGACCTTGATATAACTTGGTCCCTTTTTGGAAAGATTTATAGTTTTTCAGGGGTAGATTTTGAATTTTACTGGTTTTGTGAGCAAAGCTATTATGTCTTGGAAGTACGGGTGTATTTGTCAATGCTGTATGTAACCAGGCTTCTGTTCTCTAGGTAGATGTAAATGCTCAGCATCTATGAATTTTACATGATCTTACTCACGTGAAAGGACTGTTCCTTTAATTCAAGATAAATATAGTCCTGAATCTCATCGATGACTCAAGCCTAAGTGGTGGAACTAAAATCCTCACACTTTCCTAACAGGAATCTTATTAAAATGCTTGAAGTCAATAAAATTAAGAATAGGCATTAAAAAAAATCACAGAGGTTAGCACTTTCAGTTTGCTAGCCTTTCTGGAAATAGTGCCTTGTGTGTTTTGTTTTCCTGATTCTCCACTCTGTGAATCATTCACCTTTTGTTTCCTGACCATGTCAATAGCTTTGTAGTAACCAGACTGGAGAAAATACTAAATGTACTTACCCAGTTGGCACAGGACTGCTTCTTAGCTTTTTGTATTTTTGTTTTCCTCTCTTCTTTCCAGGTCGATTTTATTTTATTTTTTTTTAGTCACATCCTATAGTTTCATACACTTCTCTACGTGATGTAGCTTGGAAATGGAGCCCTATAGGAATGAGAAGTAGGGGTTGCTATGGCAACTGGGCTGTCTTGTTTTTTAGCTAGTTTTGTTTTGCAGTGATAGGAAGTGTTGAGATGCCATAGATAAACCTGAGATTACCCACGTTAAAGGTGGAAGAAATCTTATTTTGAGTAATAATTTGGCCTACATTTAATTGTATCTAACATTTCTTTAAAAAGTTGTAATGGTGCTGTGGAGGTATGTGTGTGTTATTGTAGCTAAGATTAGCAGTGGGTTTTGTTCTAGTAACTTCAGGATTTTTTAATATCT
>JAWWES010000094.1:25846979-25866895 GCA_035583135.1 Lophotriccus pileatus | reverse complement strand
GACTGAATGGAAATGGCTGCTTTTACTATTAGGCATAGCTTGCCTGTGCGGTTGTTATTTTCTCCTTGGGTGTGAAGCTTTGTTGGAACTGAGCATATGGCATAGGTGCCTTTGCTGTCTGTCCAGCTGTGGATTCTCCAGCTTCACCTGCCTAGCAGTATTTAGGGAACCTGCTCTGGGTGAAGTATGGAGATGGGAGGATGAGAAGGTGATATTCTGGTAGGTGACATTCCATTAGCCCATTTGTCCACACTTGCTTTACTGTACCAGAAAGATGGAGAAGCAAGATAGTTTTTCATCAGGCTTCAGAATACTTACAGCCTTATGGATGAGAAAGTGAGAGGTGCTTGGGGTTGGCCAGATGCTATATAAGACTACCACAATTCAAACAAACCTTCTATAACCAAATTGTTGCATTTATCAAGAATATCATTGAACTCACTTGACTGTTTCATTTTTCAGTAGCTTGGTTTCACTTGTTTTCTTATTTTGTTATTTCCTAACAGCCTGTCTGAAATGCAAATGAATAGGAATTCGGATGTGGTACTTTGAAATTATAGAGCTCAAATGATACAAAAACATTTCTTTGGGGTATCTATGCCTGTACATAGAGGTTGTTCTCAGGTAGACAATTCTGGAAATATACAGTACAAGGCAATTCACATTGCTTGGAGGCAAACTGCATTATTATCAGACAGGATATATACTGGTATCTCTGTTTAAAGCAGAGGCAGATGTGACTGTTTAGTTGACAAGACCAGAGAGGCCTGGAGAGAGAATAGAGCTGGCAGATACAAGTGATCTATAAGGATGCTCACTAAGTATCTGGAAAACTATGACAGGGTTCTCATTTCCTCTGGATATTCAGAGGAAGAGGATCTGCACTGTGGTCTCATTGAACTGTAAGACAAGAAAAGGCCCAAGGTTTCTTACCACAGTGAAAAAGAGGAAGGCGGTTTTAATGCCTGACTTCATAAAGCTTTCAGAGATTTTTCCGTCCCTGTCTTGCTGTTGTTTGAAATGTTCTGGGAAGACCAAAGTTCCTAGTGACAGCTTTCCTGGTGACATTTAGCAAGCATTGCACAACAGACTTCTAAACTTAAACTAGGTTGTGTCTTTGCCTGAGAGACCACACCAATATTGCATACAGGTCTGTACGTGTTTCTGCTGAATTGAGAAATAAGCTGGCAAGGTCTGTGTACTCATGCAGCATTCCTTTCAGTGAATAGTCACAGTATTCAGACTGGCCTATGGTCCTAGTCCTAAACAGAGAAGCTAAATGCATCTGTGTTGGCAAGCTGCTACAATGGAAAAGGAGCGCAGAGTTGTGTAACAAATGTAAAATTGAAGTCCCACAAACTTCGAGTGAAATGAAAGTGTTCCTTTTAGGTCACTCATGAAAATAGTGTCTCCTCCACCAGCTTGAATGGTCCCGTCTGCACAAATAGTGTGTTTTATATGATATAAGAAAATTGTGATTAAAAATAAAAAAGTCTGCTTCTTCAATCTGTGACTAATTAGCTTATGGGCATTTTCTAAAAGCTATTGTCTTTTAACTGTCAATTAGTCTCTTCAGTGAATGCAAAGGCAGTCCTGCAGAACAAAATGAGCCTGCTTGCACACCAAGGACAACTTCAGAAATGAGTGATGCCCCGAAGGGCAGAGACACTCTAAGATTAGGCCTCTATTTTGGCTTCTGTTATATCAGGCACATGCTATGGAAAAGCAGGAAGAGTAGAGGAAATAACCTATTCCATTTTGACTAAAATAAAACTGTGTTTTGATAGTTAGACTAACTTGGCCTGAATGGTCGTGGTGGTGATATGCCCTTTAAGTCCCACTGATTCATTGTTTGGAAAGTAGAGACTGTTATTGTTGTCTTGCATAACAGCTTTGAAGCTCTGGTTTATTCCCTGGCTCTGCTAGATTTCTTGTTTGTTTTGCTCTATCTACAGGCAGTTGTCCTTCCTCTTTCTGTCTTTTAAGTATGCTGCAGTAGCTATGCCTCCTGCACTGGACATCTTTGCCTTTGTGTGCATGGGGAACTTTTATTAAACTAATTTGAGCAAGCTGATTATTCCATGTCCAGCTCTTCTGTACCTGTCTTCCTTCCCCAGGCACTCACCAGCAGCCTCTTTACTTAAACTAGTGCTGCTGTTTCATGACTTCGAGTCCTGGCAGAACCAAGGTGGAAGCTAAGACATCTCTGTGACTGATGGCAAACTAAATGAGAATTTTCAAGGCTCTTCCAGGTCTTGGAGTAAAGCAGGTTGGTTTGGTGATCCACCAGAAGACAGAGGGTTCTGCTGTGTTTCTGGGCAACCCTAGGGAAATTGGCTGGACTGAACAAGTGTTTGCATCCTCTTCCTGAATAGGAGGGGCAGTAAGAGAACATCTTGTTTTCTCTTATTCTAACAGTGATTGACAGTGCTCTTAAACAAGATCTGTTTTTTCACTTGCTGAGCATTATTTTTTTTTTCAATGAGGGGAGGGGTGAGAATAACCACTTGAAAAACTGTGGCATAGGCAAATTCAAATACTTCCTCTCGTTCTGGATTGTTGAATGCCTTACATAAGTTGGTGACGTGTGGAACAAAGATTTGTAACAACTGCATCTGTTTAAGAGAAATATTTATGTTGCTAGAAGTACCGATGACTATCTGTTCAAAGCACTAAACTTTACAAGAAGCCTGGTAATATTTTGAGGGTTTAATTTACCCCTACTTTGTTCTTTCATCTTGATAAATCAAGGTATATTCTACATGGTCAAATTTATAACCTGATGAATTGTCTTGAAGTTAAAGAACCTTGGCTTCTGTAAACTGTTTTGCTTTGGCAAGCTGAAAGCAGTCGTGCTTATTACAGTACGTGAGAGTCTGACCTTGATTCTTCAGACTCGTAATTAGATGCAGTTGTAATGTACCCTTAACAGTAATGCTCTCTCTACTGGAGTTAATGAAAATTACTGGAAGTATTGAAAAGACATTGAAAAATTCATCCTACTGGAGTGAATTACCCCGCTGGCGTAAATGGCAAGAGCCATTATTCTTTCTGTAGTACCTTTAAAACATAGCCACGCTTGATTATGAAGCACAAGGCTTGACCTGCACTGTGCTTTGTGCTGCTAAACTTGATGGCTCTGAATTGTTACTGAGGCTGGCAGTCTGTTGCACCAGGTAAGTGGTAGGGTAAAAAATGCCTGTGCTGTCACCTTCCCAAGGTGTCCACCAAACCCCAACAGGTTCCTGGAGTAAACAGCAACAAGTCCTACTCTTGATGCTCATGACCCTGTAGTTTGCAGCCAGGAGACAGTTTGTCCAAATTGTCTGCCAGCAGTGCAGGCTCTGGCCAAAGTTGCCAAAAGGTGCATGTCCTTTTGCCACCTTGTAAGGAGCTAGACTTCTTCTGTACCCCTTCTCTTCAAACAGTTGCCCTCTTGGGGCAATCAGAATTTAGGGCAGTTGTGGCCTGTTGCAGTCTCATACAGCTAAGTCTGAAAATATGTCGTGGGAAGTGTTACGGGGCATGGTCCTCTCTTTTCGAAGACCTGCCAGTCTTAGGCAGAATTGTTGCTCCTTGCAGCTGCTGGGAGTTGTTCAGATAGAAAAAGAAGAATTTTATTTCAGGTTAGTTTTATTAGATATAGAAGATGTAGTAATGGGTTGAAGGTTGCCCTGTGAAAAAGGAGGAGAGATATTCTTGGGGTGTGGAAGATAACCTGTGAGTACAGAGGCACAGTTCAGAGTAGGAGTAAAGTTACACTGTAGGTGCCTGGTGAGGACTTTGCCTGTGTTTGTCCATCCCCTGTTACATCTTCTTTTAAAGGTAACTTTTTCAAGATGTTGTGATTAGAGGGGGGCCATCTATAACACTTGCCAACACCTGTTGAAAAAAAACCAAACTCTTTTGACATTTAATCTGGTAGAAACTTTTTTTCTCTTCTGTCCTCTAAAATTTCTGCGTACTTAAGAAAATATAGACAACGTTACCCCAGCTGCCCAAGTCCAATGCCAGAGTCAGTTGCTAGTCATAACCATAGCCTTTCCTTAGTCTTGTTTTTCTGAGCATCACAGCAGCAGACAGATATAAACGAGGACACTGTGCATGGAGGGTTCCCAGTGGAATTGAAAGTTGGCATTCACAGTGTGTGAAATACTAAAATAAAAAGACAGTGACTGCGTGCCTGAGTCCGGGTGTCAGGCAAAGGCAACAGAGGGAAGCAATGATCTCAGGTGAGGTTGCCCGTGGATTAGTGGCAAGGGTGTCACAGTAGGGTGTTGTGCTGCACAAGTCTTCCATTAACAGCCCACAACCCTCTCCATGAAGGCCAGTAGTGAGATGAGAGTTCACGCTGGACACCAGCTGCTGCTAACTGCAGAAAAATATTTCTGAATTAATTTTTGAATTAATTTTCATCTATCATTTTATTGCTTGGGGTGGCTGAATGTAAAGTGATATTTATGAACTCTTATGAGCTGATGGGCCTTGAGGCAGCTTTTACGGATAGACAGGAAATGAAGTTAGAGTTGTAATGATGCATCTGGGGAAATATGTGTCTATTGTGTAATTGTCAAAAAAAAAGGCAAAAGGAATGCTAGATGTTATTAGGAAAAGAATGGAGAGGAATGACACAAAATTTTGGCCACCTTTGTGCTGTAAGATAAAATCACAGTGTGCACATTCTCGTTTCTGTCCTTTTTTTTTTTTTAATCACCCTTGTAATTCTTTCATGTAATCTATGTGCATTAATGGGGCTTTTTGTAGAGGACTCTAGAGATTTTTCATTTATGTAATACTCCTACATATGTCAGGCCATCCGTTCCAGTAAACTCTCCAAGAAAGGGACTGCTTCCAAGTCTTATATTTAACAAGATACCTCAGAGAATTACTGATCTTAATTTAGTTTTATTTATATTCAGATTGATAAACTGGGTATGTTCTTTAATGCATTGCACTTAAGTTTTCCAGAAATGAAAAATTTATTGTTCTCTCGTAGCTGGGCAAAACGATTCTGAGTTTTTAAGCCATTCCTGACTGATTTAATGGTTTGTTACAAAAACAAGGATAAGCCCTTTAGTGAGCTAGGTCATTCGGTAATCTGTAACCTTTGTTAAAAGATTAGAAGGAGCACTGGCAGCACTTGCTGGGAGTTACAGTTGGTGAAAGTGAGCAGAATGCAAGCGAGTGAGTTACAGCACTCGTAAGTAATGCCAAACAAAATGAAATTATGATTTGCCAGGTCATCCAGGCAATATTGAGGAGTTGTTGCATTGTCAGTTTATGTCAGAGTGTGACATTTCCCCGTGCTGGCTCTGTGACAGGCAACACCAGTTGACCAAAACAGTGTGTTGGTTGCTGGGAGTTACTGAAGTTTGCTGTGTGCCAGTGCCTACAAGGTGTGCTCAGCTGCAGGAACTTGCCTCTGTCTTCGGGTACAGGAGCTTTCTCTTTTTCAAAGCCCTCAATATGACCTGTGGCCATGACAATGCTGAGGGCTCCTCTGTGAGTATCAGGCCACGACCTGCAAAAACCAGTGAGCGGTGGCACGCTGCGTGAGTTCATCCGAAGGGAATTGTTGCAAGAAGGAGAGTGTTACTGCTGATTGTGGCTCCTGCTGCAAGTTAACTGAGAGGCAGAAACCTGAGGCAGAGGGGCAGGAGGTGACAGGCAGGACAACAAATGCAGACGACCTCCTCCAGTGTTGGAGGAGGAATTGCAATTTACCTTCTAGGTGCTTTTGTTAAGCTCAAAATGAGTTCTCATGGTGAATAGATCCACAGTAAGTCTTGTGTCACACTTCCAGGAGAGATCAAATCCACTCTGGTTTTGTGTTGATATTCCTTTATCCTCTTTGGAGAGCAATATGATAGCTCTGCTTTTAGAATTCTTTAGCGAATGTAAAGAAAGATTTAAAAATACAATTGTCACAGATAAAATAAAAATTAAATGAAGGCCAACATGCTAAAATGCAAATTTACAAATAAATTTATGTTTGAAAAACAGGAAAATTGAGATATGCGGAGTATCTCCCCAAAGAGGAAGTGAAAGTAGTATTTAACATCTTGTAGGCTTTTCCTCAGGACTGGGTGATCTTTTCAAAAGGGAAAGAAGATTATGTATTAAATTTGGTATTATTTCATAAGCAGTTGTCTTCTAGACATCATTTTCATGGGACACTGATACATTGCTAGAGCCTATACAGGACATCATCCACCTTTTTCTTCCTGCTTTTGAGTTCTGCTTTGAAGTCTGTCTTAAGGACAGAGAGCGAAACGCTCATGTGGAGAAAGCGTGACATATTGGAGGGTGTAAACAGCCATCACTTTTCTAGGAAGTGTTACACAACTCAGGAGTTACAGTTATTCCCAGCTTTTATCTCCTGCCTTCCTAAGGAGGGCTGGAGAGAGGTGTTTTCTGTTTCCTTTCAAGTGTATGTTGGAGAGCTACTGGCTGCATGTTCACTGAGTGTTGCCATATGTATACAATGCATTTATCTTTATTACAACACCAAGGAAAACAAAATGTGGTAGGAAAAGCAATGGCTTATGGGCAGAGACTGCTGTAAAGCCACGTCTTGTGCTCGATGTGGACAGGGAGCAGCCCTGTGATGCTTGACTTCTTGCTGTGACTTCTTGCTGTGCATTGGGAATAACTAATCTTTCACAAAAGGAAGTAATTTATTATTGAATGGAGGAAGGGAACAAGGGAATCTTGTCAAATATGGTTGCTGTATGCCTGAGCATATAGTTAAGTGCTTGGAGAGACCATGTAAAGTCCCCTACAGATTTAAGTAAATGATTTCGTAAGTTCTGACAACGTCTCCTAAAATCGCAGCTGTTCATCTTCCGTCAGTGTTGAATAACTTCATGCAGCTTAAACCTGAATATAGGTGCCTTGTATTCAAAGTCCAATTTGAAGGTTGAAGGCACTGTTTTCTTAAAATACACTTTATGTGCTTGTCTCTACCTTCACCCATGCTGTTAGGTACTTTTGACAGTGCTTAAAATGCTTAGCTAAGGAATGCACGGAGCACTGCAGGCTTTCAAGCTTGACTGAGACCATCGGTTCTGTTTAAAGTGTCTGAAAGATGTAATTGAAATTGCTTTGTTTTGACTTGGACAATTCATAGATGTGGCTGCTTGTAGCTCATCACTAGGTTTGTAGTATCAAGAAATCCTCTTCCTCTAAAGAGACTCTTGCTGTTTTCCTTTTAAATGTTTTTCCTCAAAATTTTGCATTTTATCTCCTGAAACTTCACACACAATGTCTTCTGGCTTGTTTTTCCTAATGAGAGGTCACACTTTAGAAAACACAAACCCCCTCCTGGCTGTCAGAATTTCAGGCTTAATTGTGTTGCCTCTCTGGGACTATTGATACGGATTCTGGATTCCCCTGCTTCCCCCCAGTATTGTTAATGCTTCAATGGCTTGCTGCCATTTTGAGTTTATTTCTTTCTTTGTGGAATGTGGAAAATAAAAACAAAATGGTGACTTGTAGGAGTAATTTCACCTCCTGAGGAATGTAACAAGCAGAGGAGGGGATGTATGAGTGCCTCCTGAAAAAACGTGTGAAAATCTTTTGTGGAGAATGTTACTGTCTCTGTTTGGGCACTCCTTATCTCCCACTGTTTGTCTCCTGATATTCCTTAATTGGATTATTTGCAAATGCTTCAGTTTTTCAGTTGAAATCTTAGGGAATTAATTCTTTTGTGTCTTTTTTTTTTTTTTTTTTTCTGTGTGTACTTGAGCAGTGAGGACCTTCATGCACCTTCCTGTTTTGCTCCTTGTCTGAAACATTTGTTCACTTTTTGGGTTTACTGCTTCTCTGAAGCTGCTGGTTTAGTATATTTTTTCTGTGCTATGAGCTGTTTTCTTAGCTGAACTGTGTATTACTGTCTTTGTGCAGGACCATTGTCACTGCAAAGAGAAAATTGAGTGGTATTCTGTAGTGACGTATCGGAATAAGTAGAGAACATCTCTCAAGGTCTGTGGAAGGAGCATCTCATCTATTGACTGGTTATTCTCTGAATTCCCTGAGGTGTTTGTGTAGGGCTCATTTTACTTGTGCATTGAGTTTGTGTGCACTTATATCTGGTAGCCATTCGAAGATAGTGGCCTTGCAGACATCAGTTGCCTGCTGCTCCTTGCAGATCATAACATTTCTGTGATCAGTCTGCAGCACCTTCCTCTGTTCCTTCCTTTCTAGCCAGCCTGCTTCTGAATTAAAAAAAAAAAAAAAAGGGGGGATGAAAACGGTGTCATTTCACTGAATTTCATTAGTCATTGCTGCTTCCTCTTTGACTACACCTGACTTCTTTATGAACTTCTTGACATCTGCCAGTTTATATTTGAAGCGTCATACTCCGCCTTTCATGGTTTGAAGCCATCAGAACCTTTGTCAGGATGCTTCAGCCTGCAGAGTTCAGTCCCCCTCGCCTAGCCAGGTTTCAGCTTTGACACTTTTTGAGCTTTGGCCACCACTGTGGGATAATGAAGAGGCCACCTAAAGAAGTCAGGAGTCTTCCACTGGTGACAAGATGTATGTGGTAAATTTCAGACTATCTGGTAATGGGCTTTTCTCCTGTAGCTTCTGCAGACCTGCTCTCACAGCAAGCAGGTGACCCTTCTGAAAGCATCAGTAGAAATTTTGCTGAGATGTGGGGTGAGAGTAAGTTTTGTTGTGTTATCATTAAATTATGTTACCACTACATCTGTGTTGAGATAACATACATAAGTGATGAGAACTCACCAGTTCTGAGTGTGGAGTTATACCTGTTTTCTGGAGCAGGAGGTTCATCTTTCTTCTGCCTGGACAATGACTTTGTTCTCTTTGGTCTCTGTGCTGAAGGGCTGTGTGCCCCTTCCACCATAGAGACCACCTCCAAATATGTTGAACATTTGCATTTTCAGCTCTGAGAATCTGCTTTATCATCCTTTCTTGACCGTTTCCTCTCCTTATCTACTCCATTTAGGAGACATTCCCATTCAGGAATGCCATCAGTCTTAAAGACATGCATATGACATTTCACGTCACCCAGCAGAAGATCTGGTTCTGCTCCTTCCTGCTTTATTTCATTAGTGCAGTAATCACTCTGGGTTCAGCCATGGAAGATGAATAACATGTTTGTACACAGTAGTGACTTGCAGCGCTTCTTTTTCTGACTTGCAGAGTAATGAAAAACAAACCCTGCCTGCTGCTGACATTAAGATGAGTGCCAATGGGAAAGGAGTCATCCTTCTTTTGTGCTACCAAAAGAAAAAATTACTTTGCATGGGCTGGCAGCAAGCTACTTAGAGAAGTGGACCTGGATTGTAATGCTTCAGTTGGCGTGGAAGAAGGTGCAATGCAGTGTTGTGCAATTGAGCAGGAGAAGGGGGAGGAGAGGAATTTGACTGCATTTGAGGCACTGGAGAATACAATGGCAGCAATGGGCTGCAGATGGGAAGTTTGAAGCACTTGAGGGTGTTTTCAGATGATTCTGGAACTTAGGAAGTGGTACAGCCGTGCTTCTGAAAAGCAGGGACCTGTGGAAACCCCCTGTGTGCAGCAGCAGTTGCCACTGGCGAGTGATCCCCTGCCCAGGCACTAGGAGAAGCCTGGGCTCCCACACGAGGTCAGGGCCTGAGCGTCTGCATAAGGCTTCACACTTGAACTGGTAGAGAGTAATTCCGAAATAAAGACAACTCTAAATCCATAGCTTCATGGCTTGTTAGTTCCTAATTAATCTGAGGTGGTGGGAATGTAATAAAGAATCCCTTGATTTCTTGGCACAGCTTAATGTAATGCAAATCCACGGTGAGAAGCTGTGGAAAATATCCCCCCCATGAGAAGTGATTTTTTATTTTCAAACACTGTCATGGTTGAAAGCATGCTTTCTGGCGCTCGGATGGAATTATAAACCTGTAATAAGAGAAACAGTTAGTTGCTTTTGCCTTTCAAAGCTGCATGCAATTGGTGACCTTTAATTTTGTCTCCTTCATCCATTATGCTCAGTGTGTAACAATACTTTGTTTTCTCCCGTTTATTTATGTCACATGCACTAGGTTGTGGCATAATTCCCTTGCAAGTATGTCCATCTGCTTGGGCTACATCAAAGGGCTATTTTGGACTGTTTGAAACTTCTTTTGAAATTTAAGAGCTCGTTTTGATACTTATGGAGAGAGAGAGTGTGGGAGGACATAACTTGCCTGTAATGCAGTGGGATAAACTCTCCTTTTCCATTGCCAATGTCTTAGTAACGACACATGTTGGAGTTCACGCACTGCACAAAGTGCAACAGTCATGTACGTTCTCAAACCCAGGACACAGCAAATGTGATTAAAAAAATGTGTTCCTAATTGTTTTTTGCTGCATATGGGTTTTTGTTTGTTTGTGTTTCACGAAGTCCTTTGCTTGTGAAGATTTGCTCATGGTTCTTATTTTATTTCCACAGTTTGCAACTTCATGTCTCATGAAAAGTGCCTCAAGAATGTCAAGATACCATGCTCGTGTATTGCTCCCAGCCTTGTAAGGGTGAGTAAGCTCACACTGGCTTGTCTCTTTCTTTGGATAATAGCCCAGATTTATCACAAATGAACATCATATAGTGTAGCAGTGGGATTTTAATATCATAATGCATAAATTGTGTTAGTAATCACTGAAGCTTTTATAGCTGCTCAAAGGCAAAGCTACACTTCCTTTGAAAAGTCCCTGCTATGGGCAGCTGTAGATGATCTGTCTTTGAAGACCAGTTATTTGCTTTCATTAAGTACTACTAGATGTTCTTACTGTGTGTCCTTACCTTGAAGTCTGACAATAATGAACTGGAGAGACTGACTGATATCAGCGCTCTCCGAAAACCATACCACGTGTCATAAAAACTGCGTAAACCACCAGTTTTTCTTTACAGAAGTAAAAAGGGAAGATGCTGAAGCAGAGAATTACTCTCTGCCTAAAAAAGGCTATGTTTGTCTTCTGTTGATTGCTGCATCCTAAATAAAGTCATTGCATTAAAAGTGTAGGATTTCAAAGCCAAAAAAAAGAGCAGGGGACTTCAACTGACGGTAGTAGTTCAAAATTTATTTTGGTGATTAATAAAGTACTTGTCTCCACATGGCATGTGTCTATCTCCCACAAGACTCCATGCTGAAGAGGTTGCTTCTAAAGGGTGTAAAAGATGAATCAACTTTACAGAAGATGCAACTAAGGTATTAAGAAGCTAAATGGAAGAGAATACAGAGTATATTATTCATTTGGGAAAGCATGACAGAAGAGGAGCAAAAGGGAAGAAGGTCATGAGAAACTTACTAGAGAAGTAGTAAAACACTACAAATACCTTAAGGAGCCACATGCAAAAGTCAGATGAGACATGGCTATAAAATCAGTCATGTGCATTACAGACCTTGCTGACCAAAAGCACATTTGTGGGAATCCATTGTGTAGACCTGTGAAAGGGAGCTGACTGCCTTCTTTGTGTCCTAAAACGTTTCCCAAGTTCCTTTGTATTGTGGAAGCCTGTGCAGGAGCCAAGATGTGAAAGTTTAAGCAATGTATAGCTTGAGTTATAGGAATTGAATAGACAAGAACTACCCATCTGTTTTTCTGAAATATGCTTTGTCTAGACGGTAATGCTGCTAGGCTTTTACCAACATGCTGCTTCTTCCTTACATAATTTTCAAGTTGAGAGGTGTACCTGAGGTGTCAGAAAGGTTGACATAGAAAGTTGCCAGTGAAATAGTAAGAAGTACTGCTGTAAGTCTTAGGACTTCCCCGGTAAAGGGAAATGTAGGTAGCGAGAAATGCTTTTACTGAGAATTAGCATCTACTGCTGTTTCAGTGTGCTGGCAATGACTCTTTGCAGCATGAGAAAAGGAGTAATGAATCAGATGATATAGGTGTCTTTGTAAGGGCCTTTGGGGGTGGATAGCAAAAATCCAGCTGGAAAACAGTAATTTAATTCAGAGGGTCAGAGTTATAATAATTTCTGACTGCTTCTTTTGTGGATTTGCTCAAAATTTAATACACTGTTCAAAACAGTATTTGTTCCTTTGCTTTTTTATGGTAAAAATCCTACATTTAAACTTACTAATGTTTCCATTTGCATCAGTTGTAAATGTCATCGTAACTTTTTTTTGCTCTTTTGTCAGTCCCCATAATCTGCCTGCCTCAAAACATAAAATTTATCTTATGATTCTGTGTGTAAACGCTAAACCTAAATTTTACTGCTCAGCAAGGATAGTTATCTGGGTGGCGTTGTCAGTCCTTGAAACTGTTTGCAGCTCAGTGTTGCTGTATTTAGCTGCAAAGAGCCTTTTGTGTTATCTGTCTTGAGCTATAATGATTATGTTTTGAAAATTCTGGATTGTACTTTTCGTTCTGGACAGTCTTGTCCTCCTTGACGTGGTCATCCAAGTTGCATTAATCCTGGTCTGCTGTACAAGTGAAGTCTACCATATGGGAGATATCATTTTGCATGCAAGCTCTGTCAAAGCAAATACTGAACTTGGCATTTGCTTAAAAAATATAACAGAGCAAAAACCAAATGACAGTCATTTATACAATTTGTGGAAAATTTATTTGCTTAATCTCTCAGATTATTTATTATTTATTTCTTAAAAGGTCTGACGTAGGAGGGAACACTGGCAGGATTTTTTTATATATATAGTTCCTTCAGCTATGTCAATATTCAGTGTATTACAGAAATGGGATTTTTTTTTTTTTTAATTGCCTGGATTTCATCTGGAGAAGATGGCAATTGTTAAAGCTCATCTCAGTGTGTGTCATTTGATACTAAGTCAAGCCAGCAGCAAATAATTTTTCAGCAGATGTTTTGTGGAAACTTTTATTCCTGACAGTAGGGTTCCCTTCCCAGGGTCAAGTGAAGGCCCACAGAGTCATAAGCATGCTACAACTGCATCTAGCCTCGGATCATTCTTGAGGAATTCGTTCTTGAGGCTGCCCTGAGAACTTTCTGCACTCTTGTAAATCACTATCACCTGCATTTGGTATTCCGGGATCCAGGTCATGATGTTTCAAAACAAGCCTTTACAGATCAGTTTTCTGGACAAGTTTGCAGTGGATACGATTTGTTCCACCGATAAGGTCTCGGCAACTTTTCCAAATTCAAGCCCTCTCTTTCCTACGTTCCCATAAGTATTTGCCTACTCTGTGGTACATGTTTAAATAGAAAAGGGGGAATGGGGCCAAAAAAATCCACCTCCAAATGCCCAAACAAAACAAAATAACAGTAAAAATAAGACCCCTTTGAGTGTGAAATGTAAAGTTTTGGTTTCCCTCATTAGGTTGGAATTGAAGCTGTATTGCAAGTTTTTTATCTCTTGGATTTACCATAGAAGTGTGTGTGTGTTTTCTATATAACTGCTCTTTGAAAAAGAAATTGAAGTGAGGTCCTATGAAAAATGGTATTTTAGTAAAGTATTTGCTATGCTTTTTTTTTTTCCTTATTGGTGTGTTGGTGCATTGCTGGTATGATTGGTAATGACTTCTAAGTATTTCCATTTTAAGAGTTTATGGACTGCTCACAAGACTTCCTTGTGTGCTTTTATTCTAAAAGCCATGTTATCTATAATGCAAAAGTGCTAGTCTAGGCCATCATCTTCTCCTGAAGCTTTTTATACTAAAAATAAGACTTTCCTTTGTAAGGAGAACCGCTGCATTCATGGGCTGTAGTAGTGAATGGGAAGGTTGTGGTGCTTGTAGGGCAGTCTGCTCTTTTCCTTGTCTGCTGACCTGAGTCTCTCCCTCTGGTTGTCAGACTCAGCTGTGGGCAGGGTGGTTATTTGGGTCAGTTCCTAATGAACTGAAGATCCTTCTAGCAGGGAGAGTGGTAGGACAAGGTGGGGTGATGGTTTTAAACTAAGAGGGGATAGATTCAGATTAGATTTAAGGAAGAAATTTTTTACTATGGTGAAGTATTTTTACTGGTGAAATTTTTACTGGTGAAATCCTGGCACAGGTTGCCCAGAGAGGTGGTAGATGGTCCATCTCCAGCACCTGACCCATGCTTGTGTTGTTTCAGCAAGGCAGTTGCTTGGAGTCAAACAGCCACGAGGCATAATTTTGATTCCAAATGAAGATTAAAACTGCTCCCTGGTAATCTTGGTGCGGCACCAATGTTTCATCCTTTTCCTCCCTGAAGTGGAACCTCAGAGTTAAAGGGAAGAGTTAAACCCTTCCCCCGGGGTCAAAGGGGAGGAAGGGCTAGCACCTCCTAAGTTCATAAACTCAAGAGGGAGCTTATTATGCTGTGTTGAAACTTGATGCAAGCTGCCTGGGAGCTTGTAAACTCCCAGATGAGCTCTGCAACTCTATCAGTGACTCTTCAGTTTCAGAAGCATTGTGGGATATCACTGTGTTTGTTTCTTTTAACTCTTTATCTTGATAAAAGGAGGTGGACATTGATTTCCTCTGTGGCAGTAAAAGCAAGAAGTGACTCACTTTTGCATATTTTTTTTTTATTTCCAGTACAAAAAATACTAGTTGAAGCAACTCTTAGTTGAAGTGGAAAGCTTGCTTTTGAGTAGAAGTATCATATATTCCTGGTTTGAAATGATGCAGAATTCATTATATAGTTCCCATCCAAAGGGTCCTTGAGAGCCTGGAGTAGATAAGGCCAAATGTCCTGTCACAGAGATCCGTAGGATGGGGAAAAATAATCCCGGATATGGTGAGGTTGCGTATGAATGTGTGCATTATTCCCCTGCATTAGCCCCAATTAATATTTTGATAACTAAGTAATTGATTTTCTTGTTTCTCCTGTTCTGTGGTGTGTTGGGACACCATTTAACTTTGTATTCTTATCTCATTTCAGAACTACCATACAGAATGTGTACTTAAGTTGCCTTTAAACACCAACTGATATATCAAGTGCTCAGAGGAATGTCTCAGAAGAATGTCATTTTGAATGCAACTGATAGGCATTGTCCCTAAAAGGAGAAAGAAATAGAGAGGGCATTCAAGAGCAAACAGTGTGTTCAAGTGCAGAAATATTTTGCTTCTAAATCAGAGAGGTTTCAAACAAATAAAAGGGGCCTTTGTGATTACTTTGTGAGTAACAGGGAAGTAATTGAAAATATGCCAATACTGGGAAGAGTTGAATCACAAAGTTGATAGCTTTCAGAGAGGGTATAGTCTAGAATATTAACCTGGACAGAACAGTCATGGGGTGTAGTCAGGTGTGATCACCCTGTCTGCCTCCCTAGAGCAAAGGTTTATGGTGTTGGAGTGAACTTTAGAAACTTTAGATAGGGAATCACTTTTGCATTGAAGCATCAGAATCCCTACATGTTTTTGTTTCAGGAACACCATTTTAATTGTTATCAGCATATTTTTTTTTGGTCCTGTGTTGAAGCAGTCTTGGTGAATGACCCCATGCAACCACCCTTCTGGGCATTTAATGAAGATGGTCACTTCCAAGCTCCTTGTGCTTATCCTTAAAATCCAACAGCGTTCTTGAACTGAAAACTAGTGACCTTGAGTTAAATTTCTTCTACTCAGTCTCTGGAGGCCGTTATTGAGAGTGTTTGTATCCTTCTTTCTGTGTACCTTTCCCGTTTGGAAGCGGTTCAGCTCCACACTATTTCAGGTCCTGCTGACCTGCTTTCTCAGTCTCTCTGGTGTGTGTTACAAAGTCACGCCAAGTGCGAGTCACCCTGATGCAATGGGGAAGAAGATGCATGGGCAAAATAATATCTAGATGTAGTCCTAGAAAAAGGTTTTAGTAGGAAGTCCTTTTTTTTAGACTGCCCAAGACAGCAGCTGTCACTTTGGCATTTGATATATCTGCATTTCTCTCACTCCCCTTTGAGCCTGGAAGTTTTTGCCTCAGAATTCAAACTAAAACTTCCTTCTGCTTGAGCTGGTAGAAAAGAAACTGCTGCTGGGTGAAAAAAAGGCTGCAGACCAGTAAGAGACCTGGCCTGACTCTACCCACAAATCAGAGGGTGTGGATGGTAGTTGGGCTGCTCTGTACACAATGATTACACCTAAGCAAAAGAGCACTTAAATTCATAATAAACTGTTGGCCATATATTTAAGAACCTGTGGCATTTCAGGATAAGGAACTATTTTAAAAGGCACTACCAAAAGAAAACAATTTATCCTTTTTCTTCCAAAGTTTGGATGTTAAGAGCAGCTTGCTGAGGTTTTTTTTGGTATCATGCATTTGCACGGATTGCACTGAGGGAGTTAGAATCTAAGTTTTAGGTTTCTATAGGATCAAATTTTATTACAGGTTGATAGGAGCTTCTACAGAAATATGTTACATTCTCTAATGACTTGCATTTCTTAACAGAGGGCAGGAAACAGAACAGGAACTAGGAGTATCTTGTCCATGAGTGCAGAGTCATTCTGGAGATTATGGCAGAGTGTTCCATTATACTTTCTGTTGATGTGCGTCTGATCAATATTGCAAGGGCACTTAGATGTCATTTAATGGTATTACTAGCAGAAATTTTCTGTATTTTTCTGTGGAAATCAATTTTAGTGGTTTTCATAAGGTAATTTAAGTAGTTGTATTGCAGAAATGGTTTTAAACTCTCATAAATTATTAACTTTTTCTCTGTAGACCGCCTTATGTCTCTGTACTTTCCTGCACTTATACAGGTGAATGTAAACTAAGGAATATGTAACATTTTGTGTTCTGACATGCTGCTCATTGGCTTTCCTAGTCTGAGTTTTGATTTATTTTTTTTTCCCCTAATGTATTGGGTGCTTGGAACTTGTTCAGCAACAAAAAAATGTTGAGAGAAGCATTATGTAATTGATGTGTTGCACTTGCACTTTTACCTTTTCTCTTTTTCCATCATATTCCTAGCCCATTTTCCATGAGACTCTGCAGTGGTTTGAAAACTGTCACTTCTAAGGCAAGTTAATAATAACACATATAATAAACAAAGATTCTTTGACTTTTTTCATAAAGGAAGAAGTTGAAGAAACAATTTTTTTCCTTTTTTTTTTCCTTTCTCTCCCGCCACCTACCTTAACATTTCAATCAGCAAATTTTCCCCTTCTCTTTGGCAGTGACTTGAGACTTCAGAGGATTGTCACTGTGGTCTGAACAACTGCAGAATTTAGACTTGGTCTTCTTCCCTTGAGTTTTCTAGATAAGTACAGTCAGACCCTGAGTAAGTTTGACTTCTGTGAGGCTCATGGCCAGGGAAGAAGAGTCCCTTGTGTTTTAAACATGGGTTCTTGAAGGGATTGGTTGCTTATGCTGGGTGTCCAACTCAGTTTATTCACCACTTCAGAGCTAAAGGAGGTCTGATTTCAAGGGGAATTCTGCCTTGGAGACATCTGACTCCACTGTGCCTGGGGCTGTGGCAGCGGTAGGGCGGGCACGTGACTTAAAGGTGACACTGGAAACCTGAAGACAGGTTGGGATGTGCAGGAAAGCTTGCCAGAAAAAAATCCCCAAAGGGCTTTTCAGTTCTCCTTGCAATTGCAGTGTCTGGCTGGGGTTGTGCTCACAAAGCTGTTCTCATCATCTCTTTCTGCACATCAATTCATTGTGTAGGGTGAATTTTGTGCAAGTGTCCTTCTCCTACCAAACCTGAATTTTTGGAGCAGCTAGAGCAAGAATACAGTTCTGGCGCTACCTCCACAATAGCTGAGCCAGATAGCTTGTATGTTACTGTACAGAGAGGAGTGTTTTTTTCCTCTCTTGAAGAAGTAACACGAAAGTACGAGGAGAGTGGGCAGGGATTACGAGCCTTGAATTTAATCTGAGTTTGATTGAAGTTCCCCAGGCTCTCCAGAATGTTTTTTTCCCACTAAGGGTATATTTCTTTTTTAGTCTTTTTGTAAACATGCATTATTTGACTAGAGAATTCTGATTAAAAAAAAAGTAATGCAAATCAGCTATGAACTTTGTCAGTTAGAGCTGGAGGGCTGCAGAGAATGGTGGGAGTAGGATATGGATCCTCAAGAAGGGTTTTTCTGTATTTTTAAATCCCAAACTTGTATGTTGAGTTAAGAATTGAAGCTTTTGGAAGCAAGGATGTTTTTTAATGTATCATATTGCAGATAGGAAATTCTTTTGGTAGGCTAGCTGGGATGCCAGCTTGGTGTGAAGCTTGAGATCTGGACAGGTAATTTGCTGATCAGTCAGAGACCAAGAATTGCTCCAGACAACACGGTCTGCTGGGGCAATGAGTGGGTGACTCTTTTCACTGGTCAGCTGCTGTGCATGATCTTGTTCATGTTGGATAACACAGGTATATTTTGTACCTCTCTTTATTCTCCTTTATCTCCCAAAGCTTAATTCTGAGGAGGACAGGAGGAGCCACATGCTTTGCAGTTTGGGGTTTACTATTTTTCTTGACCAAATTTCCAGCAATGTTCTTTCCTCCTTGTATTGCATCTGGCAAAACTTTTATCTCACTTCTTTCTTTGTGCCTGCTTGAAATACAGGATTGTTTAGTGTAACTGTCCCCACGCTTTTGGAGGCAGGAATACGCATGGGAATTTCAGACATTTATAACTGGAAGTGACTTCCTGGGGTCATCAAATCATGTGTCAGATTTGCTGCTAGTGGTTCTCAGGAAAACCCTAATACACAAGGAGAAAAATTCAAATCCTGATGAATAACTTTGGAGGCTTGTTGAAAGTCCCATCTAGGAAGAGAGGAAGCTATCTGTGACTACGTGTATCCTTAGTCATTATTTCCAACTTTCTACTGGGAATGATTAATTTCACATCATGCCTAAATAATAATTTGTCAGCTTTTACTGGGAATTTTTTTTTTTTTGTGATGCAAGAACCAGCAGATAAGTCTGATGTGTTTGTCATAGCAAGAAGGGCATGTGAGATGCATAATAATAAATACCTAAATCATGGCAAACTCCTGGGGGACTCATTTGGATTCTAGGACTTTAAACATACCATTAGGTTCCGTCCTTCTAACATGAATGTCAGTTAAGTAAGCTGTGCATCTTGTAGGAAGAGGTCTTTAGAACACCTATAAAGCTCAAGTATGTTTCTTATTCTTCATTTTTCTTCTCTTCATCTGTAATTCCTTTGGTACTGTCATCTTCGTTATTAATTACTAAGCAAGAAACACCCCCACTATATTTTAAGATAAGTGAAATACCATGGCTAAAACTATTGATACAGCTCTTGCAAGAGGGTATTGTAATGTATCATCTTTAACCTACAGTCAACAGGAACCTCAGTATGGATGTACTTAGGAGCTTGATCTCTGTACCTGTCAGGCTTTGAAGCTTTGGTTGGGGTGGGGGTAGACCAATCAATGCCTTTGTCCTGATCAGCCAGTTGACTGGGCTGCACTGGGAGAAGAGGTGAAAGACACATGGAGAGTACTGAACCGTGTCAAGACTGAGATTTTAAAAACTGTCTCGAGTGTGCCTTTAGGGTATTTTGTTCATCATTGCAACTGTTACACTTTAATTGTCCTTGATTCAATTAAGAATACTTAGGAGAAGAAATGTGTTTGCAGGTAAGTCCCGAAGGGAGCCTTTGGATTAATGTTGCTGTGAATCATCAAAAAGCTGATCAGCGCTGGAAAAGATATACAACACATATTAATTCCTAAGGATTTAAAAAACAGTTAAAGTATTTAAAATATATTTTAAGTATGATTTCTTTTAAAGGATGATTTGCCTGTATATTTATTCTTGTGCTTACTTTAATCTATGTTGTATATACTGCCCTATGTTGCAAGATAAAGTGGCTTCTGTGAATTTTTACTGACGCTTTGGAAGGTGAAGCTGATGATGTCTTATGCGTTTCTCACTGGCAGGTTCCAGTTGCACACTGTTTTGGACCTCCAGGACATTACAAAAGAAAGTTTTGCACTGTGTGCAGGAAGTCACTGGAGTCACCTGCCTTTCGATGTGAAGGTAAGTTAGACCATCCTTGTACAGCCGCCTGTGTGTTTGTTCTCCAGCGCCGCGCACATT
>JAWWES010000094.1:25803982-25833005 GCA_035583135.1 Lophotriccus pileatus | reverse complement strand
TCTGCCACACCTTTTGCAATGTTACCATGCTCTCCCTCAGGACTGTCTGAACTCAATTATATTCCACAATATTGTAGCTTTTCTTAATTCCAGCTCTTTATGTTGTAGGGGTGCATATTTTTAAAAATAGTGAAAAACAAGTCAGAAGAAATTGAATAATATTGAGATGTAAAGACACGCTTTTTCCATAGGAAAGCAGCCAGTAGAAAAGGATGCAAAGCCTGTAGACTAATACTGGAAAGATATTTGAATTAGTGGTCTGCATTCCCTTTTGTGTCTTTGTTGTTGTAATAGGCTTGTTGAGTGAAGTGTAAAGCTAAAAGATCTAAATCTTAATTTTGGGAGCTCAAGTATGTTAAATCAGCCATGAAATTTGGCCCACCAAGATACTGAAACCAAAAGCACAAAATTAACATAGATTTAATAGGTGCTCAGAGCAGGTTTGGAAAAGGACCCTCCCTTCCCTGTGAGTCTCTCAGCACTCACTGGCTCCCTGTGAGCTGTGAGTGTCCATCTTACACAGGACAAAATTCAGCTGTCCAGAGAAAAGCCAATCTGGAGGAGGTTTTAGAGGAATCTCTTTGAGGGAAGAAATGGGGGCTGCACTGTTGTCAGCAAACACAGCACATCCTTCCACAGCCTCAGTTTGGCCCTGACGAGTGAGAGATAAAATGGTTTTGTGTTAGATAGACCCAAGTCACTGGTTTAGAGCTTGCTTATGTCTTGTCTCAAACCTGCTGACATTGAGGAGGCCATTGTAGACCTGTAAGCAGGAACAAATTGTTTTCTGGAAGGAAAGGCAGCATACTGGGGAGGGATTTTTCCTGTTAAGATACTGAGGAAAATGTTCGGCTTTCATAAGAAGGGTCACTGCGTTCTGCTCTAACTGCTTACTGAGCAGTACTGAGCTAACTGAGCATATCACATTTTTCTCTGAAATAAGATTTGAGTGGATTTGAAGCTGGTGAGACCAGATCAAATGGTGATACATAAGGCAGGTGCTTGGAGAAGCTCTAAAAACCAAGAGGAAAAGGGTGAAGAAGTGGCTACCAGAATGGCAGGATGGCTGTTAATGCAGATTTGTGCTTAAAAATTGTCTTGAAAATAGGGGAAGTTGAGCTGCTCATAAAAACAAGTTCAGAGAAGGGACACACCTGCAAATAGTTCTCCTGGAAGACAAAGAGCTGGAAAAAGCAAGAATCTAGAATTCTGACAGACTGTCTTCAAGGCCAATAAGAGATAAAATACACAGGTCTTACAAAGCTTGATGCTGCCTTGTAGCTTATGAATACTCATACTGAAATAAACCAAAATTTGTTAGTCCACTGCTGTAATATGAAGCAGCAGTAGAGAAGGAGAGCAGAAAGCGTGTGGATAACAGGAGTTTTGTTGGGAAGAATGGTTCTTGGTAAGCTGTGTTCCTCGAATTTAGTCTTTTTAGGGTGATTTTCACCAGTAGGTTCCGTGTAGACCTCTAGCTTTCTTCAGTGGCAAAAATATTCAGGTCTCTGTCATTTTCCTATCTCAGTCACAAGCCACATATTGGTCTTTTCAGAAGCCATGTCCAGTCTGTGGGGATTTGGAAGTCAAAGGGAACATGAGCTTTGGATTCATCAAAAGCTGTTTATCCTTTTCACAGGAAGACTTGGTATCTTAGCCTCCAAAATCAAATCCCGTAATTTGGTAAATTATGCCTGGGGTTGACCTTTTGTAGTTATTTTCCCCTTTAAAAGCATGAGCATGAATTACAGGTTATTTTCAGCTCAGCATCCCATGGCAAGAAAGTAAGTAATGTGTTTTTCAGGAGAAAGTCCTGATACAGTGTAGTCTAATCCAACAAGGAAAGATAAGACATTTACCAGTGAAGTGTCAGCCTTGCAAAACAAGGCAGTAACTCCTTTAAATCCCAAAATTTGATATGTGCATCTGTTGCATGTTAGCCTGGGTTTGTTATTTTTAATATATATACTAAGTAAGGGTATGTAGATGTCATGTCTGTAATTGGATCATTTATTAATATTTAAAAATTGTGACAGGTGGAAGAAAAAGCCTTATCTAACTTCAGAAGTGGTTATAGTTGAGCTTCTTGCCAAGGCTAGTTAGGCAAATCGGACTGGCATGAGACACCCCTTAACCTACATGTGTGGGATGTGCTCTTAAGGAAACAGGGCTGAGCATAAACCTGTATTTAGCTAAGGAATATGCTTGAGCTTAGGACGCTACTACTGCTCTGTAGATCTAAACTTCTCCTTGTAAACTGGTTTTATATATAAGAGTCAAGCCAGCTTTTTGAAACATTTGACTGGCCTTTAGACTTGGAGAGCTCATAAAAAAATCTCCAGATAAAATTGCTGGGGATTCTCTCACGCCAGCTGGTGTCTCATAAGAGCAGACTACAAAGGCACTTTGAATGAAAACATGTACCAGAACTTGGATGAATGTTTTTATTCTCAGATGGTTGTCTACCCTCTGGATTGCTACAGATAACAGTGGAGATTTTGATAATGTTATTAAAGTCCATACTCAGAACATCAGCTGTGCTTTCAGTAATCAGTGTTTGCTGTGTTTTTTCAAGTCGTGTTCGCTCTAAAGAAGGTCACACAGGACACAGTGTGTCTTTTTGTTAAAGTTTGTCTATGCTACAGTTACCATGGTGATCACTCTGACAGAAATGTGTTTCTAAAAGATTTTCACTTTGTCTGGCATAAATCCAGCAGGGTTTAGAGGGGTGGATCTTCTGATGCATGCTGTAGTCTCAATGGAATGGCAATAGAGTTTCAGGGGTACTTTAGAAGTAAAAGTGGATGATATTTAAATTTTCCTTATATTGTGACTAAAAAGAATTTGGCAACAGATGCAACCACTGAGTAGATAATTCGAGAACTGAAAATCCAAATTCACCTGGTAATACTACTTTTCATATTAACAAAAATACTTGAAAAGTCACCCCAAACTCACCTCTCCAGTAGCATTTTTCACTTCCATTGCTGTAAAGAGTGTACATTGCCCATGGAAATTGTGTCATTATTTTCCATAAACAGACTTGAAAAGTTTCAGGTAACTACTCTCAAAAGAGTACTGAGGGAATAGTCATATTGGAAAGAAGAAATTAGAGCTGTGCTTCCAAAGGTCATTGACAGGGGTCAGAAGTAAACCTGCAAAACCAGAAGACCAAAGATCTATCGTGTTGTACATACTGTGTAGAAAGACAGGAATTTTTTTCTCCTCCCAGGTTGCTGAGAGAAGCTGTGGGTGCCCCATTTCTGGAAGTGTTTATGGTCATGTAGGATGGGGCTCTGAGCAATGTGATCTGGTGAAAGATGTCCTTGTCCATGTCAAAGTGTATGTACTAGGTGATGCCTGAAGGCCCCTTCCAACCCAAGATATTTTATGATTCTCTAATTTTATTTATTCTGGGTTTGTCTGTCTGTTTTTCTTTGTTCATGCATCTGTCGTACAGGCTTCCCTTCAAAGAGTCACAGCACGGCTGAGGTTGGAGGTTTCTCAAGCAGGGCAAATCAGAGCAGTTTGTCACATTCAGTAAGGTTTTGAATATCACAGTAGAGTCATGGAATGGTTTGGTTTGGAAGGGAACTTGAAGATCATTTAGTTCTAATCCCCCCTGCTGTGGTTAGAGATAGCTTTCACTAGACTATCAACCTGACCAGTTTTGTCCCAGGAGAGACTAAGAAGACTTTGGAGGATGGGAGGTTGTAGTGGTGACTCCTTTGCTGTGCAGTGGGTCTTTGTTACCTAATGAGAACATCCTTGTACACATATTGTGCCGTGCCAGTGGAATTGTTAATGAAGAAAGGCCATAAGAAGTGAACGAGTCTACATGGTGGTTTGGTGGTTTTGTTCTGCCAGTTGCAGCTCTCCTTTTTAATCCTTCTGTGGCAAGTGGTAGTTGGCTCATGTGTTCCATTGAACCTAAGTGCTGATACTATTTGAGAGAAAAAGTATTTTACTCTGTAGTACAGAGTATTTCCAAGCAGTAAGAAAGTAGGTTCCAGCATGTAATGGTTCTCCTTTACAGTTTTAACAGACTGCATGATTAACCTGTCATTTGGGCATTGCAGCTGGTGTGTGAGGCTTTCACTTAATATTTCTAACATCTCAAGACTGCAAGTGATACCTTCTAGCGATTTTATTACTTTGTGATGAATGCAGGTGTGCAGGTTTATGACGAGATGGGAGTCTGTAACACTGTGCTATATATACAAAAGGTGACTTCTGTTAACAGTTCAGTCCAACACTGCAGTAAGAAGGGCAGGTTCTGTCAGTGAGGAATAGTCATGTCTGCTGTAAAGCATGAGCTCTCTGGGAAGAGAAACCTGCAGAGAACCTGCAAAACTGAGCAGCTTAGCAGGTATCTTCATAAAGATGTGATTAGGAGAGGACACAAGGTCTGTCTTCATTGAATCTCCTTTTTGATCTGGGTTGGTTAATTTGATTTCTTTTCCACAGACAGGTGATAAGGACACATGTAATGGACTAGTAATATTCATTTGTTCCTAAAGCCTCTCAAAAGCTGCCTGTTCTTTGATTGCACTTTGCTATTGCTCTTAAAATAGTTGCTTAAGTAAGAGAGAGACTTTGTCATACAGCTGACTGTACCTGACTGAGTTATAACTCATCTTTCTGAAAGGTGAACCTGAAATCCTTCACTCTTCACCCTTTCAGAAATGTTTGTGCAACAACCTGTGCTCGACGGCTTGAGCATGGGCTTGATAAAGCTTTAGTGAAGTGAAAGATGGCAAAAGGCTGAAGTTCTTTATTTGCTGTACCTTCTTTCTTCTAGATTTTTTGTTGTCCCTGTGTTTTCTCCTGTGCCTGTACACTTAACCAGCTGTTTTAAAAACTTTCTGCAGAAGCATGCTCTCAGAACTGTCAGTGCTTTGGGAGCTGTTCTGAAGTGGATGACACTGTGTCTTGGTCTTCAAGTTGTTCAGCTGGTCAGTTATAAATGCTGTCTTGAATGGTGAGGATGAGGAAGTGGAAACATAAACAGTATAGTTATATGTAAGCACTTGTAGCAAAAGCCAGGATAAAAGTATGGTTACTTGAAATATTCTTTCTTCTGTGGATATACCCATGTTTTAAATGAACAGTAACAAAACAAAAATGAAAATATTCAGTGTTAAAGCTTGTCAAGAAGAAACATTTCAGTGGGTTAAAAGCAGGTTTTTAGTAGTTCCATTATACCCTTCCTATTCAGGTAGCTTTATGATTTGAGGTTATGTTACTGAAATACAGTAATTGTTTCCATTCAGGTAAACAAACATTAAAGATATTTGACGGGAATGATGCCGTGAAACGCAATCAATTTCGACTGATTTCAGTTCCAAGGATTGCAAAAAATGAAGAAGTTGTGGTAAGATACCTGGTGAAGATCAATATTTCAATGTGATAAAGGGGCATATGATTATATATTACAATAGTCAGAAGCCAACAGTTTTACAAATCTTAACTCAAAACCAACAAAATCTGTAAATGGGCTATATTATTACAATGTAATTGACATCTTCATGTAGTGCCCTTATTTTAGAGCATCTGAAGTAATGGTGGCTTACATATCTCTAGTGTAATGGGAACCACAGTATATCACATTTTAAGGAGTCATTCTCCTTCCCTGTGTGGCTCTGAAGTCTGATATTACTGATGTGATCAATACTGGATAACCAGCTCCTTGGATCTTGCTCCTTTACCATAGTATTTAATGGCTTGATGTTTATCCTGAACAGCCACCAATATTGCACGTGAGTTAATCAGCTTTGAACACTGAAACATACTGTAGTTATCTCTGCTCCTTGGCTGTGAAACTAATGAATTAATGATCACATACTGGCCACTCCCTAGCTTTTCCTCTACTCCATCTGGGGTGGAAAAATTACTCAGTACTAAATCAGGTATACTATACAGATTTTAATTTACTGGACTAGTCAGAGCCCCCACACTGTTCAGAAATAAAGCCTGGAGGGGGAATGGGGTGGTGCACAGGAGAACTGAGCATGCTGAGGTCTCGAAGTTGTAAAGGACTTGGCAGAGGAGTCTGGAGAATTTATTACATCAGAATTTTGACAATTTAAAACTAAAGCTCATTATGATTTTTATATTGATACTGTGCTGAAAACCAAGAAGAGTTTTGAAAGTGGATTATAGTGTTCTGCATGTCTAAGATCTTTAAGGAAAACTGTGTAGAGGGCTGAAAACATTTTTATTTAGGAGTGCTAAATTGCCTTTGAAGAACATTTTATCATACAGCTGTTTTTAATACCAGTTTTCATAAGTGAGTTACTGGGCTGTATTGACTGCAGCATCTGTGTTAGCAGAGGTGCTGCAGGCATGGTCATGAATTTAAAATTCCTGTGACTGCATGCATCTTGCAAGGACAGGTCTTACCTTTCCTCTTCAGAGGTCTGTGTGTTCAGGGCAGCCTTGTGCCTGAGTAGCTCACTAGTTTTCTATATCCCCTTAGTACAGAAAAATTGAATAGGCAGAGCTGGGCACAGTCAAATGTAATTTACCATTTTCCTTGTGCAGTAAATCTTGCATGCAGCAAATGGAGTTTTACTGGTGCTGAAATACTACATCTGGTTTTAAAGTGACTGTCATTTGCCAAAAATACTGTGGACTGTGTTCAAATCCATTGATAGCTCAAGTTTTCTTTTTTTCATGTTCACTAAAATTTGTTTTCAAAACTTCACTCTTGTTTTTTTTTTTGCCTTTGCTGTTTATCTACAGCTCTGAGTCTAAAACATTCATTAAAGGCCCATTTCATAAATAAGGTATTCATAAAAGACAGGTCTTAATGGTGTCTTTTCAAGTAAATGTTAATTTATCTTGCTGTGTTTTAGGAGGCTGCTTTGAGGGCGTACTATATAAATGATGACCAGCAGGAGTACGAGCTGCAGACCTTCACGCAGCAGGTGCTGCTCTCTGATGATGTTATCAACAGGAACGATGCTGCAGAGGACAGCAACTTGGGCTCAGTATTCCGAGAATCTGTTCCTGAAGCTTGGATCATCCGAGCCAAACCAAAGGACGAGGAAGTGATCAGAATTTATCCTGCCTGGCTAAAGTGAGTATTTTTCTACTGGATCACAAGGTTATCCTGCTTGGCTACATTTGTCTGCTATAGTCCAGCCCTGTTTGTTTCAGTTATCTTCAGTTTCTGAAGCTGCAGAAGTGAAGCAGAGAATGTAGTTTCCTTTTCTGTGTTTCGGGATTCTCCTGTTCATTTCTCTGAATGAGTAATGTGCATATTATTCATTTCCATGGCTCTTGGCTTTCTTTACGCTCATGGAACATAGTGTACAACTTCTGCAGTTCTATTTTCATGTGTTTGGTCAGGAAGATGCAACTTCACATTAGCTATATCTGTAAAATGAAGACATGCACGTGTCACTTGAAAAATTGATGGACTTTTTCAAAGAAATGTGAAGTAGGAAGAACTACAGTGTAAGTTCCCATGTGAGATTAGGAGGAAAAAAAAAAGTAAAGGAAAAAATAAACTGTTCCATTTGCCACGGAGGCAGTATAAATTTTAAGCATATTTAGCAGTGAAAACAAAATGGTCTGGTGACCTTTCCATTTCTGAAGCGCTGTGGGATCGATCAAATTTAACCATTTGTTCAGTTTGCTGTTGCAGCTCCACTGCCAAACTTTATGAAAGACTTGAAGATAATTTTGTGTATAAGAGGAAACTAGTTTGCAGTGGTACAATTGTAATAAGCAGTTCCTTGAGATGAAATTCTTTTCTTGTCTGTGACACAGATACTGCATCTGCCATGAGGCTCAGCGAGCAGCTTTCTTCAACTAATACAAATTTGACACCTAGGTAAAAAAGGCACACACAGGATAGGTCAAATTATTGTCCTAAAATAAGTATTTCTTTTCTCTTAGGGTGGGAATGGCATACGTTTCTCTACGAGTAAATAAGGATAGCACTGCGCAGACTGTGATCAAAGAAGTGCTTCCCTTACTCGGAAGGCAGGTAACTGAAAGATCCCAAGCCTGTCCACGTACCACCTGCGTGACCCTGAAGTGGAGTTGTATATATTTTTCTCTTCGGAAGAATTGTAACTCCTTTTTTTGCAGTTAATGTACATGATTTTAGTGTGTCAGATGATCTCGTGTGACTGGCGTGCTGCTCAAAGCTTTCTGCATTCTTCATGGTAGGCACGGTTCCTCTGTACTGGAAGGTTTCTGGATCAAACAGATATTTTACTATGAACACAATGGTTCTACACTTCTAATCTTACCTTGTTAGGAAACTGGCAGTCACTGTTAGGATGATCGTGCTTGCCCTCCTAATTCTTTGTGCTACTCTGCAAAGGAAATCATAGAATCAAAGAACATCTCAAGTTGGAAAGGACTCATAAGGATTGTGGAAGCCAAATTCCTGCTCCTTGCAGGGCTACCTAAAACTGAAGAGTATGATAACAGCATTGTTCAGACGTCCCTTGAATTCTCACAGACTGGGTGCCGTGAACACTTTCCTGGGGATCTTGTTCCAGTGATCGGCCATCCTCTCAGTGAGGAACCTTTTCCTTCACTGCCCTGCTGGAGGAAGCTGGTAATAGTGATCAGGTCACCCCTCAGCTGCTGCTTCTCCAAGGTGAACAAGCCAAGTGTCCTCAGAGCATTCCTCCTAAGTCCTGTTGGTCGCCCTGCTCTGGACACACTCAAATGGTTTGATGTCCTTCTTGCACTGAGGCACCCAAAACTGCACACTGTACTCGAGGTGGGGCTGCCCCACTGAAGAGCAGAGGAGGACAATCACTTCCCTCGGCTGGCTGGTGATGCTGTTGTCCCCCAGGACACAGTTGGCTGTCCTGGCTGCCAGGCCACTGCTGACTCATATTCAACTTGCCATCAACCCCATCCAGGAGATCTTTCTGCAGGGCTGCTCTCCAGCTCTCCTCCCCATGGCTGTATTTTTAACCAGGATTGCTTACCCCATCCTGGGGGGATCTGGCAGTTGTTCTTGTTAAATTTCATACGGTTGGAGATTTTCCAGCTCTCTAGTCTATCCAGATCTCCCTGTAAGGGTTCCCTCTCCTCAAGGGAGCCCACAGCTCCTCCCAACTTAGTATCATCAGCAAACTCACCGTGCATTTGATCCCTGTGTCCAGATAATTTATATAAACATGAAAGAGTACTGGTCCTACAACTGAGCCCTGGGAAACTGCACGGGTGACTGGCTGCCACTCTGATGTAACCCCATGTACTCTAACCCTTTGAGCCTGACCCGTTAGCAGATTGCTCACCCAAAGTGGTGTTGAACACTTGTCCAGCTCTGTTCTGGACAGGTTATCCAGAAGGATATTGTGAGGGACAGTATAAAAGGCTTTGCTAAAATCTAAACCCACCACATTCACTGTGGTCCCTTAGTCAGCTAGGTAGGTGACCTTGTCATAAAAGGAAATTAAATTTGTCAAACACTGCCTTCCCCTCATGAACTTGCACTGACTGTGGCTGACAACTTCATTGTCTCTCCAGTATTTTTCAAATACTCTCCAGAATAACCATCTCCATGATTTTCCCAGGCAATGAAAGAGATTGACAGGGTCTTCCTTTTTTGCCCTTCTTGAATAGTGGAACAGCATCTTCCCATTGCCTGGGACCTTTCCAGACTCCCTAGACCATTGAAAGGCAATGGAGAGAGGTCCTGCAATGACATTGGCCTGGTGTTTCAGTAGCCTGAATGAGTTCCCTCAGGCCCTATCGACTCACGTGCACTGGGCTGGAGCAGCAAGTCTCAAGTTCAGGGTTGGCTGGGAGTCCCAGAGCTCATCATTGGTGTTGAAGACAGAAGTGAAGAAGGCATTGAATGTCTCCACTTTGTCTACGTCCCTATTTTTGAGGTGACCAACCTCATGAAGCAATGGATCAATATTATCTCTGATCTTACTTTCACCATTGACATATTTTAAAAATCCCATATTGTTGTCTTTCACAGTGCTGGCCAACTTGAACTCCAGTTGAGCTTTGGCTGCAGAAATTTCCCCCTTTGGTGGCAAGCAGCATCTCTGTAGTCCTCAAGGACTGCAAGAAAGGACTTGAGGCTGAAACAAAACCATATTCTTTTGGAAATTATTAGATACATCTTGTACTTGTAGATGCACATGTTTTCCTCGGAATATGGTCTCTTTGCAGTCTGCCCGTCCTTCTTACAGTTGGTGCCAAAATAGCATAACTTTTAGGAAACATTTTAGTAGAATTTTAGTAGAATGGAGCTTTACAAAGCTGTAGCATGCATGTTTCACTCAGCAGTTGGGCTTGTCAGCACACTAGGAGGTCAACACATCTCTGCTGCTCCAGGAAACAGCCATGCTTCACAGAGGGTGACTTTTGCCTTCCGTGATTATTTACAGGGTACGTAGGAACATGCATGTGGACTATCTATCTGCAGTGGGTGTTAATTGTAGATCTCTGTCTGGGTGTATGTAGCTGTGTAATGCATGCAGCTTTCTTTGCACCATAGGATGGTTCTAGGATGTGTTGACAGTCTGTTTCCTCAAGTGCTGTGGACTTTTCAATAAAAATTTGAACAACAGTCTCCAAAATTTTGTCTCACCTGAAAAAAGCAACTGTCAAACAGTATAGTTGGATACTCTGTTTGGGAAAGATCTTCACCTCTCTGTGTTTGGGAAGCTAGCTATATGCTGTAAGAGACTCAACTCTTAGGCACAATTGCGTTTTCTCCAAAAGTGATAATTTTTAAAGGCCTTCCCATTTCCCTGTAGAAAGATGCTCATACAGGAAATCTCTTTTTAATATGCAGAATTTGCTCATGCTGAAGGTCCTCTCTGAGTCACTTTCATCAAATACCAGGCAAAGCACATGCAGGAGGTTGAGGCTCTTAACACCCCCGTTTATGACATGTAAAGTAAGATTTGTCTCTTGAGTCTTGAGGCCACACGTTGAGGCACTTCTTCAGTCCTCAGCGTCGCATGTTTTCAGGGTTGTAGTAAATGTATTAAATTGTAGTAAATGGTTCAACTCTTGGCTATGCCAGCTCTTCTGGTCCAGCTGTGAGGGACTTGAGTGGTCCCTGGCAGTATCTTGGAGAAGAAAGTGTGGCACATGTAAGAGATCAGTGCCTGTGGAGTGTCCCAGGCGATGGGGAGTGGTCAGCTGCTTTTGCCAAGCCTGGTTCCTGGGCCATGTTCTCAAAGAGCAGTTTCATTCCCAGTGCTGCATGCTGTCACTGGAAGGGTGCTCAGGCAATACCCTAGATGAGCTGCTGATTGCTGAAGCAGGAGTAGAATTAATTGTGCTATACAGGTGCCACTTCATAATGCGGCTGCGAGAATGCCACTGTACGAGAGTATGGGACTTACTCCTGATTCAGAAGGAGTTGGTTAGAGGAAGAATGTCATGACTGATTCAAAAATGTTCGACTTTCGTGCTCTGTACACTGTGTAACGCAATAATGTAAACATCTGGCAAAATTTTGTTGTTCAGAAACTGCATTTACATGTTGCATCTTTTGGCAGACGGAGTGCCTCCAGAATTTCAAGTTGATAGAAGTGCTTATGGGCAGTAAGCAAGGTAAGTGAAGGAGAAGTGGTCAAAGGCACATCTGTAACTGATCTTTCACATTCCAACACAGTTGTAGCTCATTTTTTACAGTAAAAAACACAAAGGAAACTTCATGATCATATTGAAATACTTAATCAGAAGTGATGCTGGTCCTGCTCAGTCCTGTGTGTCCTCTGAGAATAGGGTTCCCTTTTCTTCATTGTCACATAAAATTTACATGTGGTTTCTGGTGGATATTGACACTTTGGCCCTGTTTTGGGGAGCTGTGTTTGACTGACATAATTTTCTTTACTGCAGTTATGTATTAAAGATTAATTCTAAAGTTCAAATTACTCCCTCCCTCTCTCTTCTTTCCCCTGACACAGCCCCCAAACAAGAGTAAGTTTGAGTCCTAAGATAGTCCGTAGATAGTCCAAGTAATATGTGTGTGTTGGAAAGTATAGAAATCTGCAGTCCTGGCATTGGTCAAGTGTTTTGTGATCCTGCAGGAGTTGAGCTGGTTTCCTCCAAGTTCACATCTCTTTGTGCTTCGGTATTCTTAAGGTTGCACAGAGAGATAAATAAAGCCATTGAAGTAGTCTGATCGCTGACCATAGCTGAGCAAATACCTTTGTAGTTCAAAAACTGGCTCAATACTTCACTTTATGTGTGATCATTATCAGGAAGTTGTTTTGCAAGGTTATCGTAGCCTTGTGAGTGTCTTAACCTTGCTCAGTTTCTGGTGCTGGGCTTTAAAGTATCACTTGCAACCTTACTTCAACTGGAAGTTGTTAGAATTCTTTTAGTGTTTTGATAAAACACAGAAGTAGGTTATTAATGTAGCTGTTAGGGAATGTAGTTTTAAGTTCTTCTGTCAAACAGTTAGATTGTTACCAAAGTACTGCTTGTCTTTTGAGTGGGTCCAGGCTGTTTCTGCCTCTCTTTAAAGGAAAGTGCTGTTTAGAAACTGTGAAAAAAATCAGAAACTGTTCCAAGCACCAAAGTGTTTTTTCTGTTGAATAACGAGTAGTTCAGGTCACCATGATCTTTTTTGTTGAAGTTAGTTGTATGTGGAGTTGTTCTTTTTCCCTAGTTTTTTTCTTTCCTTTTTTTTTTTCTGTTTAATTGAGCCTGATAATAATTTACATTGCTTTCTAACATCGTCAATGTTCTTGCTGTCTCCAGTTCAGCGCATGGTTTTGGACAATCAGGAACTGATTCTTAACAGATTCAAGGACATACGAAAGGTAAATCTGAAAAAAAGATCCTTTGTTTTGTAGAGAGTCCCCTTCCTTACAGAATAAGGTTCATCTGCAGAAAAGCTAAGATCTTGAGCTTTGCTTCTGTTTGTGCTGTTCTTTAGGCACAGAGGATGTGATTGCTAAGGGCAGAACTGTTTAGGATTTTGTTTCACAGTATCTTCTTGCCAAACGTCACGTCATCTATTTTCCTTTATTTTGGTAGACTTCAATACGTCAGATGAATCAAACAAGGTTTTACATTGTGGAAAACAGTAAATCCGTTGTACAAGTAAATTTATTTGTTGGTGGCCTTCCACCTCAGCTTTCTCCTGAAGAATACACAAATATTCTCAAGGAAGAATTAGCTATCAAAAGTAAGTAAACAGGTGCATTTTCAGATACTTTAACTTGTACGGAACAAAATGTAGCATCTATTGCTCCTTTTCATCATTTTTTTAAACTTTTGCTAACCCTATTTAAAAAATTATTCTCTCTCGTACTCTCATGGGGGCTTTTTTATTCATTTTAACATTCTCGTGGTTGCATGAGAAATGTAACAGCTCATTATTCACAGAATTATTATTAACATTACTTGAGTTGTGACCACACCTTCTTTTTTTTTTTTTTTTGAGTGAAAAAGCATCACTCTTTGAAAGAACTGTACGTACCTGAAACCATTCCAGTTAAGCCAGTGCAGTTTAATTCCCTGGGCCCAAATGTCCCTTGCCTTGATTGACTTCTGGCACTTTTTGCATGGGTTGTTCTCCACGTAATTCGTGGGCTTTGTGTCTGGTCATGGAGAAGTGTGAGCAGTGTGTCTACACACATATGGACAAGCATTCAGGGAAAATAATTTGTTTTTGTTTTTTTCAGAGAAGTGCAATTGATTTTTCACAATAGTCCTTCAACCAACACATTTTGTAAACAGTGTCAGGAATGCATCATGATTTTTGTTTCAGGAAATGAAGCATTTTTCCCAATTTTTTATGTAACTTCAAGAGGAATTAAACTTGAAATGCTGGAAAGAATTCATAGTCACCTTTTATGAAAACCAGTTCGGCTTTTCTTACTTGCAAAGTAAACTTAGGAGAGGGAAAATGTTAGCTGGAGGTTCTCCCTATATTTGTATAACTTCTAATATTTATTTATATTGTATTTATGTAACTTTTAAAAATACTTTAAATATTTACTCTGAATGTACCCAAGGTTTTATGTGTTTATATTTTTACCCTTTGCAGCAAATGTAGTATCTGTGAGTCATGTTTATCAAGCACAAGGTAAGCATTAAGATTTTTAGTCTTACAAACTGTGTCTGTTTTCAAAACTGCAGCCTAATACTAGAGGTTCAAAGCTCAGAGTTATGTTAGTTCCACTGCATAAGCAAAAAACCCTTCAGGTAAAATGTAACATATTGTAATTGTGAAGAGCAGTGGAATAGTGTTACCATATTAAAAAAAGTTAAGAGGTTGGCTTCATGCCTAGGGTACCAGAAGGTGGTAATATTTCATCGTAAAAATTAGTTTTGAAATTGCACTTCAGCTGAATAATCTAACACCACAGAACTGATGAAAACCCTTCAACTGCTCTCTCTTTATTTTGACGTCTAATATACTAAAATTTGGTAGTGCTTTTGGACTCAGTGGGGTTGTTTCACAGTCACTGTTTCCTAGCAGAGTGTTAATAGCTAGCTGGAAGTTTGTAGAAAATAAATGTGTTCATGTCTGTTCATCCTTTGAGCTTTTGCTGTACGGATTTTATTTCAGCAAGGTCAGAGAAGTCGTGTGGCTTCTGAGAGCTGGAGCAGCAGTGGCTCTGGGCAGCTTTAGTGCAGTGGTCAGGTGGAGATCTGCATTTGGTAAAACTCAGAAGTGTGGAATTTCCTCTTTTGTGTGTTTAGGCATCTATATTTGAGATGTTTCACGTCCTTTGGCAGGCTTAACTTTCGCATTTCTGCTAAATGGATCCTTCTGTATCATGGTTTTGAAGACTGATGTGTGCTTCCTTTGTGTATTTGCTGTGGCTAATTAATACCTTCCACAATGAAACCTATAAAGATGTGCCTTATCCTTTTCATATTTCTTAATGGAGAATAGTTGGATTTGCAATGCTCTTCTCATGTCACAGCTTCATTGAACCAAATTTACATTCACGGGTTTTATAGATGTTTGTTTGTATGTGATTTTTATTGACACTTTTTTTCGTCTGTATTTTTGTGTTTTTCTTAACTTCCTGACTCTCCCTTTTCATTGCACCCAGGTTGTGTTACTAGTTTACACCTCATATGCTGCCTATTATGCACTTTGATCTTATCCTGCCCCTTTTTGTTCCCCATTAAGTATCTCACCTTAAATTAACTGAACAGTATTTTATTTTATTTTATTTTATCTTTCTCTTTTGTCTTTCCTTCTTCCCCAATTTCCTCATACAGAACCTAAGCCAACATAAAGATCTAAAACTGATTCTCATACCAAACTTTTCCTTGCAGTAATTCTTACAGAGATACCATTAATGAATGGAACTAATGGATTTTTAATAATGAGATACAAAATGAAACCTGATACCTTTGTCACTTGTACATGATGAGAAAAGCGTATTAGTTGTGGTAGAGTATGGAAATATGCCCTACCTCTGAAGCTCAAAGGAAGTCTTTAAATATGCATCAGTTCTGTGCTGTCTTCAGTTCTTGCTTGTCTTCAAACTACTTTGTTTTAACAAAAATCTGAGGTGTGTTTTGGGGGAATGAAGAAAGCTTTGGAAACAGCCCAATTCACTGAAAACAAACAACCACAGAGTAACTTTTGCTGAATAATGTTCTGAGTAAACTGAGTGAACTTTTGCTGTGATATATGAGACCTATTTCCAATAACAATAGAAAATATAAAAAATAGTTCTGATGCCTCTTTACAGGTGCTGTTGTACTCCAAATTTCATGTTTTTCTGAAGCTGAAAGAATATATATGCTAGTTAAAGATACTGTTATCAATGACAAGCCTCTGAATGCTGTGGTGATTCCTGAAGTTATGGTAAGAGATGGGTTTGAACAACTGCCCTAAAAGTCTTTCTGCTGGACCTAAATGAAAATACTTTTTATTTGAAGAGGCCATACAGTGAGTTTCTCTAAGTAGTGTGATGAAAAAAAAAATCCTTCAGAGCCTGTACTTCACATAATGATATACTTCTGTGAGTTAAGTCACTTGTCCTTTTACTTTGAATTGTCTATATACAACTGCCTAACTATGCAACTATAAAGGGAGAAAAACATTTTTTTCCCCTCTTTATTTCTTTGAATGATCAAAAAGTTAAGTGGGGTTTTAGTTTTAGCTGGCATGTCTGAAAATGTCTACAACAATTTTATTTTGGGGACTGAGTTTCCTCACTAACCATGAGGTAAAGTACTGTTGCTTATCTTCACATTTATAGAATATTTGTTTCCGCATTCTGTGGCAGATGGAGTCTGACCTTGTGGATTTCAGAAGAACATAGTCTTTTGAAAGACTTAGTGTAAGAGTCCTTTAGCAAATTCAGGCTTGATTCTGATTTATTAATTTTTATGGTTACAAATCACTTTCATATGAATCAGCTGGTTTGATCAAGACAGTAGAGTCAAGGTGAAAAGAGGAAATGATTAAGTGATATTTTTAGCCAGGATATGATGTAGGTTCTGTCCAAAAGAATTGCCGTAGTTACTTTCTGCTGAGCTGTTGTGCATCTTGCAATTTACCATTTTTCTGGAGTTGCATTATGGCAAGGGAAGTGAAAGTCTTGGTTTGATTTCTTGGAACGTCACAGAATGTCAAAAACTTTTAAAAATTACATAATGAATGGGAATTATGAAACAACTTTAGATGGGAGGGTCCCAAGTTCAGTAGCCATAGTTGCTTACTTACGTACATGCTTTTACCATTTAAAAATGAGTCCTACACTTATCAAAGCTTTTAGAAGGCAAAATTACTTTTGTTGTATGAGCAGATACTAGGGGTAGTGCTTAGATGCAACTGGCAAGATTGAAAGCTATCCCCCTTCCTTGTTCTTACGCATACATAGGAGTCACGTTTTGTGAAATCCTTAGAAACCAAGGCCCCACCTCGTCCAAACCAGGTTCCACAGTGCCTGTTATGAGAAACAGAAGGCATCATGAACATGGAACTGCTTTTGGATACTTGGTTTTGGTGGTTTTTAGGCAGATGCATTATGAGCCTGTGTCTGGTGTGTGAAGTTGAACATACTCCACTCTCTTGACTACATATGTCTGTTTTTCTGAGACTGGATGTGTTTGAAGTGAACTTCTTGATGTCGGGAAAACGTGGGTAATGCTATCTGTTATGTGGTGCAAGATGTTTTTAGAAACTCAGGGGACTGCTAGGGATTAACCTTGAATACATAAGAAGGACAGAGGGACTTTACATGTGCACAAAATACTGTACTTCCGTTTCAGCATGTACTGTTTATATTTGGTCATCTCTCTGAAATAAGACAGGAGTTAGCCTAAATGCTGCTTCAAGTGTTGTTTTCTGTATGATTTGGCCACCCAGCTTATGCCATTCACTAGTTACCCAGGGTAAACTAATGAGTGATTGATGACTCTGCTTTGGGTAGCAATTGGACCAGATGACCTCCTAAGGTACTTTCCAACCTGGACTATCTCTCTTTTTATCCTATGATAATATTAGCTTTTGTTTATAGATGTGATCATTTAAATATAGTACCAGGAAATACACGGGAACTGAGCACAGTACTAAATCTACACCATGTTTGACATTCCTTTTGTGAGTGAAATACAAAGAAATTGGGAAGGAAGGGCTAATGATTTTTGCAAACTGGGACTTATATCTGAAAAAAAAAAACAAAACCACAACAAAAGAGCCCTTTTTTTGAAGTTGATAAAAGCATTGAAGTAAATTGGTGGTTAGCAAGCTGCTAGTTCATTTTTCTGAGGTGAGATTTGCTTACTTGATGTCTGTACTTTCTAAGGAGGAGGCACAGTTCTAGTCTGGCGTAGTCTGGTCTGCCAGAAGCAATTCACTCTCAAATTACCATTACTGCAAAGTCTGAATGCAGAATTAGTTTGTACCAACTGCCTATTAGAAAGTCAGGCAGTTAGCGTTATCAGATGTGTTGATTTGTTCTGCTGTTTCAGGCCTTTAAGAATTTAATCAAACACTTTTTAATTTCACAATATTCAAATAAATGAAAATACTCTTTTAATTGGAGTGGGAAAAAAATACCGTATTTTACAAAGCTGTTTAGCTGCTCTGTGTGAGGGACTGCAGGGACAGTTTGATTTCACTCTTTGGTATCATGCCAAGGTGAAAGACATTACAGGGCTGAATCTTTGAATTCAGAGTTAATTTACTAGAACTACTTTTGCAGCACTGGCAAGCGAGAAAGTCAGCAGAGAGTTGTATGAGGCCAATACCACCACAGGTTTTTGTGCCTTTATCACATTATCAGTAATGCCTTTTAGTAGTGGAGTGCCCTCTTATGTTTAGGTCCCCTAAGCTTAATAGAAAAAGATGTGCAAGATTCCTAAATAGATGAAACTTCCATTTTATTGATTCCACTGATACCTCACGCAAATACTTACAACTTAAAAGCATGATAGTTTAATGAGCCTTTTTGCCAAAACACCATGGAAGATTACTTTTCATCCTTTTGAAAGGGCAGTCACCCTTTTCACCCTTCACTGAAAGGCTTGTCAAGCACAGGAATGGGCTGCCCGGGGAAGTGGTGGAGTCACCATCCCTGGAGGTGTTCAAGAAATGACTGGACATGGCACTTAGTGCTATGGCCTAGTTGACAAAGTGCTGATCAGTCAAAGGTTGGACTTGATGGTCTTGCAGGTCTTTTCCAACTTTAATGATTCTGTGATTCTTCCATTTCTGCAATATGCCAAAAAGTAAAGAAAAGGCTGGGGAGTTGACCAAGCTGCTGCTCCAGTTGCATTGAGACACCTTGCACATAATTCTTCATCAGATGACGAGTCCTTTCTGGCCAGGGTGGAGGGAGTTTGTGCTTGGGCCATCGTGAGTCCTTTGAAATGGGACGTGCTGCTGGCATCCCACTTGCAGATGTGGAATTTTACTTGGCACTTAGGGATTATGTGCAGTTCCTGGAGGCAGCCCACCACACTGGAAGATGTGCCGTGGTTGTCACGCTGGAAGGCCTGTGGCTCAGAACGCCTTGTTCTGCTTTGTTGTGAGATGTGATTACACAGTGCACTCAACAGAAAGGGGATCAGCACGGATGATAAACATCTTGCCCCAACCTGAAGCCATGTTGTGCTAATCCTGACAAATTAAGCAATCCAGGGCGACTGTCAAGAGTGTCTAAATCACGCGGACTCCTTCAGCTGCCTCTAAGAAACGAGCAATAAATTCCTTCCTGAACGCCAGCCAACACAAAACCCCTCTGCAGATTTCACTCCTCAAGCAGAGCACTGAAGCCAGCGCTAAAGGGGGAAGGGAGTCCTCAGGCTGTGAGTCACATACTGTCTTCTGCCCAGTAACAAACTCATTTGTATGTCCCCAGCGGGGCTTTACTAAGGGTTTTAAAAAGATTCTGCAGCATAAAGGTGCTAACTACCCTTGTGACCGTCTGAAAGTGTAACAGAGAATGTGCTTTTGAGAAAGCACAACAGCAGCCCAGCTCTGCTGTACAAACCGTAGAGATTTTAACCCCTGCCAAAAGACAATTGTTTTCTTAGAAGCTGGCCTTTTTCTGGGAATTTAGCAGTGTTGATTATTCCTTTAAGCTTAATGAAGAGTCATGATAAGGAAGCAAGTTTGGAAGCAAGTTAACGGTAAGGATAAGCACTTTCTAGAACACTTTTTTGTTCTGCATAGATACATCTAGTATTAAATGAGTATAGTTAGGAATTTACATCAGAAGGTACCTGAAAAAAGGTAGCTTTGAGTAGTAGGACTGCTCAATATACAGTACATACAGATATTTTTTTAGCTTCAGGCATTCCCTGCAGCTGCTTGTGCATCTTAGTAGCATTGAGGGTATATGTTTAACTGCCTTTTTTTTTTGCTTTTTTTTTTGGTACAATATTGACACTTGACGGGAAGTTTAGATGGCAGTTTTGTAGAAACTGTAAATGCATATTTGCAATACTCTGTATTTACTTGGGAAAGATCTCAGATGACTTTACAAAACACAGCTGTGCTTTTGAATGCTTTAGAGTGCACCATGTCTCAAAAATCATTGCGATTCCCTGAAGTTCCATTTGAGTTATTATAGTTACTTGGTTTTAAACCCAGAGCATTAGAACTTGCGTGGAAAAAAGTAATGTAAAACACATATTCAACGTGTCACTTCTAAATGTCCCAAACCAGTATTTTTAGAAACTGATTTCCTGAAAAAGGGAAGATAATCAAATGTTCCTGTCACTTTCAAGTAAGGTAATGTTGGACTTCATTGTTGGGCTGGTTTCTTTTCCCTCATTCTTTTTTGGGAAAGTTTTTATTTACTTTGAGCTGCAGAACTTAGTATTTTTTTCTTTTTGTTATCTTTTTAACCCGCGTTTTTTAAAGCCTGCAAGTTTCCAGGATTAGACCAAACCCGAGGTTTCAGGTTGCCATTATTGTTCAGAAAATTGAAATGGCTGGAGATGATATTTAGGTAGTAAAAAGCTCTGAAGAGGATGAAGTGGGATATGGTCAGGAGGGAAGAAGGTAGGGCAGAATAGAAGCTGGACAAAGACTGCAGGAAGGGAATGGTTTGCTCTGTTCCCCCATGGGACATGATATTTCCTTTCAGAGCTGCTCTGCCTTTTGTTGGTTGTGAGATTTAACCCCACACAGTGCTACAGGTGGGGGGGCAGAGTGGCTAGGAAGTGGCTCATCACAAAAGGCCCTGGGGATGCTGTCGGCAGACAGCAGAACAAGAGCCAGCAGTGTGCCCAGGTGGCTGAGAAGGGCAATGGCATCCTGGCCTGGATCAGGAACAGGGTGGCCAGCAGGACTAGGGAAATGATCTCCCACTGTAGCCAGCACTGGTGAGGCCACATCTTGAATACTGTGGTCAGTTTTGGGCCCTTCACTTAAAAAAAGGACAGGGAGATCCTGGAGCATGTCGAGTGAACGGCAACAAGGCTTGTGGTCTTCCAGGAATGGCTGAGGGAGCTGGGTTTGTTTAGTCTCAAGAAAGGAGGCTCAGGGCAGACCTCATCACTTTCTACCTGAAAAGAGATTGTAGTGAGGTGGAAGCCAGCTTCTTCTGCTGTGCCTGCAGACCAGAGGAAATGGCCTTAAGCTCAGACAGGGGATGTTCAGATTAGACATTAGAAACATTTTCATTGTCAGGGTGGTCAGGCACTGGAATAGGTTGCCCAGGGATGTGGTAGAGTAACTATCCCTGGAGGTGTTCTAGCGCTGGGTGATATGATATTTAGTGGTTTAGGGGTCACAGTGGTAGTGCCAGGCTGACAGTTGGGCTGGATGATCTTAAAGGTCTCTTCCAATCTTGTTGATTCTGTGATTATCAAAAGGACCATTCTTGGCAGGATATGGCAGATGGTGGTGCAGAAACTGGTGGTGTAACAAGATGGCCTGTACTGCTGGAGAAGGCAGAGCTCTGCTTACTCTTTCATTAATGCCTGGAATGGCTCAAGGGGAGGAAATCCACTTGTTTCTTTGCCTCTTTGGGTTGTGTGGATCCTTGAGCTGTTGACCTCAAGAAGTCCTTCCTTTTTGTGAGAGAGGCATGCATTGTTTTCCATAGACTTCCTTTGCTGCCTACAAGTAACCCTTTTCATGTGCTTTACAGAAATGAATATATTACTCTTGTTATGTGTTGGACATGCTCTGAGTAATTGCTTCCCCCTTTCAAAAAATATCAGAATATAGAGGCGAGAGGTGTTTTGAGCTCAGTTGTCACATTCAGCATGAAGGTGGTTCCTTTGGAGAAAGCTCAGTGCACAGCTTTGCAGCTTCTGTCTCACCAACCTAATCGTTTTGCCATCAGTGGAACCTTTCCGTTAGAGCAAAATTTTGAGGCTCTTTTGGCTCTTTGTCCCCCAAAATAGGCCTTGTTGGCTAATTTATTTTTCAAGAGAACAGATGTGTTTTCAAAGTGAATGTCTCTGGTAGAATCTAAAGAACAGGGAATGAGGGGGCAAGGGAAGTGTGTGCCCGCTCCACCAACCTTCTTACTTGCTTAGTGTTCCTCTTCCCAGTGTGTTTTCTCTTTTTCAAGACACGAGGCACACTGGGTGGAGAGAGCATTGCTTATGCAGGCAGTGTTAGAGGAGAGGGATTTTTGTGTTTGTGGGTATCTTGACACATCTGGCAGGGTGTGACTTGCAGAGGATTAGCAGCCAGCTCCTTTAAGAAAGGAAAATTAGAGGAAATGTCTCAAGTACTGTGAAGCCCCAAACAAACATTTGTTTTTAAGTGTCTATATCAGTTCACAGGTAGATGATGGTCTGGGGTAACTCAGTGTGAGACCCCATTTTGCATCCCCGTAAACTTAACTCAGTAATTTGTCCTGATCTCACCTTAGATCGTGCTCTCTGATGGTTGCTCACAGATAGCAGTCAGCAGGCTCTCTGGGTGCTGTCTCCTCCTCTCTGTAGCTGTTGGTATCTCTCCACATGCTTGCACGCTGCGGTCATGCTGCTGCCTCACCGCCCCCTGAATCATTCTTGTCTAAATTGACTTATATTTAGCACTGTTGTTCTGTTCCCTGAATCCATCTGGTCAGCTGCGTGACAAATCGCTGTTCTCTGAATGCTGTCCAGTGTGTAAATACAAATTATCACAACTCAGGGACTGTGGCAGACGTTTCTGTTTTGAAGAGCACTTGTTGAAATGCCCAGTTAACTTTTCTGGCATGTACCTGCCCCCAGTCCCGTGGCAGGACAGATGATAAGTGTGCTGGAGTCTTCTGATCTTTCTAGAACTATTTACAGATCATTTTACAGAATGATTTGTGGGCAGGCTGGCTGGCTGAAAACCAGTCCCAAGGGGGTGCTTCTTTTGGCTGGAAGTTTTGACATCTGGTGAGGTTGCAGGTGTGGTTCCCGTGCAGTCCATGGAGTGCCCCAGGAAATCCCACCTCTGCCAGGTCCAGTGGCTTCCTTTGCAGTGGTTTCTGCATGGGTACTAGACTCCGCTGCAGCATGGCCATGCTTTGAGACCCTTTTCAGTAGAGCATAAGATACTGGCACTCCTGATTAAACCCTCCTGATATAAAAGCTTTAATTGCATATTTTTGAAAGAAGCTTCCAGCCTCTTATTTCATAGGGAGGGGTACGCCACTGTCTGCCCAAACATCCTCGTTTTGAAATGTTTTGGCCTTGTAAATTAACATGTATTCTAAAACAACCACCAAACTAAGGAAAAAAATTTCAGTTGGTTTGGGGAGAAGTTCTGTCTTTTCTTTTTCTCTTTAGGAGAAGCTTTCTCCTTTCTCTGTTTGCATTGTACATGCCTCTTATCCCTTACACTGTTCTTTGGCATAGACTGTTTACTGAAAATGTGTAAGAAGGGCTGCTTACAATGACTTTGTTTCATGTTGGCTCCACTGTGTAGTTGGAGTGGGTTGAGGAGACTTCAGTTCCCAGGGCATTAAGAACAGCAGCTAACCTGTACATTTCTGGACATTGAATCTTTTTATTTATAGAATATGGATTTTTTAACCAATCACCAAGAAAGCATCAGGTAATATTTCTGAGAGGCAGTAGTAATTTTTCTTCCTATTCATGGGTTTGGCTTATCCTTTTCTTCTTGTTTTCTTTCAGGCTTCCAAGATACCACAGAATTGCTGCCCACTTCTTGTATTTGTGAACCCAAAAAGTGGTGGGCTAAAAGGTCGGGATCTCCTGTACAGTTTTAGAAAGCTGCTAAACCCACATCAGGTCTTTGAACTTACCAATGGGGGCCCACTTCCTGGGTAAGTCATCATATTTAAAAAAAAGAAAAAAATTACATTGTTATGTTTTTTTAAAGGATGTATTAGATTTTACTTTTTTTGAAGATCTGAATTGCTTCTGTTCTGTACCTGAACACCAGGGCAGGGGATCACTCCCTTCTGACCGGTTCTTACTGTGAGAGTAGCTTTGAGGTTCTCTAAAGAAAAGAGAATAGAGTAGTTCCTGGTGTATAGATTTCTGTCAAGTCTAGCAGATTCTGGTCTGGGCAAAGTCAGATGCACTTTACAATAGCACATCTTTAATAATTATTAAAAATATCTTATATTTGAATGGAGAAGGACAGAGAAATGTCACATTTCCTCAAAAAAGCTGATTTTTGCTTTTATTTCTTGTTTCATGGGAACCACTAGGAAAGTGTAATAAAATTTTCTGTCTTGACTCTTGAAACTTGGCCACAATTACAGAATTAACAGGGCCTGGCTGATCACAGCTGGAACATTTCTACAAGGAATAGGACATAATGTGCTTGTGGGGAGGCAGGAACTGGTGACTTGATTTAATCAAACCCTCTTTGTTACCAGCTTCATAAAACTGATGGTTGTAGCCTATTCCTCATTTCTTCAGCACTGCTTTAATAAAAAACTGTCAGGACAAGATCTTCAGAACAAAAGCTTTGTTGGAAGAAACACAGCCTATGCAGGAGGCAAGATAAACAAATTACCCAAACTAATTTTTCTGTCAGAACAGAATTTTTTATAATTCTGTTGTCTTTCTAATGCAGTTCAAGCTTCAATTTCAGTAATTAGTTGATTTTGTTTTGGCCTTGGAATCTTTCTGTAGCTTTAGGGCAAAATGCTCCTATTTGTTAATTGCTTCTTGTGCAGTGGGAAATAAAAATTCCTTTGCATGGTATCTTTGTATGTGGGATGAAAAACCACAAAAGGTAAGAGTGACCAGGAAAACAGTACTCTGAAGAAGAAAATGTTCTGTGATTTCTTATGACTAAGTAAAAAACCACCACTACTAATCAACATCTCCTCTAGGATTTAAAGAGTTGTATGTGTTCACATTGACTAGTTAGATCTCTGTGCCTTTGAAAATGGAAGTGATTAACTATTTAACTCTTGAAGAAAAGTGAAGAATCTCAGAGAAATGTGGTTTTCTTTTTTTTTTTTAAATAACAGCTTTATCTAAAACTTCCTATTTTTCCATTCACTTTGTTGAAGTCAACCCTGAAACTGATGGTAAAGGGGGGCGTGGGGCAGAATTCCAATAAGACAGTGTTATCTTAAATAGCATATTAGGAGACTTTGCAGTCCCTGTATCACAGTGTAACGTTTCTTTCCCCCTGTGATTTTTTTTTACAATGGAGGTTTCACACGTTCTCCAAAGTCCCCTCCTTCCGAGTGCTGGTGTGCGGAGGGGACGGCACCGTCGGCTGGGTCCTTGGTGCACTCGAGGAAATCAGGCACAAGCTGGTGTGCTCAGAGCCCTCAGTTGCCATCTTACCTTTAGGAACAGGTGAGAATCACAGCAACAACCATTCCTCTTCCGAGGGCAGAAGTCCTCCACAAGCTTTGTCTTTATTTTCCTTTCTGACAAAGAACTCAGTTTTGCAGCAGAGATGCCGTGGTTCAGTTCTGGCTGGTGCTGGAGGGTAAATTGCAGTATCAGCTTTTCAAGGAAATATCAGCCATACTTCCTGGAGGAAAAACAAGCAGCCAGAGTGTATGGGGTGTGTGAGAGTGGGCAGGAGTTGGAGAAGGCAAGATATTCTCCTCCTGACAACCAAGCGGCATCAGCCATTTCTCTAAAACAGTGAACTCAGCTGCTCCCTGACATCTTAACTGAGTGACAGGTTCTTCCTTTTCTTTTGTGTGAAAACATTCCAGGTGAGAGTGTGTCTGTATGTAATAGTAAGCAAACGTGCAAACACAACAAAACTTAGATTTTTTTTTTTTTTTTTCTGTTTGTTGACTTTTTGTTCCAAACCAACTAATCCTGTGACTTGTTTGGAGCACCTTAATGCAGTGTGGTTTGTAGGACAGGGCTGATGCACTGGTTATGAAATTACACTCATAATTTGGCACTTTTTGTTGTTGCCACCCAGGTAATGACTTGGGAAGGGTCTTGCGATGGGGAGCTGGCTACAGTGGGGAGGACCCATACTCCGTTTTGGTTTCTGTGGATGAGGCAGATGATGTCCTTATGGACCGCTGGACTATCCTTTTGGATGCGGAAGAGCCAGCTGAAGGTGCAGATAATGGCATTGCAGAACCTGAGCCCCCAAAGGTGAGCTGAGTACCACTTGGCTTTGATTCTTAGGAACTGTTGTTCTATCAAAAATCACAAAGATGGTGGATATTAACGTAGTTTAATTTTGGTTTTGCTCACTTGGCTTTGTGCTCAGGCCTTACTGAGCTGTTTGTTAGTGAATACAGCAACGTCTGGATCTGGTGTTTCAGTCTGGGCAGGACTGGTTAACTGCCGAGCACACTTCATAGCTGTTTGGCAAAAAGCATCTGGTAGGGGCTTAATGAGAAGATTCCCATGTTAATGGCATACCTGTCTGCTTCAGCTGGAAAGAAAATTATTTATCAAATAAGAGAAGGGTTTGGAAAGAATGCCAGATGCTTTCCAGAACACTTGTAAAACTGGAGTGTCAACCAAAAAACACCCCCCCTCCTCAAAAGGTACTCTCATCTTTCCTTTCATGGTTTAAAAAATTACTAGGAATTGGTAGCATATATAGGAAGTAAATCCTTCTGTCATCTTACTGCCACTGCGTGTCTGTGTGTGTGGCATCCATTATTTGCACTTTTTTGAATGAAAGTCGGTGTTCCTCGGTTCCTATTAACTTGTTTCTATTCAAGAAAATAAAAATGTTGGTTGTAGGTGTTGACTTCAGACCTGTATGTGAATCCTGGTTCTTTCTGTCTTCAGACAAAAAGGAGAAATTGGACAAGGGAATGACAAAAAATGGAGGAAATTGTAGCAATGGTAGCAATTATCTAAGACTTTAGTCTGGTCGCTGGAAAATCCTAGGCATTATGAGCCAGTTGGAAGATTTAAGTTGCTCAGGTTCCAGCTATTTTTCACTTGGTGGAGGCAGGGGTTGATTTTCCCTGGGTGCCTGATCTGCTTTTTAAAGGTGAAAAGCTATGGCATACAAAGGAAGAATTAATGGCAGAAATTGTAGAAACCTGTAGAAACTTGAGTCTGGCATAAAGGGAGCTATATAAAACACAGCTGAGTAGGTGAAGTCAAGTAAGTTGGTCACCTTCCAAAGTAAGGAAGAGCATCTTCCTGGCGATGTAATGATAAATTGTGGTTGATGCCAAAAATAAAAGTGGCATTGGTGTTCAGAACTTGGGAAGTTATTGCACAGAATTGCTTTGAGAGGTTGATTGGTTTTCTTTCTGCATTAATTTTTATTTCTGCCTTATTATGCCTGTCACTTTTCATTAAGATTAAACTTTGAATTTTCTGATACTTTGGAAACAATGACTGCGTATCAACAGTTGTTCCTACAGCTTTATTTTTAGTGCAGCGTTTCTGGAAAATGTTTTCCAGAATCTGTCAAGATGTAACTGACTTGGAGGAATCATCTGCAAAACTTGCTTTTGTTGAAAAACTCTGAAACTTCTTCATTTATGAATGTAAGCAGGAAATAATAATTTTTTTTTTTTATCAGATTGTACAGATGAACAATTACTGTGGTCTTGGCATTGATGCAGAGTTGAGCTTGGACTTTCATCATGCTAGAGAAGAAGAACCAGGGAAATTTAATAGCAGGTAATCCTGGGGAAACCAGGTGTGAAGGTCAACACTCTGTGGTGTTGCGTTACTTCCATTTTACGCTACAGCTGATAATCTTAAATGCTACAGTTATTCCCTAGTCAATATTGCTTCAGGCAGAGCTAGGGCAGGTAGGAATTAAATGATCCAGGCATTTGTAGGCACAGAATTCATCTGTTTTGTTTGTTTCAGTTTGGGTTTTTTTCCTCTACGAAGTGAGAGCACCAAAGCAGTTTTTGGAAGCCATGTCATTGTTATTTAGTATTCTTAGTCTGCAGCGTTGAGTTCAGTGAAATTTTGAGGTAGTGGAAATATCTCTTGATAAAATCTTTATTGGGAGCTTGGGCAGTACTGCTACATAAGCCATAAGCACATTCAGAACGTCTTCAGAACTTCTTCTGTACCTTTTACACCCTTGCTTAGTGCTGTGGTAGTGCTGTGGTAGCACCTGTATGCTGGCATTGAGGATAAAGAAAAAATCTCTATCTCGAGTGAGACTATTATTAAAAAAGGTATTGAGAGAGACCTTCCTCCTTTCTGGCATGCAGACCTACCAATAATGGGACTTTTTTTCTTCTCATAATCACTCAAATTGATGAGCAGAAGAAATCACAATTGTTTAATTAATCCATAATTGCTTGTAGAAACTGTTTTGTCTGCTTTCCTCTATGATTAAATGTCCTCTAAATTGTCTCTTGGTTGGCAGAGTTACAGTCAGTTACAACTGTGCAGTGTTCAAACTATTAAAAATACTCTCTAACTGGTTATGAGTGTAATGATATGTAATCCCACCTGTCTTGCCGTGTTTTGTCTGTCATTACAGGCATTACTCATGGTGTTTTTGTTAAAAACTGAATAACACAAGATAATTGTTTCTGTTGGTATTATTAGGCACTGGTTTGCATTTTCAATCAAGTGGATTAAAAACATCACAGGTAGTAAAATCAGGCAGTAAGTTAGTGTATGGCAGTGCCTGTTCTAGTCTTTGAAACTTTTTTTGATTGTCTTTTGCAGTTAATATAATGTAGAGTTATATTCATTCTTTCTTCAGGATAAACTCCTCCGCGTTTGCAAAGCAGCAGTACTTTGAAAGATATGTCCTTTTCCTATTGCCACTGCATATGAGGGTTATACTTTGATTTCTGTTGCCCTATGTGCTTTTCATCCCTGTAATCTTTATCTCAGTCAGTTCCCCTGCAGCTCAGTGGGCAATGATTTGGTGTCATTCTTGCAGGGTGACTTGAAGGGCTTGCGGGAAAGCAGAGATGATTCCCCCTCTCCTTCCCTCAAATCTGAAGGGCTATACATTTCTGAAAAAGAAATATGAAATAATTAATTGAAACTGAGTTATGTTTTTGCAAAAGGCAAACAGCTTGTGCAGGTTAACAGTGCTGACACAGGATATTTACCTTTGCCTGTGACAGTGCCTGTTAAAAGGGCTGGCTTTGCACTTTCCCATAGTAAGCAAGTGCACAGTCTTGTCAGCATTATTAACACTTTTTTAAAATTACTTTTAGTAAACTAACTAAAAAGGGTATCAGATGCAGCAGCTGCTGGCATGTGAACTGGCTTCTCTTGA
>JAWWES010000094.1:25784636-25803963 GCA_035583135.1 Lophotriccus pileatus | reverse complement strand
AAATTGCAGGTAGTCCTTGGAAGAAAGAGGGGCTTGAGTGCTCTTGTGAAGCAAGACTTTCTTAAACTGGTAAATGTCCGAAAAGCAGTGTGCTCTCTGGCCCCAGTCAGTAGAGTCTCTTTATGTGCTCAGGACTGCTAACCTTTGTCTAGCAGCTCAAAGTGCAGTGATGACTTCCCTGCAGGAATTTAATGCTGAATTTGCATTGCAGGGCAGATAAAAATAGTATATGTTGTGACAGTGATGGTTTTTGCATTGTTGAGTGCCAAGCTGTGTGAGGTTTTTTCACAGTGTAAAATTTAATGATCAGGGTATCTGCCTTCATTCACAGAATCACAGAATGGGTCAGGTTGGAAAAGACCACAGTGGGTCATCTGGTCCAACCTGCCTGCTCAAGCAGGGTCATCCCAGAGCATATGGCAAGGATTGCACCCAGACAGTTCCTGAATGTCTCCAGTGAGGGGAAACTCCACAACCTCTCTGGGCAACCTGTTCTAGTGCAAGGTCACTACACAGTAAAGAAGTCCTTCCCCGTGTTGAGGTGGAACTTGTCCTATTGCTTGGCCACCACCAGGAAGAGCCCGACTCCATCCTCTTGACACCCTGCCTTTGGACACTTTCAGGCACTGATGAGGTCCCCTGTCAGTCATCTCTTTTCAAGGCTAAACAGGCCCAGCTCCCTCAGCCATTCCTCATAAGAGAGGTGCTTCAGTGCCCTGATCGTCTTTATTATCCTCCACTGGACAGGACCTCCTGTCTCTGTTGTACTGAGGAGCCCAGAACTGGACACAGCACTCCAGGTGTGGCCTCACCAGGGCTGAATAGAGGGGCAGGCTTCCTGCTTCCTGCAGCAAAAATTAATACTCCTTGGGGATATTTAAAGTATTATGTTTCCTACTGATATTCCAGTATTTTTCATTTGTATCCAAATTAGACAAAACCTGTCTTAGCACAGACACACGTTACTGTCTTGTCTGGAGGAGAAGTATGTGTTAAATGGTGTTACATGAGGTATTTTTAATTCAGTGGTATTTAAAACTGTTAGGACATAGGGCTAATTATTCCCAATATAATAATTTAAAATAACAGAAGAGTTGACTAGAACCTGCATGCTAAACTGGCTGTCTTCCCCACTTAAATGTCTGCAGTATTTAGACATAATGCTAGAGAGATTTTGCAGAGTTGGATTCCAATGACACCCATGTGCTAGTAGGGTCAAATAATGAAAATTTATACTTCTTATTTTAAGGTTGGCCTGAAGGCCATATATCCAGTGGTTTCCATTATAGAAGAAAATAGTCTGTGTGTTTAAGTATCATTTGTTTATGTTATTCTTAAAATATTTTGCCATTTCTAGGGATGCCATAAAAATCCCCCTCATCTTTTTTGTTCTAAAATTAGAGATGTTAGAGCTCTGCCACAAATTAACATTACTAAGCCTGTTTTAAGTTTCTGCAGCTAAGTATATTTCAAATTAATGAGCAATGTGTAAAGCAAAGATTATCAAGTGTTTTTGTGCCATGAGTGTTCTAGCACTGCATGAGAAAACACTTTAAAATGTGTCATGAAGACCTCTAAAAATATAATCTTCCAACCCAGAAGTTTACATTTCGAAGAGGCATTGCATTCAGGCAACGCTTTAAAAGGGATGATTTTTCTGTAATAAAATTTCACAATCTCCACATCCTTCGACATCACAATCATCTCTTAAGTAAAAGGTATATAAAGTAGCAGTTCATGGCTTATGCTTTGTTTCTGCAGTAAAGCTAGAAGAATTTGAAGAGGGTTCTAATTGAAAAGAGTCTTTAAACATACCTGCTAGGGGACAATACTGGTGTACACACGAGGAAGAGTGCTATGCTGAGCCTCACTTTTTAGTTACCAGATACTTGTCTGCTCCTAGGTTTCACAACAAAGGAGTTTACGTGAAGGTCGGACTGCAGAAGATTAGTCATACTAGAAACCTTCACAAGGACATAAAGCTGCAAGTGGACCAGCACGAGGTGGAGTTACCAAGTATAGAAGGACTCATTTTTATTAATATACCCAGGTAAAAAGGAGAGGAAGAATCCCTTGTGGATGCGTGCCTGGCTGCATGTGTGGATTTGCTGCTTGGTATTTGAGCATCAAATGTCAAATGGTTAGATAAAATGTTAAACCACTTAGATTAGTAGGTGGTTGTTACTGGCACTTTTGATTACTGTGTGACTCACTGGCTTTGCAACTATGTGTAAAAAGCTAGTTTTTAATACTATTTTGACATCATTGTTGCTATTCCCTGAAACTCACAATTTCATTCCACATAAAGGTGGAATTTTTATGATAATAAGGTTACACCATCCTGTTTTCCCAGGTTTTATGCAAACCCCATACATTCGCTATTTCTTCTCTGTCCTGGCAGTAATTTGGAATAATTTCCTCACTAAAGGTCTTCAGAATTCTCTTGGCACAGTTTCCTAGCAAAACATGACTTTTTAGGCATGGCTCTAGGCCCATGGCTTCTGTCCAGTGTCATCTTCCCCTGTCCCTCCACTGTCTGAATAGTCGACTGAATTTCAGAGTGACATGTCGAAGGATCAAAGATGATTGACCTGCACACACCTTCTGATGTGCTGGAGACCAGGGACCTAAACAATTCCTGCAGTGAGAACGAGACAGAATTCAACTGTCAAACACTGCCCAGGTCACAAAGGCAGCTGGTCAGTGCACATGGAGTCCATGATGCTGCCTGGGTAGCTGTTGAAAACCCTTGGTTCAGGTACCTTTTGTGGGATTGTGGGTGCTGCCCTGACACCTGCAGGGAGCTAGACTGACTGCTGTGGAAGAAAGGAAGCCATATCCGCAGAATTCTGGTTTCCTTAGATGTACTGTTGGTAGAGGAAGGTTTTTTGCTTGCACAAAACCAGCAGGTGATCAGCACTGCCATACAGTTATTTTTCAAGTACCCTCTTACCTTAAACAACCTGTGTCTCTTGGCATTTGAGTCTGAAAATGCTTCAACTTCTTATTCAAGTATGTGTTTTTGCATGTATACACACCTGTGCACATACACATACACAAATATACATTACACATGAGAACTGTGTAGAAGAATAAATCGTGACTAGTGATGAGCAGTCTATGCACAAAAACAGTAAGCAAGTGATTTGAGTGAGCAGGGTCAGTATTGCACAGAAAGGAACATGGTGTTAAATTGTCAGAAGCACGTCAGAGGATTGAAGTGCACGTTAGCAGGATAGAACCTGCTAATAACTTCAAGTGAGTTTGGGCAGGTACAAGAATAAAAACTTCATACTTGTTTTAGCTTTAGTTTCCGTTCAGTAGCTTCCGTGAATATTGTCAAGACCAGTAAGAGCTATGTTAAGTTCCTAAGTCTTGAAAGGTAAGGGTTGGTGAAGCTGTAACCTGTATTTCCCAGCAAACTAAAACTCTTTGGAATTTCTTCCTTCTTACTTACATTTTTTTCTTTCCAATGGAAACTACTTACTTCACTCCTTCTTTTGCTACCGAAAGATCTTACCAGAATTCTCCCGGATTTTAGGAAGAACAGTTCCTTATTTTCACAGTGCAGGAACTGCAGTCCCTTCCAGCTGACTGTGGGGAGGGGGCAGAGTGTCCAGCTTTGGAAGCCTGTCAGAGCAGCCACCCCCAGCAGGGCACAGGGGAGGGTGGCCCGAGGCAGGCGTGGGTGATGACTGTGGTGTGCTCTCCGCGCAGCTGGGGCTCCGGAGCCGACCTCTGGGGCTCCGACAGCGACAACCGCTTCGAGAAGCCGCGCATCGACGACGGCCTGCTGGAGGTTGTTGGCGTGACCGGCGTCGTCCACATGGTAAGCTGGCAGCCCTGTAAGCACGGGAGAAACGGACGTTCTTTCAGGCAGGCTCGTTTCTGTAACAAACAGTGCGTTGCAGGTGCGTAGTCCTAAAAATGATGCCTCTCTGGTAAGGTCGGATAAGAAGTAATAGGAGTGTGAAGAGCTTGCTAAAAGCACATGGGGAAATGCTTCATAACTTAACTAGACTTTGAACTAAGTCCAGAAACTTACATGCATACATATATATTAAATGGACCTCTCTGTGTGTGTTATAGAATGCACTTTGCTTTCTCATAACACGTATGAACCAAATGTGTCAGAACCAAACAGTTTATGGGATGAAAACAAGATTTTATTCTAATACTACCAGCACATGCACTCTTCACCTAGTGTATTTGCAAAAAAATCTTGTTGGACCTCATCACAATCAGGGTGGAGATTCCTTCTAGACAGGTGGCTTTATAATTATCTGCCACAAGGTTTCCAGCCCCTGTCGCTGAGAATCTGGTGCTAGCTGCTCTTGATCTGAGTGCTACATGAAGCAGATGGTGTGCCATTCTGCAAAGAAGATTGTGACTCAACTTATGGAACTTTAATTCTTTAATGTATTACATATTTTTACAATGGGCTGCTACTAGTAACGCAGTCCTGTAGAATGGCAGGTTATTTTTGTCTTTTCTTCGTATTTTTTTTCACTGTTTAAAGAAATCTGCTGCTGAAAAATTATATGTGGTCAGGCAACTAGAGATGACTAATCCATAAAACAACTAAAATTTGAAAGGTGGGTGCTTCAAATTTTGTGCAGCTCTATCTTTGGTGGTGGCCAACTTTGCCATTTTTTTAATTTAGATTTTTAAAAGATACTAAAGAAGTGTTTTGGTAGAGATCCTTAAATCTATCATAAAAGCAGAAGCAACAAGGGGTATCTGTTGCTTTGGAGCACAAACAGCTTCGCTGTGGAAGTTGTTTTGCCTCCAGCAGCCTGCAGGGGTGTCCAAGTTCTGCACTAACTGAAGTAATTAGTGCCGGGGCACTAAAGGCATCCTACGCAGATTTTGCTTAAGCACTTCTTTTACTTGAAACTTAAAATGTCAGGTGAGAATAAAATACTATCCAGTTTAATCACAGCTAGTATTTGTGCTTCTTATTAACTGGGGTGATAGATATCCTGGCTTTTACTTCCTAACAGGGTCAAGTCCAAGGTGGTTTTCGATCAGGAATCCGCATAGCCCAAGGCTCGTATTTTCGTGTAACACTCCTAAAGCCAATTCCAGTTCAAGTTGATGGAGAGCCCTGGATTCAGGCCCCTGGCCAGATTATAATTTCTGCTGCAGGACCAAAGGTACTGGCTGTAGGTTTCTCTTAGCAGGTTGACTTTGTTCCTCCATTGGGTGTTATTGTATTATCCTGCTTGTCTGTTGTGTTCTGGTGCTTAACCTTAAAGGAGCTAGTCAGCACTTGTGGTAACTGTTGGATAAATACATAACAGTTTCTACAGAGAGTATTTTGAGGGCTCTCTCCAGCAATTCAGATGAGGCTTGTGTTTAAAAAAATAGTCACTGAGCTTCAGCCTAGTGACTTAATTTTTTCCCCTGTATTGAGATTTCCAGGCAGTGTTGCTTGCCTTGAAGCAGGTCACAGCTGTAAGGACCATGGTAGTACTCCAGTGTGCAAGGTAGGAATCAGTTTGCTGGAGAAGGAAAGGTTTGTCAGAGAATAGCAAAGGAGAAAAATGAATAATGGATAAGCAGGGTCTGCAAAAAAGAGACTTTGGAGTAATCCACGTCTGTTTTTCCTTGATATGTCAATGTGTATATAAAAGGAAGACAGCATCAGCTGCCTAAGAATTTAAGTTCTCTATTGACATTGAATTGTGAAATAAATATTTTGCAGTAGTTGACTGTGGTGCACACCAGTCTACACACTTGCTTGCTACTTTAAGAATGCCGTTCCAACTTGCAGAAATTTGTTGCTACAGGCAGTCTTGATAGCCTCAGAGAATACGTAGCTCTCCCGGGAGAGCTACCAGGACAGTGGTCCTTGCAGAAGAAAAATGGGCGAAAGAGAGGGTCATATATCAAAGTCTCAGAATATGTTAAACTTTGTTTTTTTCCTGAGAAGAAGGGGGTGGGGGTAGGTGGATGGAAAGAAAGAGAGAGAACAAACCTAACTTGTCCTTCAGTAAGAAACATCTTTTATCTTTCTGTGAGGTTAGTGACTAGTACTGTTATCTGTATATATGTGTATGTATATGTGTGTACAGGAATATATGTGCACACACGTACATATACATCTATATACATACATATAACATGCGTGTCTATGTCTAAAAAAGGCAGTTAATCCTGTAGCTTTATAAGGATAGGTGCATCAGATAGTTGTGCATTTAAATGTTTTTCTGTGGCAGCTCCAGCATTTTACTTGGTTATTAGTTAGTTGCCTCAGATCAGCTTGTTGGTGACTACAGGTATTTTAGTACTCACTCACTTTCAATTTTAGGTCCACATGTTGAAAAAATCCAAGCAGAAACAGAAAAAAACTGGAAGCCTGAGAGAGATGAAAGTGGATAGCATGTCAGTCTCTGAAGGAGGACGCTAAGTGGAGACCTGTGTTCAGAAGTGATGCAGCACACCTACTGTGGATACCGAGCTGGTTCAGTAAAACCACGTGCGGACAACTCCTGAAGAGTGTTGCCTACGAGCGTGCCTTGCATTACATTTTGACAGTGCTGGGTTCTACTTTGTCTTTCAAAGATAGTGCCTCGTTGTCACAGATAACTATCATGTAACACTTTTCTCATCTGGAATGTTTACTTTGGGTTGCTTTTCAATAAGCCATTTCCATTTTCCAGCCAAACAGAGATTCCAAGATGCTGAGATTTCTGCATCTGCCTTCACAAAGACTCCTCCCCTCCTCCTATCTCCTTCTTAAAGTCATTCCATAGATAAATTTTGGTGAGTTGCTCCATCATTGAAAATGTATTCCTTTAAATTAATGTTCTCAATAGCATCCTAACCAAAAGAAGGCAAAGACACGAGCTGCTGAGAACTTGGACCCTTCCAAATAGCACAGCTGAAACAGTACTACCGTAAAGAGAAAAACACAAAACACAGGAGAGATTATTTCTATAAAAGGAGCCCAATGCACTGGAAAGAGAGAAAGTACTAGAACAGTTGAGTCAGAATATTTCAGAGAGTTTACTTCAACAGTACTTGGGCAGTATGAATGGAGGGGAAACAGCCTGTAGAGCAATTTTTCAACTGCAGCTTAGTTTCTCATTATTCAGCCAAAGCCTGTTTTAGAAGGCATTTGAATTTCAGCAGCTACAACGCTAACATAAAAAAGAAACAAGAATACCCAAGGCAGTATTATGGTATACCAGGTTTTTTCTATCACTGAAATCATTATCTTTGACACCAAACCTTTCTTCTTGTCTTCAATTGTGCTGTTTCTTTTTCATGAATTTGTCACAGTTGGACTATTATGTAACAGCAGGCTCAAAGACTAAAAGAATCACCACTAATTAGTGTAAAAGAAGTACCACTTAGTGTTAAGTGAATTAGCACAGTCATCTGTTAGAGCTGAAGTACAGCATAGCTTCGCTGAGGAGCCTTAGGCAGCGTTGAAGCCTGTAGTGTGCATGTAACATGCTGTGGGCTTCAAATAACTGGGAATGCAAGAGCCATCATGAAAATTCACTCACCTGGTTAGACTTCTCAAGTCTTTGGTGGGTGTTGTTATCAGGTGTGGGACACAGAGACTGTCTTTTTTCATTTGGATGAGCGTGTGCTCTTCAGAGTCTCTGTGTTTATTCATCTGCTGAAGGTGTGGGGTTCCAGTACTTCTTTTACAGCTTTGTGCTAGAGACTGGTGCTGGAGCAGATGTGCTGGTCCTGCCATACACTACATGTATCTGCTATCCTTGGCTTGTGGTCATGTTGTTCTTCACTCACATCTCTGCTGGGCTCATCTCACCGTGGTTCTCGAGGGACCAAACCTTTCACTTTGGGTCAGCATCGTACTCAAGGGGCCCTGTGAGCCACTTGTGGGCAGGGGGTGGGGCCTGCATTATTTTGCCCCTTGTATGCATCTGCTGCTTGGAGCTACTTCAGCCATGTTGCCTAGAGCCCACTCAGCCAGACAGTAGGCTTACTTGTCCCCTGTTGCACAGTAATAATTAATTCAGCTATGGGTGGCATGAATTCATCACTCAAGTGTCAGCTTTAGGAGCATTCCTCTTGCCAGTGTGTCTAGAAAAACATCTACAGCTGCTTCAGAGGACTTAAATGTAACTTTGAAATATGCAAAAGCCCTTTTGTGATGGAGCCAGTTAACTGCTGAGGCAGTTCTTGCTGGATTTTGTTGATAAGTCTCTATTCTAAGCACTTGGCCAACTTTAGCAACATCTGATCGTTACCTGTGCTTTCTACTTTCCAGTCATGGTGCAGACAAGGGTGTGAATGTGGGTGCTACAGGAGAGTCATCTACAGCAACAGAATGATACAGCTAAAGCTATAAAGAGAGACAAAAGAGCCATGGAAGAATGGCAGGTGCCTGCAGCCTCTCCTTCCTATCTAGTGATTCTGTCTGTTCTTATGTTCTGGTAGAGATGCATTTGGAAGACTGACTCCTGTTTTCAGTGAAACCTCCTCTTAATTGTTTAAATTCTTAATTTAATTTCAGGGGTGTTCTTCAGGTGCCCCAGTGTGGACTACAACTTAACTTTTATTCAACATGCAAACTGGATTCACACTATGAGGGAGATAGTTTGGATAGTACAGAGCTAAAATCCTTGTCTTCCTGATCATTAAACACAGGGTTGTCTGCTTCAGACCCTGGGCATGAGGCAGCTGAGCTCTTCTGGCATCCTGGTACCAGCAGTACAAGTAGGAAGAATGAAGTGTAGTATTTGAGGGTATGCATTCTCTGGATGAATCTCACAAATTAGAGAGGAAATCTGAAATAGATTGCTGCTTTGTAATTGTCCAGAAGGACACAGAAACTGCTTTGTATCCTTGGGGCAGCAGAAAGAATGCATGGTCTTACTTTCCAGTTGCTGACTCAGTAATAGAGAAGAAAACTTGACTTTTTGTTACAAAAAACTTGCATAAATTTTAAGATTGCTGGTGCTGACTGTCTTCTGCAGCCCAAGTAAATAAACCTGTCTTACTATTTTCCAGACATATATAACCCTTCAGCATGTAGCTGACAGTGTTTCAAGTTCTTGGCTTGTTAAGGACCTGGCTGTCTCTCCCTTTTGCTCAGTATCTGTTTTCTGAAATAACACAAATATTGCAGGTCTCAGTATTTTAATCAGAGTTCCCCTTACTTTGGCAATCCTTCCCAGGAGATTTTCCATCCCTGGAACTCTGCACAAGCCTGTCTCGGGGTAGCATCGTGGTAGCAGTGCGACACTGAAGTATGAATGTATTCTTTTTGCAACGTCCAGAGGAGATCCTGGTGGAGGACAAGAAGGCTCTGAGTTTCAGTTTTCTTTCCCTTTCTTTTTTTTTTTTCCAGAAAGCAACTGCCATCTTGTTTGAGTAGATGAGTGCCACACTGGAATGAAAACATATCTTAAGAAAAACTCACTTGGCATCTAAGATCTCTGTGCATTGTAAAATGATGCTCAATGTGTTTTGATGACAAAACAGATTCCTGGGCAATCGAGATAGGAAACCTCCTGTAAAGCTTTTTAAGAGAGAAACTCACTCTTTAACCCCTCTGTTAAGATGTTCCAGTTTCAGGTTCTGTAAAGGCCAGTGTATCAAGAATATTTGTTCTTCTTTTCTTTTATTATTTTTCACATTTTCATCACACATAGCATCTGAGAAGGCCTACTATTTTCTTCCATATTATGTAAGACTTGAATGAAAGGAGGAGATAACTCTTTGCAGTTAATACAAAACATTTAGACTCAGTCTTTACCTTGAACAAAACAATGCAGTATAATATTCATGACAGTGAGCAGATAGATGATTCTCCACACTGACTCTTTGAGTAACATTGTATGAGAACCTCGTGGCCAAGTACTTTGAATATTGCAGTAGCAGTGGTGGTGGGGAAGAGGCTCAGTTTTGTTAAGACAGGTATTAATGAACATGAGGGACACAGGACCAGGACCCATAACTGTAGACCGGCTCACTGTTGTCCTGAGTACACACTCCTTCATTTTCTCTCCACTGTCCTTGCCTGTAAATCATGGCAGGCACAGGTAGCACAACTAGCATCCCTCCTGCTGAGATACACTCTCCTGACCTTTTACTAGTGTCTTACTTAAGCTCTGCTAGCACTGGGGAGAGAAGGGTCCTGAAAATCATTTGAAATAGCCCAATATTGCAGATGAGAGAAGGTGATCAGTTGGTTAAAATCTGTTTTGATGAGTAAACTCACCTCTGCCTTGAACTGGGAGAACTGAAATTCAAAAGCTCATCCCTGAGATACAGGTGCTACTTAGAAAAATGTGCTGCTTTTTTCCCCTGGCTTTTACCCTTGATTTGTATAATTTAAATTGCTGATGTTTTCACTGCATTGATTTTTAAATGAAACTGTTGTTTTGCCAAAAACTATTTATGTGTGTGTGTATATGTGCGTGTACATACATGCGTGTACATACATGTGCACACACCCTTTGAAACCACGCCTTATTGTATTTCCTTCCACAGTGCCTAATTGTACAGCTTTTGCTCTGTTACAACATTCTGATAGCACTCACTTCTGGATCTTTCCCTCACCAGTTTTGGACAGGAGGCAGGACTTGAGCTTTCCAAGAAGACATAATGGCAATATAGTGAAAAACACAACTGTCTTTAGAGTACAGTCTCTGTGTGTATATAGTTTGAGCTCCTCTTGCTCTTTCTAGATTTTCTTCAAGTCTTTGTGTGTCTAAAATCAATGGCAATGGCTATTGTAGCATTTTAAAATATAGAAAAAGCTGAGCATAGTGCACTGCAAGACTTAACTAAGAAACAAAAACTAACTGAACTGTTTTAGATAATAGTTTGTTAATCTTCACAATTACTCTCTTACAAGTATTGTAACAGATTTCATTTCTTTGAAGAGCAAAAAATGCACTTGTTTTGAATATCAGCTGTTTCAAATTGCTAAGTATTTATGTGTACACGTGACTTGACAGTCTCTTGACAGAAACGTGTGGTTATCAAATGAAGCCTCATTTTGTGGGAGGAGAAGGCAAGTGGAGCTGTTGCGACCCTTAAAAGGGCTTATGTTGAAGACATGACAGATTTAGCTGCAAATGTATTTAATAATGTGCTGAGCAGGTATGCTCTGTGCTGCATAGCCTCTGGTCCATATTCCAGCTCCTCAAGATACTGGGGGTGCGTTGGAGTTGTGCCCTTGAGAGACCCGGCAGTAGATACTCCTTCATTCTGCACCACATACCTCTTCCTCACAACCTTCAGTGCAACTGTACATCTTCCTCTTCTGCCAGGCTGCCCTCCTGCCCCTCAGGCCTAGCTCTGTGCAGAAACTGGTAGTAAAGGCATGAGCACATGATGGTAGATACGTGTGGAGAGTGGGGGAATAGAGTTCCTGCTCTGAAACACTGCTCTGGTTAATAGGCTTAGACTATTTTTTAATTTCTGCTTCAGCTTCTACTTTAGCCATTTAACAGCTGTGCAGTAAAGACTCAGCAACTACTGAACTACCTTGGATTCATGGTGATTACGTTGCCTCATTTTCTGGCTTTGATCTTATATGCACAGAGCACATATAACTTCATTACACTTTTTGCACTTACTAGAAAGTACACGTTAGGTAGGCTTAGGCTGTGACAAAATCACAATGTTTGTACTTTTTGTATAAATATGGGGATGATTCTACAGATACAAAGATGCACTTTCAGGTAGCAATGAAAACAAGTTTGTAGAATGCAATTGTTTAGGAGTTTCTCTGACTGCAGTGTTCCTGATCCCCATTCATATCCAATACTGTGTTCTTCTGTAAAGCCTGCTTGGGAATGCGAGATGGCTTCTTCCTCGCATTGCAGTATGTATTTACAGCTGACTTTTGAGCAAATTGGCTGCTATTCTAAGTTTTAGGTTTTAAGTAACTTTCAAGTTTAATTTATAAGGTCAGTATTTACTGATTTGACACTTAATTGCAGGAGAGATCCATCTCAAAGCCTTCGTTCCTTTTGCTATTAATGTTTTGGGGGATTTTTTTTTTTAAACAATGTAGCAATTGTATGTATGGAGTGCAGTGAAATGAATGCAAATTACTCAACCTGCAGTTAGAGCAGCAGTTTCAATGTTTACAGGACAGTGACTATTGATTGTAAATGCATAAGTGTTCACTGAAACAGTGCACCCTATGTACTTTGGAAGCATTGTTTCTGCTTACCATGATAATTAATGGAATAGTTGCCTTCTGGTTTTAGATTCCTGGTTATGTGGCTTTGGAGAGATTTAAGTGTAGATTATGACTTTTCTGCCATGGACTCACAGGACAGAATTTCTACTGATAATGTTGTACTGAACATGTTTTCTGAAAAAGTGACTTTTGTTTTTTGGTGAAGATAATTTATGAGAATGTTTTATAAGCAGATCAGTGTTCTTGTAAAAGTTGGTCTGAAGTCTTGAAATAAATGTGTGTAGATATTAGAGACCTATCCCAAAGCAAAGTATTTTTTAATAGGGCACTGTTAGTGGTGTAGTTACCCCTCAGAGCTCTCCTAGCAGCACACCCATTTAGCGTGTCACTGTGCACTGCTCGAGTGTGTTATTTAGGGGACAGCTTGATTGCAGAACATGTGGCTTCATTTATATTGTGTGTGTCACCTGTTACATATCTGGCAGCAACTCCCAATATAAACATCAGCTGCACAAGGCAGAACTTCTCCCCATATGGATCAGGTTGAAGAGCAGAGAGCCCGCCCTTGTGCTTGGCTGCAGGAAGGTCACACGTCTGGTGACTGGCACTTACAGTCCTCCCTCTCTCCCTGTCACACAGTGTTCACCATGAGCCTTTTTGCTTTCTGAAGGCAGGCAGGCACAAATCAGGAGTGCCTGAGTCAAACTGCTAGCAGCTTGGCTCACCATGGCACCCATTCCTTAGTGCTGCTGGTCTTGCCAAAATTGGGTAGCAAGAAGTGCTTGAAGAATTACTGAGTATTTATTGTGTAATTTTAGGTGCGTATAAAGCCTTCACTGCTATTTTAAAGCAAAATTCGGGGATCTGTAGCATAGCAATAGCTGTACAACTCCAGCATTCCAAACATGCCCAAAGCAAGTTATCCTTGTGATAGTTTAATTAGCAATGGTGTAGCTAGTAGCAATCAATACCTTGAAGCTGCAAGTTCTGGTTATTGGAAGAGAACATCTCTGCTTTGAATGCAAAGCATCAGAGTTTGTAATTTGCTGTAGACTTCAGTGTCCTTCCTACTTATGAACAAACCTATGACATCTTAATTCTTCTGAAACTGTGGCTTAACTATTGCTTAAATAACTGTTTTTCACCTCTGGTTATTTAAATTATCCAAATTCATGCAGTTGTATGAATGTTGTTTTATTATGAGGATACTCTTAAGGTGTCTCATAGCATTTCTTGTGAATGTCCTAATACATCAGTAATAAATCATCTTGGCCCAATAAACTAATGTAAGATGACAAGTTAGTGTCTAGTGCTTATTCTTTGTGCATCTGCCTAATTCTCAGAAAAAAAAAAAGCGCCTAATTATAAGCATTAAAGTGGTTGAAAACTGTTTCCACATTGTGTGCCTCAAACCAGTAATGCATTATCACACATGTTTACTTGTGGATTGGCCTCAGAAACTGGCTTTGAGTGATGTAACTTGTTTCTCAATGCCTGCCTTGCAAATGAGACATGTCACGATATTGTGGTAACTTGTCTACAAATAACATACCTGGTGTAATAATTGGGTTTTGAAAAAGTAATTTATAAAAGGTGGACTTTTCTCCTTTATTTAAATTTCTGTTTGTCCTTGGGTTCTGTTCTTAAAACAATTCTGTATATATTTTGCAATATGTGTTTTGTGTTTGACTGTACATTTTGCACCAATTTGAAATTCTGTATTCTAAATATTATTTACTAGTTCCCAGAGATCTGTAACTAGACAATGTCTGTGAAAAATACATCTCTTCTGCCCTGGATGTTTTTGGAGTAGTCATGCTTTAAAAATAGTGAAATGCACTTCCACAGAGACAAACATACTTTGTCTCAGCTGCGCACTGCTTTTATAGGAATTCTCTAGCCTTGCTGTTTGAGATTGGGTCATGCCCTGTGAAAGGGTGGCTGTGTTCTGAAAGTATGATTTCATATGTTTTCGTTTCTAAGATGACACCTGCACACTGAATTTGGTCCCTGCAACATTCAAGCACCTCTAGAACCCTTATTTTTGTGGGTAGCACTTTCTGTAACTGGCAAAGTCTTTCTGCAATAGCACCACAGTATGTTAAGCATTTCTGGTGTTTTGCTGAGTTACTTCAGTGATGATCCAGATTTTCCTGGGTAGTTTTGTACAATTGCTTGCCCTATTTGCCGTCCTCTGGAAACACATGACCTGGTGTTGTCAGGCTGTGGAGAACAGGCCCACTCATACTCTCATGCAAAGTAGTGTTTTCCACTTATTATTCCCTCAGGTCCTAGTGGTGGTGTGGCAGAGTAGAACATAACGCTGTTCACACTGCATGGACTTCTCTTCAGCTTCTACATGTTGCCACCCAGCACCTCTTTCAAATAGACTAGTACAAGAGCCAGCTGAGCTGTCTAGTAGGTAAAACAAAGGTACCTGGAGGGTATGTCTCTGCGGGTTCTGACTGTGGTGAAATCCTTCCAAGTGGTGCAGGTGGGATTGTGGCACACCTTTGTGAGACAACTGCATGCAGGAGTTAGATGAACTTTGCTTTCAGGGGACATGACCAAAAAATCCATCTTCATACATAGTCCCAAAGCTGACAGGGAGTATGATGTAAATCTCCAGAAAATGGGAACAAGCGAGCAGTGATGAATTCATGATCCTCCTTCTTAGCAGAGCCTGCTGGAGGCTCAGGCATCACTCCAGACTAACACCTCCTCAAAGCTGTGGGCGTGACACCCAGCCAGCACACCTACGCTGTGGTGCCATGTGCATCTCCTTGTAAAGCTCCTTAGGGAGCATAAAGGCACAACCTCAGTCCTACCCATGTGCAGGGAGAGTTTGAAACCTTTACCCAAGCCTAAATGAGAGTGCTCTACCTGCCACAGGGAAAGAGGAAAAGAAGCAAATAAATAGGAGTGGAGGAACTTCGTAGCTTGGGCTCCAGATGGCCCAGAAATTGTTGGAGGGATCTAGGGGAGAAAAGTGTGTGTGGATATCCATACCCCATGTATGGAGCGTACTTAAGTACCTGAAGTGGCCTATGTGCAGTCAGGAAAGGTACCAGGTCAAGTTGCCTGTCATTTCAGAGTGAGGCACCATAGGCTTCAGTGAAGAATTTGTATTTACAGAGTTCAATACACATTCAGGAACTCGGGTGCTTCCAAGATGCCATGTTGTTCTGCCTATGTTGGTGATGATCCGCCAGTGAATTGTACTCCTGCCCTCCTCTGCACTAAGAAAAGAACAAGGATCTGTTTTGCAGGTGGAGTGGACAACTTCCAGCAGTTCCTGCTCATGTATGGTTGTGCCTTGCAATCTGGCCATGCCAGATTGCCATCAAGGGGAATTGGTGTCTGAGAATGGGAACAATGGTTTGGCCATGAGCAATCCCAGCTTGACTTCCAAGTGGATTTAGTTAGCAGTTAGACAAATAGTCTCTGAAGTACAACTAAGAAAAGAAAAAAACCAACAAACTTTTAGACAAAGTCACAAGGAAATTAAATTGGAGGCTTGATGGAGCCATTTTGGACTTCAAATTGTTCATCAGATGACAGCTTTGGCCCCCTAAAACAGATGTTTTCTTGTTGTGGACAACAGGTGTACTGCATCACACGTGATTCCTCCTGCTGGACCAAATGACCAAATGCTGGAATGCAGAGTGGTGATGGCAGCATATTGTAAACAAACAGACACAGAGCCATGCCAGTGCAGGCACCCACATACAGGCAAGCAGCATTGACATGAATAATGCAGAAAAATGCACAAACCTGTGCCTTCTCACCAACTAACGGGGCTCAAAGTTCACTGCTAAATGAATCTCTGGCTCTCAGTTTCTCCAGACGTCTCATGCAGCTGGCACCATACTCTCTTGGTCTATCCAGAATCTGGCTTTCACACTGAAACCAAGAAATCCACCTTAAAATTCTCCTAAGGATAGACAGAGACAGGAGAGAAAACTGACAACAACAAAAACAGTTATGGATGGAGTTTAAGGAGTAGCACAGGTCAGGCACAGAGTTCACCCAAACAAGTGCTCTGACCAGGAGCCTGCTGACTTAATGTGGGGCCCTTGTAGTAAGAGGGGGTCAGGGTCAGGGTAGGCATCAGAAAACATCCAGAGAAACTTCACACAGACAGTGCCTCACCCTAGACTGGAAAATGAAGTAGGGACAACCTCTGTCACCTTCAGGGCTTCCCTCAGCCAACCTGTGCTGTGACTCAAATTGATCATTTGTGATAAGCAGCCACTCCCACAGGCAAGTGCTGGCGCAATTGCTGAACAGTGCCCTCGAGTCTGTGCCAGCTACCTGAGCCTGCTGTGAGCCCAGGGTTTCTGGGGATGCTGCTCACAACTCCACCCATTTGCACACTGCTTTGAGGTCCGAATCTTTCCCTTCTGCAATTCCCAAAGCACAGGCAACTGCAGTAGCTCAGGAAACATAAAACATTCCCAGTAGCAAGGACACTGGCCATGGATCTTGCCAGTCCTGCTTCAAAACTGGCCAAACTGAAACAAATTAATCCAGTCACAAGGCCACTACACAACCTTGCATGGAAGGTCCTGCTCCCACATCTTTCTGTTACAACAGCTTGGTGTCCTCTGCTGTAGCAGCCTCCCCTACAAAACACAGAGCAGCGCTGGTAGCAAGTCACCTATGACTCTCAGTCTCATAAGCCACAGTCCCCACAGCCAAACCCCATCATCTCCAGTCTGAACAAGAAACTTGAGGAGGCATCCATCTGACAGAGTCTCAGCATGTCTGCAACAAAGGTGTCCTCATGTCCTCATCTAGGACATGCCAGAACTGGCATGTCCTAGATGCTGCCTCCATCAGCCCTGCTACAGGAAAGGAAACTCCTTCAGTTGCCTGGCTGACACGTTTTAATTCTGCACTCTGCCACCTCAGCTTCCCAGCCTTTGGTTCCTTCTGATACCACCATCCTCTTCCTAACTCCTCATCAGCCATTCCCATTTAATACTTTTTTCAGGCTTGTAAGTGAACATTGTGAAGATTTTTTTTTTCAGTCCCTGTAAGTCTGTAACTGTGATGTATCAGCAGTTCTGATCATAAGCTTTAACCTTCATCCTGCTAAAATGCGTCCAAAGCCTCAGCTATATCTGCCTGTTACAGAGAGCTGCTCGAGTTTCGGTTAAATATCCTCCCAGGTGTCTGCCGAGTTTCGTGATGAGTGTTGGCACAAAAGAGGAGCAGTGTCATTAAAGTATCGTGCTGCTAAAACAGGAACTTTAGTTCTAGCGATTCTTTTTTTTTTTTTAAACACAAACAAGGACGTTTGCTGCTTGTCACTGACAGCTTCATGATTTTGCCGTCTAATTAACTCACCGTTAAAGTGGAGGTTGCTGCCCTCTTGCTTTCTAACTGAGGATAGCAAAACCCTCACCTGAATTACGAAAGGCTTCAGGAGCTGCCCAGACACCGGATGTGCAATTGCTGCGATTTAAAACTTGTTGTAAGAGAAATGTTGTGCTGTAGTTATGCAAAGACGTTTATGCTTTAACTGTTTGGTTCACGGATTTAAAAATTTTGTTCCTTTTTTTTTTTTTTTTTTTAAAGTCACTGTCCTCTGAAATTATCATTGGTTTGGAGAAGAAAAAAAAATAGCAGTATGGTGGGGTACTGAGGGCATAGGTTTCTAAAGCTGCTCTCCCAGTGTTGCTGCTGAGGGGTGTGTCACCAGCAGGTCCAGGTGACACACAGCAGGTCTTGCTGGGTCTCGCCGGGCAGTGAGGTGGCCCAGCCCCCAGAGCAGCACTCAGCATGGCGAGGAGGAGCAGCAAGAAAGGTGTGGGGTGCTGCTCTGCAGGTGTCATTCCCCTCTGGGGAAGCATTGGCAGGATGTGCCCGGGGGGTGGCCCACCACAGGAAAGGCACAAGGGACCCAGTCCCCTGTGGGGGAAAATTTGGCATGGGGAGTTCAGCTCTCTGAAACCTGCAAAGGGACATGGGGCAGCCCAAGGCAGAGCCCTGCAGCTGTGGTGCTGGGCTTGAGGTGAGCTCAGAGAACAATGTTTCATGCAGCCTGAGGAGGGGAAGGTCAAGGCATTTGGAACCATGAGGGCCAAACTACAGCACTCAGCAGTGGGGAACTAAGCCTACCACTGCTCCAGGGCCAGCCCCAGGGTTGCTGAGAGTTGGGCAGCCTCCGTGGCAAAGGTCTGCCTGCCTTCAGGGAATTGTCACAGTGCTCCTACCAAGTAGGAGCCTGAAATTCATGTCACAGCATGGCTAGAGGCCAGGCCCCAGAGCACTCTGCACAGGTGTTGGTGGTGGACAGTGATGGCACAACCCCAGCCAGACACCACTGGCTTGGCCTGGACAAAAGTGGCGAGAAAAGTCCTCAAAAAGCCTGAGAGCACAAACACAGAGAAGTTGCTGGGACAGGGTCTGCATGATCTGCGGACAAGGTCCCAAAGAGCTTGGCTCAAGGGGGCCCTGAGGTGGAAGGACCTGCAGAACAAATCTCTCCTGTGCAGCTGGATGGCTTGGTCCTTCTGAGCACGTCTCTCTTCCCTGGCCTATTCCTCCGAGCCCTCCATTCCTCACACAGGCATGCCAGCTCCTCTGGCTTCCTCCCTTATCCTGCCATTTACACCCTCGTGCCCACCTCAGCTTTGTAGCCTCTGGCTCTGCAGTCATCACCACCTGCCTCCTAACTTCCTCAAATTTCTGCCTGGGTTCCTCAAAAACAGATGCTGCTACAGCCATGGTCCGGACACAAGTAGTGACCCCTGCCCCTGAGAAGCAGATACATCCTGCAGTCCCAAGGCTGCCTGCCCCTGTTAGGGCACCTGCCCACTCCATCAGCACTAGCTGGGAAAGCACAACAGGCACTGCCATAGCAAAGGGCCCTTTGTGGAGGAGCTGCAGAAGGTTATAAGGCAGTGCTATCAGCCATCAACAAAACACTGTGGTTTCAGGCACTAAAGCTTGGACAGCTGCTGCTCTAATGAGTGCTCCAAGCACAGCCTCCTCTCCTAGTCTGGCACCCCAACCCCAAGGCACACAGGACTCACGCAGGTGACTGGGACAGGACGTGCCTGCTTTCTGTGAGTCTTCCAGAAAGAGCAGGCACCACGGCAGGATTAAGCTGTCGCGCTGCTCCGTGCCACTTCACTGCTATGCCACCGTGGGAGCAGCATGCCACTGCCTTTT
>JAWWES010000094.1:25751171-25761277 GCA_035583135.1 Lophotriccus pileatus | reverse complement strand
AAAAGGCAGTGGCATGCTGCTCCCACGGTGGCATAGCAGTGAAGTGGCACGGAGCAGCGCGACAGCTTAATCCTGCCATGGTGCCTGCTCTTTCTGGAAGACTCACAGAAAGCAGGCACGTCCTGTCCCAGTCACCTGCGTGAGCCCTGTGTGTGTCAGATGTCTGTTGTGCAGAGAAGAGAAGGGCCAAGCCACCCTGCTGTGACTTGGAAATGTGGGAGCAGGTGGGACCACAGACCTTCCCTTTTCCACATGTGTGCATATGAGTTGCAGTTTATTAAGTGGCACTTCCCTGAAAGGCAGAGGTCCTTTGTCCCAGATGGGCAGAGCAAAAACAGTGCTTACAGTTCTCTTTGAGTTAGTTACCGTAAGACCAGGTACTTGAAGATTCATAATGTGTGAAGTAAAATTAGGTAGACGTCAGCCCTATCCTGGTTGTTCTAATGGACTGTGCTACATCCTGTGTTGTTACCTTTGTTCGCCTCTGGGCTCCCATGTGCTGCTTTCACATAAGTGTTCTGCTTTTTTTTCTGGTGTCTGTTCCTGCCCAATTGTGAAGGAGAAGCTACAAAGTGAAGTCTGCTTTGGCCCAGATAGTTTTGGAGGAGAAGATATTTTGTGCTGTTGCAAAGGGTCCAAATGCTGTCCTGTTCGCTTGTTAGCTTCACAAAGAGAAGGGAGAGTTCAGGAAGGAGAGGATCATACTCTGTTTGAATGCAAGATTGTGTAGTGGCCTTATGACTGGATTAATTTGTTTCAACTTGACCAGTTTGAAGCAGGATGAGCAAGATCCATGGCCAGTGTTCTTGCTGCTGTGGACGTTTTGTGACTCCTGAGCTACTGCAGTTGCTTGTGCTTTGGGAATTGCAGGAGGGAAAGCTTCTTTGTGCCAGCACGTTCTGACCTCAAAGCAGTGTGCAAATGGGTGGAACTGTGAGCGGCATCCTCAGAAATCCTGGGCTCACAGCAGGCTCAGGTAGCTGGCACAGATTTGAGGCTGCTGTTCCAGCAGTGGTGCCGGGACTTGCCTGTGAGAGTTGCTGAGCATTCACAGCACGTGTTGACTGAAACAAGTCCTGACGGTGACAGACGTGTCTGCCTCGTTTCCCAGTTTGGAGTGAGCCACTGACCATCTGGGGTTTCTGGTTTTCTGGTACCCTCCCTGCCCCTCCGTTTACCCAAGTTGTAGTAAAGCAAATCTACACTCTTATGGTTGCACTTAAAGGTCTTTGTTTTCTCCTTTTCTGTTGAATACTGGTCCTGCTATGGCAGATCTGTGTTACTTGCCTTGACAGGATGTCCTGCCAGTGACAGACTTTGCCTGTTACCATGTAGTGAGGCCCCACAGTGAGACTAAAAGTGGCAGTTCCCTTTGTGACTGCCAAAGTCTCTATAGCACTTTGATATTTTTCTCAGAGATTTTCATGACTGTAGCATCTGCCACTATGTAGCATTGGGTGGTAGGGGAATGGGATGTGTGTCCTCCTCATTCTGTCACATTGACATGACAACAGGGAGTTGCTGAAAGTAGCTGCAGCTGTGGCAGGTTGTTTCCTGCTACCCTTCCAGGCCTTCTTGCAGATGCTGCTGCAGGGTGTGAGAGGCTGTCTTTATAGCACCAGGGACTTGGTCATGTCATGACTGTGTTGCCATGGACCTGCAAACCCGCAGAAGGTGGGAGACACCTTGCTGTTAAGGTTAACTGCAGAGATCCTTGAAGGTGGAAAACAGCAGCGTGGATGAGAACATGTTGAGATGCCTGTTGTGACCTCCTTACTGGAAGCAGCAGGAACCATTTGCTGCTGGCCACTGCTTGGCCCTGCTGCTGAGATAGCACTGTCCAAGGACCAAAGAGCAGATTGGGATGGCACAGGCCTTACCAAGATTCGGCAATTGGCAGGGAGGGGGCTTGGCTCCCCGTCACTGTGAGACACTGGTGTCTAGGAGTGAGATGTAGCTGGCTGCTCAGCTAGAGCCATGTGTGGGTGACTTCGCAGGGCTGCGTGGCTGGTCAGGTGTTTGGGAAGGGCCAGGCTGCTGGTGTGGCTAGAAAGCCCTCTTGCTGGGAGCAGATTTCTGGCAGCTGAGGAACATGAGGCCTTGCAGGCAGCTGAGTTATCCACATCTGCATGCTGGAGAGAAGTGTGTTGGTCCTGCCGCTGTCTGGCTGAGATCCATGTCATCGCTGGAGAGATAAGACCATCATGGTTTGTGTGAGCAAGAAGCACATCACAGGACTGGGCTCAAAGCTGATGTTAGCACCACTTCAGTCCATGGGAAGTTGTTGAACCACAGCAGAAAGCACAGGAAGACACCATGTGAAGTTTCTTAATACTGAGAGAATCCCAAATCCAATTAGGTTTCACAGGATACATAAGGGAATCATCGGTCTGTTCCAGGTTCCTTTCCGAGATGTTCCAGATGGCATGGCTTGAGAGGGGAACATCTGCCTTTTTCCTCACTGAAACCTTGCTGCAGTTCCTGCTGGCCTAGCCTGCACTTATGTCATCCATGTCACCTCATGTGGCTGAAGGTGATACAAGTGATGTGTGGCACTGAGGACCAGAACACAGCTATGGATTCCTGTTGGGAGACGGGTGGCAGGACAGTCTCCTTAGCTCCATGTAGCTAGTTCATGGGATTGTTTTGCTTTCTGACTAGTAATGGCAGTAGTCTCTTATGAGTCTGCTTTCATTAAGAGGACTTTTTTTAGCTTGGATGTCCAGCTTGGAGTTGTCCTTACTGGTACATATAAGTACAGAGAAGTGAGATCCTGGATTTCCTGTAGGGTCTGCATGGCCAGTCACAGCACACCTTGTAAGAAGAGACTGCTGCTGCTCTGTGTGGGCATCTGAGCTGCACTCAGAAAGTCAAGGGGAATTTTCCTGAGATGCAGGTGGAATGTTGGAAGAGTCTTTTCAGATGCCCAGCAAGTGCAAGGTGTGAGTGTGTGTTTTGATTTCATGTGGGCATCTTTGCTTTTGTGCTTTTTGAGTTTCACAAATGTGCTGCTGTCTAGCACTTCTGGGCATGACTCCTGTTTTGTTAATTGCTGTGCCAGGCAGTGGCTATCCTCACTGCTAATGCTGTGAGACATGACTCAGAACAGGAGTATTATTTTTGGTACAAATGACACCACGTAGTTGATCGGAGAGCAGTGGTTTCATCTCATGGGACAGCAAAAAGGCAAGGGAGACAAATTCATGTTAAATTTTTTAAGATGTCACTTTGAACATATGTGAGTGTGGGAGGCCTCTTTTGATTCATGGATCTGCTCTGGTTAAAAGTCAATTTGGTGGCATATAGAGCTCCTTGGTCTTGACTCCCTATTGCTACTAGTCTCAACATCATACTCAAACCACTGTTCTACCTTCTGAGAGTCCAGGTGAAACTGGTGTTTCTGCAGCAGGTGAAGTTTTTGTTTTGCTTCATGGTTGTCCCTGAACTCCAGATTCAGGCCAGTCTCCTTCCTGGCCCCTGGGCTGAGGTCATCTGCAAAGCCTGTCAAATGCACGTGCAGGGTCTGCTCTGATCTGGAGAGGCCTGGTTCACATCAACCTACTGTGTTTTGGTGGAGAGCTGTTTTGTTGCCACCCTGACTTCTCCACCACAGCTCTTTTTTGGGTATGTGACTTTGGGAAGTGCTTGGTCCTAGTCTTTGAACCCTCTTCTCTTGTATGTATTGTGCTTGCAGTGTATGTAATTATTTCACAGGTGATTGTTTCCAGGTCTTAGTGAGCTGCACATAGCTGTGACTCTTCAGTGTCAGGAGCTCATTTTGGTCATTTTACTTGGTCCCAGTAAAAGCTGCTGCTCTCTAAGGGACCTCAGAAGAACACCTGCAAGCATGATATTTGTGTACTTTCAGTGGGAGAGATCTTCAGAGAGAAATATGTTAAATGAGGTAGCAACAGCATCCCGAAAAAGACCATAAATGCCTGTGTGTTTCTCTGACTTATGAAACCAAATACTCTCAGGAAGCACATGGCAACCAAGCAGATTAACATAATCATGTCCAAGAGCCTTCCAGATAAATGACCACATAGTGAGACTGAATGTATCAAGTGTAAGACTGTCAACTGTTACTAGGTCTCAGTGCTTTCCTGTTGCTAATGTCTCTTTACTGTATGTTTTGCTTCTCACAATAATAAGGAAAATAAGAAAGACTAAAAACCACCTCTTGATCTGTCCTGCTACTGCTCATCAGGTTGCCTTCCAAGCAAGGACATTGTGAGTAATGATCTTGTGCAGAAGGCTTGGTAGAAGCGTGTGGAGTTTGTTTTATGTGTAGGTCTTATAAGCAGATGGAATGCTATTTAGAGACAGGAGAATGATTTTAAGCGATTTTCTTTGCCATTTTAGGTCTGAGAAGAGACTGACAGTCCCACCACGGTTTCAGAAAGAGTTGCAAGTTCACCTGTCCAGAAGCTCTTCCACAGAATCAAATGGTATGCCCATTAAGAAAATTGTTGTTGACTACTCATATTAGAATGGCTGTCATCTTAAGAAAAATCCGTCTTGGTACTTGTTTTGAATGAAATAGGTTTGGGTGAGAAACCAAGTCCTGTGAGTGAACCTTCTCACTCTCATTTCATTGTGCTGAGAAAATGTCTGTATTTGCTTGTGTGCGTCTAAATCTCCTGTGAAAAACATTGAGTAGTACATGTCAAAGCCAATCACAAACCTAGTGTGAGTAGCTTGGAAACAGGGGGAGTAAACTTCCCTGCCAGGTGAGGGATAGGGTAGAATAGTGAAATCCTGGCTTTCAGAAGTAGCACACTAATATATCTGTCCAGAAAATACCCTCCTGCCTGTCTAATTCACTACAGTTCTGCAGTTGATGGGCTTGCCAAACGATGGTTGTTTTCTTTGAGACTTGTGAGGGTGATTTGTGAAGCTTCAGGACTGGTAGCGAACACGCTCTGTCAAAGGGAAGAGAGGAGCAGAGATGAGGGAGCAGGCAAGCTAGTGATGTGAATCTCCCCCTGGAATAATGACTCCCTTACTCCTACACACAGTGTATGAAACTGTCCCAGAGCACGTGGACAGTTGTTGTGTCTTTCGCTGCTTCTTTGGAGGGCTTCCTTTGATGCAGTAGCACAGAAAGGCTGTGCTGGATGGAGACTTTTCGTCAGGACATATCTTGGAACTAAAGGCAAATTGGTCTGACTTGTATGCCTGTCTGAATGTAGAAGAATGTTCTGGGTTGTTTTGTCTTTGTTGTGTGTGTATTCATAAAGAAATTATCTTGTGCCCCGCTTGGGATTTTGCCTTAGTGCAGCATCTCAGGTAGAGTGGGGCTGAGGGTCCTACATCCTACATTCCAGAATTCCTTCAGAAGTAAAATTTAACAACATCTTATGGAAATAACTACAGTGATGGAAAGTGCAGCTTTAGGTCTGTTACTAAACGTCTGAAATTTCCATAGCTCTTTCTAATAGAAAGTCACTGAACCAGCCGTGCTGGACAGGAGAGCCACATTTTAGAGTTGGTGTTATGGTGGCAGTTATGGTGTTTAATTTTTAAGTAAGGAGGTAATAATCTGTATTTCTCTCTGCTGACAAGCCTGTGTCTACTTCAAGGCTGTATTTTTTTTTAACAGATAACTTAAATACATCCACTGCAGAGACACATACTGTTGCCTCTGGCTCTTCTGCTACTGATGTCAGTGAACTTCAGAGTCGCATTAAGGAGCTTCTGAGCAAGTACAGCAGTGGTGTCAAGATGTCAAAGGTGCCACATATCTATCAGGAAATGTTCTGGGAGGATCTTAGCACAGAAGTGCTCCATCAGCTTGAGAACTGGCCCCATGTGTGCACAGTAAGTACTGAATGTCATTTTTGTGGAAGGTGCCAATGCCCTACAGATTTCTGAGTGTTCATTTTCCAGATGCTATTTTATGTATGCCTACATTTTCTTTCATGGTCTGTAGCTGTGACAAAAAAAAACCACAAAAAAACCCCCAAACCTCCCACCCCCCAAATTGTAACAATGCCTTTGAAACCCAGAAAATCACTGTTGAGTGGACTAACATTGTTATGGAGAAGGAAGGTCAGCCTCTGTGGTGTCCTGGAGCAGGTGCCTGGTGTTGCTGAATTGCCACCTTTAACTGACTCCAGTAGTCATAACCCAAACAGCTGATAACACGTGCTCTCCATGCCATGTGTTTTGTTGTTTTTTTCCCTGTTGCGTTCTGCACTTTTCCCTGTTGGTGAGTTTATCTCCTCTTAAAGCTATAAACTATCAGCAGGTCCTGTGTGAACAGTCTGAAGTCTATCTGTGTTTTTCTGCAGACTTTTCCACAGGTCTTTCTCACATCCTAAGCCAAGGTTATGGAATTTTGCTGCCTGAGTTGGGCTTATGATACAATAATAGGTGAAATTCAAGTGTGATCATGCTGGGGGAAGAGATTACAGCTCAGTCCCTTCCTGCCCTGCTCCTGATGTTTATGTCTTGATCACCAAGGGTGTCCTTGTCCTTCATATTAGGAACTGATATCAGGATGAGTATCCACTTACAGGTCTGCTGAGTGAGTTGCCATCACCATTGGCTTGAGGGTCTTCAACTGCTGTACTTTTATCTCTCATTCTGCATTTATGGCGCTGTGCAGCTTTGCATCAAAGCTTTGGCTAGCTTTACTTTAACAGGCCAGTCATATCTATGAACACTTTCCACTTCTTCAGCATCTTTCGAGCTGTGGCACCAGAAGAGTATTGAAGTAATGACAGTATTTGTCTGCTTGAAGTGACTTTTCATGTATGTCCTGCTAAGATTTTCGTAGGCGATAACTTTAAATGCCAAAAAAAAGAAAGGTTTAACTGAGGTTAAACAATTGCTCTTCAGGAATAGCACCATTTGCATGCATGTATGGTATTCCCTCAGATATGTGTTTGTGACACTTTATCACAAACACCAGTAACATATGCAGTCAGCAGCATTTGGTTTGATTGTTGATTGGTTCCTGTGTAATCCATGGAGCAAGCTCTTACATCTTGACTTACTTAATTCATGAAGCAAATTTTAGTCTTTTTTTGTAGCTAATGTTTCAGTCAATCCTGTTCATCCAGGATCTTTGCTCTGTGTTCATTATCCATTTGCTTGTTATCTATTGGGTCTATATCTTCTCTCTAGCAAGCAAATAAAGTCATTTTATCGTAAATTGGCAGTAATTAAATCTGTGGAAATGTAATACAATGGGTACAGTACAACAGCAGTCAGAACTATCAAGTTATCTTGGCACAGTCGGTCTTATTGTAGAGAACTGTTAATGAGCCTGTAAAGCCTGTCTCAGTTTACTGACTTATGAGATCACAGTCATGGCTCAAGCATGGAGAAATTTGAGCTGGGGCTTCTCATATGAAGCTACTGTGCATCTCTTAAATATATTCAGCATTTATTCCTGATGCAACCCATATTGTCTGCAGGTGTACAGTGCTGTAGAAACTTTGAAATGCCAGAGGACAGACTGTGCTGTCTCCACTATCAGTAAAGATGCTTCCATGACTAATTTCTGAATTATTTCTGCCTTGTGGTTACTTACACTGGGAGTGTTTGCCAGGCTCAGAACAGAAAAAAAAAACCTGATGTTTCTCTCAATATTTTCTTAAAGAGACAGCATATACTCTTCTTTATGACACGCTGATCAGTAGTAGCATAGTTACAAACCATCAGGCAATAGACCTTGTAATACATTTTCTACCTCTTCAAGCTTCTAATTTGAGGACTCTGCTTTGGACAGTATTATTTCTGAATAACTCATATCCCTAAACTTCTGTTTGAAAGGAAGGAATTTTTTCTAGGAAGTGATCATTTCTGTTTTAGGTTACAACCACCATTAATGGACATTTTTCCTATCTAGTGAGCTGAAGTCTCCAAAAGTCAGTATAGTTGGCTGCACTAAAGTTGCAGATTGATGATGTTGTTTTCAACCTTCAGCTTTTAGGGAAGAGGACATATTCGATCTATGGAGCCTGACTTTGTGTTGGTCTGTTATCTCCCTTCTTTAGGACAGCTTGCTTGAGCATCTTACTTGTAGCAACGTATTTTGCACAGCTAAATGCAAAAGTACAAAGGAATTAAGTAGTGGCAAGGACTCCCAGATTGTAGCCAAGCCTTCATGGGCAATGGGGCTGAGAATAAATATGCTCACCACTGTTATATAATAACTCAAAAATCTTCGCTGTCTAGACAGGCTTCAGTCAGGAGAAGAATCTGCTTCAACAGCTATGTCAGTCAGATCCATGGTGTTGCTGAATTGTTTGCTTTCACCTCCAGCAGGACTAGTGCTTTGAAAAAAGTCATGACTGGCAGTGACCCTCCCACCTTCATCTTTGTATATCAGAATCTTACACCTTTCTGTTTGATTAATTACTTTGCATTGCATATTTAAGCAGATAGTGGTCCATAATTTAGACATTCTAGCCTGTCTTTTCTTATCTTTCTACATATTTTTCTCAAAGGTCTTTCTCAGAACTTAGCAGTTTTCTACAAATTCTGACCCAAAGTTATATAGCTTTGCTGTGTTTGGGCTCTGCCCTGAATCCTTGGGATGCAGACAACTGAATCCCTGAGGGAGAGAGAACATTACAGCAGAGGTGTGGGAGGGATGTAGACCATGTGTATTAAAAAGTTCTCTTTTTTTTGTAAGTCACAGCCCAAAAAGTAATAATAAATTTACTGTACTGGTGGTACCAAATTACTGATGGTTCCCTTTGTAATCTAAATATAAATGTCCTCATTGAGTGCTATTTGTGTTTAAAAGACTTTTTCCTTGCACATTCTCAGCTCTCCTCAGTTACTTGAACTGAGTGATTTAGAAGATGGTGATCCACGTATGGCAGTGCAAGAGAGGACTAAACTCTTAGGTATTTTCTCAAAACATTTACTTGAATTTCCAGAGTTCTTTTGCAAGAGCTTTTGGAGAATTAGGCAGTGCTAGGACATTAGGGAAGGTCCTTGTGTGGATGTTTGATTGGTTAAAGGACTAGAAATGGAACAAGGCAGAAATGATTGACCTTCAAAAAGGCAGGAAGTCATGTTGGGATTCCACAGAGGCAACACTTGGAAACAGGCCAGTCAGGATTGTAGTAAGTGAGAAGGTAAAGAGTGCAAATAAAAGTTGAGCTGGATAATAATACAGGATTAGTCAGGCTTATGAAGACCAGGGCTCTCTGAAGAACTATGTAACCTCCTAACAACAGGTTACTGGCCCATAAAATTTCAAGTGAGACTTAATTACAGCTGTGGACAGACTCACGTTAAAAAAATGTGGGGGTTTTTTGTGAGGGTTGTTAAGCTTTGGAAAAGAGATCTTGGCATTTATGCAAGTATTGGCTCAGTACAGAAAAATGCAAGTGATAAGTTCTTGAAAATAAATAGAAAAGAAGTACTTTGGTTGCAAAGGATCTATCAGTGATCATCTAGTCCAGTTGTCTGACCACTTCAGGAATGACCAAAAGTTAAAATATTTCATTAAGGACATAGTCCAAATGCCTTTTGAACACTGATAGGCTTGGGGCATCAACCACCTCTCTAGGAAGCCTGTTCCAGTGTTTGTCCGCCTCTTGGTAAACAAATGCTTTGAGCATCAGTCCTAGAGCCAGGTATTTACCTCTTGGGTTCATATATTCTTTCCAGAACCTCTCTTCATTATTGGGAAGATTGAGGAAAATACTGCCTGTGCTTCTGAATTTTTAAACATTCTTCCCAGGGCTCTGAAATACGTTTTGTTCAACCTTAAACTTTTTGTTGCAATGTATTTGGTACTCACATGAAAGTGCAGGAGTGGATAAGAATCCAAAAGCTATACTAAGCTATTCAGTTGTCTGGTGACATCTCATCTAGATTTGGGCCCCAGGGGCCCCAGGCAGCAAACTTCCCTGTGAAGACTTCCCTGTTCTCATGAACAGAGAACAAAATAGCAGACACTGTACCAGTGGGGAGATCTATTTTGTAAGCACATATCAGAATCGAATGTGCTCCTCCTCCCATCTCCACCCAAAAAATACACAAAAATTGACTAAGGGATCATGTTGTGGGAGGAGCTACCGAATACACTGACCAACTTCACAGAAGTGAATATCCACAGTGCTTCAAACTTTATTAAA
>JAWWES010000094.1:25722025-25747362 GCA_035583135.1 Lophotriccus pileatus | reverse complement strand
CAATATTTAGTTGGTTTTAAGTCTGCTTAGAGAAGCATGGATGTGAGTTGTAGTTTTAGCGACCTGCTCTGGGTCAGGTGTGTCAGCAGCAAAGGAAAGGGGAGTGTTGCTGACCTTTGTCATGGTCCAGCCATAAAATAGTTGTCATTTAGTGTTAAAAGCTTTCCCTCCTGTCCGGTTACTTTTGCTATACTGAGGCTGTAAGTCGCTATCTGTCTATTCAAAGGGCTGCCCCAACACTTGTTCCAAGGAGGGGCAGGATGTTTAATGCCGTGTTGTTTACGTGCACAGAGTGGAGTAATCCTATGATCTTCCAAGGGGATCTGCTGACACGTCAAACACTGCCTCAACAGCTCCCCACCTGCTGCACTGAACTAAAATTATGGGCTCCTTTTACAATACAGATTATTTCTTGTCTTTATAAAAGTGCAACACACCCTGACCCCATTCTTTGCAGGAATGCCCTAATTCCCAAGCAATGGGGTCAGGATGATTTAAAGGTGAAGCATTTTGTGTGGTGCTCTGGAAGAGCAAATTAGCCATTGACTTCTGGAGGGCTAAATCAGATTTGGCTTCGGATCACAGTTAAGGAAAGAGCTTAATGCTCAGATGAGTAAGGAATAACGATGGATGAGTGTTGACGTGGGTTAATGTGATTCCCTTTTCCCTATTGTCTGATTGCCAGATCGGCTTCGTTCTGGACTCTGCTCCCGTGTTTGAAAGACCAGCAAACGCTTTGGCATGGACAGAGCCTGTGCTGGAGTCTTCTCTGAGGGGGGGTGGTGATTACAAGCAGTGGGTACAGCAACCCTGCTGTGGTGGTGATCAGGAGAGGAAACACCCACCCACTGCACGGATTTACCAACTTTCCAAGTTTTTTACCTTTATTTGTATAAGTACTTGTAAAGCAAAATGGTCTGCCTGGAAAACAAGGTGGTTGTTTAGGTTTTGGACACTGATTAACAATTCCTACGTTTATCAAACCCCCTCGAAAATCATTCCTAATAAACCTATTTAATGATCAGGCCAGAGCTTATGATTCAGAATGATTGCCGTAGGTTATTTGTAGGATTGAATGTATAGTAGCATTGGTTTTCTAGGAGTGTCACATAAGATTTCCTCACTTTTCCAAGGCTTCATTTTCCCTAGTTTAAAGTACTGATATAGTGATACTTGTGTTGTTTCTCAGTGGTGGCATCCGGGACTGTCAGTGGCAATGATCTAAAATTCTCAGGTCAGTGTGAGTGAACTACAGTGGGATAACAGTGTTGTGGGAGGAGCTACCGAATACACTGACCAACTTCACAGAAGTGAATATCCACAGTGCTTCAAACTTTATTCAAGAGATACATCCTTATATACACCTTTTCAGGGTAGAATACATCATTTTTCTGCAAAGGCATTGGCCCAAGGGGGCACCTGCTAATTCCTTTCTATTGGTCCTTAAAGTTCAAAACTGCACGCATATTCAGATAGCTCACAGCTTAGCAGACAAACAGCAGGTGTTGTTATCATTCTTTTGTTTATACACACTGTTCATTCCTATGAACCGTTCAAGGTTTCCCGGTCTGTGCTTTTTCTGTGGGAAAAACAGATTGTGCACTAAAGGAGGCCTGTATTATAATTCAAAATTCTCCCAACAGGATCAAGCAGAGTGGAAAGGTGATTCAAAAGGGTGACAGGTAAACCTCAGTATTCACTTCTATACAAGCAAAAACTGAGTTAAACGATTTAAGTGGGGAAAGATGGAGGTATGGGCTATAATGTAATAAGAGACTTGAAGAAGGTACATGGGGAATGTTAATCATCATGAATTCAAAAGCAACTGAGTACATGCAGTGGTGATCTCTGGCCTTAGTTGTCATGAACTACTTCATTCCAAAGAAACTGTCTCCAATAGTGCCTGAACTATGGAGTATCCAGATTGGGAGGAGGAGGTATCCCTACAACCATCCTGTCCCTTATGCTTTTTCCTGAGCACCTGCTGTTGTCAAATGGGATGTTAGGCTAGGAATATCTTTATTCTGACCCAGTACAGTTCCAGTGCACTAAATCAGTCTGTCTCTATGTAATTATCTTAGAGTTGTAGAGTTGTTTGGGTTGGAAGGAACCTTTAAAGGCTGTCTAGTTCCAACCCCCCTGCAATAAGCAGAGACATGTTCAACTAGATCAGGTTTCTCAGAGTCCACCCTGGCCTTGAACACTTCCAGGCATCAACCACCTGTCTGGGGAACCTGTGTCAATATTTCACTGCCCTTATTGTAAAAAATGTCTTCCTTATATGCAATGTAAATCTCTTCTCTTTTATTTTAAAGCCATTACCCGCTGTCCTATGGCAACAGGCCTTGCTGAAAATGTTTGTCACATCTTTCTTATGAGCTCCTATAGATACTGGACACCTGCTATAAACCTTCTCTTCTCCAGGCTGAACTACCCTAACTCTCTTAGCTTTTTAATTTCAGCCAGTCTTGGTGCTGGATTCTTTCTAGTAGTGGCCTCTTTCCATGCTTTTATATCAATCTGAGATGATGACAAAATATTTGCCAGGTGAAGCTGTCTTCTGTCATCTTTTTTTGCACTTGTCTTCCCAAATTTATTCTTGCAGTGAGAAAAGGAGATAGAGCAGATATTAAGCAGCCACCTGTGACAGAAAGAAGGGATGTATGCCTCTAGACTTGCCTTCTTTTAATAGTGGCTGCCTTAGTCTTTCTGTCAGTTTTCTGAAGGAGTTGGTAGAAGAATAAGACTGCCATTCTGAATTTGGAAGTTCCACTTGTGCTGGAAGAGATATATTCAGCACTTTGAGAGCAAAGATGTTGTTCTTTCTCCTAAAATATCCTATTGGCCCTGGCTACATAGCAGATTAACCATTAGTCTGTTGCCATCAGAGGATAGTTTCATCTCCAGTAATCTACCATTTCTTATTCAGTTGTCTTACTGCATTTTAATAAGGATATGGCTAAAAAATATGAGGTTTTTAGCATGAGCATATTTGTTAGTGTGCTTAGGCACTGTATTGGCTGATACTGTGTGAAAAGGCTCCTCTGTCTGGAGAACTTTTGCCTGGATATTTGTTCTGAGGAGGAAGCTTTACACAGTAAAGCCAAGCCTAGTGTTCTTCACTTTATCTCTTGGATGTCTGGGATGGTGCTGGACAGGTCCCCCCTGTGATGTGCAGTGTAATGAAGTGGGAGGGCAAAGAGGATGGGGCAGAAGGGGGCAACCAAAAGACACTCCTGTACTTTACAGAGCTTGCCATTCTAGCCCTGAGCACTAGCTGAACCTTAACAGGGAATATCTTTACAATAGGGATACTTTAGTCTAACAAAAAAAAATAAAAAAAGTATACCCAATATGACTTAATTTTAACATTTCATTTAAGTACAGAAGAAATTACATAAACAGAATTGTGGAATCACTAAGGTTGGAACAGATACTGATCTCTTCTGTTTGATGACCTGTGATGGGAGCTGTGGGAATGGCATGAAGCTGTGTCAGGGGAGGTTTAGGTTGGGTATTAGGAAAAGATTCTTCCCCTAGAGGGTGTTTGAGTGCTGGAACAGGCTCCCCGGGGAAGTGCTCACAGCACCAAGCCTGGCAGCGTTCAAGGAGTGTTCTGACAATGCTTTCAGGCACATGGTGTGACTCCTGGAGATGGCCTATGCAAGGCTAAGAGTTGGACTTTGATGGTCCCTTCTAACTCAGGATATTCTATGACTGTGTGATTCTACTGATGTCAACCTGAGCTCATTTATCGTGTAGGAATCTGAAAGACCTTACAGAAGTAGCATTTTTAATGTCTCTAAAATGGTTTGCTCAGCCAGAATCTACAGCTTCTTCAAAACTGAACTTCAGTGCCTAGAAAACCTCAGAGCTATTATTGGAGATAAGAGGCTTAAAGATCTCTGAGGATCTTCTCTTCTTAGTCTTCTGCCAATCTTTAGTGTGTAAGGATTTATAGTTCTGTCAGCAAAAATTTGTTCAGCTCTGTTGCAGCCCTATATAAAGAGTGCTAGTCAAAAGAAAGAAGGCAGGAAGGTAGACTCTGCATCCAGCTTCTTCCAGGATGAACTGCCATACACACCAACCTTCTCAAACAAATTATTGTCCTGATAATGCCAAGTATTTTCTGGAGCTAAAAGTTTCCTTGGCTGGTCATTTAAACAAATTACTCAGTCCTGTGTGTGGACAAATGGGACATCCTTATCAATTCCTCTGTATCTAGGATGTCATTTTCTGCTGAGGTGGTGTGCCCCGATTTCTTTTTTCTGGGTCACTTGATATTCTTTGGTCTCTTGTCTTGTGTATCAGGGCTCTTGAAAGGCTTTGATAAGTTTCTGTTTGGTTGTATTTTTAACTGAGCTCCTGTGGTACAAGGGGCATAATAAAATTCCTCGTATCAGTGGACCTATATAGATGTAGGTTCTCTGTGTCGTGAATCATTGAAGGTGTCTTTGATCCTTCTGGACTGCACGGCCAGACATGTTTTGTCATCTCTTGTGTCAACCTGACTAGCAAGGTGCCTAAGACCTTGGTGAATGTACCTTTGTGATGATTTTAGATAGCACACATGCTGGTGTTCGTGGAAGTTGACCAAGACCTATTCCCAAGAACCGTTTCATCCTTTGCTTTGGCACCAGCCTAGACAACGTAATGCAGAGCAAGTGTATGGAAATCCACTTAATGTAGTGCATTTACTGATTCTCAACTCAGGTCATCACGTGGCAATTTCAGCTGAGTGTGATGAGGTGTACACAGGACAAAATACATGGTTCTAGACACAGAAAGGGCCATTTTAAAATTTTTGTCCATGTGCTGTAACTCAGTGTTTGTCTTGTTAGCGTTATCTTATGAGTTAGCTAGTAAGTGGCTTGTGTTGTTCTTCATATGTAGGATAATACCTGAAGCCTTGTTCACTATGCTTTCATTGTATGTTGGTAGGGCAGAACTGCAAAGAATTACTTTGGCAAGGTTTACGAAATTCTGATGGCATGGACATCAGTGGTGTGGAGGTAAACACTACTCCTGAGTAGAAGCAAGTAATTCAGCTGTTCCATGTTTTTTCATTGATCTGCTTCTGACAATTACTTTGAGAGTTGTTTCCTCTGAGGAAGGAACAATCAGAGTGGAGCTACATAAATCTTAATAACTTTCCTCATTGCTAGAGTTCTTCTTTCTTTGGGACCTGTGTAGAAACTCTAAGAGCTTTTGTTATCTCAATTTTACATAAATTCCTGTTAAATGATGGTTGGATCCATTTAGGTTGAAATTGCATAGTTTGAGGAGTTGTGAGTTTGTTGCCACAGTTCTCGAAAAGTGCTTTCAAGGCTGTGGCTTCAAAAACTATGTGAGATGCTTGTTCTTGAACTTAGCAAAGGCTAGAGACATAGGGACTGGCAAAACATCTGTCTGGTTCTGGAGGAGGCTGTGAGCATGGTTTAAAAGAGCCTAATCAATTTTGTTATGAAATTTATTATGATCCAGACATTTCTTCCTTAATTTCAGAACTTTTGTACTGAAAAATAATCCCCTGAGAATGACAGCAGATGGTCTGCCTGACAGTACTGCCTGGCAAGAGTCCCCTTGTTTCTTAAGTATAGAATCAAATCCCATCTCCCTTTTGTTTATGATATGCTTACCTGTGTGAAAGATTGTGGGGGGTAATGTGCAAAAGACCGAAGTTCGTGGAGTGCATCATTGTCTTCTGGTCCTCCTGGGAGAAAAGAGAGATTGTACTTCTTTGGAAGCAAGTTCCAGCTGTATTGTATAGATCAGGTATTTGCCCTGTACATATGTGTTTGGTACCCTTCAAAACAGAGGAGGAAGCATTACAAGAAATACTGCCCTGTAGTAACTGCCTCAAGCTTAGTTCCCTCTGGATGTCCACTTCAAAGTCTGTGTAAAATTCATGTCATAAAAGTGTAATTGGCAAAATTATTTAGACTTAGAGATAAAGCTGATTATTGGCTCTATCTTTTTGTTTTACAAGGTGGAGAAAATACACAGGGGTGATCAAGTGGAGGAACACCTTTATCCTGCAAAGAAAATACCACCGGTAGCAAAAAGTGACACTGATCAAGAAAAGGCATCTCGGAATGTTACTTCTTCAAAAGCAGACCCTTCCTTAAAACAGAATGTGGATACCACATCTGCATCACTGAGCAGCGACCTGAAGCAGAAAGTTGTTGGCATCTTGCTGAAATATTCCAATGGTCTTTGGGCTCATGCGCTTCCCAAAGTGTACCAAGACACTTACCAAGTAAAATTTCCAGAAGACGTTCTCAATAATCTGGAGTTGCTCTCAGATGTGTGCACGGTGGATTATGTCTCTGAAGTCCCCAGAAGGGCCATCCTCTATGCTAAACCCCAAAGATGCACCGATGAAAATCTGAATGTCAGTGAGAAAGTCCAGAGTCATGATGGTGTGAAGGCCACAGCTGAACAGCAGGATGAAGAATCCAAGGATGAGTATCCAGAGAACATAACTGTTCCTTCTCTAATCATTCCGTCGGAAGGATCTGCGTCCATTGTGGTATTAGAACTGAAAAACACTAATGAAGTCCTAATTAGGCAAGTTTGTGTTTTGGACTCTATCTTTTTTGCTTTATTTATAAATCCACATAGCAATATTGTGCAGGTGTACCAAAAAGGAATTGATGAAGAGGAGGTTTCAGGGCTTTATTATTTACTTAATTTTCTAATGAAACTTAGGAATCCCTTTGTTTGTGTGCTTAAATGGAAATTTTCCAAAACTTTTTCTGTCCTGAACTAATTTCTTCTTTCACTAACTTATATGAAATCAAGGCAGATTTGACTTGCCATTGCAAGACTTTTTAGAATAACCCAATTACAACAGATAATAGTATTCAGATGTTGCTGTTGTTCGTACTAAAATATTTTTTACTTCTGTAACTGACTTAGTAGTAACTAGATGTGACTTGAGTATGCTGAGATTCCACTTTGATTTTCACTTTGGAAACAGATGAGCTTTCATCCAACAATAAACTATTAGTGCTTCTTGATTTGGTTGCTGATCAGTCCAGCCTTAGAGTACAGTATAAGAAGTGGATTGTGATGGCTGTCTTAGGTATATGCTGTTGAACTGTTCCAGCATATACCATAATGAACTTTGTATACTTCATCGTTGGGATAAAAGACTAGAAATCCTAGCAGTTCTTTAAAACTTTAAAAAAAAAACAAACCCTGAAAAAAGTCAAACCCTGAGCATTTTTACAGAGGATATTTCACTTTTAAAACTGTGTTAAATTGACCCCAATTTTAAAACGTTTAGGGGTCACTTCAAGAGGATGAATTGAGCGACTGTTTGGTAATATACTACAGGGACAGGTCTCTGTTCTTTCCCACTAATTTCTGCAGTTTCCACTTTCATTAATAGTTTCAGTAATTCTCAGGTGAGGATGGAATTAAATATGTGTGCAGTTTCCGTAGAGATCCTATTACCCCATTCCTCATTGCTGTTTGACAGTATTCAACACACTGGGCTTATAGCTGAAATCTAGATATCCTTTTTCTCTTTAGCTCTCAGTAATGTCTTAAACTTCAAGTGTCACTCCACTGTTTGAGTTCCTTGAAGTAGTGGAATCTCAAGGCTGATAATCTGTAGCAAAGATCCCCTTACTTGGGGGTTACAAGAGTAATTTCCATTTTAGAATGTAGCCATCTTTGTTTGAGTAGCTGTTACCATTCCTATATTGTGCTTTTTCTCAGATAATCTTCTATGTGCGTTGCTTATACATTTATTTTGTATCCTGGTCTCACCACAAAGCATGCTTTAAGGCAAGCTTCTTCATCTCTCAAAAAGATTTGTACTATATCCAGCTGAACAAGTCAATCATTTTAGCAAAGGAGATGCAATTGGAACTTGTGAGTGAGCCTCAGCTTAAAAAAAGAAATCACAGAAGGAAGAAAGAGAGGCTTTATGTTTTAGGTTGTTCCTGAGAGATCACTTTGAAATTAGTCCAAAACATGAAAGATAATGACAATGAATAGTGTCAGGAAAGACAGCCCATTTGAGACATAACTATTCTGTTCATAGAAATACAGAAACAGACACAGTGTGTATGTTTTGCATTGGGAAGAACAGGAACAAATTACATCTCTTACTTCCAGCTTTCTATGCAGGTAGAACTTAAAGCTGCAAAACTTTTTCCTCCTCCCTGTATACCTTTTAATTCTGGTGACATTGATAACTTGCTGCACACTTCTTAGCTTTCTAATCTGTTATTTCAAGCATGTTTCCACTAATTATTTGGGAGAATACTGTATGACACTGATCAGCTGAGAGTGATTACATTACAATTTCTCTACAAAGCAGCAATTTCCAAATTGTGGACCATGTTTCTTGGATAATATTGAAGTTTCTGAATTTGTCAGCTCTGTGCAGGTAGATGATGAAAATTAGCAATCTCTTGGCCCTAGGTTCAGAAATTACTACTTAGGGTTGTGGGCAAGGTCAGTTATCTCGATACAATGCAACTAGCTCTGAAGGGAATAGTTTTTTTGCCATGACAAGGAAATGTTCATGTGGACGTACAGGAAGGAAACAGTGCATGGGCTCATCTGCCCTTACATGTCCTACCAGTCCCTTTCTGCTCATCTGCACAAGGACTGTGTAGGGGCTTTTGGTTGATGTTGGTTTTTGTAGGACCAATAAAATCAAGATTCCTCTTTCAGTCTTGGGGAGGGAGCAATATCCTTTTTGTGTAGAAGGAATTGCATTGTGTTTCACTGTGAGAGCATACCCCTCTGTTCCTTTCACAGTGGAGCAGCAAGCATTACTGGACATGTCAGTTGGTTCCAGTTGAGACAAAGAATGATGCTGAATGCACACTTGTAGTGCCTGGCTACCTGCACATAGATTAGCCTCTCTCTACTTTTTTTGAGGTAGCTTTACAGGATTCTTTTCTAAAAAAATCTGAAAAATAATTTTTCAATTGTCTTTGAACAGGCAAAAACTTCTTCAGTATGATACTCATCAATCACTAGAAAACAGTGAGTGAGACAGGAAAGTTTGAGAGAATCTTCTGCTTTCTGTTGAGCTACTCCCGCTGTCTGTTAGGTATCCTGATGAAATAAATGTTAAAGAAACTTTCAAATAGCACATACATGACTGTCACCCCACTTTATCTCCATTTTGAAGGAGATGAACATTGTTTCGTAGAAACAAAAAGGCTGTCATCCTGAAAAGTGTGAGGCTGTCTTTAGGAAAATGAAGGTTTCCCTGGAATGTTATCAGATTTAATTTAATCTTAATAAAGTTGCCATAGTATATCCTTGTACAATATATACACTAATTTTGGGTATGCAGCAAACCTTCACAATAAACTTAGGTGTTTTTAGGATGATGATCTAAACTATGTTGTAGAATTTGCAGTATCAATGATGATATGAACATGCTGAAACGGTATCTGCTAAATATAAATTTGTAAGTTTTCTTTTTCCTACTCTAACCTGATGTGTTTCTGAAGCCTTCAGAACTTCCTATTTGGAGCTTTCAGAAAGTTTATATGCTTCAAATGAGGTACAAACTGCTTCAGTAGGAAACATTAGGTCAGCAACTTAATGCTGATTGATCTGAAGGGGGGAGAGTAAACAGCACATGGTTTAATAGCTGATTTTAAAAAATATTTTAGATGTGTTGTTTTGCATCAACATTAGTGAAAATCAGATTAAGACAATGTTTGTTAATGACAGAGTAACTTTCTTTTTCTATAGCCCTTTTAGTGGGAAAAGAGTTTGAATACTAGTGTGCTTAGAAAATGTATGCATCCATAATTTACTCATATGTTCATATATGCATCTAAATGTTCTTATGTTTTTTAGGCAGCTTTTTTGAAGTTACATCCTAACTCTTGTGTTGTTTCTGTTTTGGGTGGGTTTTTTTGAAAATATTGTAGGTATGTGGGCAAAGATTACTCTTCTGCCCAGGAAAAAATGGAAGGTGAGATGAAAGCGTACTACAGTCAGAATAGTACAGCGTCACCAGCTCAGTCTCTGAGTGTTGGGCAACTTGTTGCAGTACATGCTGAAGAAAATGCCTGGGCGCGTGCTCGGGTAATTTCTCTAGAGGACAACAGAATAAAGGCAAGTAATTACCTCTTCTTGGACTTGAAGAAAGAATTGAAACAATCTTACCTCTTAAATACCTGGTTAATTCTTAAATATGCTACACTAGCATTCTCTCTTTTCTTGCCCTGAACTGCTTCTGTCTTCACCTGTGTGAGAAATTAAGAGCTTTCTAAAGTTAAGTGATGGCCAGAATTAAATGGTCTATCAGTTTTTTTTCCATAAATAATTTGAGTTTGGGGGTTTTGACTTTTATATGGGGCTGGGCCCTATAGCACTTAGGGACTGAAAATGTACCTCTGATAGGAGGAACACTGTATTACCACTATTTGAGGTGGGATAGAGGAAGGGAAAAGACAGAATTCACTTGCTGTTAGAGCTTTTTGAAGTCTTGTACTGAAGTATTTGTAACATGCACTAAATAGCAAAAAAATGAGAAGGTTATATTTTCCCTTTCCAGGCAGATCTGGTATTCTGGGAGTTATTTGTAGTACGCATTTTAGTTAAACCCCACTGAGATTATTTGACTCCTCTGTTAAACTTTCCCTGGGCCAAGCAGGCTCTTCTTGCTATCTGCAGTGAAATTAGAACATATGTTAGAATTTTAAAAGAAGTTTAAAACTTGTCAATTATTTGTTGCCTCATCAAACACTGATTATACCCTTTAAAATTTTTTTTTGTTTCTTCCACCAGTTAGGTGACTTTTTATCCAGGTCTTCTTAACGTAATTATAAAGTTGAACCATTTCATAAATGCTTAAATAGCGCATGTGTTAGAACTGAGGATTTTCTGAAAGTTAATATGATGCCCTTCAGCTGGAGCTTGTCAGTGCCAGAACTTGATTTTGAAAGACTGTTTGGTTTTGAGAAGTGGCAAGGACATAGGTGCCATGCTTGCCCCTAATTTCTCCCTAGCTAAAGCTACCAGCCAAAAGAAGGCTGTTGCTTTATTGAAGCCTTTGCTGATTATCCTCTGACACAGCATTCAGACCTCCTTTCAGTATTTGGTAAGCAGACGTTTTGCATGATAGAGTTTAGAAAAAAAGTTGTAGAAAGTCCTGTAAAGCCTTCTTTCTCTTACTTTAGCTCCAGTTATTTGCTGCCAATTAGCAGTTTCCATAATGGTTTCCTGCACTGACTGTGGTATATGTGTCAAAGTTAAGACAAGCATTAATCAAAATGATTCTCATAATGCTGTAAAAACAGTAGACAAAGATTATAATGTTACCTAAGTGTTATGTGACTTTCCAACATTTTCAAAACTCTATGAATAAAAATTGCCACTTTATTACATTTCTTCACATGGTTTGAGGTAATACCTGCTGATCCATCCAGCAGTGTTCCTATTAAGAGTTGGGATTCTGTAGAACAGCTGAGGGTGGTTTTGCAGAGATCTTGAGAATGAGGCTTTCCCTGAAAACTCTGAAATTCAAGCAGTGAGATAAACGTGACATTGATGGTCTAATATTCTTCTAAAGGAGCAAAATGTAACTTTCCTGTGGGTGCACAGAGAATGTGGTAACTGAATACATTTTCCCCAGACTCAAGAAAACGTATTTACAGTGATATTGATAAAATTATGCCTTTATTCCCTTTTCCATTTTCAGGTACGCTATGTTGATTATGGCTTCACTGAGTTTGTTGAAAGCAACAGTGTGTATAAACTACAGAAACAGTTCAGTTCGCTTCCTTTCCAAGCTGTAAAGTGTAAACTGGCAGGTAAGAGGAGGCCAGTGCTGACTGTACAGCTTATTGTGGCACCATTTATGGATCGGAGCATCTGTGAGTCTGGGGGTTCTGATCCTTGTTTGTAGTAACTCTCTGTATGATAGATTTTTGTCCAGCACAGCTAATCTTAACAGACACGGGTAGACATGGAAAGAAGGAAAAGGGAGAAAGAAAGGATGTGAAGAAGGGTTTCGTAAAGAACCACTGATATCAGAAGACAATTATATCCAGTATCTATGTAGTGGAACTTAGCTGCTTCTGCACTTGGATGTCTTTGTCCCTTTTTTATATGTGAGCCTAAAGAAATAAGAGGAAACATTTACTCTTGTGTGAAACAATGTACTAACACACATCTCTTATGGCCAGGTCAGGCAATATTTCTAAATATGGGCCTATGTAGTTATTTTAAGTGCTCCTTCCCCTTTCATTACTTGCATACCTGCAGACTTCCTAGGCTCTGCTGAAATTTATTTATTTCCTAAAACTGGTAGGCCTTTCTAAGTTTTTAAGAATATTTTATTTTTAATGTGTAAAATTGCCATGAATGAGCTTGGCTTTTTAGTTTGTTTTTTTAATACTTTGATACATTCCTTTGTTCTCTACACATTTGCCTCAACCCTTTCTGAAGAGGGTCCTTTCTGTTCTACCCCACCCCCAAAGATGGCTAGTTGTGCTAAAAAGGCAGAAGTTAAGTAGAATTCAAGTAGGGGTGCAGTACAACTTTTCTTTGCTTCATCCTGATTCTTGGAAATATTCCTGTGGTGAACACAGACTTAGTTATTGTTTTTCGCTTTGAATACGGTGATCCACAAAAATACGGTGTGTCTTACAGGACTGGAAGCCTTCTGTGATGATCCTGTCCTCATAAAGACTGTGGAATCACAGACATGCTTCAAGATATTTGCTGTGGAAATATTGGAAAGAAGTGATATTCCTCTTCTTGTTCTCTATGACACGTCTGGAGAAGACGATATCAACATCAATGCTACTTGTCTGAAGGCATTGTATGACAAGTCCCTTGAACTGCATCTGCAGGTACCATTGTCCTGCTTCCTTCTTAATTCATTAAAAATCATTGGCTGATGAGGTCTTAGATGGACAAAGCAGTACTCAGAAATTTGCTAAGTGTTTTTTTTTCCCTTTCATGTCAAAACCTTACTGTTGCAGGTAGATGCACTATATACAAATGTCAGAGTAACCAGTGTTTTCTCTGATGGAAGCTTGTATTGCCAAGTGCCATCCAAAGGCTTGTCTAGACTCTCTGAAATCTTGCAGAAACTAGAAGACTACTTTGGTTACAAGGTAGGTTCTGTGGTGAGGGAAGTGGTGAAGTCATGTAACCTTTCTTCAGAGTTTCTTCATTTTCCTTGCACATAAGTTCAAATTTCTATGGTAGCCAAAGACTATTCGAAAAGGCTATAAATTCTCTTCCTTGTTTGGGGCTTTTTGGGGTGCATCTTTCAGCATGAACAGTGTCTTTTGATGCTTTCTTGTTCACAAGCGGTCTCTAAGGCTTCAGTAACTACTTATAACTTTTCTTTAATAGTTACAATAGCAACAATGTGGCTCTTAATGGGAAGCTTCCAATGGAAACTGCGGCAGATTGATATAAAGCCTGGGGAGATACACTGCTGTATTTTTTTTTTTCTGGAAATTTTACTTATGTGATGGAGTTGAGGTGCGTAAACAGCCTGGCCCACAGCACATTGTGCAAAGCAGCAATAAAAGCACTTTAGACCAAGGTCTAAAGACCGAGGTGTGTTCTTTTTAGCCTGGCTTTAACCTGGAAATTCAGCAGCTTTCGACCTGATATGCTGCACCACTTGTCCCCTTGCACCCTTAGCTTTCGAATGTTGTGGCTAATATCAACCAGAAGTGAGGTGTAGGAGGCATTTTCTGAAGGCTTAACTTGCTTTAAAAAGGGAGGGTGGCAGAGATGTCTGACATTCCACCAGCCATTTACAGACACATGCAGCAATCCTCACTAGACTCAAGAGAATTTATGCCAAAGAGATCTTAGGAGAATCTAATTTGTTGGTAATTCAGCTGAGCCTTGCAGAATGAAATCATGTAAAACAGATCCTTAAAGGTCCTTTTAGAACTGCTGCTTGTGAAAGTGTTCAACTGTTTTGAAAGTGGTTTTTTAGATGTATAAGTTAAGCTTTAGACCTGTTGTGGAATCATCTGGAAATATTTTATATTAAACATGTTTCAGTTATCAAGATTCAGTTTCAAGCAAGCTAAACACTGAAAGAAAGTGTATAGAACACTGAAAGGTTTAGCAACACAAAGGAAGGCAGCCAGACAGGTATTTCAAAAGTTTTTACTTTTGGGAGAGAGTAGATGTTATGTTTTTGTTGCCATCAAAGAGAGACATTGATCTTCAGTTTCTTTTGTTAATAGAGTAAAAGAAGCAATCTTGACTTGCAGCTAATCTTGAGGGTTGTTTTTTTATTTTGCCTGGGCATTTAAACAAAATAAGGTGTGTTGATGGTTCTTCAAATTGGGTTTCTTCATGCTTTTTATAGCATGGCCATTGCCTTGTTACGTTATTTAGGGTTATCATAGTGAATGTCACCCCCATGAGACTTTCATTTGATTCAGTAGTAGATTTGGTTTGCTAAATATCTCAAGAAATTACATGATTTAGAATATAAGCTAGGAGCTTCTTCAGTTTTCTGTCACAGCTCTAAACTGCTCTTGCTTTTCAGCACAGTAAAGCAGTGGTTGGTGATTTCATATACTGTGTTACCAAGTGTTGCATTTTCCCCCTGACACTTTGTATTCTCTCAGTTTCCCTGTAAAATACAGAGCTTGGCCTTAAAGTTTTGCCCTTTGGGGAAGCCTGAAACAAGGAGCTGAGAACTGTTTCAGAGTCAGGACAGGAACTTCATAATCGACACAGCATTTTTGCCTCTCAGAAATATTTATGTCATGTTTGGCTTCTGAAATGGTTAGTTGAGTGCCAGGTAGTAATAGCTCCACGCTTTTTAATTTCTGGTTTTGTATTTGCAGCCCGCTTCCGAGTTCAATGTGTTGCTACCTTTCTGTGGCAAAATCTGCTTGTTTCCTTCCAAAGGAAAATGGGCACGTGTAGAGGTAAGAAGTATTCAAAAAAACAGCTACAGTTTTCCCACATAGAAATGTCTCTTTCTTTTTGTTCAGCTCAGTCTGAATCTTTAATTTTCCATGAAACATTTTATAGCGTGTTGTCAGTGAGGTTTTTAACCTCAAAGTTATGCTCCTGCTTTCTTCTTTCAGATAAAAATTATTCACACTAGACGGGCACTGGATGTGCAGTTCATGGATACTGGAACAGTTGCAACTGTGAAAGTATCAGAGCTCAGAGAAATCCCACCACAGTTCCTGAGAGAAGTAATTGCAATACCTCCTCAGGTATAAAGATTTGTTATAGCCTAACCTATATTAGTTCTCTTGCTAGTGTCTGTAGTGCTGCTATTTCAAGTTTTATGTAATGAAATTTTGTTTTGTTTCATAGCATTCAACACTGCAGTGTATTTCGTTGTGCATCTTTGCCTGAAATAAATCACAGTGCAGTCCTGTGTATGGACAGTATGTCATGTATGTTTGATGGCACTGGTTTTGCATGTTGGCCCTGTCCCGTTCTGTTCATCAGACATTGTTGAATCTGTCAACATTGTCCCGTGAACTTGTGGACTGGTTTTCATATTTCTGAATTATACCTTGTGCACTTAATTCTGTTCGTAGGCTTTAAAGTGCTGCCTGGCAGATCTGCCTCCTAACACTGGCATGTGGACCCCGGATGCTGTACTGTGGCTGAGAGATGCTGTAATGAACTGCCCTGAATTTAGCATGAAGGTAAATAGTCAAAATTGCCTATGGGACTTGAAATCCATAGACTTGGGAAGAGAGCGTTGGAAGAACAACTTTAAAAAATTTAACAACTCATCAAGTTGATTTTTCTTATAGAATTGTAAAAGTTTATAACCAGCTCTTGGACATAAATTCTATACCAAGTCCTTTTCTTGGGACATTTGACATAAAACTTACTTGCCTAAGCATGTTAGAATCTTCTCCTTTCCCCACAAGGGTTTAGCAACTTTCACAGCAGCTTTTCACATTTTGCTGTCCAAGTCCAAATATGCAGCTAGAGTTATTTTACCACCTGATAAGAAAGAAACACAGTTGTTCACATTTCAGCACATGAAAATATGCAACTTTTGAGTTACCCTTGAATTACTTTTATGCCTCTTGTGAACATAGCTTTTTCTCCTTTTGGTCTTTGAAAGCAACTTTATTTTTTGTTTACTTTTTCTGATCGAGTTTGATTTAGTATGTGGTTTGTAAACTTAGAATTTTTCCTGTCTTTGAGGTAAAATTATTTCCATTTGCAATGTATCCTAACCAGTTCAATTAACTGAAAATACCCTTCTAAAGGAAATCTGTTACGCACTACAGACTAAGCAAAACTAATTTCTGAAAAAAATTTATTCCAGATACTGTCAGAACACTTTGAAGAAGTGCTTTGTAGCTTTCCTTAACTTTTCTGGTTGCTTTAATCTAGACCTCTAGTCTGAGACTTACGCCTGTTGCATCTGGCTTTTCTAAACATCCTCTTCCGAGAGAGTTTTTGTTTGGTGCTAATTTTTGCTGGATTAAATTACAGACAGCAGATGTGTGCTTTAATTGTGGAAAGATTTTATCCCCAGCTAGGCACATTAATGTAATAATCTCTAAAGATATGTTATATGCTTTCTCAAATTAAAATTTCAGTGCTTTACTATTAATAATGCTAGCATATCTGTTGTTAAATAGGGAACATTTTTGTGTTGGTGCTTGAAAATTATGCATGATACAAACCCAGGAGCTTTGTTTGTCTGTGTTTTTTTCCTTAATTTAATAGGCTTCACTTCCTGTAATGTCAGGAAGATATTTTGAAGGATCATGTGTTAATATTTAATAGTTGTTTAGATCTGTGTGGACACTGGCTACTGTTCTCCTGAAAACTAGAATTGTGTAACGCAGTATTGGTATTCAACCTGTTGGGCAGAACAAAGCTCAGTTCAAGCTTTCTACTTGCTTTACATGAGTGGAATAGCTGCAAGTGCTCTTTTTATCTGCTGTGAGTGGTCTGCTATCCACAACTTCATTAATGTTTTTGGGAGAATCTTAAAAATACTTCCGTGCATAAATGCAATGAACTGTTGCCGCTTTAGTCTTCATTACAAAGTCAGATGTGCATTTAATAGTTACTAACTGGATATCAAACTGTATTTTGTGTTCCAAGGTGATTAAACAGGATGGTTCAAAGGGAATTGCACACGTTTACTTATTCGCTCCAGAGAATTTCCCAGACATGGATCGAAGCATCAATAGACAGATCAAAAATGCAGACTTGTGGAAGCATCAGAAAGATGTTTTCTTGAGCGTTACACCCAGTGGGACTAGCTCCACAAAAGTTATAGGTGACAGTGTTTCAGCTCTGCAGTTAACTGGTGGGAAGCTGGAGAAGAGTTTCTCTGATTCAGCCAGAGAACCCAGCAGTGCAGTGTCTACCATCGATATGCCTCCTCCTCTACCCTTGCCAAAGCCTGGCGAGCTCATGGATATCTATGTCTCGGTGGCCTGCCACCCAGGTCACTTCATTGTCCAGCCTTGGAATGAGCTAAACAATCTGTATGCCCTGATGGAGGAAATGATCTTGTACTACAGCAGGGCAGAAGAGAAACCTGTGAATATTGAAAAAAACAAGCTGTATGCAGCTAAAATTGGAGATGAGTAAGTAGATACTTAAATTACTTAAAAACAAAATCTATGAAAGCAAGCTTAACTCTGCTAAGCTAGGCAAGCCTAGCTTTGCTTAGTCCGCATTGTTAACCAGGTAACAGATGTCCAGTGATATCTGAGAGATTAAGGGAGTAAATGAGGTTGCAGTCCCTTCATGCTTCCAGACTGTAGTTGGAGTACTTGACTTTTATTCAGCTAAATCCAGATCTGGGAAGCCTCAGACATGGTTAAGATCTTTTGGTTGTGTATTTTTTTTTCCCGGTGCCTTGACAGTGTGTGAATATGAATTCAAATTGTATGTTCTTGTTCTCCCCCTTCTTAGGTGGTACAGGGTCATAGTAAAAGGAATTCTTAGGAATGGTTTTTTGTCGGTGTATGAGCTGGACTACGGCAAACATGAGTTTGTCAGCATTCGGAAAGTACAGCCACTTACGGATGCGTTTAGAAGACTGCCTTTCCAAGCCATAACAGCTCAGCTGGCAGGTAGGTAGCAAGCATTTACAATTGTTTTTGCTAAAGTCTTGCATCAGTGGGGATACCAAATGAACAGAAAATGTGAACAAAATCAGAGGTTAGTGGTGTAATTGTTTTTTTTTTTTTTCTGAAAGTGTACCTGCTTGCAGAAACATGTTTAACCTGTACATGTTTGTGTTATCGAAGTAGCTCTGCCTTTCTTCTTGGCATGGGTAGTGACAATTCTGTTTTGTTGTCTGCTTGTTTAATTTACTGAAGCACTTCTAGTTATCGTGTGTTGAAAATGAAGATTGCTTAAACTTTCCCAGCAGCTGCTTTTTATTGTCATGAAATTTATCATGTAATGTGTCTAATATCTAATATGCAAAGGACATGGAGATCAGAACTAAATGGTTTTTTGGTTCCTTTAACTTAAGGAATTATAGGGGGTGAAAGTTATGATGTATCTGTTGATAAGAATTTAATGTTCTGATTATCCTAGTTTACATAAAATTTGCAATTTTCCTGTGCATATTTGGAATCCAAAATTCCCTGAAATATGTTGGTTTTATTCAGATAAACAAAAAACTCTACAAGAGGAGTGAGGGCTTTTAATAAGCTTAAGTAGGATTAAATACCTTGAGAATATGAGGCATAGAGAATGTGCATACATCTGAGACAATTAAAAAAATACAATTTGATCTCTCTTTGCTGTCTTTTCCAAATTTCTCTTTCATTTCTGTGTCCCTTTCGGATGTATGCATCTCGTCTGAGTCAGTTCCTGCATTCTGCTGCTGTTTGGTCAGCACTAGTCTAGATTTCAGTCACAGAATGTGCTTGTTGGAAGTGACAGGCCCCAGGGTTGGTGCTCTGATCCTGGTTTTCCTTCTGTGGATCTGCTTTCCTGTGTGGCGTCAGTGTGACCTTGGGGGTTGCTTTAAACTAGTGATGATGGATGTGTTACCGTCAGGCTGGGTCCTGGGAGTGCAGTGCTGTAATGAAGCTGATTTCTAGCTGTGTCTGTCTTCTGGGGTAGTACAGGATCCAGCTGAGCAAGCCTGCAAGTCATCCACTTTTCCTGCTTCACAGAGTCCCCCAGGTAGCTAGTTAAGTTTGCCTCTGAGATGCTTCATATTGTCAAAGCAGGCCAGCTGAGCCTGGAAGACCGGTAACTATTGTCTTGCTGTTCTTTCACTTTTTTCTCTCTGTTTTCATGTCTCCCAGCTCTTAGTCTCTGGTTTGTTCCCTTGTAAGATCCCATGTGCTTCCACAGCAGACTTTCCTAGCACTAATTACCCTTTCTTAAGTGTTGATTAACTATTGGCTTCTAATTCCTTCTGTAATCTGCAGGCAGCTGTGTTCCTGTGTTGTCCTATCAGTGGCAAGCTGCTGCTGGTAGTAGAGGCAAAGTATTGTCACTTTGCTGTTCTACTTCTTTTACCCACCAGCTGCTTTTTGTGTATTCCTGCACGATATTTGAGCCCCTGTGTCTAAATGCTGTACACTGGCAGTGGCCTGGGGAGACTGAATCCCAACTCTGCATGAGCCACTTCTTTCTAGCCATATTTAAAATACCTGTTTATGTTCCAGCAGGCTTGACTTTGTGGGATTTTGAGACTTTGCTTTGCTCTGATTTTGACTTCACTCTGAAAAAAATAAGAGCAGTTGTGAGGCATTTAGGCAGCATTTTAATTTGTTTCTGCCCTCTGCAGAAAGTTTGGGACTTGAAGGTTTGATTGGTGTTTTAGTAGCTGATGCTGCTTTGAGATGAAGAAAACTTAATCTAAAGCAAGGCCAACAGGACAGATAATTTCAGCATCCTCGGGCTGAAGACAAAGAAATTTTGTTTTGAAGGGAACTTTCGAAAGGGTTCCTGATATGCCCTGGTCATGCAAGGCAGCTGATACACTTTGATTTTCTCAGTGAGTCAGTGCATTTACCTTTCACTCTCCATATCTTTAGACTTCAAGAAAAAATAGATGTCCTAGTCTGTGTAATAATTAAGCTTGTTTGTGTGGGAGGTGAGTGAGCTTGTGTTTCTTTCCTAGCTTTAAGTTGCGTTCATTAGCACTTTAACATCTGTTTTCTCGAGTATTTAAACATACCTCACTTCTTTATAAACTTAATAATTCAGATTGATCTAGTCTATAAATGACCTTCTATTTTGCTTTACGTTTGTCCTAGGAGTGAAAAACCAGCAGTGGTCAGAAGAGGCATCAATAGTGTTTCGGAATCTTGTAGAGAAGAAACCCTTTGTGGCACAAATACAGGCAGTCAATGAAAGCACTAACCCTTGGGATCGAAAAGTAGTGACTTTTCTCGTGGACACATCTCTTCCACATATTGATAGATGGATTCATGATTTTGTGTCACAAAGTCTTGTGGAATTTTCAAAGGGTGATTAATCACCACTTCTGAAACGTAGCTGCTTAGTGATGAAATAAGTAACAGGCTTTGAAGAGAAATATAACTACTACATGGCCTTGAAGACATAATGGGGATAAAACTGAAATATCTGTGTTTGTTTAACAAGTTTGGTTTCTGTTGACTTCAGTTGATTTTTTGAAAATTTTCATGTTGTTTACCATTGTAATGATAGAATATTTAGGTTAAAATATTTTCAAAGTTATTTATCAATAAAACAATGTTGAATTTTGTTCTTGTGATCATTTCCTGATTTTGGAGGGTTTTTTTTATCTCATAGTATTATTCAGAGCCACTTATTGAGTAGTCCTCCCTTTAACAAATGTTTTTATTACTTGTGAAATGTGGATGCAGTCCTCAATATTTCTGAATTTATTGTCAGAGACATGCATTTTTGGTGAGCTTTTCCCCCTTTCTTAACTTCATAAGCATTGAATAGTGCCCTGTTTGGGATACTGGTTTGTGGGGCTTAATGATCACAGAAGGGTTTGCACTTCGTAAGCTCGCTAGCCTGTTTGCTGTTCTTTAGCAATGATACCACATCTCTGAATTCTCCTCTCCCCTTCTCACCCCACCAGTTGCTAAATGTGAAGCATTCCTTTCCCACTTTTTTGATGGCTCCTTTTCATGTTTGCTTCTGAGAAACTTTCAGGGACTGCTCCCTGGAGACGGGAGCAAGCAGAGTCTTACAAGCACGTGCATGGGTGCTTGAAGTCCTCTGAACACGGTGTTTTTGGACTAGTTTAGAACCTACTTCATTTTTGGCCTTAAAAATATTTAGAGGAGGTGTAGACGTGGTTATATTTCGTACTCTGCTGCCTAGATTTGAATTTGCTTGCCATGGCTCCTTCAGATTGTTAAGCCCCATATTAAAGCTTTACACAGTGAATTCCAGCAACGGGATTTTTTCTGCTGTGCTTGGTTGTATAATATTTCTAGTGGTGCACAAGCTGAGCTAATAAATTCTGCCCATGATGCTGTTTGCAGGAGTACAGGAAACCGGACAGAAAGGAAACCAAGACAGAATGGTGAGGTGCACATAACTTTAGGGTGGGAGAGAGAAAATGAATATAAATACTCTGAGTAAACATTTTAAGCATGTAAGACTTTTGCACTCTTAGTCTAACTCTGGTGTAGGTCTGGAGGAGGTCTGAGCTAAGCAGCAAGGAGTCCTCTTGGGAGACTGGTGAGTAGCCTCTCTGCCTGGGCTGTATGCAGGGTATAGCAGAGCCCTAATGAAGAGAGTGGGCAGTGGTGAACTAACAAACTGCTAATCTAATGCAAATTGCTACTTAGTGTGGTCCTCTCCATATTTGAGTATACTGACAAGATCTTGAGTGTACTTGTTGAGAGAGGTAAATTAACCATGAAGATAATAGTATTTTTCCATATTAATCAGCTTCTTCTTCAGCTGCCACAGCAGAGTAGGTGAGGAGATGCAGGTGAGGGGATCCCTCTGATGATGAACCACTGTAGGAAAAACTTCCAAGCAGAAGTGTCCCTCCACGTAGGATATATTCTAAAATTTGAATGACAGAGGACACTGGGATGAGACAAGCACTTGAGCCCCTGAGCTCCTGAAGGGAATGAGAGTTTACCTGTGTGTCTAAGAGCACATGTCACCCTCCTTCTCAGTCATGCAGTCTTGATGGCTAGAAGCCACTCTAATGGCATAGGGCGTTTTGCTGGAGCTATTTTGAAGTTTGGTTTCATGAGAAATAGCCATGCTGTGTTTGCACCCCTTAAGGCCTGGGAATCTGCTCTTCTCCAGAAGTTCATTTGCATTCAAGATGGTTTTTGAGCTTGTCTGCTCCTTCTGGAACGTGCCTCACCCTGTCCTTGGTTGTCAGTGGCTAAAAAGCCCAGATCAGAAGGAAGTACAACATTCCAGTGGTCTCACAGCTCAGTGCTGGGGTTCATGTGGGTAAAACAGTGCAGTGTAACCAATGAGCAAACCCAGGGGCACCACTCTCCGTGTGGTGAATTGTTTTGTGCCTGCGTGGAACATACACCCAAACCCAAAGTTACCACGTTGCTGCCTTCAGTTCATGCACCGTATCCAGAGAGGCGGCATTGAGATGTCTCTCCATCCCACTCTGCAGGACAAACCCTCTCTTCAGTGTCTCCGTTGCCAGTCCATTACACTACAGGTTCTCTGCTGTTACTGCTATCTCCTTACACTGATTTTGTTTGCAGAACTGTGATTTTACACCTGCTTTTACAGTGCTTTACACTCTTATCACCCACTGACCAACCCATAAGATTCTCTGATACACTTGCTAATTGACCTGCTGGTGCTTTTTGAGTACATTTTGTGCTCTGCTTTGAAAAACAGTGCAGAAGGTGTTGACTGTACACAACACTGAACAGCTTTAGGTTTGCTAAAGTTTTCAAACAATGAAATAGCAAAATTAGCAGATAGTCTGAGGATCCCAGGATGCATTAGGCTGGTCTGTGTAAGTTGTTCACACAGAACACTGCGCGGTTTTTAGCTGCAGCTTTTCGGCAGTCTCTGTTCCAGGGTGGTTCTGAATGGTTTCTCTGCTCTCAAGAATGCATGGCACTTCACCAGAGTGCTTCCATAGCCTGTGTCTGAATCCAGCAGGTGGTGGAGTTAGTTTCACATGATCTTTCCATTCTGATAGCTGTTAGAAAGGCCTCCACTGGAGCCCTGCATGCAGGGCATTGGCCTATAGGAAAGATGTGGATTATTCACAGAGAAACCAGATGAAAGCAAGAACAATGGAAGTCTAGATAGTCTGATTTAAATAGTAGGATTTGTAATTAGTCTGGATAGAGAAAGGATAAGGAGGGGAACATTTTCGGAGTTGGTCGCTGTTAACTGTTTTATATATAAATAAAATAAGGCATGTAAACGCTTGAATTGCAGAAAGATAAGTTTAGATTGGGTGTCAGACCATCTTTCTAAATAGAGGGGCAAAGCCTGGAAATTCACTGGAACTCCAGTTTCATTATAAATGCCAAAACCATGTAGGATGTATCTGCAGAAGCCCAGCTGATCCTCCCTTGGAATGTGGATATGGAATGTGTAATTCTTGAGACCTCACCCAGGATAACTTTCAAAACAAAAGAAGAGAGAATACAGCTTTGTTAGACATGCTTTGTGGATCATGGTGAATTTTATAAAATAGAAAATGAGAATTCATTACCTGGGGAAAATAGATGACACTGTAATAATTAAAATAAATTATTATATATACGTATATATTATAAATTAAAATAATTATAAATAAATAATTACTTTTCCAAGGGTGTGAATAATAAGCACTTTCAGACCATCTCTTTTCTGTTTATTCTGTCTCAGCTGTATTTTGTTAACTTTATAAAGTTATAGTTTACCTGTTCTCATCTCACAGTGTGTTCACCCCTGGGTCATTTTGAGGAGCTTTTATTTCATCAGAGAAATGCGAGAACCCTCTTTGCTGTCCCAAAATGAATTCTTATCTCCAAGGTTTCCACTCCCAGACTCCTCTTTCCCCATTTGGGCAGAATTTTGTTGCAAGGATCTTTTGTCTCTGTGTTTTCACCACTCTCATCCTTTGCCCTCACACTTGTTGTGCATCGGGCAGACCTTGGAAAGAGCCTACATTCTCATGTGCTGCTTGTATTGGACAAGAAAAGTGAAGGAGAGTCATGCAATGAAAAAAACACCACTTTAGACCTTCATAAAGCTTGAGAGCTTCCTTTTGTGTTCTTTTGTTCTTTGCTGATATTTTCAGATTGGATTGGAAGTCTTAAATGGGAGAATTGCTCTGCCCTGTGAAGTCAGAAGTTGGCTAGGGCAGGAGGTTGTGACCTGAGCGGACACGATTCAAGCATGCTGAGCTACTTCCTCGAGAGCCGACGTGTACTTAGAGTTAGTGAAACTCAGTGTCTTGTGAAAAGTGCTGCATGGTGCATTTTACTTGCAGCGTTCATTCCTGCAGTGTGTCACAGCAGACAGGTGAAAAAGTGTCACTGATACACTGAAAACAAATGTGCTGAGAGGCTGCATTAATGTCCTGCCTGATGGAGAGAGGCCAAGTGTGTTCTGAAGGGACTGTAGAACTCACCTTGGATGAGCTGCTGGTGCACACAAAGCTAGATCTGACAGCAGGCAGATGGGATAAAAAGTAAGTGGCTATGTGTCTCAGAGTGCAAAACCAACGTGGCATTAGTAGGGAAGCTCGGTGGTGCCAGTGGATCCCTTCCTGAGCTGCTCACAGCTGTCACATCCTTGAGAAAGGCAATTGGTAAACAGGTGGCATAGACACCAGATTTGTCTGGTCTGGTACCAGTCAGGCTTCCTCAGCCTGTGAACTGAGGCATTTGTGGGAAGTGGGCGGTTCTAAGTGCCCTTTTGTCTCCTGCCAGCAGCTGGGATGATGCCGGTGACCTGGGCCATAATCCTGCTCACCTCAGCAAGGCATGCATTGGATCCATTTGTATTCTTCACTTGGCTCAGCTGTGAGCAGTATTTCCAGGGCTAACTGCAGATCTTTCCCGAATGCCATGGGACATGGAACTTCAGTGCCAGCCAAGTCAGGTGTATGACAAGCCATGCAAAAAAAGCCAGGTGCCATCTCATGGAGACTGTGGGCATTTTCAGGTGAAGGTCATCGCTAGGTCTGGGAAGTATGGGGCTGGAGAAGCATTCGGATGGACTGCCCTCCTCCGATAAATCTGGGACCCTCTCCACTCTTGGCTTCTGGCTGCTGGTGGAGACTGGAGAGCAGAGATAAGGGGGAGCTTGGGGCTGACACCTTCTAGGAGATTTGTTAAAAAGTATTACAGGACAAATCCAGTGAGTCAAAGGTGGGATAGGGGAATGGAAATTTGGCAGCAACATCAACACAATGGACACCGTAAGGTTGGAAG
>JAWWES010000094.1:25707087-25719523 GCA_035583135.1 Lophotriccus pileatus | reverse complement strand
GGATCTGAGGGCGGCTGTGTCCCTCGGCAGGCAGCCGGTGTCCCCGGGATCTGAGGGCGGCTGTGTCCCTCGGCAGGCAGCCGGTGTCCCCGGGATCTGAGGGCGGCTGTGTCCCTCGGCAGGCAGCCGGTGTCCCCGGGATCTGAGGGCGGCTGTGTCCCTCGGCAGGCAGCCGGTGTCCCCGGGATCTGAGGGCGGCTGTGTCCCTCGGCAGGCAGCCGGTGTCCCCGGGATCTGAGGGCGGCTGTGTCCCTCGGCAGGGGCATCCGGGAGCCGGCGGCGAGAGACGTCGGGCTGGGATGGATGGCAGCCGGCAGCGCTCACGCGTGTCCGCGGCAGAGCCCGGCGGGGATCGGGGATGGTGGCGCGGGGAGGAAAGAGAGGGCCCCGCACCACGCTGAGCGGGTTGGAAAGGGCACTAAGAGTTCTTTTTTACTGCTGTTGCGTTTGTAGTCCTGGGGAGGTCTTCTAGGAAATTATTTTCCGGATAATGGATCAATAGAAAGCTGTGCTGCTTTTGTAAAGGAAAAGTAGAAATTAGCAGGAGGAAAGACTCCCTGAGTCTTTGTGGGGTATTTTCCATGGCCACACTTCGTCCGGCGTCAAATAGCCATATTTTCCGTGGCTGTACTTTGTCTGCTTTGGTTGAAAGGCACTGCCTATCCCAAAGTTAACATTTCTTCACTCTGATGGACACAGCTTCTGGGGGGAACTCATGTGCCATTCTGATGTGCGCATCTGTCTGCTTCTGCTTTTGAAATGGTCATGGTTTGTTGGGCAGAATCCATTGCCCTCTGCCTCCCTTCTAGGCCAGGTGCTCCACCCTTATGTGGAGGTCCTCTACTTGCTTTATATCTTTCCTTGGCTGTTGGGCCTGGAGCCAGAAGGGTGCTCAGCCACGTGGCTGAGGTTGTTTTTAAGTGTACGTAAAATCCCTGCTGACTGCAACCTGGTGAGAAACATGGCAGCAAGGTTGAAGTGGTGCTTCCACAGAACTCTGCCCCATTCAAGCACTGTGCAGTTGAGCAGCTTTCCCAGCTGGAGGTGGTATCTTCATTTCTGCAGGCCTTGGAGGATAGTGTGGTGGTCTCGCCTCTGTGAAGTGCCTCATTCAGATTTGTTGCAGAGTGTACAGCACACACTCATTTCTGCTGAAACAGTACTCATTTTGCTACGGTGTTCGCTGGTCATCAGCCTGTCCAGGGCTTACTGGCTGCACCAATGACGGGGCATTTTTGCTTCCATCCCATCTGCTTCAGCCACACTAGCAGTAGGGTGGGATCGGGACATGCAGACACAGACGTGTTACTGCAAACAGCTTGCTGTGCTTTGTGCCTGGCAGGGCTTTGTTTTACGGGTCATTGTCTACAGAAGGATCCAAGGCACTGCTCAGTGCAAGGCAGGAGCCTTTCTGCTCCTGTGTTCACATTACACCCATTGGGTCCCCTGCCAGAGGAACAGGGATATCCATTTGAGGACTAACAGGAACTCAGGCAAGAAACCCAGGATCCCTTTTCAGAGGAGACTGTGCTGTCTGCGAAGTTTCCAAGTGAAAGGTTCAAGTTACAGAGCGGGAACTGAGCGCTCGGTGTCACTAATGACTTAAGTGTGCCCACGCACTTTTCGTTGGGATTAGTAATTAAGCAACTAAGTGCATGCCAGGTGCATGAGAGAACCTCACCCCAAATAGGAGAGAACACATAACTGTGCTTACAAGCGTGTGCCTTGAAAATACGCGAAGCGGCGGAGATACAGCGGGGACGCTTTGTGATGGGGCTTTGGCAGGCCTTGGGCTGGTCACCAAACATCCTGGCTATTTGCTGGTGATGAGAAAGACAGCTTGGTAAGAGCCAGTACTGAGTTGCGTGGCTTGCAGGCTTCAGGAGTGTTGACAAGAGGAGGGCCAGGAGACACAGACAGTTTCTGAATATCAGGTTAGGACCTGTGTGAGCGGAAAGGAAGACCCAGGAGAGGGCAACTGGCATGAGACTTTTCTCAGCACCAGTGGGTAAATGGAGAGGTCACTTTGGTTGAGCACAGGGAGCCTCCCCTGGTGTGTGTATGACGTCAGACAACAAGCTGTTTGCTGTGGAGCTGTCATGTGCAAGGGTGGCAATGTCAGCTCTGGCATGAGGATACCCATAGGAATGAAGTGGCATCATCAGTAAGTCCTGTCTGTGGCTTATTGAGCCTCATTGCTGCAGGGTTCTGGGTAGTGAGGTTGACTCCAAATAGTGTCATGTGTTCTGCATGGCTGGCACGTCACTGAGAGAGGCAGAAGTCACGGTGTGCTTTAATAGATCCAAAATGCCTTCTTCCAGATGTTTCATTTCAAATATGAATTTCAGGGTGTCTTAGTTAACAGCTGCTGTTTGGGGGATTTTAATCAAACCAGTGGATATCTAGACCTTCCTTGGAGAAGTTTGAGTTTCCTGAAGGGACAGCAGATTCCCTGTTGGATTTGCTTAGGCATGAGCTTTTTGCCAGGAGCCTGAGGCCTCAGTCTTTCTAGTCAGTGGCTGGTTTGCCTGAAGCAATGAGAGTGTATGATGAGCTCTGCTTTCTGACAGGACAGAGCTTCTCACCATCTGGAATATCTGCTGTCTTTGTCCACTCTCCTCATCCAGGGCATGAATGTGCTGGCACTGCCAGCTCTGTCCTGGAAAGACTAAGAGATGAAGATACACCTGGTGTGCATTGCTCCTGAGCAGGGGCTGGGGACATCAACTGTCTTGTAGGCTCTGTTTTATTGAGAATTGTTCCAGATGATGCTTGGCTGCTCCACAAGCTGTACAAGGGCTCCTCAGTGTGAGAAAGCTGCAAAACAAGGTACTATGATGGTCTCCTGGAGGCTGAGTGACTCACTGTCATGCTGCAGGAGCAAGGAGAATTGCAGTCGTGTTGGAACTAGTAGCGGTTTAACTGTTTCAGGGGACAGGCAGCTAAACCCTCTTGTGTCGAATTAGAATCAGAATTCAAACTGATGAGTGCAGAAAACAGGATTTTGTGAAATGTAGGGGGTCAGCTTGCAGCCCAGTTCCTATCCTGTGTAACCTCCCGGCATCCAGAGGAGGAACCTGGAGAGTTGGACATACCTGTGCATTCTTTTGAGACCAAGTCAGAGAATTTTGTTTGGGAAGGGACCTCTGGAAGTTCCTTGTCCAGTGTTCTCCTCTGAGCAGGCCTAGCCCCATAAATAGATCAGTTTCCCCAGGGCCTTCACTAGTTGAGCGTTGTATATCCAAGGTTGGAGATTCCACCACCTCTCTGATCCCCATCCAAGGACTGTACCACTTCTCCATCAAGGAGGCTTCCCATTGCCTCAGGCTGTTTCTGTTGCCCCTTCTATGCACCTCTAAGGAAAGCCTGGTTTTGTCTTTAGAAACCCTTTCCCTTTAGGCAGCGCATGACCAACCGACTGCAATTAGATCCCTCTGCAGCATTCCCCTCTTGATTCTGAAAAAGTCCAGTTCCCTTTGTTTCTCCTCACAGCTTGTGTGTTCCAACCTTCTGCCCATCCTGGTGGCCCTGTACTGGACTCCCTGCAGCTTGGGAAGACCTGTCTTCTACTAGGGGACATCAAACTGGATGCAGCATCCAGCTGTGTGTTGGGAGGAGAGCATTTGTGTACCAGCAAAACTACACTGACATCCCTTGTGAGCAGGGTAACTGGTGATAGGGAGAACCCAGTGGCCAAGACTATGATTGTGTACAGCTATGTTTTTGACACTGGGGATGGATCCAGCTCCTCCCCTGCTCTGTTCTGATTTCCTGCTGGGTTTTGCAAAATTCATGTAGTTTCATGTTTTTAGACCAAATTTCACGTGGTCTCAGTAGCAGCTGATATTCATCTTTTCCTCTCCTGCTACTGGATCTGGCCATAATTTGTCGACCAGTTCTTGAAACTCCAAGGAACTGGTGATGTTGGGTTGCTCCATGACTCAAACTTCAGGGTGGCTGTGGAGTCAGGTTCTTGCATGCCCAGACCCGAGTGTGCTGGGACACAAGCTCAGGGTTTGAAAGTTGTCTCATGAGCGGCAGAGTCAGCAGAGACTTTTTCATCTTTTATGCCTACTGGGTCTGCCCCAGCTCTGCCACATGTCACAGCTTTCCCTTCTCCAAGTGCTTCTGGTATCCCCTGTTTTCCCTTAGACCTGCCTGCAAATGCCCCAACTCTTCTTCTCTCCTTGACTGTCATCCAAGGAGAGCTCAAGGCTGACAGAGCCTTTGCACACATGTGCAGCTTGATGATAAATTAGGGTTTGGCTCCTGCATGAGGTTTCACTGAGGGTTGGCTAATGGCTTTAAGGTTTACCAGAGGACTGACAGGACACATAAAAATACAGTTTTCATTTAGGAACCAGCTGGAGCTCATTTGCTCCTCTCATCTGCACAGCGTGAGTCTTGGGTCTACCCCTGGATGATTCACTGAGGTCTAAGAGTATGCACAGAAAGTATTTAATTTCTCTTGTGTTTATAGGAAATGGTCACTTGAGCTATGTATAGTTCCTCAAAAAAAAACCCCCAAAAAACAACCCAACAAAAAACTCTGGCATTTATCTTTAAAGTTATGCTGCAAATCAAAGAAAAACAAACAAACAAAAAGAAATTGCAGCAAGTGTGAAGGGGTTGGTTGACATTGGTTTGTTATTTTTAAATTACAAAAATAATAGCTCTGAACTTTGACTCAGGTTTATACTTAAGCTATTAAAAAAAAAATCTCATAAATCAAAATCCTGTGTGAGTCAAATAGGAACTGTTCTGAAGCCACAAGGTTAATTCCTGCCTCCATTGCTGCTTACAAACAGTTTTTATCCTGAATAGGCTTCTTCCTTCAAATTTGGCAGTTTTTCCAAGAATAATCAATATCTAAGTTGGTGACATTTGACCAACTCTGTATGCCAAAAAACAAGCCCCTTGGTCTCCTTTCAAATTTCAGCACACAGAAGAAGTTTTGCAGTAGATTTGAGGGTTGTCAGGGGCAGGGATGTTAGTTTTTTCTGTCATGGCTCTTATTGTGGGCCAGAGTACGCAGGATTCCCATTCCCTGCCTTTTGGTGGTGGTTCAGTGATTATTTCCAGTATCATACAGGATGGTTTTCATTTTTGCTTGTTTTCAGCATACATGTATTTGTTCAGCAGATTTGGATCCTTCAGAAAGAAACTATTCCCTCACCCTCATAATTGTAAATGTTGCCTTTTTCTTTTTGTTTTGTTTTGTTTTCCTGTTTTCCTGATGGAAACAGTCTTTCCTGTAGGTGACCTACATCTATCTCCCATCCAATTTCATTTTTCTCTAATATTTTTTATGATCATCATGGATTCCCAACAATGTGCTCCTCAGACTTACCAAGTGTAAGTGTTTGAGCTGTCTTCTCGTGTGTTCAACAAGTACTTTGACCAAGGAGACATAATATCTTGCTCTCTTGGTAGTCTATATGAATTTTAATGTTTTGAGGTCTTAAAATTGTAATAGTGTTGGTCCTGTACAGTTTCTTGTATATTACGTATTCTTTTGTGATGCTTCCTCAGTTGACTGAATGAAAAGTGGTAGGTTTAATGAAAAATGGAGAAAAATCAAAGCCTCCGCCTTATTTGAGCGTTGCAAATAGATTTGACGGGGATCTGTGGTGAGTTAGGGTTAACTCTTCCCTGACTGTTTAACAGTTTGTGGATTTCAAATTTGAATGTAACACTGCAGCTGTGCTGGAGGAACTCATTATTTTGTTTGAGCTCAGCTGGGGGCAGGACCTGTGTTAGGCTGTGCCTGTACCCTCGCACAAGCCAGGGAGAGCTGTTTGTGGTGGTGGTTGTTTCAGCACGCTGTGTAAATTAAAGCAGTTGTGCTTAGGCAGAATTTATCTGCTTTCCTATTTTTGGCGGTACAAAGCCATCTTACCATTTGCAGCAGATGGGCTATTTTGCTTTTTCTCCCAGCACTCATTAGCAAGATAGGGGTGAAAGAGGGCTGGGAGGTAGAGATAAAGGAGAGCCAGCAAACATACTTGTCCTGGAGGCTGTGCTGGAGGACATGATGCTGAACAGCTCGTTCAACAGGCAGGGGAGCAGTACAGAACGTCCCGCTGCCGTGGGACATTCCTGCTCCCGTCAAGCAGCGCTCCTGGTGTGCTTTCTGCGGGAGCTGTGCGAGGTGCCAGCACCATCCGGCTGCACCAGCAAGACTGTGGGGGCACGGTGCCCTCCCTCCAGCTCTGTTTGGGCTAGGTGGCAAACAAAATTCTCCCCACAGAGATTTCAGCTCTGTTTCAGCAGACTCTGCACCTGTCCTCAACCCTCAGGGCCTTTGCTATATGCAGCCCCGGCTTCATATCTCTGCAAGATGCTTTGAAACCTGAAGCGTTTTCCAGAAGTGTTGCCTGTGTGCACTGACATCCGACATCTGTCCTGCCTTTCGCCTCTTGGTGCTGACATCTCTGTCCTTCTGGTGGGAGACAACAAGGTCAGCCCCGAGGGGGCTGCGCTTTGGTCCCAGATAAGCCATGCTTGCAGGCTAGCCTGGATTGCTGGGAAGGGACTGCGGCTGCCTCTGGGAGTAGCTGTCCTCACGTAGCCAAGACAGAGAGTGCCATGTGCTTGGCAGGTGTAGGTGTTTTAAGCCATTACAGGAAATTTAGCAGCCTGGGGTGGGCTATCCTCTGCCTTCCTGCCTACTCCTAGCTCCAGCTCCTTCCTCAGCAAAATGGTCGAAACTAAAAATTGCATGTGAAATGCAAACTGGCTGTGGTTCGTACACTTCAATCTAAGGTTGCAGTGGCACAGCACACCTCCAGATCATAATCCAGGCTGCTCTTCTAGGATCTCCCACATCAGTGTTCATGGGTAACTGCAATAAAGGTTCTGCCCTTCTCTATGCCAGCAGGAAGGGTGGTCTTGCAGGGGATGAGCTGCTGGATGTGGCTCATGGGCTGACTGGTGTGGTTGCATGGCTGCTGCATGCCACTCTCACTGCTCAAGGAGCCTTGCACTGACTGCTGCAGGGCGTTGGTAAAGCACAGGCATGTGGTGGCCCCCACTGCCTTATTTAGCCAAACCCTTGGAGCTCCACCACCTGTATCCCTCCTTTACCTTCCTGCTGCCTTGGACTCCGGTGCCCACAGGCTGCTGATCACTGCACGGAGCAAACCAGCCCAACGAAAAGCTGGGTTTCACCCTCTCAGCTCCCAGCTCTGGGAGCTTCAAGGAGCTGTTTCTCTCATCCAGGAGGCACCATCTCCTGGCATTTCACCTCCTAAGTGGTGAGTGGCAGGAATGCAAGTGATGCAGGAATTGCCATCACACCAGTGGGAAACCAAATGTCTGACCAGATGACAGCTCTATATTTAAGGGCTTGCTGTTGAGCAAGCATATGTGCCCTTTTGTGACCAAGCTAAAGATAATTTTCCTGTCTAGAACAGCAGCTATGTTGTAACTTGTATAAGGGAACTTCTCCACTAGTGAAGAGCAATGATCATAAGAGCATAATCCTCCCTGAGAGGACAAACAAAACTAGAGAGATGACACTTGGAGTAGTGCTCTGAAGCTCCACTGAGCTGAAAAGAGCCCATTTATAGAAACTTGAAAGATGTTTGGCTCCTTAAAAAATGCACAGGCCTTGCTGTTATTTTAACATAAGTGTCATTCGAGAGAAGAGCAAAACTTTGGGTAAAGTCACTTTATGATATCTAGAGTTCAGTTTTGTCCACAAAAACTGAGCCAGAAAATGTAAGTACAGACAGTACTATGGAGCAGAAGGAGACTGTCAGCAAAGAGCAGAGTTGGATACATTTTTGTGTGTTGTATCAAGTGTGTTTCTAACCCACCTGAATACACTAAACACAGTGACCTTTGCAGAAGGTCCTCTACAGTCTTTTGCAGAGGTCCGGTTACGTGTGTGCGATTGTGTGTGGCATTTTATACTGGGAGATGTGGGCCGAACCCCTGGGTCAGCAGGGATTATCCACATGGGCCATTCAGTACGTTAGTCCCACTTCTCTTCTTGCAGGGTGGGTTTAGAACGTGCAGTAGCACGCAGGTCATCTGCTCAGCCGGCAGCTGCTCAAGTGTGTTGTCTCAGGGAAGGTGGGTTTAACTGGCACGTTTAACTGGCAGCCTCCTGGACATCTGTGGATAATACTTCCTGATCTCCTTGTGGCTTTAAAACACCGGCAGAAGTTCTGTGCACTGTAGCCTCATGGAGGTCTGCAGGGCTCAGAGGTGCTACAGTGGTGCTCAGTGGTGCTACAAGTCTGTTTTCCCACCTGGTGACAATGTTACCTGGAGTGCCAAGTGCAGGGAGGTGTTACTGGGGGCTCTTAAGGACATGAGAACTGCAGACTTCAGGTTTCTTGATGATTTCTGGTTTATTGTCCTTCAAGGAAATAAATATCTAGGACACCTCATTAACATATGGCATTGCTTGCAGAAAAACATCTCTAGCCAGGGCCCTGTACAAAGTTCTTCCCCAAAGTGCTGCCCCATAAGTCTGTGATGGGACAATGAGCTGCTGGCAGTTGTGCCACTCTCACCACCATGGGCTGTTATGTGCACGTAGGATGTGTGTGGGGAGCCCTGAGCTATCTGGCCTGTCTTAGAAATCAGCCTTGCTTTAAGCATAAATCTTCTGCAGCTCTGGGATGTTCAGTGTTCCCCAGTCAGAGAGGCTACAGTGTCATGTTTCACGTGTTCAGTGTTAATGCTTTTTGTTTTCATTTCAGGTTCTGTTTCAGCATAAAAGTGAGATCCACAAGACTCCTCTAAGATGTCCTACAGAAAGGAGCTAGAAAAGTACCGAGACCTGGATGAAGACAAGATCCTTGGAGCTCTGACAGAGGAGGAGCTCAGGAAGTTAGAGAATGAACTGGAAGAGCTGGATCCTGATGTAAGTAATTTTTGACCGAGATTTGCTGGGTGCTAAATCTCCGTAGTAGTGGAGGAATGGGCTGCATTAGTAATCTCTATTTCAGTGGGATCCTTTGCAGATCCTTTGGGATCCTTGGTACTCAGTGCAAGAGTGGAAGAGACTGGCTCCAGGTGAGCAGAAGAAGTTTTTGCCATTGGAAGCACAGTCTAGATGTGCCTCTTTGTTTCTGTTTTCCTGCTCTTTCCCCGGTGTGTGTGCTCAGATGCGACGAGCACTGTGATTTGTAGCACCAGTATGAGGCAGTGCTGGTGCAGGGCAGTAAACCTGCACAAGGTGGATCTCTGTTTCTGATCAGGCCACCTTGGAGGGAATGCTTTGTGGGTTGTTGGGTCTTGGGGGTTTTGTAACAAACTTCAAATAGTCTGTGTTTTCCTCCATTTAGGCAGAAAGCCAAATTGCAGAGTTTTGCAAAGTGGGACAATTTATTTTTAGCAATCTCCCAACTTCAGCAAGAACTGCATATATGCAAACATGGGATCTGCTGGTGCCAAGCTGGTGAAAGGTTTTTGGAGGCAGCATTGTCCCATGGCCCTATCAGGGGATGTGCAGAGCCAACTGGCAGGGCTCTGGGTTATGGCAATGTTACATGATGAGTTTGGGCACTGCCAAGTGAGAAATTGCTCCCGTGGCAGGCAGTTAGTGTTTCTAGAGTAAATGATGGGAGGTGTAGATTGCATCATCAGTATTTTTAATTGCAACATAGGAAAATATTTAAGAGGTGGCAAGCTAGCTCCCAGGATTAAGTGTCTGGGCTGATGAGCTGCCCCAGTTCCAGCTGTGTCAGAAGACACAGTGGCAGGCAGCATTCTGTGAAAGATGCAGAAAGGTAAAACAACTGTGGACATCTATCAGCACAGGCGTAGTCTGAGTGCAGAAGTTAAAGCCTAAAGATTGCATGGTTACCTCTCACAGCACGAAGCCTGAGGAAGCAAGCTGTCTCCTATTCCTCCCTGCTTGGGCATTCACACAGTTCTCCTCTGTTGCACTCCAAGGCTGCCTGGGTCTAATTTCCTCCTGTCAGTAATTTTCCTTCCCAGGCTTTTCACTGAAACAGATTTAAATTGTAATGAACTAGTTTTATCAGGCGGGCATGGAAAAATCAGTGTGTTGTTCAACATCACCTTGAATGTCTTAAAAAGTAAATGTTGACTTCTATCCAGTAAAGCTTTAAAGAACATGCTTAGTGTCAAATCTGGGAATAGTCTTACTGCATTAAGGCTGTTCTATATTTAAATATAAGCAGGTGTTTACGTGCCGTATGTGTCAGGCACAGAGCAACTTCCCGTGGTGGTTATGTGACTGAATAGCAAGGAGGCAGTTTGAAAACGGGCTGAGGTTCACAGGGGTCTTGTTCTGCAACCAACTGACCTTCTCTGTGAGACCCTGCCTGCTGTTTTGTGAGGGATCATGAAAGGCAGAAGGGCCATGACTCTCTGGTCTGCTCTGTGAGAAACCATGAGATTTCACTGAGCCGATTCTTGTTGGGACACCTGAGGCGTGTGGGCACTTGAACAGACTCATACAGGGGGGAGAAGATGCCTGAGAGCCTCCAGAAGAAAAAGGTGGAGCTGCAGTTGCGGGGAACACCCACTTGGCAGCATTTGAAACTGGGGCAGGGAAGGAGCGTCACATGTCTTGGATGATGTGGGAATTAGTGGGGCTGGATGGAGATAACCTTTTACACAAGGAGAAGCAAATTATCCAACAATATGGAAGAAAGGCAGTGCAGCAAGGGAAGTGGAGAGGGGAGAGTGTTTGATGGATGGGGATCATGGCCTGCAAAGGTAACCTGTGTTTCTCTCCTTCACGTCTAGAATGCCTTGCTGCCGGCAGGGTTACGGCAGCGGGATCAGACGCAAAAGCCACCAACTGGCCCATTCAAAAGGGAGGAACTCATGGCCCACCTAGAAAAGCAGGCAAAGGACATTAAAGACAGAGAAGACTTGGTTCCTTTCACAGGTGAAAAGAGAGGTATGGTCATGCTCTGCACCACACTGGGTGCACCACGATGAAGGCACAGTGGGTGCACAGGAGAAGGGTTGTGTCTAACCTGCATTGCTAAAACCTCATTTTGACACCACTGAGGTGGTGAATCTGCTCTCTGCTGTCTAACCCCTGACAAACTTAGGTGTGCTCAAGAGGTCCCTATGACTGCTGGTTTGGATACTACCTGATATATTGTTAAGTACTGGACAGAAGCTGTACTACTGTGCAGCCTCATTCTGTCCCCATGCCACTGCAGCTGTATCAGACTCTGGAAACAACATCATCTTCTATCCTCTCATCTTGTCTCCTCCTCTGCCCCGTCCTCCTGTGAGCTCTGCATGCGGTGCTCCATGTTGCACTATTTCTTTTCACACTCCATCTCAACACTCTGAGCTTCTCATCCTACAGAAGCTCTGCAGCTCTCCACAGCTGTGATGAGTCCCAACAGTTCCCTTCTAATCTCCATCACCTCTTGACAACTGCAGCTTTATTTCCCAGTCTCCTGCAGGTCACATTTGTGTCTTTGTGCACCATACCCTACAGCAGCAGCTGCACCCCTGCTCTGCATGGCCCTGAGGCCTATGAGCAAGGCTGCCTCTTCTCTTTCCTCTGCTTCTGGCATCTTTTCCTGTTCTCCTTGTACATGACCCACCATGCAGATAACTTTCCTGTTCCCATTAGCACTCTCAATATCATCTGACATGGAACATGGGCTGGTCAGTCCTCGCCTCTGGGTTTGAGAAGCTTCTCAGCATCTCTCTTCTGCTGCTCTGCCTCCCTCTGTATCATGGTCTCCCTGCAGCAGATGATTTGATTGGACACTGTTCACATTAATGGTTGCCCTGTGTCAAACAAGAAGTGCATGAAAATGTTGGCATATTGAGGAGGTTTTCCAACTGAGGTCTTAGAGACTCACACGGCTCTTTTAGGAAGAGTTTGTGTTAAATCTGTTCATGGAATAAAACCCTGAGGTGGTATTTTTAGACTAAAAAGAAAAAAAGAAAAAAAAGAGTACTCCTTCAGAAAAATAAATTAAAAGAGTAAATTGAGTGCCGTCAGGAAGACCAATTTAGTAATTCCAGACATGCCCTAGCCCAGAAGGTAGAAGCAGTGCTCTGCAGGGGACAGAGGTATTTCAGGCATCTCAAGTCTTCAGCTTCTGGTCTGAACTCCTCATACTTCAGCCTGATATGATCTCAAATGCATTAAACATATTTTCACTTGTAACATGCTGTTGAGAGGAGACACTACTTGCATTGACTGTGAGCCAGAGATGGTAAATTACATATTCACAGCTGTGACAGAGCTGTAAATAAATCACCACATTTGGAGGGTGATTTACTAGTTTGTCCATGGGAGGTGCTCTCCCTGGTCATGCTGCTGGACAGGGTGGGAGTTGGGCTGTTCATACATGCTGTATTATGGCATAAAACACTGTGTTTACATTCACCATTTAATCTAAAGTTCAATCTTGTTACAAAGCATGTCTGAGACATGAAACTTTCTTAAAGTTATAAATCAACTATTAGT
>JAWWES010000094.1:25681975-25707077 GCA_035583135.1 Lophotriccus pileatus | reverse complement strand
AATTTTGATGACACTGAGGTGAAGAAAGGAGTTACTGCGTGACAGGAAAATTAAATTTGCCCTTTTTCTCCTGTTCCCTGCTGATGTTGCACAGACCAGACAGCGTATGCAGCCTCCCAAGCCATGCACTGGGTGGGACAGGGGTTCCAGATCTCCACACAAAGCCAGAGCAGACATTTTGCTGCTGAGTACCCAGAAGATGCCTGGCTCTGCAGGCACACATGACATTCTGCCTATTTTTGTGAGAGCAGCTGTGTCCCAGGAGGCAGATTCCTGCCCTCTCTCTCAGGGTGGCAGTGTACAGGCAGGAGACGAGCTGTTGTGCAAAAGGCTGTTTATGGCAGCCTCCATTTCGTACCGGGGAGCCCAAGGTGCAGTTGCTTCTTCCTTGAGGCTAAATTTAGCCCTTTCTGTTTCTGCACATGCCTGAGCAGCAGGATCTTTGTTTCTCCCCTTTGGTGCTACTGACTCTGGTTTCAGAGAGGGGACAAAAATAGTCCTGGCTGGCATGCCAGGCCAAGCATTTTGCACTTGCTATCTCTGCAGTGATCCTGGACTATTTTAGGGAGGGGACTGCTCCAAAATGCTCCAAGAGCCCTCCTCTTTCTACTCAAATCTCAGCAGCACTGGGTTCACCCAACAGGCTCCTCTCTACTGTGGTGTGTTAAAACACCACAAGCCTCTCTCTTCTCTTTTGGGCAGTCACAGATGGGTGAGATCTCTGACCTGATCTGTTCCACCTCTGTGAACAGATCCACTGCCCTTTAGAGGTGTGAGCTGCTGGGAGCAGCCAAGCAGTGACACCAACCCTGTCCACTGCTTGGGATGCAACCAGCTCCAGCAGAGAAGGGGTCATGGCTTGCCTGGTGATCACAATGGGCAATGGGATGGGGGAGTGCCAGGGAGCCCGCAGCATTCAGAGCTGGGCTGGAGCAGCACCACTCAGCACACAGCCTCTTGTCCTTCTGGGCACTCTGCTTAGGAAGGGGCCATGAGCAAGCAGCTGGTATGGCTGAACTTTGCGTTCCCAGATGGACCTGTTGATTTGCACCTTTGAATTGTAGGGAAAAGGTCGGTTCCTTGGCCTTTTGCAGTCCTGGGAGATAAGGCACAGAAGTCTCTGCCCGGCATGCCCTTTCCAGTAAGGTTGAGCTAAACCAGCTGCCCCAAGCCTGCTCCTCCTTGCATCTTGTGTGTTCACTGAACTGCCATCTCTGCCTGCTGCCAGACCCCTCCACCACCTCCTTCCCACCCTCTTTTGACTGATTTCCCATCTGCCCTGCCAGCATGCACTTGGAGTTAGCAGCAGGAACTGTCTCGCTGGCAGGACCGATCCCGCGCAGTGCTGGGTCCGGGCCACTGGCCTCTCTTTGTCCATGTGAGAGCTGGCAAACCTTCACCCTTTTTTGTACAGCCTTCAAAGAAGTGAAGTCCTTCAGGGCCCTGCTGCGTGTGGCTTTGGGTGCTATGCTGTGAACAGCCATGATCCTGTACAAAAGGGCTGCGGGGCTTCTGCAGACACAGCCTGCTGCGCTGGTGAAAGGGGCCCAGCTCCACGGCTGGAGACGGCTGCAGGTGCCTCCTGGCCCACACCACAGCAGGACTCAGAAAAGCTGGGAAGGGATTCAGTGTATCCTCTTACATTTCTCTACGTTCTTGTGCCCCTTCTGTCCTTTCCGCTGCGGGTTCTACTCTCACACCACGGGAATGTGTCTGCACAGCCAGGTGTGAAATAAGGTGTTGTAACTATACTGAGAGTGACCTCACTTTGCATTTACAGGAAAAGCTTGGATCCCCAAGCAGAAGCCGATGGATCCTGTTTTGGAAAGTGTGACTCTGGAGCCAGAACTGGAGGAAGCCCTTGCTAATGCCTCTGATGCAGAGCTCTGTGACATTGCTGGTAAAATAGTTTCACAATAATCGTGGGTTCAAGTAGTTCAACTACTTGGGGGGGGTTATTTGTTCTTTTGTGGGAAAGGAGCTATTGTATTTTTTGCTGTTTATCTGAATGCTGTCAGTTTTGATAGAACTTATTTCTTTGTTAAAAAAGAGTTACTCTCAGCCCACGTGATTTAATCAGGAGCATGGACCAAAGCTGAAGAGGGGGAAGAAGGATTTATCAAGAGAACAGTGTGTGCTGTTCGATATCTTCTTGTCTCTGCCACTGACTATACCTTCAAGAGCAAAGCTTTCTTCAAACCAAACCTTAGGAAACAGTCAAGCTGACACAGAGAGAATGTGGATTTTTAAGGCAGCTGTCTTAGAGAAGTCTTTCACTGGACACTCAGGGCTGCTGTTTGTTACAGAGCTTTCTCAACACATTTTTAAAGCCATGGATTTCTTGTGATTTGTGCAGCCAGTCAGTCAAATGACAGTATTGGTCTCTTGCTGAAGCCCACAGCTTGTACTTAGCCCTGTGACTGGGACAGGACATGTCTCAGCCAAAGGAGCATATGGACACCCCGTGGCGTTTGACGGAGCCCACGTGTGCCCTGCTGTTCTAGCAGTCAGTGAACATTTCAAGGATACTGGCTTCTTTCTTCTTCCAGTTTTGTCTCTTTCAGACTTCCATATTGCCTAGAAGTGACCTTCTTTCCAGAAGTCTGTAAGAAAGTCTGTAGAATAAATACAACCACTGGACATCTTCTACATAGTAATACTGTATTTCAGCTTAGAAATGTGTTTCTGCGTTAAGGCTTCCAACATAAGCACCCTGGCCAAGTGTTGTATCTCTGCATTTTGCTTTTTTACTATTATCCTAGGGTCCTGTAAAGCCCTATCTTATAAAATCCGCCTTTCTTCGTGTCTGTGCAGCAATTAGTTTTCCAGGAAAATACTGTTTAGGGCAGCCTGTTCAGCAATTGCTGGGAGAATACACTTGAAGTGGCGGCAGAAGTACTGATGTGTTACAAGCTGTCCTGAAATCTCAATATTGACAGTGACAGCCATGCTCCTGCCTGTTTAGCTGGGCTCATTTAGCAGGAGCTCATTTTGCTCCTGCCTGTTTAGCAGCAATCATCGTCAGCTGTGATGTATTGGATCCCTTCCTTGGCAAAGCCAGGAGAGTGGCTCCCAAGTAGTCCTGGAAGGGCTCCCCTGCCTTTGGTCAGCTGAGAGAGACAGAAATGGAATGCCTTCGTTCTGCTTGAGTGTAGTGTGTGGCACATGCCTGTGTAAGCAAGGGTGACAAGAATGTGCAGGGTCCTGCTGGACTGGGCCCCTTGGATTTAATCCTACCAATCACATTTTTTAGTGCTGTACTGTCTTCTCCTCGCTATTTGAGTATGTTACCAAGTCAGGTAGGCTACTAGGAAGCCTTGACTGTTTGTCTGTTTGCTGTCCACAAGATGATGTTCCTCTTCTCCTATGAGTCATGTTACATTGAAATAAACAAGGGAGCACATTTGAGCCCTGCTGTGTATTTAGGGGGGCTTCATCCCACCTTTGCACAGTGTTCCAAGCTTGTGCAGGGAAAGGTAGTACGCTACAGACTCCCATCCCAGGCAGCACCTATGTGTCGTTTCCTGGATTTGGAGCCTGCAATAAGTCATGTTCTCCTTTTCTTTTTCCATAGCCATCCTTGGCATGCACACCTTGATGAGTAACCAGCAGTACTATGAGGCACTGGGGAGCAGCACCATCGTGAATAAAGAGGGGCTCAACAGTAAGTGATTTAGAGTGTTGGCAGGCTCCAGGAGTTGGCTTTGAAGCTGCTAGCAGAGGCAAAGTGGGAATTATTTTTAGGCTGAAGGTCAGAGCCATGAATGTCAGAGCAGCCTGTGATTGCTGGGGCCACCTCTGGTGCATCCTTGCCTTGTGAGAGGCAGCATGTTCTCAGCCACTTCCCTGGTGCCATTTGGGAGCTAGCACAGCCCCGGGAACAGCCCCATGGAAGCGGTGTGTCTTCTATCACCCAGATTTGGACCTTGAAAGCACATAGCAGCAGGTACTGGCTGTCCTGTGCTGGTTTCCCCCACTGGAGGGGCCTCTCATCTCGTGTCTGTTTGTCAGGTCAATCTTCCATCTCCCATGCTTCCATCCCTGCTTCTGGAAGAGGAGAAACATATCCGAAGAAAAGATGCTTTTTGGTTTCATATGTGTTGCTTTTCACTTGCAGGTGTGATTAAGCCCACACAGTACAAACCAGTTCCTGATGAGGAACCAAACTCAACAGATGTGGAGGAAACTCTGAAACGAATACAAAGCAACGATCCTGATCTCGAGGAAGTCAACCTTAACAATATTATGGTATTTGCTCTTTTCTACCCTCCTCTCTTAATAACAGGCTAGAACATTTAAACACAGAAGGCAGAGACCAAGCCTGTTTTGCTGCACAGAGCAGTACCATAACACTGATTGTAGCCCGACAAGAAACACCAGTGCTTCCCATCCCCACCGTGGGCAACAGGGATTGTTTTCTGGGACAAAGGGATGGAGTTGGTAGCAAAAGGACTCCTCTAAGTGCCTGGAAGAATGGAGCTGCATTGAGGGTAGTTTGGGGAGTCCCCCAACCCCAGGCTGTCTGGTTAAAGGCATTCTAGGTTTCTTTGATGATTCAGTTAGGCATATTTGGTGGAGGGGCTGTTTATGTATATTATAAAATGGTGTGGGGGAAAAAGGCTTCATAATCCTGACACTTGTGTGCTGGTTTAAAGGCAAACCGGCAGGAGAAATTAACCCAGTTCCGAAGAGATTATAAGCCAGAATTTCAATTTAATAAAAATAATACAATAAATACAATTATACAGATGAACAATTGGTTTTAACCCACAAAAAAACAGATGTATAAGCTGGCACCCTGGGGCACAAACAGGATGGTGTTTGTTGGCCCCCGTGCTGAGTCTCACGTGGGCTAAGTTCAAAAATAAAAGGAGAGGAAGAACCTGTTGGTGCGAGTGCTGGTCATGGTCTAGTCAAGGTTCTGGTCCTCCTCTGGATCCCATGAGTGGTACCAGAAGTCCCAAGACCTCCAGGATTATATACACTCAGGTTCAGGCAGGAATGCCCAGCACGTCCCCCAGGGTGGGGAGTTCCACAGTGGGTGATTGTGAGTTGTGGGTGTGAGGACAGGAACACCCTCCTATCTCACAGACCCATCCCTTCCGTGGAGCCCTTTTACCTCTTGTAGAAAGCAAATCAGGACATAGCACCACTTCTTATGTTGCCTTTGGCACACATACACATACTAAAAAAATACAGTTTCTGTTCCATGAGGCCTGTGGAATGATGGCAGAGCCAAAGAGCAAGAACATGGTTAGCTGCATGTGCACACTACAAACATTTTTTGCCATGCTACCTGCACTTTTCTATAGCAAAAATATTTTTACTTTCATGTATTTGACTCTGGCTAGTGACTGTCCCTTGAGGACACAAGGCTGAGGCAGGCAGGCAGGCACTATTTTTGTGTGTTGAGCTCCTGACTTTGGGACATGGTTTGGAGAGCCGAGGAGTGACAGTGGAGATTGTAAGCTGCTGGGTTCTGTGTTATGGCTCTGTAGATGACTTTGAGTACTGGTGATTCCACATGGTGGGATCCGAATGGTGTGTCAAGGAGTCCAAGGTGAGGATACCACTTACAATGTTAGGTGAAAATTTGTGCATTTGGAAAGGGTATCTAAAGTGCTTGGTAAGTTAAAAACACTCATTTTGAAGAAACTCAGAATAAGCAGCATGGATTTTTTTTTTTCAGTCTGATAAGACCTAGCATGGGAAATGTTGGCCTGAAAGATGCTGTATAAAGCAGTCAGAGGTGTCTGATTTGTGTCACAAGGAGATCCTTTCAGGCCTTTCTAGATCAGGCCCCGTAGGTGGAAATTTTCTGAACAAGACATAAATATTACTCAGTGTTGTCATCATACCAGGAAGCGCAGGAACAGTGCTCTGTAGGCTCATAGATCCTGGTTACCTCCCCACAACACCTGCATTCCTACATGGCTGAGTTTCTGGGCAATTAAATCAAACAGCAGAGATGTGGCTTCAAATCAAGGCAGAGAGTTTTTAGCAGAGTATGGCATAGGATGAAGGCATTGCCGTGCTCCTCAGACCACGCTGATTAAAGCAAGAGAAATTGTTAAAACGTTTATCAACCCCTCCCCTGAATTACTTCAGTGCATTTGGTGATTTGACCTTGATGGAAAATTAGAAGTACCTTTTAAATGTGCTGCATGTTCCTTCATACAGACTATGGCCTAACACAGGCTGCCTGCACTTCTTTTCACAGAATATTCCCATCCCGACTTTAAAGGCTTTTGCGGAAGCGCTCAAGAACAACACGTACGTGAAGAAGTTCAGTATAGTTGGGACACGGAGCAACGATCCTGTTGCTTTTGTAAGTACTGCGGGCTCATCACCCTAATGTTGTGACAGGAGCTGTTCTCAGGCAAGGTGTTCCCGGCGTTCCTGACTGACTGACTGGTTTCCGCACCTTATGTCACGTTTGGCACGTTCCACACCTCTGGTATTTGGTGCAGGTGCTTCAGTTTCAGGAGCACTAGTGAAAGTCAGAAACTGACAGGCATTGGTTCCTTCACTTCGTTTTTCAGCTACAGAGACTTCAGGGTGCAGTCCTTTGACCTCATTCAGTTTCATATTGGTCCTCAAGGGTCTCCCAGAAAAGGAGCATGAGACAAGAGCTGACTCCCTAGTGGCATTTTCTACAAGCAGTTTGTCTCTCTGTCTCTCTCTGGAGGTTCTTTTCTGTTGGTACAAAGGTGTGTGCTGCTGTGTGCACACCTCTTCCTCCCCTTGCACAAGTCTGCTCCAGCTCTCTTTCACATATTCCTTTGTGCAGATGTGTGCAGAAGGAGGACTCTTATGTGTGGCCTCTTTCTGGCTGCTGTGCATGATCCTAAATATCAGTGAGCATGCAGAGAGGTGCAGAGCGTTCTGCCTGGCCCTCATGCTACCTCCCAGGCTGCATCTTTGCATACTTCTCCAGCACCGTGGCAGCTAATTTTTGCTCTTATTCACCCAGGTCACCCCTACATACCTCCACACACACTTGTGCACATCAGTTTCCTGTAAGAAAAAAAACCTTTTTGGAGGGTGAGTACTGCCCTCACATTATTTCAGGCACTCTGGACTGAGGAGGAAGCCTGTGCAGGCAGCACTGGTGCTGTCTGAGGACTCAAGGGGCACCATGCAGGGCTGGGGGAGCTGTGGAGCCAAGTGCTGTGGGTGCAGGTCAGTCCTGCCACTTGGGCATCACCTTCTGTTCCTACTGTTTCGTGACACAGGTGAATCTTTCCATACAATTTGTATGATACAAGATAATCTGATCATGTCAGGGGGGCTGGGAGCGTTCCAGCCCACTTGTGGTCTTACCCACCAAGGGAAGCAAAAGTCATTAATATGGTTGTGCTGCCACTTGGATGCGGAGAACCCCTTGTTTAAAACAAAGTCTCCTCTCTCTGCCTGCTATAATGGGGAGCATCTCAGCCCCGTGCAGTGCAGGCAGGGACCCAATCAGAACAGAGGCAGGGCAATGCTGACCAGCATCCCTGTCATCACCGTGCTGACTTTAGAAGAGGGACCGATGAGGATGTCACGGGGCAGCTGCTGGTGGGGACTGTCACCTTTTGGGGTAGCCCTAAGGGTTTGTCTGTACGAGGTTTTGCTGTGGAATCAAGAATGCTCATGTTCAAGAATCCCCCTGCAGCGGTGGGGAAGCCCCTTCACTCTGCACAGAGCAATTCCATCTGGTGGCAGTGAAACTGCTCCGCACGCAGGACCCTCCTGCAGCCCTCTTGGAGGCGAGGGGAGCTGAACCCCTGCTGTCTGACTGACAGTTCTTCCTGCCCACCTCTGCCCACAGGCCTTGGCAGAAATGCTGAAGGTCAATAACACGCTGAAGAGCCTGAATGTGGAATCAAACTTCATCTCTGGGTCAGGGATCCTGGCTATCGTCGAGGCGCTCCAGGGCAACACGTCGCTGGTAGAGCTGCGCATCGACAACCAGGTAAAGCGAGTGACAGCTCTGGGCAAGGGAACGTGCCCTGGCTCTGGGGAACCGAGGGGCTGGTCAGGGTGGAGGCTGGCAGCTCTCAGCCCCATGTTTCTGCTGCAGCTTCCTAAAATGCAACGGAAAGGGAAGGAGACCTGTAGAGCGTGCAGATGCTGTGGCAAGTTTATCTCCCTGAGAAACCCAGAGGTTGAAGCAGCTGAGCTATGGGGAGCTCAGGGACAGATGACTGGGAGTTCAAAATCCTAGTTTCTCCAGACATCTCTTAGCTGTTAATCTGTCCAAGGAATAAAGTCTTCGGGCAAACAAACTTGTGGGAATGTCTGCTGGAGGAGCTGGAGCCACTCAGTGGTACCAGAAGCAGGCCAGTGGTTTGTTTTACCAGCTCCAGGTCAGAAATGTCAAATGAACCCACAGGTCCAGAGAAGGAGGGAAGAGGTGGACATGACAGATCTGAGTGCTCACTTCGAATCACCCTCTGACATGTCCAACTTGATTTTCTGTTTTCTATTTTCAAAAGAGCCAGCCCTTGGGCAACAAAGTAGAAATGGAAATTGCAAATATGTTGGAGAAAAACACCTCCCTACTGAAGTTTGGGTACCATTTCACTCAGCAAGGCCCCCGGCTTCGTGCCTCCAACGCTATGATGAATAACAACGACCTAGGTGAGTCAGGCTGGCTGCAAGCCAGGAAAGTATGGGAAGGTCCTGTGGGCAATTTCCGGTGGGATTAGGGCAGAACTGCTCACATGAAAGCTCCAGTAGATGTGTATGAATTAGAATCCACCTCTTGAAGTGCCTGATGATGCTTTGCCCCTCAAGGAGGGAGGCAGCCTTCACCAACTGGTTCCTCAGTGCAGCTGCTGTCGGGCTGGCAATGGGTTGTGCTCCAAACTTGGAGACACTGGGCAGCTAAAACTCCGAGAAGAGGTAACGATTTCTGCAGTGACGGTGGGAGTTGTTGGAAAGGAGTGAGAGCTGCTGATGTGGTTCAGTACAGCTTGTGCTGCAGCATATGGCACATGGGTTATGAGCTCCTAGCGCTTGTGGTTCCTGCCAACTGCTTGTCTTCCTCCAGCTTCGTTCCCATTTTAACGAGGAGATGAAAAGTAGTAGAGTTGAACTTGGACAGCAGTAGGATTTGGCCCATCCCCTCCAGTGAAACAAGCTGGAACCGTTTCTAGGGAGATGTGGGAAGCCACGTGGCTTTGAGTTATCTTTATACTCTCAATGAAGTGATCAGAAGTGCTTGTGAAGCAAAATGTGGGCAAGCCTGCAGACTGCCATTTCAGAGGCTTTCCATTGCTTGGCTACAGGCTGCTGTGGAGCTCTGGAGATGAGGCCAGCAGAGCAGTACTGAGGGCAGCTAACACACCCATCACGCTGTACTCAACGGCTGTCATACTGGGGCAGACGATAAATATGTGGTGTTTTAAACACAAATCATAAAAATAAACCTTCTGTCAGCCGGTCCTGTGCTCCTAGGAAGCACAGCCAAGCAGAGGTATGTGCCATTTCTTCAGGGATCACACAAAATACTCAAGTCTTACAGTTCAATGCGTATTTATTCTGCCACTGGCTGCATTCCTGGTCACCAGAGAGCTGCACTGGGAAAGGCTTGCTATTTCCTGTCCTTTGGAACAGAGCAGGATTTTGAATGACTCTGCAGCACCTGGCATTCAAAGTAATCAGCTGAAAGATTTAAATCTAGTATTTTAATTGTTCCTGCTGTTAAGTAGGTGAATTCACAACTTGCCTTCCATGTTAACGACTGTGCATTTTGCCTCTTTGACCGTTAAGAACTGAATTTTTTGTCTGATTTGGTTCTTGTTTAGAACTCATATTCATCGGTCTGACGGTCTCTGGCAATAGCATCTCGGCTCTACACCTGGACAATGTATAAGCACAGAAAAACTTTATTTTCCTCCCTGTCAATAGCCCTCTCCTTGTGCTCCACTCCAATACTCTTGCTTATCACCAGCTGATGCTACCAGAACGTGGTTTTGGTCCCATAGCTTTTGTTCTCTCAGATGTTCTGTATGAACCAACTACAAAGGCTTTTACATTCATCCTCATGATTTAACTTCTGCATCCTCTTTATAACTTTTTTTGTTGTTTTTCTTTGCATACATTTCTTGAAAAGTCGTGAATGTATCTGTCAGAGGTGTGAATCAGCTGTAAGACTAGATATGAGGCTGCTTTGACCATGTTAACCATGATCAGAAGACTGGAGCCTAGAGGCTTAAGACAAGAAATGAGATTTTTTTTTTTTAAATTTTGAAAAGGCAATTGAGAAAAACTAGCAAAGGAAAAACTGTGGCACGCATCTCCTACTGTTTTTACATCAGTTGGCATAAGATGATGCACTGGCCAAAATCCAGTTACACAGACAAACTGTGAAATACAGCTGACTGTAGAATAAGGGAGGTAAGGCTGAAAGTAGCTTCTGACCGTAAAAACTCACAAGGAGAGAAACCTCATCTTACCTTCCTTGGTTTTAAACTATGTAAGTCTGTCCTTGCTGCTTAAAGCAGGAATTCAGAAGCTGAATATCCTGTTTCTTTCCTGTCAGAAAGTACATCCCTCAGCTCCTTTCCACAGCAGTTAAGCCAAACCTGTCATCCACATTTTCCCACTGCCATGACTGACTCCTCTTTCTTTTCTTTTTCAGTGAGGAAGAGAAGACTTGCAGAGTTGAATGGGCCTATTTTTCCCAAGTGCAGAACTGGAGTGTAGTTCCTGGCTATGGAGGTCATTCCCGGTGATCTGTGCTACACTGTGGAAACCTAAAGGCAATAAGTGCCTTGACAGAGTATTTGTGGTGCCTCGGTTCTGTTTTATGCACTAACAGTTTAAATTAACTAGTGGCTATAGTTTTTATGAAGATTTTATCCAGTAGGACTGGTGATGTTTTCTGTAGAGTTGGAAACTATTCAAGCCAATAACGACCTGTCGGTTTTATGCAATCTCAGTTTAGAGCACATCCCAGTGTAAAAGTGACTTTAATTAACCTGGGACTTAATTTTATATAAACTTCCTGCACGGTATTTCATAAAGTTAGGATGTGGTATGCATGAGTGAAAGATACAATTGTTTCACACAAATTATAGAAGTATTAAAAAAATACTTTATTTTTTTCCAAGTTGATCTCAAGTAACTATAGAGGAGCAACTGTACAACAAGCACTTCTACCCTCTGGAAACATGGCTAATTTCAAGAATTGTGAACTACCATTTTTTACCGACATTTGCTGAGTCATTTAATAGGAGATGCTGTTTCAAATGCATCCCTGTGTTTCTTAGAAAAAAACCTGATCTCCACCCCTGGCATAAATGGAACTTAAGGCCACCAATTATAAAACAGAGTCTCAAAAATCAAGTGGTTTAGGACGGGTCAATATCCTTCAATGCACATCTGAAGAAAACAGTTACTTTTAGAGATGTGATTCAAATTCTATCCCCACAGAGATGGCCAAACTTATCAGCAAATGAGAGCCTTCTCTTTTAATTCCCACTCCTTTCAGTTTCTTTAAGTTAAAAGCGTTTATCCAGATATTCACTTGAAACAAGTCAAATTCTCTCTTCACTGTTTTGTCTAGATGACCGTGTCCATTAATTAAATTCTGTTCTGCTAGGAATTGTTTCTTTTTACTGCTGTCCCTTATGTCCACATAAATGCAAGAATAAATGTTGTGCCCTAGAAAGGCTGTGAAGTGAAATACCCGCAACTCTGAACTTGCACTGCATATGGTCTGACAGCTTTTTGTCAGTCTACACCCGTCATCCAGCCTGGGAGAAATTCCCCACAGACCTTTGTGTAGCTCCCAGACATGCAGTGGACTGGACCCAGCACTATCACATTCGAAACTCCCACTGGTAATGCGGGTGGGATCCTGCTTGCCAGCAAGAGTTTGCAGGAGGAAGCACTGCTGTACTGAAGCCTTAATCGTGGTCAGATGACACGTCCCAGAAAATGTTCTCTCTTGATAGAAATCTCCCTTTAAACGTCTGTTAAGACTGGAGTTTTTCAGCCTTTTACACATATTCTGGCAAAAGTCTCACAGACCTCTTCAGAGCTTGTGTGCAAACACCACCGACGGTTTAGCTCGGACCAGCAAAGAAGAGAAACTCTATTCAGCAATGTGGGAAACATATCCACTGCTCTTCAAATCTTCACAAATGTGCCAGTGGTGTCACATAAAATGCTCCACCACAGCTTCTTTTCCCCCACTGTGCAAGTTCTGCATCAGAAAATGGAGAGACTATAGAAGAAAAGCACTTGAAAGCATACTAAAATGAGAAACTGGCAGACAGCCACTTTCTTCCATGTGCGCTGCAAAGACTTCAAAATGGCAAACTAAATCATCAAATCAGAACCACAGTTTCAGCTGGGCCATCCACTCACATTTGCATGGCACAGGCTCAGCTTCAGAGGAAGATAGATGCATCTTATCCTGGAAAATCCTGATGGTGCTAAGAAACCCAGACATGCAAGGAGATGCATCTGCAGAACAGGGAGCACTACCGTGGGTACTACTACAGCATCTTTTCCTACATAAAAAATAAAACACAGCCCTTCAAAAAGGAAAGAAAAGTTAAAAAAAAAAAAAAAAGACAAGAACTTTGTCCTGTGTTTCATTATAGCAGCATCCATGCAGCCCAAAGGTATATAAAGCTGGTAGGATCATTCCAGGTTCCTCAGCTGATTCTCACAGAGCCACTTTGCAGCAAGATGCATCCAACAGCCGAGCGCTGTGCAACAGAGAGTGCTGAGCCATCAGGCCTTGTGGTGAAAGGCATTAAGCTGTGCAGCAAGGGAGCTACAAAATGGTAGCATTTAGGAGCAAATGCATCACCATTTGTCCCAGCAGCTCTCTGGGAAAAGTGGGGGGGGGGAAAAGCCATTTGGTGACTGCAGCATCTGGCAGTCAACAGCCACTCCTGCTGAAAAGTCTTCCCTCTCCTGGAGCTAACGTGCTTTCTCTCAGGCATTATCACTGAGATGCCTGGATCCTACCACAAAGCATTTTATGTGGCAAGTCCTCATGGAGGCCTCATGGCTCCCCTCTGCCTTTGAGGTAGAACCTCCAGCTGCCAGGAGCATTCAGGAGAACTGTACCTTGTAGCTGTGTCTACCATGTGGCAGACTAGCCAGGCTGCAGCATTCACCTCGGCAGAATTAAGCACCTCCAACACAGCGGGTGAAGTGTATTTGTGCAGTACTTAAAAAAAATTCTAATGGAAGCACTAAAGATTATTTATCATCATGGATGTTTCAAAAGTTTACATATAAAGTCTATTTGTTGCCATTCTGTACTGGTGATATCGAAACAGCCTTACAAACAAATTGACTACTGTGTTCCAGACCTGCTGACAGACTGAATTACAAAACTGTGTTTCTTTTTAGCCTAACACCAGAAGAGCAAGCCATGCAAGCTGGAACAGTCCCCATCAGTGCTCTAGACCAGACTTGCAAGTACAGCTTGCATGCTTCTCCACAAATACTCCGAGTCCTCAAAACCACGGAGGTTGAATGGCCAGCAAAGACTGGGAGGAAACATGTCAGGAAAACATTGGTACTGCTTAGACTTCTGCTGAAGGTGTCTACTGCTGGGAATTCTCATAGATTTACTGTTAAACACTATCCTAGAAAGATTCTCAAAAGAAATATTCATAAGATTCAAAGTTTTGCCTCATTAATGGAGTTGTCAAAAAGACGGCTGCTGAACCATTATTTCACAGTGGCAATACTGGAAGCAAAAGGAAATGCTTGCCATGGCTTTAATGGAACCAATGTCCATGCATTTAAGTTGCTAGTCAAGCCAACTTGAGGCTCTGCTGAATTAATAGCACCATGGGAGAAGTCACAATCTGTATGAAAATAACATAGCCCTAACTGTTATTAAGCAACTGCAGAACTGTGAACTGTTTTCTTGCTTTTAAAAGCAGTTGCCAGTTAAAAAATACCCAATGACTAACTGCTGTTTAGTTCTCAGAATGACAGTACATTTCAAAGGCTTTTTTCAGTCAAGACGCATCTATGCTATTAATAAATCCTTTCTGTACATTGTACAGCATCAGGCACAAAGCAGCACGTGGGAAAGTATTTTGAGCTCATCTGCTGTAGATTCCTTCAGATTCAAAGACAATTCCTCCACTAACAGGTGCTGAAAATTCCATAAATATCTTGCAGCTTTTAAAGAAACTCAACCCATGTTTAAAAAGCACAAATGATCTTGAATTATTTAACCTGGATAAAGGATCTTGCAATCTCCTTATAGCTGTTGCTGACATTTATGCACACATGCATCACTTCCAGTGCCATAATGCCGGTATTTTGACAGTCTCTGTGCTTCCCTTTTTTTGTGCTTGTTTCAAAATGCTTCAAGCTGTCAGGTTTTTTTTCAGTGCAAGCAGAGCTGAGCCCTGGATATTTCATATACTGACAAGTTGAAGGAAACAACAATCCCCAGGGAGACTGAGCATTGGAATGAGGATGGTTTTTGCTGTTCATCCTACAGGTCACACAAGTATTGCTGGGCAGACTACCTCTGGGCCTTTGCTCCAGTTACAAGAGGAGGGTCCTTATGCTGCCTTCAGCCAGTTTTACACAAGAGTTAAGTCAGTGACTTCAGGTAACCACCCCTTGCTTCCCACTGGTCTAAAGCCAGAGATGCAGGAGGTGGCATGCACATGGAAACTTTCTTCAGGTGTAATCTAGTCATGCACCCACACCAAATCTGCTGTTTGCACACCCTACTACCAGCTATTGGAGCAAATGTGTGATCACTGGAGAGGTCAGACAGATCGATCTCCATGCAGGAAGAAAAGAACGGAATTGTTCTTATGTCCCTTAAGTTTCCTTTGAATTGTGAGCAGCTCTGTCACACTGCAGATACTCTGCTCCAAAATCCCCATGGTAAAGGCCACACTACAAGACTGTCCCCAGGGAGAGGAATCCTGTAGTGCTGGTGACATGTTGGGCACTCTGGTAATTTACAGGCAAGTAATGGATGGTTTTCAGGGTATACTCTAGGTTTAAAGGCAGCATATGAACAAGACTTTCCAAGCCAACACATTTTCATGATTTCCAAACCTAACTGATTAACAGATAGGAATCTGGTTATAGAAGCCCTTCACATCAGCACGTGTCAGATCAGCCAGTGAAACAGCTTAATCTTTTCCTATGTCCAGCATCCTTTGTGAGACACGTTCAATAGGTACCCTTGGCCGCCTCCTTGTGCATTCACATTCCTCCTTAAGTGTCTGTCCTGAAGCCCTTGAAGTCACCTTGAGCTCCTTCTCTTGACAAACAGGACAGCAAGCTGTAAGACCTTTGTTGCAACAACTTGGACATGTCAGGACGAGCTGCCGGCAGTGCTGGCTCGAACAAAGTTTATACTGGTCCCACAGCGCCCCACAGTATCTGCATGCTGGAGGGAGGAGGAAAAGAAAAAAAGTTAACACCCACACTGCTCCAGATGTTCTCCTTGAAGAGGGCTTGCCATGGCACCAGGGGGCTGCCAGCTCTCATTTAAGTGGCTATCTATTGCCTTCCGGGTTTTTAATTCCTGCTTAGCTTGATCTTCCAGAATCTAATTAATTTTTAAACTTCTGGTTTTGATGTGAAAAACTTAGGACTGTTTTCTCTGAGGAAAAGAGGAAAGTACTCACTAGTCCTTCCTCTAGTTCTGAATAGACAGATTTAAAGATTCTTAATGTTCTTAATGCCAAGAGAAGAAGAAAGATATGCAGGTGGTAACCAAGCCAGTATACAGAAATGTTGCCTCTGGGAAAGGGGTGACATGGAACTTCCCTCCATCTACAAGCAATGGCTTATTCAGACAAGGTGTCATTTGCAGTCCTGGTGGAGTCCTTCCACAACATCAGAGGTTTTAACTCTTTAACTGAAAGCTACAGCCCAGTTTAGCTGCACCACAACACTTCCCCTTGAAACTTCTGTAGGGATGACTGTGATGTGTCTGGAGTGTGTTCTGTTTCTACACCAAGTCAGGCCCCTCCAGATGTATACACTACTTGCAGTGGAGGAATGAGAGGTTATGCTTGAAAAATTACTAACTCAGAGAAAAATCAGCAGCACTGCTTCATGAAAAAAAGAAAAAAAAAAAAGGCTATAGCCAAATTCCATCTATTTGTTGTACCTGGCAACTGATAGGAAGATGGTAGATTATTTCATTTGCAGTAACTGAAGAGCAATCCCAGCCAGAAGACCAAGCTATGTTCTTATCAACTTCTACTACAGGTCACTGAAATTCTACCAGCTACAGAAAACTTTAAAGCATGAAAATAACAAAGTGCTGCAGAGCACAGTGACGCTACTCTCACAGTGCCTGGTAGCCTGTGTTGATATTCTGTGAAATTACTGGAGCAGAGAACTGCTGGCAGCGGGAGAAGTACCTAAAACTTGGGTCATTTGGCCAACCACAGTCTGATCAGCACTGTGGGCAACAAGCAGATAACAACAGTAGTGGTGCTTGACACACATCTCCATAGGTGCAGATGGCTAATAACAGCAGCTGTTCTGCAAGGAATACTGCCTTTTACTGCTCCAGTTTTAGTGAACTCTTTTCAGTGACCCACTTTTCTCTCACTTCTGTTTTATGTGTTAAAAGCCATAGAGCTGATAGTCATCATGAAAAGCGATAGCACTAAAAGATCAAACCAAGTATGAGGAAGAACTGTGTAGACCAGTTTGGCTGCCCCTATCCTGCACACCTCTGGAAATCATTGCAATAGCTTCCCAGCCTTCTGCACTTACTTTATCTAGTCCTACCTGAGATGATATCTTCATTGGAACAAATGGCGTAACGATCATCAAATACAAACAGCTTCCCCCTGTAGAATCCATCTGGAAACTCTTCCAGGTACTTGTGAATTCCACCTTTTAGCTGGTAAACCTCTCTGCACACTGCCTGTTTAAAGCATATTAGCAGAAAAGCTGAAGGAGACCGCAGCAGTGGTGGTGTGCCAGAGTTCCCAAAGCAAATGCTTTAAATGCCAGGGGTCAGTGAAAAGCAGCAGCTTCACAATGACCATGAGATGGCACCATGTGCACCCACAACTCTAGGCAGTGCCAATCAGGGACTACTGGGCAGCTCCACAACATTGGCTTGTTGACATGAACCCGACTGGGCATTTAATGTTACAGCCAAAAGAAGCTGATAACCTGAGGGAGGTTTGCTGCATCACAGATCAAATGCTTTTAAACCTCCATGAACTGCTGCTTATTCTGGTTTTATGTAGTTAACTGCTATCAGTAGCAGAATTTCTCAGGGTTCACATTGATGCAGCAGAGAAAAAACAAACAAGGTTTAAGTCTCTGGAGAACGTTTACGTGTTCTGTTCCCTTGATCCTTGAGGGAAGGATCCAGGAGAAGAGTGGGATGGAAAGCACAATTAGAACAATGCAATGTGCTGGATTTAATTCCACAACACTGGGAAAGTGCTGACTGCCTAATTTTCATCACTCTGAGGTACTCAAACTGTGCAGTAATGACCACAGAGCATAACCTAGACAGAGTCTGTGGAAACACTGCAGAATGTTCTCAAGCCCTCCTGAAACACTCCTACAGTGGACACAGAAATACCTCTTATGAACATATGGGTTATATAATTATTTTCACAGAGCAATCACTGCTGTGACACTAGTCCATGCAGATTACACTGAGCTGCATTAAACTGTCCATGTCCTTGAGAGACAGCATGAGGCAAGCATGAGTTAGAGGCATTTATTTCCCCACCCATGCCTTAGGCAGCTCGTGCACAGTAGGAATTTACCAGCAAAACAAAAGACAGGTGCCTTTAGAGCAGTGTTAACTCCCCAACACTTGTGCCCTTAGAACCACATCTTACCTTGCTCCTTAGGTAAGCAGAGCCTCTTTCACAACGAATCCCTCCTGTGCAGTACATCAGGACACGCTTGTCTTTGAAAAGCTCCAGGTTTTCATCTACGTAGCTGGGAAAATAGCTGAACTTCCTGATATCTGGAGCCAGACAGCCCTGGAATTGCCCCTGCAATAACAACAGATGGCCAATGCAACTGTATTACAAGCAGTATCAGTGGTATGGTTTGTGCTTCAAACTAGAGGAAGTAGCAAATGTTTGGCCCAGAACACTCATCTCACTGCAGCTGCTTTAGGCAGCTCCTCAGATGCATTTATGCATTAAAACACATGTTAAAAACTGCAGGAGGATTCTGGACACAGCATGTCTCCTCATCCAAACAGAAAAGACTGAGCTAAGCAGAACAGCACTGTCAGAGAGAGGAGAAACCACAACACAGAGGGGTGGTGGTTGTGACAGCAGGATGCCCCCTGTTCTTTTTCACCTACGGGACAAGGCAAAAAGTGCTGCAAAACATCCTCACAAATTATGCTACTTTTACTTCAAACATTCACTGCTAACGTTGCACGGACCACTTTGTGTTCTTCCTGCCAAGCTGTACAAGCACTCAGCCACGCAGGCTCCAGGCTGAGCTGTGAGAGAGTCCTCTACTGCTTGTGTCTAGTATTCACTACTAAACCTTGTACACATTACAGTCAATCTGGAATATGGCATCTGTTCTTCCAGTAAGGTTACACCCTCACAATGGTACCCCAGCTTCATGCTTCACCCCAGCATCTGTAACACCCTGCAAGAAGCAGGCAAAAAACACTTACTATTTTACTTTCATAGAAGTTCCTACAGTCCAGCAAGATGGTATCACTTTGTCCTTGACTGGCCTGAGACAAATACCGCTCTACTTCTCTATGAAATTCCTGAGGGGATAAATGGATTCCTATAACACAAAAAAAAAAGGGGGGGGGGGAAGGGAGAAGAAAAGTGAGAAACAGAACCACAAAACAATGTTACATATGATCTCACTGATCCAGATGCTCCTCAGATTTCAAACAACAAAAAAAAAAATGTTTCTGTTCACAGCCTTTTCATCCCAACTCAATCAGCCACATTTACCCATCTTTGGCTTCCTATTGGCAAATGAAAGAAAACACAGCACTGTCCCATGTGACAGAGAAGCAGCAGAAGCCTGTCTCTGTGGTCTTTTGTTGCATCCTCCTGGCACCTCTTACCATTGTAAAAGAAAGAGTGAAAAATGTTTCACTTCCCTTTGCTTATCTGTCATTACATTTGGAGGTGCAGAAGCATAAAAGAATGGAATTTTTAAGTGAAACTCTTCTTGATAAAAATGGAAAATTTCCATAAGCATGTATTAATTTCAGCACAACTTCAATTTACATGAAGTTTCTCAGCTTTCAGGTTGTTCAGGGCTTAAGACTCCCAGCATAATGAAAACAAACAAACAAAAAAAACCCCAGCAAAATCCTTTACCTTATTTAACCACCCCCTGCCAAGCAACCTGGTCAAGTAATAGGAACCATCTCCATAAAATGCTGTAAAATAGGAGGAAAACCAAAAAAAAACCAACAAAAAAAGAAAGATATATCCAAGCATATATCCCACAAACTACAAAATAATGGGGATAAAAAAAAATCCTCTCCCAAAACCACAAAAAGATGTTGTAGAAGTTTGGCACCAATAAAACCTCTCGGTGGAAAAAAAAACCCCAAACTGCTCCGTTAATTGCCATTTGTTGAGCTCCTGCTTACCACTTATATAAGCATCCTCACAGCAAATGCATAGCCAGGAATATCTTATTGGGCATAATCCACAGTAAGCAGCTACAGGTAGCACAAAACAAATGCAGTCTGTTTTAGGGGAGTGGCATTGACCTCATGCAGAACTCAGCTCTGCGTTAGTGCAAAAGGCACTAGAAAGGCCTGGCTTCAATATGAGTAGAGCCAAGTCAGCAGTCCCCAACACAGAAACATGCATATGCTCAACTGGAAGCTTCACTGGGATTCTGGCACTTTCCAAAAAAGCTCTCAGCATCCACAACACCAGAGCCCACTGGATCCACCAGGCAACTCCATGGAAAACGCTCTTTTTATACAGTTTGGTTCTTACTGCAAGATAACCCCAACAAGAGCATTTGGAGCTCTTTATATGATTTATTTTCTGAGCAGTCTCAAACTCCTACAGAACACTTAGAACAAATATGAATACATTCATGCACAGAAATGTTTTTCCTAAGCACCATACATAGTTTCATCTTACATCTGCCTTCAGCAGGTATCCAGTGACTTACTCCTTAACTAAAGCACAAAGTATGTCCCTATCCTACAACAAGGTAGTTGCTTGATGTCATCTGAACTGTTTCCCACAAAATGGGAATTTAATATTATATTTTCTGAGGCAGCTAAACACTTAGAAAACTAAAACCTGGGCCAGCAAATTCCCTGTACTAGTAGCTTTTGATTACCAGTAAGAAAGCAGTATCTGTTTCTCCTGTGTCCTGGCCATTGTGCAGAGAGAAATGTTTTTGATAAAGGTACTATATTTCTTTATTCTTCACTTACATCTCACTTAGGTGAGAGGCTTTATTTTTCATCAAATAATAAACTTACCAGTTTCTTTATAAGACACTATCTTTGGATCAATGCCCATAGGTACAATTTCTTTAAATACTCCAACTCGAAGGTCTGGGAAACAGTGAGCTCCTCCTGCACTGCTCTAGGTAATCAAACACAAAAACAATTCACCAACATTTGCCAGCTGTCAAGATTAAAATTACCCACTCACTTTAATTTCTACAGCTCATTAGAATACGAAAATGTCTTGGCAGCTGAGGGGAAGAAATGTCTCTCCTTCTGAAATCCACACTTAAATCCTGAGGTTTAGGCAAATACAGAAAATACTGCAATGTACTAATGCAGGAATGTTGATGCCCAGAGAGCTTGAAGTAAAATTCCATCCCTGTTTTGTTTGCTGTTTCTGACTGTAACTAACACAATTCCCCTTGAAATTCGGCCAAGCACAACAGACAGTTAAAAAAGCTAAGACTGAATCATCACTGCAGCTCTATGTGCAATTTGAGTTTCACAGTTTCACTAACTCCTTTGGTCTAGCTGCTTATGAAAAAAATAAAAGCAAAAAACAACAACAAAAAAAAAAAAAAAAAAAAAAAAAAAAAAACAGCTCTCCCTGCAAATAAAACTGTGTGGAGAAGAGCTGCTACTTTAGCAACAGCTTTCCTTCCTCACAGAGAAACCGGCACCTCCAGTGCTGGGGCAGCCAAAGCCTACCAGGATGCCACAGAGTGCACCAGCCACAGCTGCATTCGCCATCTGAGGACAGCCATCAGCACATATGCTCAGGCTCAAGCAGAAGTTAGCACCTCTGCCTCCAGCCAGGTACCAACTGGAGTAGGAAGAAACCTCTTGACTGTGCCTGTGTGTTTTCTTCAGAAGATATCCAACTCATGGAACTGACAATGCACCTATACAGACACCAAAGCATGAACCTAAACCGGTAGGCTTCCAGTCAAGGATCTCAAACCTGGGTGAAGAGGACAGTGTGGAAATACTTTCCTTGCCTAAGAGAATGTTGTGATGCCTACTCAAGCTGGAGAAAATGCTTGTTGAAGAATGATGGGGCTGAAGCACTCTCCCTCCTTCACCTATATGAGGGGTCTTGCAGCTGCACCCATAGCTAACAAAGCTTGTAGCAGCTGCTGTCACTGCTCATGATAACTGCTAATGCTGGTAAAAGCCAGCAAAGATATCTAAACAAGGTATGGTTAATAACCCTTGGCTTATGTTAAGTGCTGGCAGAGCAGAACTGCTACAGCAGAGGTAATGCTGTCAGGAAAAAATGTGTTCATTTCTTAAAAATTAAATTACTTGCATTAACGACGTCTATGTAGAAATTATTTTTTTCATACCTTGAAATCCTCTTGACACAAGATGTTCTTGAACAGAGGCTGGGAAAGCATAACTTCAATGTAGAGACTGGTAGCTGCTTTACTGCCGCCAACTGTCCCATTAATCCCTTCTGAAGCAACTCGTACCTAGAAGGCAAGAGGAGAAGCTGGGGCTGAGCCTTAGTGATAGCAAAACAGATCACAGTGAAATTAGCAAAACATGACTGGATGAAAAAGGCAGGCACAAGAGTATGTTCAGAAAAGAGAACTACTGAATAAGGAAGGAAAATATGGTTATACTGAAGTTGAACATAAAGAAGACACTAAATAGGAAAAAAAACCCAGTAATCACTTCTGAGCCATTTCAAAAGAATCATATCAAGATGGTCAGAAGAGTCCATGCAATAAACAGAAATGCTGTCTAAACAGAGAAATTGCTGTCTGCAAATCCTGCAGTCAGCATTAAAATTCCCACTGGAAGTCTGCCTCAGGAAGAACAATAGGCTTGTGCCCCATGACTCACACAGCTAAAAGGAAAATTGGATATGCATAATATCATACCTAATATTAAACTTCAGGGTGAGTCATTTTATCTTCAGCACTGACAAATGAACAAAAGTGCTGAAGTAGGGGGAGGGAGGGAAGAGTGAATATAAGAGGCAAAGAAAAAAACAAGTGGTTAAGAAGCTAAATGCTAGACCTGCCTCAGAGGTGAGATGACAAAAAGAAAAAGAAATTTGAAAAAAATACCAACCACCAGGCAAGAGAGCTGAGCAGAAAAGGAATTGAATGCATCAGGACATTTCACCCCTACATTTCCTGTGCTGAGGCACAACGGGGAAGATGCCCACCATGGGCAGAGAGAAAGAAGCTACTTAGGAAGACAAGTCAAAGTCAAAGACAAAAGGAGTCTCCTCCTCTGAGTTGTCCTCCAGATAGCCTAGGAACACCACCTTCATGAGGCTAAAACTCACCTTTGCCCACAGCCTCAAGAGGCCAGCTAGATAAGCAACTCACCTCCTTTTGGCCTGCCAGGAATGAGGAGAAGAAAGACAGTGCAGGAGTGAACACTGCTCTCCTATGGTGTGGTCTAGGATGTCAGCTGCTCTCACCTAATTCCTGACTGTATGGACTACAGGTTGGTTCAGTTACTGGGCTGGAAGAACACTGTGCCCTGAGGAGTTAGGATACATGTAACCACGAAGCAGAGCAAGCCCAGTTCCACACTACACAGTGCTGCACCTCCAGCTTGGCCCTCAGGCTGAGTTGTGCTGCTGTACCCTTTAGCCACAGGATAAAACCCAGCCTAGCAATGCTAACTTGAGACACCTGATTGACACCAGTGATCATGCCACCTTTGTCTCCTTGCCTTTATCTAAAAGTGCATCAGGAAGTTCTCAGGTTCTGTGACAGCAGGAGTGATAAAAGGACTTGTTTTTCCGCTTCCATGTGTAATGGTTCAAATGATGGAAATGGGGTAACCCTTGCAAGAACAGGGCCTGCACCATGTACTGTGTGTGGGTCAGAGGCTGGCTGGATGCTGCACAGCCCAAGGTTCCTTGCATCAAAACAGAAACAAGATTATCTGTTTGGTTTTGTGTTTTTTTTCTTTGTAGCATTAGCTCTTAAGCAGAATTCTAAAAGGTACCTTAGAGAGTCTGAGTAGCTCTCTTAACGGGGTTGTAACAGACTAACATCTTCTGGTGCAAAACACCTGAATTTCCACATGCCCCATTGTCCTGCAGTAAGCAAAGATAGATTTTTTTTGCTAAAGAATACACTCATTGCTTAAAACCTTACCTTGCCAGTGAGATGTAGATGCTGGCACAGAGCCTTTTGCCAGGCACAGAGTTTCTCTGGATCCTTCACCTCACAGTAACAGTAATATAGAAGTACTTCTCCCACCTTGCTGCCCATAGAATGGTGAAGATGAGCAAAGAGAAAAAGGATGTTAGGGTTTGAAAGAACAAAAACATACTATTAGTAATAAACATTCAAAAAGCAGACAATTTTTTTTACTGGCAGTTATATGGAATAAAAATCAACCAGAAAAACTTTGGAGGGATTAGCACTGCTGGGTTTGATTTATTTCAAAGAGAAGGAATATTAACTAAAAAAAGCACCCACACTTTTAGTTGTCAGGACTGGGTACAAAATGAACTTATCTGTGCTGCACGGGACATTTCTGCTAGTGGCCTATGTGTGCTCTCTCAACACAGTACACAGGAATTTCTGTGTGCACAGGTGTCCCATTACATGCTCGATTTGCCAAATTGGCACTAGAAAAATCAAGTGCTTGAGCTATCTAAATTTAAAAGGCCAAAACCTTTAGTGATATTGAGTGTGCCTCTATTCTGTGCAGCACAAGTTGTACTCTCTCACAGTCAGGAACATTTTTGTGAACCTACTTCATAACTAACAAGCCGTTAATGTACCTGAATGAGGAGAGAAAAGGAACCTGTGCAGAGAGCATATCCTGCTGTTCTGCTCTTTACTGTTATGGTCCTTCCTTCCTTACAGATCCAAGCTGTCCAGCAGCACCTGTATAGGTCAGCTTTAACAACGCGGGATGACAGAGCTCTGAGAGTATCCTAAGTGGACTGAACTACCATCAAAAAACCGGCAGTGTATGCAAAGACTTGGAAGAGCTAAAGGAATATCGGGGAAGACTCTTTCTGTGTCCTTAAAAGTGTCACTCGACTGAATTTCACAAAAAAGTACTCCTGGCAGATGATCGCGTAAAGATTGGCACGTATCAGCCCATTCCTGGGCCGGCAAACCGACGAGGGGCTTTTTTACCTTGTCAGATCATCGTGGCTAACGCGGCTCGTGTCCGGGAGCGCCCAGGAGATCTCCGGGCTGCCCGCAGGAGCCGGCCCGCCCGCGGGGCTCCCTCCGGCCTCCGCCGGCTCCGCTCGCAGCCCCTCCTGCCGCCCGACGTCCCCGGAGTGGTGCAGCGCCACGTGCCTGTGGATGCCGGGCAGCTCCTCGAACGCCTGCCGGCAGCACCGCCACCGCACGCCCTCTCCGCCGCCGGGACACCGGGGCGCGGCCGGCACCTCCTTGGCTTTGACGAACAGGGAAAAGGCCTGGAAGGCACCGTAAAAGGACCCCGCGTTACCGAGGCCGCCGCGCCGCGCCACCCCCGCCCCAGGCCCGGCGCGGCCCCGCACCGACCCACCTTCCTGCGGGCGAGGGCGCGCTGCTTCCTGCCGGGCGCGCCGGCCTCGGCCGGCACCATCTCCGCCTCTCCGCCGGGAAGCGCCCGCTCTCCTCCTCCTCCTCCCCGTCCCGCTGCCCGCCCCGGAAGCGCTCGGAGCGGGCGGGGGAGCCGCGCCCGCCCCGGAAGCAGCGCGGCCGCGGG
>JAWWES010000094.1:25647510-25680753 GCA_035583135.1 Lophotriccus pileatus | reverse complement strand
AAACTTTTTTTTTTATATTTTAATTTTAGAGTAATTCATCTTTGGAGAGCAACTTGGAGGGCCTAGCTGGTGTTTTGGAAGCTGATCTGCCCAATTACAAAAGCAAGATACTCAGAATACTGTGCACTGTGTATGTATGGAGTAGGTCTGGGAATATGGGAAGTGTTTTCTTTGTGCATAAGTTTAAATGCCAGTAGTTTCTTACTGCTGTCATAGCATAAACATGGAGTTTATCTTGCTACAAGTGAAAGAAATAGAGGAATAAGCTCATTACGTAGCAGGTGTAATTCAAGGAAAATACAGCTTCACATTACTTTGACTTGAAATGTGTACAAGGCTCAAAGCAGATGGAAGAAGCTTCAGAGCTGCTCTTCAGTAGCTGTGGGAGCACAGCAATGCTGGGCAGTTTCCTGTATCCAGGTGAAATGCTTACGACCACCAAAGCTATTGGCTGTTAACAGTTCTTTAGTCTTATTACCTGTGATGTTTTCTAACTGCTTTCTCCTCTTTGGCAGCAATTTGCTCATGTCTTTGTAAGCCCAAATGTGAGGAGCAGAAAGCAGACTCTACTGCCTGACAGCTCTCCTTGCTCTCCCTTACCAAGTGCAGGAGCAGAGGTGGTGTCTGTCAGGGTCACTGAGTGGTGTCTGAGGGAGGGGTTGCTCCGTGCCCAAGGTTAAGTACAAAAGAAGGGTGTGGGGGAGGCTGTAGCCTACGCTAAAGTATGTGGTTTTGCAGATACTTTAAATCTGGTTTTGTGTCAATGTTTCTTAATAAAAGGCAAATAGTGCCTTTTTTGGTTTTTTGGTACCTGTAGCAGTAAGACACTTCTGAAAGTACAGGGTTAACTTTCATGCATATGAAATGGTTGAGGAAAATTAATTCTTTATGGTAGGCTTGCCCTGTGCTGCGTAAGAACATTATTTCTAAATTATGAACTTAAAACAACTTCTTGCATCCTTGCATAAATTGCATCACGTGTATTATTTGGCCAACCCTCTGGAATACTCAGCAATTAGATACAAATAAAAAGCAAATACCTTAAGTGTGCTTGAAAATGGCACATGCCTTTTTAAGGGGTTATGGCTGAAAGAAAGAAGATTATCTGTGAGATGCTAACTGTGGGATAAAACTGTAAGATCGTGCTAGCAGTCTGATTTCCTCATGAGACAAGAGAAGCAGGTTCTGAGATGCAATGCAATTGGCACGTGATGAATAAACAGCTAACCGAGTGTTTCTTTTTGTGTGTCAGCGCACGTCTGTTACCAGAAAAGCTTACTGTTTACACCACTCTGGTTGGGTTGCTGAATGCCAGGAACTACAATTTTGGTGGAGAATTTGTAGAAGCCATGATTCGTCAGCTTAAAGAATGTCTGAAAGTCAATATGTATAACGAAGCTGTGCACTTAGTAAGTGGAGTTTTGTCTATTTGTTTTACATTTCTCTTTGTCCTTTTCGTCTCCTCCTTTACCTTTTTTTGTTCCAGAAGAGCTGGGCCTTGCAGTGTGTGTTACGGTCAGTAACTGTAAATACTCCAAGAGGAAATGTGTGTTACGTGAGAACTATTTCCTTCCTCAAGGGAGAGGGATCATATTACAGTTGGCAAAATTTACTTCCAACTGTGTATTTTTTCTGGTGAAAAATTATATTTGTGGTAAAGAGGTGCTTCTCTCCACCTGTTCTCCAGTCAAATGTAAAAGGATGAGTGAAAGTCATTGTGCTTCTGTTGTGTTCAGAGGTATGTGATGATCTTGTGGCCCTCCTGGAAAAAAATTGTAAAGAGAAGGAACAATCTGGTTCTTAAAAGCTGTTTTTGATACCTGTTTTCATTCTGCTTATGAGGGATGAAGATCAAACAGGCAGTTTTAAGTGCTACCCGTCTTTGAAACCATTGGCTCTGTTCTTACTGCTTATAGATTTTGTCTGCTAAAAGGTATCAGAACTTCAGCAGTGTTTGATTTAGAAGCCCACTGCCAAGTTCCCAGCTTCTTCTGAACCCCACTGGTGAAAATAAGGATTCTAATCAAGAGACTGCTGTTCAACTGTGGGACACTTTTCTAATAAGAGTTAATTGCTAGAATTTCTGTTGTTTTAGTGATCTGATACTGTATAGATAGAAGTATAAGGGTTTTTTCTGTTGTATCGAATTACATGTCTTAGAATGCATGTTGGTGTTTCCCATCACTCCTTAATTAGGGATATTATCCTTGCAGTGTTGTGGCAGTGGAACAGATTACAGACATTGTAGGGAACAGTCTATTAGACAGCACTTAATGATACTTGTTTTTTTGCTTTGAAAGGTGGGTCTGTACAGTGTGTCTGTGCAGTGTTTCAGTCTTGGTGATGCTCAGTGGGTATTATACTTTTATTGATGGGTTTTTTAAATCATTTCAGTAGAGCTTATTTGTTCTTGTGCAGCCAGTTTAAAAAGTATTCATTTAAAACAATTTTTTCTCTCTCTTTTTTTTTTAGGTTCGTTTTTTGTCCGATCTTGTGAATTGTCATGTAATAGCTGCACCCTCGATGGTAGCTATGTTTGAGAACTTTGTGAGTGTGACACAGGAGGAGGATGTACCCCAAGTAAGCAAAATATCTGTGGACTCCCTAGGGCTGTTTTCACGATTTGTCTGTACTGATCCTCATTGTACTTATGCTTAGAACAGGAAGGTTTTAGAGACAGCAAACTGAATTCCTGAGCATTAGTAAAAGGAGCCTGTGGCAACTGGGAAATAGATCATACAGTAAGGAAGTATGGTCCTTTATAGTGAAGTGGCCAAAGTCAATTTATTTTACCTTACTTTAACAGTTGGCTTTTCTGCTGTACTGATAATCTGCAGAAGGGCTTTGAAAGTGATATCATCTTTCAGATCTGCTTATCACAGTTCAAGTGAAAAATCAGATGTTTCAATCTGCAAATGCTGGTCTTTATGTGCCCCCAAAACAGCGTGCTGATGTTTCAAATTTAAGTGTGTGTGCGTACAAAATTTGTTGAAGCTCACTTGTATACTCAGATCTTGGTATGTTCCCTTCCTGTAGGTGCGATGTGACTGGTATATGTTTGCATTTCTGTCATCTTTGCCTTGGGTTGGAAAGGAGTTATATGAGAAAAAGGATGCTGAAATGGATCGTCTCTTGTCTCAGACAGAAAGTTATTTGAAGTAAGTCGTAACCCATTGGAAATGTCTGTTTAAGTATTTAAGTAAGAATTGATCGCTTTGATTGTTGCTCACTTAAAAGTATTCTAAAGCCTTAGGTCTGAACTGTCCTGTGGGGGAGGAACAAAAGCCCTGAAAATACTTTAGGTGGAGAGATTTTTGAATTTGAAAAGCTTTATTATCATGTCTAATTCTAGAGTATGTTGTGGGTCTTGTTCTGCTCGTGCTGGAGCAGGTGGAGTTGTAAGTGTGGTGTGAACACTGAACAATTGCTGCATGAGTGCTAACCAGTGTCACTGCGTTCTGTCTGGGTGCTTCAAGTTCATGTTGTTGTCAAGATGTACTAATACAGAGATTTTAAGTGATCAGAAACGTTTTTTTGTAAATAGTGTAGACTTCATCAGCTGAAAAGAACAAATAGCAGTACACCCAGAAGGAAAAACAAAATTGCTGCCCTAAATTAGTCCATTAAAGTCAGGTTTTCTTTCCTTTTTAAACAGACGCCGCCAGAAGATTCATGTACCGATGCTGCAGGTGTGGACAGCTGATAAACCACATCCACAAGAGGAGGTGATTGAACTTTACATGCATTCTTTCAGAAAGTCTGAAATATAATTTTGTGCTAAGGTGTTCTTTTATCACAGAATTAAAGGCACCTTTACATGTATGAATGCTTTGAATTGTCTGCTGTTTAACATTAATTCCAATAAGTTGTGTGGGGAGAATTCTTTTCCAAGTATTGGTCTAAAATGTGAGCTGGTATGGAGTAAGAAGTGTTTTGTTGCGTGCTGAAATGAAATGGCCCATGAAATGTTACAAAGTGAGGAATGGCTGTAGATTGTAGTGTTAGTTTTGGAACTGCAGGTTGCAGGACTTCATCTTAAAACACTTTTTGTATAAAACAGAATGTAATTCCTTGCTTATCCCTAGATGTTTGCTGTCCATGAGAAAGAACCCTTTGCTTTCTCAACCTTAGGAAGTGCTAAACAAATACGTAGAAACTGTGTGCAGCAGTTATCATGCCATCTTTCACAATCGAGCTGAAAATAGGAGAGCAGAGGTGGCATCTGGCTAGCTTAGGGTGGGATTTGCCTTTTTGGATATTCCTGAGGGTTCTTCTTTTCCCTGACTTTCAGGACAAATGTTGTAATAGGGTATCTTAGTTGATTTGCGGGGATATTTTGGAGCATGGCCCTCTTAGATTGTGTTCACTGTTCTGATTAAATCAGAGCCTTAACAATTATCTTTTTAATCATAATTTGGAGGGATGGGCTTTCTGATTATGATTGATTTGTCTGCATGAGTATTCTGCCTGCCCAGTAGCTGAATTTTCTTATTTAGCTCAGTAGAGAGATTAGCTGACTGCATTTGAGACCATGTGTACTTGCAGACATGACTGTTCACTTCAAGTGCCAGTTGTTAGCAGTTTTGTAATGTTCAGTTCTTGTAGTGTGATGATTTCAGTAAATGCAAAGCACTCCATGTAGAAGTTTTAGTTTGAAACTTGGATTCAGTAAGGCCACAGGCCTCCAGAGTTCCTGGAGTAACTAAACAAGGCTATTTATTGGCAGTTGCACTGGCAATAATGTCTGTGCTATCTCTGTGAGAATGCTGGGACTCAAAATTGTATTGAAAACCATGGCAAAAGTAATATTTGATAGTATTGTATATATATTGAATGTTTTTGACTGTAGCTCTGGGACCAGCATGGCAGTCCAACAGAATGTCTTTCTGATTTTAATGTTGATATGTCTGTTTTAATACCACCAAAGAGCAATGACTGACATGACGTTCACTGCTGTAGCTCCACTGGGACTCCTGAGCTGCCTGTTGGTGCTTAAAAACCTTCCAGGGGTTAAATTTTACTGAACGCAATATTGTGTGGAACTAGGAGCAGCTCTGGTGTTTAGAGTTCTTAAATTATTTGTTAGTTTACTGAAGCAGCAGTTTAGGAAACTGTGGCGTTTTTTTTGTCAGAATGGAGCATGGAAGTTAAGGAATACATTTCAGATAGCTCAGGGAACTGCCATTTTTGTTGCGAGGTTCGGCGCATCTAATGTTTCTCACCCTTTTCCTTCAGTATTTAGACTGCCTTTGGTCTCAGATTCAGAAGCTGAAAAAGGACCGTTGGCAGGAGCGACACATTCTGAGGCCCTACTTGGCTTTTGACAGCGTTCTTTGTGAAGCTCTGCAACACAATCTGCCTCCGTTCACCCCTCCACCTCATACTGAAGATTCAGTGTACCCCATGCCAAGGGTTATTTTTAGGATGTTTGACTACACAGATGACCCTGAGGTATGTGATTGCTGTGGGAGATGGCAAGTAGATTTCACAGTTAGGTTGCTGGGGTGATATTGGTCAAAATGTGATGTCTCCTGTCCCAGGATAGTGAGTGGTTTGAATACAGTTTTGCTTTGGTACTTCTGCAGAAAGGAACTAAGTTACCAAGTTACTGTAAAAGCTAAGTTTGTGGGGAGGAGAATTTAGATGTTGTGATGCTTAGAATGACAATGTTGACTGAATTCTCTAATATCTCCAGTAAAAGTACCTTCATAGGGTTAGACTTTTCTTCCAAAAGGTTGGTGACTGGAGTATTTTTCCAGGCTAGGTATTTTTTGCAGTGCTTATCATCTGTTAAAATTGGTTGATGCATATTGTGGAACAAAGGAGTGCAGGAAAAGAATATGTACTGTTTTCCCTAAATGCTTTTATATCTCCATTTCCTTTAAGTCTGCTGCCTTTTACCTTCATTTGTTGGCCTTTGTTTTTTGCAGTGAACAAGAAAGAATACATGAGTATGTATTCTTCTACTCTATGGCTTTATTCCTTTATCATGTTCTAGCTCAACTGTGATTTTCTTTCCAGGCTGCATGGTGGTAGCTTGCCCAACAACTCCATAAAACAAAGGAAGAAGCAGATGCTCTATGAACTTAGAATTATATTCTCTAATTTTGCTTCTATTTCTTCTTGTAATGAGTCCTAGTATAGATTTTGTTTTAATCATGAGTCTGAGGTTTGCGTGGGACTGTGTGTGACATCACCTTTTCTGTCCTGAAGGACAGAGGGCAGCTGAGACCTCACTGAATTTATGTGGAAGTTGGTCCACTTTTTTTCACCTGTAAATGTATCTAGGGTAACTTGCTGCCTGTTGTACCACTGCATTGGCAGTGATCTTCATGAGTCTTCATTCTTTCTTTCTAGGGTCCTGTCATGCCCGGCAGCCACTCCGTTGAACGATTTGTAATAGAAGAGAACCTCCACTGCATCATCAAATCCCACTGGAAGGAGAGAAAGACTTGGTAGGAGGAGCTTAGCACTAGGGGGCCCTGGCACACTACCATGGCTTTGGTGCCAGCAGGGATGTGTAGAGCCCTGCAGTGGTTAGGCGAGAGCTTGGGATCAAATGTTTCCTGAAAGCACTTGGTGAAAGCTGATTTACTACATTTAGCTCCTTTAAAACTGCTGCCTGGGATACTGTGTGCCTGTAATATCCAGATAACAGAGTCTGTATGATCCAGGGGGACAGTGGCTTCTGGGACGGGAATCCCTTGGTAATACAGAACCTGCTGCAAAAAATATGGAGACACACCTTACTCTTCACAGGAGTGCTGTGGAGAGTGTGACTGTGTTGCATTTCCCAGAGTATTGAGGGGGCTGATTTGTTGGGTGGGGCAGTGAGCCTTGAGCTTGTTCATCTGCAGCTGACAGTGCCACAGTGTTTATGGAACGGCTCTGTATTGGGCTTCCTGTGGGAATTACATGGCGGAGATAATTGAGCTCTGGGGAGCCATTGCTGGGCCAGTAGGTTTTGTTAGTTTCAGTTCAGCTGTGCAGTCAGTTCAATTCAGGGTGCAGTCAGGGCACTTCCCTTCATTTCTGCCTGGGCAATGTTTGATGTGGGTAATTGATAACTGAGGTGGTTTGCCACAGGTATCAGGCTTCTGTATGGAAACTACCAAACTCCATATAGTACTCAAAAAAAAATGGGCATAACTGTTGGGTTTGGCGATGGCACGTGATGAAGTTTTTTGGCCGCAGCTGTTTGATTCTGCAGAAACTAGGAATTCATTGTTGTTGCAGTTACTGGGATAGTCTTTGTTAATTATCAGGGGACAGTAAAAGACTAGGACTACCAGAGAGGTTAGTTGTTTGCTTTGCACTAGTGATAGGTGGTAATGACCTGATTAAAAGATGAAGCATTTGAAACATGAGAGTTTCTTACATAACCCATTAGCTTAATTGTGCTTTTAAGTCAGTCTGAACATTTAATTGTTTGGGGTAGTTTTTCTTTCCATTTTTCATGTGTTTATGCCAAAATTGCATATCACAGTGACCTTTTTAAGCAAAGCAATGTAATCACTATATGAAGTACAATTGTTATAGATCATAGTTTAGGCAATGCTACCGTGTTCTGGTGTTACTTCTTTTTTTAAGTGCTCTATGGTTTAATGAACATGCTTTAGAAGCATTATTGATACGTTTGGTGCTGTTTTTGTGGGAACTGTTGCCTAGAATTAAGCATTATCTGTAATTATGTTACTTGATCTTTACATCATATTTGCTATGTCATGTTTAAATCTATCTCTGGTTTTGCAGTGCTGCACAGCTGTTGAGCTATCCAGGAAATAACAAGATCCCCTTGAACTACCACATAGTAGAGGTATGGATTTTATAGATCTCCTCTTTGTAGCTTCATTATTTCATGAGTAATATGTGCCAGTTAGTTTTGTTATAGATCCGTTAAATTAGAGGTTGATTTGGGAATCAGTGTGTTTAGCAGTGTGTTTCCTCTGGGGTAATCCCCTTATTAGAGAATTCTAGGCAATTGTAATATGTACTAGAAGAGCAGCATAGGTTTTCTTTTGCTGCCTTCTTTGAAAAGTTTGGTTTCAAGTTGTAGAACGCCATAAAACTTCATTCATTTTCATCAAAAGTTGAAAGGGATTAGCAGATATCGGTTACGGCAACTTGTCCTAGAAAGGTTTTTATGAAGAAGTAACTGTAAGTAGGAGTTTCAGAGCTAGTTTTGACGAGAAATGATGTTATGTAGAAGATTTATCTTCATAAAAGTGGGATTGAGAATTCCTTTTGCCCCAAAATGCCAGATATATGGATTGCTGTAAAGTTACATGAGGTTTGGTCACCTTGTTCTTGCACTTTGAATTCAGAACAGAGGAATATTAAAAGGAGGAGTAATTTTCTGCCCTAACACTGAAGTATATTCGGTGATTTTACCTTCAGTATCTTGAAGTGCTATAAAAAGTGATGAAAAGAAGTGCAAAATTAGAGTACAGATTCTTTGACTAACACTGATAATTTTCTTTTTTTCTTGCAATTTTGAGTTACTTTAGGATATTCACTTTATTATTTTTCTGACTGCTTAGTTTTAATGAAGAATCAGAGTTTGTAAGGCTTAGCATAGGGTTTTTTTCTGTGCTTCTGTTCATTCTGCTTACTGCTGCTTCCTTGTAAGGTCTGTCTGATGATCTCCCACCAACAGTCACGTTGGTTATATGTTGCTTTCAACAATTGTTTAATCTGTGAAATTTCACTGACTTTTTCAGTAGGTTACAGAACTGTAGAAATAATGTAGTCTAACAAATAAAGGAAAATGTTATTTGAAGTTCAAAACATAACAGGCAGAAGTAAATGTAACCTGGAAGTAGTTACATTACTTGTCGGTACCCTCCCAAGTGTCCCAAGAGGCTTTTGAGGCCCCGGGGCCCCCACTGAGCACGGGAACTGCTGCCTGTGGAACCTGTGTGACACCTTTCTCTCAGCAGCTTCTTCCAGACACACCTGTGGGTATTTCTGGTAGCTGTTCACAGGGGATGTCGGGGCAGCCTCACTGGCTTGTTGGACTGCTGTGTGTTGTTGTGCTCCCACAGTTTTTGGTACACAGTTGAGACATTCAGGGCATCAGTGTCCTGATAGTTTTTGTGGCCTTGAACTCTTCACAAAATATGTTATGACAGTTTGAAATACTTGAACTGAATACTTGGTAACGAACATCTGATGAGTATCAGAAATACAGCCTTATGCAGTATCCCAAACTCATCATCCAGTTGTTATTTCCTATCTTGAGAAGTGGAGCCATTTTCTAACATAACAAAGTTGTCCCTACATTTTTGTTATATCTGTCTTAACAGTATGTCCAAATTATTCTGACACAGAAGGGTTCCCCAGCATCTTACAGTCTCTTTCTGCTTTCAAGTCCTTCCTTAGAATAAACAAGCTCTAGTTGGTGTGTTTTCATGTGCTGTTTTTGGAGTCTATAAATGGAGGTTGATTTCTTAAACGAGATTTTTCTGAAGCTTACTTCTTAAGCTTTATTTAGAAGTTTAAAGAGGAAACTGATCAACTTTAATGAATCAAAGATTCCTGATTCCTTTGATGTTATTTTAGTTGAGAATGGAATGCGAAGTAAACAGAAACCCAGAGGTGGATGTTGTACAGAGATGATTTTATTGTGGCCCTCAAGGGCTGACATGCTGTTGTTAGAGGCAAACTTTAAAATAAAAGCACAAATGCTGACTGCAGGATTATTTTCAGTTTACTTGGAAGGACCTTCTGCCAAGAAGTATTGAGCATATATTTTTGTTGTATGAAATGCTTGTTGTAGTTCGCAGTTTAAAGTTGTGGCTTTATTTGTATGTGGTTTTGCATGGGAGAAAAGAGGACATGATGTGAAAGACGGAGATGTAATTTTAATGCAAATAGTCTTTCATACTAAATGCTTAGACTTCCTTTCATATATTTAGTATTTATGTTTACTGTTGAACAGGATCAGATTATTTCTGTGTTTCTCAGATCATGTGGTATCACTGCAATAGGTCATATTATAACTATTCCCATTTCTACAGTTATGTGCTACATCTGTTAGGCATAATAGATGTATAAGGCTGGTGTTGTATTAGTATGAAATGGTAAGGGCAGTTAGAGTGGACTTTATTAGTACAGTGTGTGGTTACCGCTACCTTATATATGGTTCTCTCTCTTTTCCTGGAACATGCATTTGACAGAACAATATGGGTCTTTTGGGACAGAGAATTGTTTAAGATTGATGGCCTTCTCTGTTGTGAAGCTGAGAGTCATGCAGTCATGTTTGACTGTGCTCTGATTCTGTGATTTCCTCTCCTACAGGTAATATTTGCAGAATTGTTTCAACTTCCATCTCCGCCACACATTGAAGTCATGTACACAACGCTCCTGATTGAACTGTGCAAACTTCAGCCTGGCTCTTTACCACAAGTTGTATCCTTTCTGTGCTGCTGAAGAGCGTTTATGAAATGTAGCCTTTATTTTGTTTGTTCTGTAGCTGATGTGGTAGCAGTAAATACTGGCAGGATCAGTATTTTGCAGCAGCAACATGAAACTTGGCCTGTAACACGTGTGTGATAGAATAACACAGCCCACTTAGCAGAGATCTAGATTTGCCAAGTGGACAAGACTCTTCAGCATTCTGGGCAATGTTCTCATACTTCCTCTAACCTTCCCAAGAAATGCTGTCTTGGAAAAGGGGTAAAATACAGTACTTTTGTTTATCACTGCAGGCTGTTTAGGTTTGGACAGCGTGCGGCATGGTCATAGACACATTAAAGCCTGAGAAGGGAAGGAAGTGACAGACTTGGTATTTTGTTCTAACAACTGTGTGAGTGCTCCTTCTCTTTTTTTAGTAGGTGATTTAAAAGAACCTGCTTGAGTTCCCACTCGGTGCTCACACTGGAGCATTCAAAAGGTCGATAATCATCTGTTGAGCTCAGACAGGATGGCTAAATGCTGAGAAAAGAGGCATGGCTTCCAGCTAACTCTGACCATCACATTATATCCTCTTAGGTCATTGGTTTAGATAAAGCTGTAGACTGAGAATGGAGGACAGCCAAAAGATGTCTGTCCACTGGTAATTTCATGCCAAAACTTTCATTCTACTTCATGATACCACCCACTGTCTGACAGTCACATGATCTCAATGAGTAGCCAGGTCTCTTCCTAGAGTTGGGTGTATGTCCATGCATGTTTTTTATGTTAATAAGGACACTGTAAGAAGGATAAAGGCCTTGTTGGGTAGAGTCAGTGTACTGTCTCTTTTTTCAGGCCTTCAGTGATGATGAAAGTTTGAGCATGGATAAGCAGCAGCCTGCGAAGCCAGACTGTGGGAGAGATTCCATTAGGAATTTGCTGTCTGTTCATGTCAGTGCAGTTTTGCTTGTTGCATGATGTGAATTCTGCCTTTCTGTGGAGGAAGCCAACAGTCTTGTTGCAATGATGGAAGAAAAACAGGCTGGGATTAAAGGGTGGAATTCACAATATTCTTTTTTTCCACTGTGAATTCACCTGATTTTGGAGTAGACTTAGGGAGCTTTCAGTGCAGAAGGTTGATGACATTCTATTAAAAACCTTTAGGAAATAACATATCTAGTGCTTTTCTGTAAACCTTAATAAGAAACTTGAAGCTTGCACAAGCCACAGAAATGCTCTACATGCGCTTGGATACCATGAATACAACGTGTGTGGACAGGTAAGTGTGTTTTGGAGATAATGGAAAACATTCCTCAATGTCCAGTACAGAGGAAAAATGAAGAGGCTGTACTCAGAAACCCTTGTTAGAACTGCTTGATGCTATTCAGAATGTTCTGTGGGCTCTAGCTTAGAACAGACTAAAGAAAAGGTGGAGGATTGGCAGCTTGCCTCCCGTCACCAGGAACACTCTCCTGGAGGTCTGTCTGTCAACACAGGACAGTGCCGATGGGTGGAAGCTTTTCTGTGTCCAGAGCTGTCCATAGTTGTATAGTACTCTGTTACCTGATACTGTGCCTGCTCCCTAGAGATGTGGGGGGCAACTTGGAAGTGGAGTTCATGGGGTATGTGCCACCCAAAGGAGGAGAGTGGTGGTGATTTTGCCCTTTCAGTGATGTCTGCACTGTGTAGGAAGGCAGTTATTGACTAATCAAAAATGTGAAAGATGCATAATCATAGTAAGTTTACATTTTAATTGTTAGTTTAATACGTCATCTCTTTATGTGAAATGACAGAACATGACAAGCTGTCTATTTCCCCATAAAATCTTCTCTCTGACTTTCCAAACTCAATCTTTTGTGTCTGTCAACATAAATGCCTGTTTAATGCTGTAACAGCTTAAAAAGTTTAGGATTACCTTTGAGAACTAGAGTGCATTTATAAGAAAAGCTCAGCTGAAAGTTTTCCTGCACTTCTGTGGCATTTAATGGACCTTTCTTTTTCTTTTAATAAAGATTTATTAACTGGTTTTCTCACCACTTGAGCAACTTTCAGTTCCGTTGGAGCTGGGAAGATTGGTAAGTTTCTCTGCTTTTGATTCAAACCTGATATTGCAGATGGTAGTGAGCTGTCTGTGCACACCTGCAGTGGCAAAAAAGACATGCTTCACCGTGGGCATGGAAAGAAACAGAGTGTGGGCTATATCCCTGGAAAGTATTCAGCATTCACAGAAATGGAGGGAACTGACCATTAGTTATGCAAAAAGCTGAGAAGGGGGGATATAGGAGAGAGAGAGAGAGCAAAATGTTCTGGAAGTGTATGTTATTTGTCATCTTCCACTGGGTGAATTCTGTATAGGAACTGTGAAAGTATTGTGCTGCAAAATGAATGCAATTTTTCTGTGGTGCTCTTCCATTTCCCTAAAAACTCTGGTAGCAAATTAAGCCTTTGTGGGAGTAAAATGACTCCCACAAAGTAAGTTTTTCTCCTTTTGGTTCAAACCTGATATTGCAAAGTCCTTAAAATTTCAAACTTATCCAGGAAGAATAAGGGCATAACAGCCCTATTAATTGTTTTCCTCTAGGTCTTGAGAGATTGTTCTTAATCTGTTCACTGGCACTCAGTGGTAGATTATCTTGATAATCTCTTTAGTCCCTAGTGAACATGTGATAATTCTTAAGACAGTATAAGTATTCCTTAAAGAGGGAAGCAGAAATGTGATCCCTTTAATGTGTCCTGGACATTAAAGTTGTTAGCAAATTTTTCAAAATGACTCCCTGATTTCCTTTTTAATGGTCTGTGCTGACTGTATCCTATATTCATTCTGCAGTTTCTCTGTGTCCTACCTGAAACCTTTCATTTTAACCTTTGTCCTTGAGACCTTGTGGTCTGTTTCCCACCTGCCAAATCCTAGTGCCTGAAGTTCCATCAGAGCTTACCCTGCCATCCATTCTTGCCATGCCATAGTTTGAATTTGCATCTCTAGCAGGAGCTCCCTGGACTCCCATCAATGTCTATCCCCAGGTTCCCTGAGCTTTCCATTCCAGGCACCCATGTAGCAAGGGAGATCAGCTTGAGCTTAAGTCCTCCCTACAGTAGCTTCCACAGCCTGCTGCAGTGCATGCTTTCTTGCACATGACTGTACTTGGGGCTTTCCTTTATCTGAATGCATTTGAAATCCACCAGAAATTCAAAAATTCCAGTGATGAAGGAAGAGACCATAAAATCACAGAAGGTTGCTGTGCTAAGGAAAGGGAAAGCCAGCTAACCATAGCCACAAATTGTTTTTGATCTGGTAGGGGAAGGGAAGTTACTTGAAAATATATCACAGAAAGATAAGATTCCAAGAATGCTAATTGCCAGTAATAAAGTAGTGGTTAACTAACCTTAATGGCTTAAAATTGTTTAAATGTCAAATGCTCCAATTGCCTTTAGACTGATTGTTTTGTACCTATTAGACCAAGCCAAAAAGAGACTCTGGCACAAATTCTTTTACTAAAAGCCTTTGCATTTTGTCCTTTGACAGGTCAGATTGTCTTACTCAGGACCTTGAAAAACCCAAACCCAAGTTTGTGAGAGAGGTTTTGGAAAAGTGCATGCGGTAAGTAAGACCTTTTGATAGTTGCATTCAAGGCAAAGTTTCATCTGGATACTGTGAGAGTCCTTTTAACTTGACTCTGATCTTAGGCACATCTGTTCTTACAGTTCAGTTTCAGTTAACAGATGAATCTGTAGTTTGTGTGATTTTTAGTCTGGTTTACCTGCTGTAGGAGACTAGAGAGAGGGAGAAACAGGTAGTGCAGATAGATGGTAGTGAGCTGTCTATGCACACCTGCACTTACAAAAAGACGTGCTTCGTCATAGGCATGGAAAGAAATAAGAGTTTAGGCTATATTCCTGGGAAGTATTCAGCATTCACAGAAAGAGGGGGAACTGACCATTAAATATACCAAAAACTGAGAATCTGGTCTTGGTTTTCTAGTTGCCTCTGATGTTCATTTGCCTTAAACAAGCAAACAACCATCCAAACAAAAAAAATCTCCAAACCCAGCAACAATACTACATAATCAGTGTCTGGGCTTAAAATTGTTGAGATAGGAGAAAGAGCAAAGTGTTCTGAAAGTGTGTGCTATTTAGCATCCTACATGAAAACATTAATCTGGTTTTGGGTGAATTGTGTATAGGAAACGTGAAAGCAGTGTGCTGCAAAATGAGTGCAGTTTTTCTGTGGTGCTCTTCCATGTCACTAAAAACTCTGGTAGCAAATTAAGCCTTCGTGGGACTGAAATGAAGCTGGAAAGTGAAATGAAGACATCCAGTTTACTATTTTTTCTGCTTTGAGTCCCAGCATCTTACTGGTTTTCTGCAATGCCTCATAGGCTTTTGCATAAAACTTCTTACCAGGCAGCCTTTGCACGAGGCAAAGTAATTGTATGAGCATGAAACTCAAGCATCATGGAGTTCAAATGGAAGGCATCTGTTAGTAAGTTTGGTGTACTTAGCTCGTACTATCCAGCAGAAACTACTATTTTGTTGTATAAACATCCTGATTCTTGTTTCATGCAAGTTAAGTGTGGGAAAATGATTATACAGCAGTCACATTAAAATTAGCCATGGGTATTATTCTCATTTTAACTCTACTGCTATGAAACTTGTTGTTTGCAGACTCTCCTACCATCAGCGAATAATAGACATTGTTCCTGCAAGTTTTTCTGTCCTCAGTCCTGCTAATCCAGTGTGCATTTACAAATATGGAGACGAAAGTAATAGTAAGTATTAAGTATGGTCAAGTAAATATACTATAGTCAAGTATTACTGGTCAAGTTGAAGTGTTTCAGGGCAAGGGAGCACACTAGATTGCCTCTAATATCAGTTGTCTTCCTTAAGAGGAACACAGCTGAAATAAATATGCATGCTTTTCACATGGGTGAATGTGCTTCACATGGGCAATTAATATATATTAAGCCTGGATCACTGTAATAAAATCCTCTCCGCTACTTATGAAGAAAAGAAAATCCAGATACGTGAAGTAGCTGTTGCTGAGGTGGCTGTTGTGTTGTGCAGTATTATTTGCCAGAAGTCTAAAATTGGACAATTTGTCCATTTTCCCTCTTTAGCCACAATACTATGCCAAAGGCAGCATATGAAGTGATAGTGAGAGTTTATTTTTTGAACTTCATGAAACAGTAGAATATTTTACCAGTAAATTTGATTTAATGAAGCACACAGAGGGATCAAACAACATGAATATTGAGAGATGCCTTATTATCCCTTTTATTACTGGGTGTAAATACAAACCTAAGGATAAAAGTGTCATCATCACAGATACAGTGGGGAAAAATGAGGAAGTATTGTATTTCTAGAAAGATGGTGGAAACTGAAGTGGAGCTTAAGTCAGGAAAGTGGTTACCTGACCTCAGCTGTGAAGGTTCTACTCAAAGTTTTGGATTTAATGTGAAGACCAGTGAACTTGCTGAGCGATTTTATGGAATATTGATGTGGACAATGATATTGGAAACAGCTAGTTTTAGGTGTAGCTGGGAAGTGTACTGGTTTCTCTGAGAGGCAGACTGATGTTAAAAATCCTCAGTTACTTGCCTTGACATATTTTTGACCTCTTTGTTTTCATTCAGGGTCTCTTCCTGGATATACTGTGGCACTCTGTTTGACTATTGCCATTAAAAATAAGGCCAGCAATGATGAAATCTTCAGCATTTTGAAAGATGTGCCTAATCCAAACCAGGATGACGATGATGGTAAGATATATTCTCTTAGGCTCTGGCAGGCTGTAATTTATCCTGTGTGTGGAATGATCTGCCATGCTTTGGAGCTGTGAGTGTGGTGGTCAATAGAACCAGATAAAAACTCACAGTGGGACTCCGCTCACGTTCTCCTTGGCTTTGCAGCCACAGGCAGCACTGATTCCTAAAGCCTGCATATTTTATGGAATGAGGAGTGTGAGAGAATCAGAAGTGATCTAAAAAACAGGGACTACTTCGTTGTTTCTTTAATATTTGCAAATGTTCTGTCATGCAGGCAGAGAGCAGCCAACATCTGATGGGGGTTTTTTGCCCTGGGGTCCACTGTCATGTTTCCTGATTTGCTTTGGGCGTTACCCACTAATTAGTGCTCTCCCTTCTGCCTGTCTTCAGCTGCAAGTACCTGCATGTACAGGACAGGACTTGACACCATTCATCCTAGTACCCATATTTGCTATACATGCTTGCTGGACGTTTCCATATCCTGAATGGTCAGCCTCTCTATGTTAGTAATCCTTAGTTTCCTCTCTCCTCGTCCACACACCCTTCTTTATGGCCTTCCAGGCCTTCATCTTGATGCACAACTGCAGTTTCCTGTGCTGACTTTCTCTGCTGCAATCCATCAGTACTGCTACATGTTGGTAGGGTGGCTGTGCCTCTGATGGCTTTTTCACTGGCCTGGAATTCTTCCTGCACGTTTTCTCCACGGTGAACTGGGAGCTGGGAAACCTGCACATTTTGGAAGACTCTTTACTGTCTTGCTGCTGAGCCCTCCAAAGCCCTGTTTTTGGGACTCTTTTGTGAAATGTGCTAAAACCATAAGTTACCTGTACAGTTTTATTAGTAGCTTACATGATCTACTTGAAGTACTTATTAATTTCAACTTTAAATAACTTGCAGGTGAAGGATTTTCTTTCAACCCTCTGAAAATAGAAGTCTTTGTTCAGACTCTGCTCCATCTAGCTGCCAAGTCTTTCAGCCACTCCTTCAGTGCCCTGGCAAAGTAAGTGTAATGTGCATTATTTTGGGGCTTATGGAACAGTTTAAGTCTGACAGTGAAATGCATGATAAAAAGAGATGGGATGCAAACTTTAGCAGTGTTTTAGGGACTCCACAATGATATGATTAGAACTAATGACACTGCTTACTGAAGTAATGGTAGTGTAAATCCTAGATTATATATATGTGAATGGAATTAACAGCAAATGTATACATTACAGCCCTGTGATGTAAAGTCAAACAAAAGAGACAGGTTTGGAAAATTACTTCATTTTAGAATTATTTTTGTGCTGATTATGGTGGGGAATGAGGGATTCTTCTTATATTTGAGTGACTGGATGTCTGCCATCACAATATCTTGGACTATGAATATGATAAGAGAACAGTTACTTATGTATAAAAAACCAAAGAAAACATGAAACTTCAAAACAGTCCTGCCGTAAACTCCTTCTGTCTACCAAAGTAAAATCCATCCTAAAATACTTTAGAGTTCATCCCTTAGAGATACGCTGCAACTCATAAAGAATTTACTGCACCATTTTTAGCAAAATTGGATAAAATAACATTTTTAATCCTCAGCGTTTCGGGGTTGCTTTCAAGCCTTTTGTTACACGAAAGGTAGTCTCATGCATCTTAACGAGGTATTTTCCTCTCTGTCCCTAAAGATACATAAGGCTGTTACAAAAGCATGCGCCTGGGAGCTATCCACGCAGAAGCAGCGTGGATAGGAAGCTGCAGGTGGTGACCTGTGGTCAGGAGTGCAAGAGGCAGGGTGATAGGAGTGCTTAGACCCGCGGTATTTTTCACCGCCGCACAGCATCAGCGGCAGCCGTGAGATGGGAGAGAGCCTCTTACTCTTTATGGTTTCATTACAATGAGCCTGGCTGTGAGTGCTCTGTAGCAGCCAGCATAACTGCTAAAATAGAGGCTTTTAGCAGCGTTTCCTTCCAAAGGAGGCACTTAGGATAAGTGTCTAAACTTACGGAAACACAAGTCAAGAGGGAGGTCTGAAAAAGGCAGCAATTTTTGCTCTAGCTGTGTACAGATAAGCACATGAAGCATGAAAGTGCCTCTTGCTTTCAAGAGTATGAGAAAACGTAGCGCAGCTTCAGGAAGGAGATTCACCACTAAGACGTGAGTTACTTTTAGGGGGTGCCATGTCTTTGTAGACTATTTTAGATAAGGTTGGTTATGTTTTCCAGGGAACAGTTGTCCAAGAAATGGAGCAGATAGTCACAAAATTTTATTTTGGCCAATCTAAACCACTTGCCTTGTGTCTGCTGCTCTTCTGACCTGATCCCAGCCCCTCTGCTGACTACTTATGTCTGTTTAAAGGTTTCATGAAGTCTTCAAAACACTTGCTGAAAGTGATGAGGGGAAGCTCCACGTGCTGAGGGTTGTATATGAGGTTTGGAAGAATCATCCACAGGTAAGAGGCTGGAACGTCAAGTATCTTTGTGTGTTTCATCTCACAGAGGTCATATGTAAATAAAAAAAACCCCAAAAAACAATTTGCTTTATATCCTGTAATTTGTCTATTGCCATTTTAAGGAAAGTTCAGGTTGTATTTAATGGTGTTGTTACTAATGTGTAAAATGAAGGCTGAACATAAAATACCTGCCACCAGTGATGCTGCATCTTCCTCAATGGTTCACTGTGAGAGGGCAGAGGCTTCATTATGACTCAAATTGATACTATGCTGTTTGTTGTACAAGAGAATAACTTTTGCCAAAAATCATGCTTTTATTTGAAGTTGGAAAACAGCGTAGCTATGTAAATTGAAATAAGATGTAGATCTCATATCAAAAGCAGGCCACATTCCTAGAGATGTGGTAACCTAGAGTTTTTTAGAGCTGTGTTGTTGGTTTTTTTTTCATCAAGCGCTAGTGAAAGCCATCCAGTTATTACACAAAGCTCATGCTGGAGTCACTGTTGTGTGTGGGCAGGGTGAGTAGAGCTGCAGTAGTGGCTGTTTCAGAACAGATCAGTCTGACAGTGCTGTGATTATGTTCATTCTTGAGCCAGAGGAAATAACACCCTAAAAGACCTGCAAAAAAATGCCTCAGTTGTATAAACTGTTCAGTTTCTTCACAGCAGTTGCTTTCTCCCTCAGCTGTCATTTTTCTATAAATAGAAATAAATAAGGAACTCAGGCTGAATTTGCCTGCATTAGTTATTTCATGTCTTTGTTACTGGTGTGTTTGTGTTCCACTTCAGTGCTGTAAAGTGGACTGTACCTCGCAGCTGCACAGGCCAGACTTTAGGAAGTCATGCCACGGAGAACCAGGGATAATCCTTGTGTCTGCTACTGGACGTGTGGTCCATTCCCCAGTGGAGATACCTGTGCAAGCTATTACCTCTCTTAAAAATATCAAAAAATGAGGATTTCTTTTTTTTCCATGTATTTCAGTTACTACCCAGTTTAGTGACCTTGAATGTGTGACATTTACAGTCTGACCTACTTTTTGCTGACATTTAACTGGATCAGAAGAAATTGCATTACTGCAATCTAATATCTGTATCCGCTTCCTCTTCGTTCCTTTGTATTGCAGCATGGCCAAACTGAGATGGAGGTTTCAAACCCAGACTAATTAGTCATGTTAGACTTCTATGAATAAATCAAGATCACTTTAAAAAATGTCAGGTATAAAAGTAAGGGAGGTCTGCTGTTCTGCTGGACCACAGAAGTTAAATTTTCTTCTCTCACAGTCCAGTGTTTCGTTTCTGATCTAGCAGTTTCCTTGTTTTTTCATTCCTGAGTCCACAACCTCAGGAAGGAGGTTGTCACGTAGAAGGAATGGTGCCTTGACAGCAGGCAGAGTCTGTTTTTAGGCTGCTCACCCTACTCCCGTGTCTATGGGAACGTCCTTCGAATTGGTTCAGACTACCAGCAATACTTGCAAGGCATGTAGCACTGATGAGTGATCTGTGCTGCAGGTAGTGATTTAACAACAGGAGTCAGTAGTCCCTGGACTTACAACCAAGGTTGTGGTGGTAACTTCATAAAGAGAAACTTTGACATTAAATGTTTTCTCAAAATCCTAGATGTGTGTTTCTTGGAGAAGATCAGGCTAAGTAATCAAAAATTCTTCCTGGCAATGCAGAAAGACAAATAGAACATAGGATGCTATCCTGAGACTTTAAAGTTGAGTGCTGAGTCCTCTGTATGATTCATTCAGTTATTTTAATTTTCCTTCCTTAAAAGGAACTTTGTGACACTTCCTTATTTGACGACGGGTGGTTGTAAGGATAAATACAGTGCAGGCTGCGGTTCTTAGATACTGTGGCATTCAGTCACATGAGTAATTAAGATAAGCCCTTTTTTTCTGAACAGCTTGCAACTTCTGTAGTCAGTAACTCTCCTCTGCAGTTGCCTGCTGCATTGCTTGCAGCTCCTCCAGAATCATGGCAGTGCCTGTAGCAAGTAAGCCCTTCCATTGACTACACAGCACCGGCTCTGCCCTGAAGTTAACAGGGCCCAGAGAGAAAAGCTTTGGTGTCACATTTGAAGGCTGTTGCAGTTCAAGAGTAGTGGGCTAACAATAGCTCCTTCATTATGGTGATCTGATGGGTATATATGCCCTGGTTTGAGTACTTTGATGCCAAATATTAAGACTTGTGTCTCTTAAGTCCTCACTTCCAACTCTGATTCTTGTGTTTTATTGCTTTTGTATGGGAGTATGTGTGTTAACAAAGAGTGATGCTCACTTTCAGAAGTAGGTAAGGTTGTTAACAAGATAACAATGCTTTATGTAATGGATGTGGATCCCCTCATTTGAAATGTTTTAGGCTAGACTACCCAGCTTCCTAAAGTATTTGAAATTATCCACTGATACCACTGATGTAGAATTGCATCAAAGCATCTCTGGTTTTGTCTGAGGCTGGAGTATTTTACACAGATTGTGTATGTATTATCTTTCACAAAATATAGATGATTGCTGTGCTTGTGGACAAGATGATTCGGACACAAATTGTCGACTGTGCTGCAGTAGCAAACTGGATCTTTTCTTCAGAGCTTGCACATGATTTTACTAGGTAACAAGAATTTGTTTGGGGTTGTAATTTGTCTCTGACTTGCTATTTGAGGTCACCAGTACATTGTTTAATCTATGAAAACTCTGTAATGGAAAAAGGTACAATTAAGCTTTTGCTCTTTCTACAAAATACATACTTTAGCAGTTTTCCTTCTAAGTTTGGGTATGAATGTTTCCGTGACAGCACAAGGTTGTTGCTAGCATGTCATTTTGCAAGCAGTTTCTAAACCTGGCCAAGTAGAACAGCACTGGAGCTGCTTGTAGACGAAGCCTGTTGCTGTGTGTTATGTAGCTGCTGCCTTTTTGTTCATCTGGTCTTTGGTTGAGATGTGTAACTTGTACCACCACTGATACATGGCATATTGAGAATGGGAGAACTGTTTCATCTGGGGACTCAGTTTGGTGTTGATAGTCTTGCAGTGTGTGTATGAAATAAAACTCTGGTTCTGAAGCATGCTGCAAAAAATTGGAAAGAATTGACTGTTAAGGGTTCTTCCACTACAAGTACTCTTTCCTATATGCCAAGTGTTTGTTCACTGTAGTGAACTACTATCTACTGAAGTAGATGTCTTAAGTGATACTAAGCTTTTTAAGTTCCCCCACTTACAGTTTTCTGTAAGAAACTGTGTTTAGTGTGCTGTCTTGGGGTAGTGTGTAGTGTAGTGTTTTGAGCTTTGTGTCTTTCCTAGGTTTTATATCTGGGAGATCTTACACTCCACAATTCGTAAGATGAATAAGCATGTCCTGAAGATTCACAAAGAACTGGAGGAGACTAAGGCAAGATTGGCCAGGCAGCACAAAAGAGTGAGTAATTTGTTTGTAAATTTTAATAATCCTAAACTCTGTTATGAAAACTTGCATGCAGACAGACAGTCACACAGTTGGTTTTGGGGAGGACTGGATGAATGTGGTTCATCAGGAAGCATGTCTGCAGACATGTGGTCATCTGTAGCACTGAGATATCAAAAATCAGGTGCATATTCTGAGTCCACCTTTCTAACAGTAGCTGTAAACATAAGAACTTAGTAAAATCTTTTAAGGGAGTTCATATGTATTTGCTCTGTTCAAGTTCTCTCTCACAAGTTTCTTTTCCAATATGAGCATGTCTTCCACTTGCCTTCTAATCTGCATTCCAATTACCTTATTAGATAACAATAAGAACAGATTATTTGTGGTAAGTTCTGTTTAAAGAGTGCTCTTGTGGCTTCCATGCAGAAGTGCACAGAAACAGCTATTTGCGACTGAGAATTGGCTGTTACTGTTCTTCTGATGGATGCTGCTGGATTCTGACACTGGCATGTCACTTCCTTTTTCCAACTTATTTTTCTGAATACAGTTGCATGATCTTGCATTACTATATAGAGCAAACTAATGAGGAAGCAGCTGCTGTTGTGTTCTGTTGTCCCAAGAGGGACAATGAAGTGGGGTGAGTGAGTGTCTTCTGGGGCAGGTGGAAGAAATGGGGCCCAAGGAAGCATGGCTGAATGCAGAACTTAGTCATGACAGAATTAAGTCAGTTTATAAATATGCTGACTTGCGGAAAGCAAGAGAGAATTTCTATGTTTCTTGGAGGTCTGTGAGTGTGATTACCTGCATAAAACCATTAGCCAGCTCCAAAATTTTGAGTGAGGTTAGTGTCAAAAAGTGGCAGAGGCTGGCTGATGTTTTTTGAAGAAACCTGCACGAGTCAGTCATTTGTCCAGAAGCTTCTGTTGAGAGGTTGCTAATAACTCACAGTTTGCCACTGTCGGTTCATCCCAGCTCCTTCATCTTGTTTCCTCCAGTCACACCAACAGCCATCCTAGTTGCTTGCATCCTCAGGCTATGCTGATGAGCAGTTAATAAATGCCTGTGACTGCTGAAGGCCCAAGCGTAGTCACTGATCTCACTGTGAGGCAAAGAGCTTCTTCGGCAACTCTAAATATACCAGCGTTGTAATTCCTGCACTTGTCTCTTGCTGCAGCTCTATATTGCCTAGTACTTTAAGTGAGTATTATGCCAGGAAGAAACATTTGTATGCAACAGTGAGTAGTTCTGCAGGCTGTTGCTCTGCTGCATGACCATTCCTTTCAGAGGGAGTAAGCTGTCAAGTTTTGATGTCTGCAGCATGAAGTGGATTGCCTTTACTGTGGAATGAGTCCAAGGCTTACGACCTTTCTCTTGGGTTCTATTGGTCCTTTAGTGTTTGGAGTTCAGTAGATGGGGAAAAGGCAAGTTCCCATAGAGAGAATAAAATTAAATTCTCACTTGCTATGGTAAGTCATTTTCATTTTTTATGCTAATTTGGAGCTCTACCTATCTTCTGATTGTGAGCTTCATTTCCCATGCAGTAGGTGAGTTGACACACGGCCCTATATTTGTCACAAGTTACATATCCTTCTTTTACAAATATTTTAAGGTTTGAGCTGTTAATTTATGGATGTTTTTGCATAGAAACAATCATAGGAGACGGAGGCAGTATCTGTGCTTGAATTTCCAATAATCCATCAGATTCTGCCTTTCCTCATGCCTTGTTGTCTTGTTTGAGACTTAGTTACCTGAGCTTCCAAGGCTGGTACTGTGTATTTTGTGGGTGGTGGTGGTGTTGTGTTTTGATTTTGATGCAGTGAGATCATGCCACGTTCTTAGTAGATCCATGTAGTATATCCAAGTAGGTCCATGCTGAGCCTTTCTAGTCTGAGAGTACACTTTTTGATCATGAATATAAGGACTCCCCACTTCAACAACACTGGCAACAGTCTTTAGTCTTCCTTTTGTGCTAACCAGGTGGATTGATTTGAGTTCTTGCATTGTTTTTTGGAGCCCTGAGACTTCAAATCTCTTCATTCAATGAATTGCCTGCCCTGAGTAGTAGATGCAATTTGAAAAAATCTATGCCATAGCTTTTAAAAAAGCTGTTCATTACCTGCTAATGATAAAGTTAGCAGGGGTGTTACCTTTCAGTTGTGTTTCCCTCAAATCTTGGATTCATAGAACGGCCTGGGTTGTAAGGGACTTTAAAGATCATCTAGTTCCAACCTCCCTGCCAAGGGCTTCCACACACTGCTCAGAGCCCTCTCCAGCCTGGCCTTGAACACTCCCAAGGATGGGGCATCCACAGCTTCTCTGGGCAAACTGTTACAGTGCCTCACCACCCTCAAAGTAAAGAATTTCTTTCTAATATCTCATGTACACCTACTCTCTTCCAGTTTGAAGCCATTCCCCCCTGTCCTGTCACTACACACCCTTGTAAAAAGTCCCATTCCAGGCCTTGTGTGGCTCCTTTCAGGTACTGGAAGGCTGCAATTACGTCACTTGGGAGCCTTCTCTTCTCCAGGCTGAACAGTCCCAATGGTCTCAGCTTTTCCTCATAGAAGAGGTGCTCCATCTGTTTAATCCACTTGGTGGCCTCCTCTGGACTGGTCGATGTCATTCCTGTGCTGAGGACCCCAGAGCTGGACCCAGAGTGTTCCAGGTGGGGTCTCACCAGAGCAGAGCAGAGGGGCAGAATCCCCCCCCTTGCCCTGCTGCCCACATTGCTTTGGATGCAGCCCAGGACACAACTGGCTTTCTGGGCTGCAAGTGCACATTGCTGGGTCATGTCCAGCCTCTCATCCACCAGCACCCCCAGGTCCTTCTCAGCAGGGCTGCTCTTGATCTGCTCATCCCCAGCCTGTGCTGACACTGGGAGTTGCCCCAGCCCAGGTCCAGCACCGTGCACTTGGTCTTATCAAAACTCTTGAGGTTCCCATGGGACCACTTCTTGAACTTGTCCAGGTCCCTTTGGATACCATCCCATCCTTCAGGTGTGTCAACTCAACTGCACCACTCAGCTTGTTGTCATCTGCAAACTTGCTGAGAATGCACTCAGTCCCTTTGTCTGTGTTATTAATGATGATATTAAGTAACACTGGTCCAAGTACAGACCCCTGAGCGACAGCACTTGTCAGTGATCTCCACTGGGACTCTGAGGTGTTGACAACTATCCTTTGGATGTGAGGTTTCTTATCCATCCAGCCAGTTTCTTATCCATCTAACAATCCACTCATCAAATCCATGTCTCTCCAGTTTAGAGAGAGGGATGTTGTGGGGGACTGTCAAAGGCTTTACGGAAATCCAGATAAAAGACATCTGTATCCCTTCCCTTGTCCACTGATGCAGTCACTCCATCACAGAAGGCCACCAGGTTGGTCAGGCAGGACTTGCCCTTGGTGAAGCCGTGCTGGCTGTCCTGAATCACCTCCCTGTGCCTCAGCTTCTAGGAGGATCTGTTCCATGATCTTCCCAGGCACAGAGGTGAGGGTGACAGATCAGTAGTTCCCAGGGTCCTCCTTTCTACCCTTTTCTACCCTTTTTGACTGATTTCCAGTCACCCAGGACTTCACCTGACTGCCACGTCTTGTCAAACGGAGAGCAGCTTAGCAACTACATCAGCCAGCTCCTTGGAGACTCTAAGGTCTCCCTAAGGACTCTATGAGACATCTCTTCGGGTGTTTGTGTATGTTCAGGTTCTTCAGGTGGTCATGAACCTGATCTTTCCATACAGTGGGAGGGACTTTGCCTCTCCAGTCCCCATCCTTCTGTACATCTACTCGAGAGGTGTGGGAAGAAGTGTTGCCATTGAAGACTTGCAAAAATGTTGTTGAGGACCTCAGTCAGTGTTCTTATCCATAGTTACCAGTTTACCAGCACTGTTTCTTGGGGGAACACACCTCCTTGGACTTCCCTTTTCTGGTAGACATACCCGTAGAAGCCTTTGCTGTTATTCCTTGTTATTCCTTGAACCTTGACAGGTTCAGTTCCAGCTTTGCCTTGGCCTTCCTCACCCCATCCCTACACAATCACATTTTGTCTCTATACTCTTCCCAAGTTACCTGTCCTTGTTTCCACTGTTTGTGCATTTACTTCTTTCCTGTTAGTTTGACCAGCAGGTCCCTACTCAGCCATGCTGGTCTTCTGCCTTCCTTGACTGATTTCTAATTCCTGGGAATCACTAGCTCTTGCTCTCTATGGGGATCTGTCAACCCTGTTCTGCTTCCTTGTGTACAAGGGCAGGAAGTCTCCTGGGGGATCCCACTATCTCCTTGGAGAGCTGGTCTGCCTTCTTAAAGTTCAAGGGCTTAACTTTACTCCTTGCCTGACCCATATCCCTTGGGACTGTGAGCTCCTCCAATACATGGTTGCTGCAGCCCAGGCCCCCTCCAATCTTGATGTCCCCAATTAGCTCACTTGTGTTGGTGACGAACAGATCCAGTCACACACCCCCTCTGTCTGTTACCTGGCTCAGGAAGTTATCCTCCATGAGTTCCAGGAATCTCAAGGATTGCCTGCAGCTGCTTTTCCAGCACACATGGAGGTTGTTGAAGTCCCCCAGCAGGAAAGGAGCCTGTGAGTGCGATGCCTCCTGTAGCTGGAGCAAGGAGGCTCAACAGGCTTTTCTTGATCAGGGGCCTGACATGCAGACCAACCAAAAGGTTCCCTTTGTTGCCTCAGTCTCTCCTTCTTACCCACAGGCTCTCCACTTGCTTGTGGCTGTTCTTCAAAGACAGCCCTTCACACTCAATCCAACCCTTGATGCAGAGGGCAACCCTCTCCTTCCTCCCTCAGTTTCAGTAATGGCAAGTAGGTCATAACTTCCCAGCAGCACAGTGGCTTCCTCCTGTTTGTTGCCCATGCTGCATGCACTGGTGTACAGGCACCCCAGCTGGGCTGTCAGCCATGTCACCATCCTAGAGGAACACCCTTGAATTCTGATAAATCTCTAAGCTTGCTCTACTTTCTTGGAAATCTTGATTTTTTTTTTTTTTTTTTTCCCAGGGCTTTCCCGTATTGGCATTTTTCCTTCCAAATTTCTATCCTGAATTCTGTGCTGCTCTTCAGTTGCTCTGCAGACCTTTTCACATGTGGAAGTAGGGGTCATTAACAGCATCCACAGGTAGTCAATATTTCTGGTTAATCCTGTGTTGTTGTCACTTACAGCGAGACAGTGATGATGACGATGATGATGATGACCGAAGCACTGACCGAGAAGATGGACCATTAGAAGAGCAGATAGAGCGCTTGCAGGAAAAGGTGGAGTCAGCCCAGAGCGAGCAGAAGAATCTCTTCCTTGTTATATTCCAGGTAATGATAGGCAAAGTCTCTTCTTTAAGTTTTGAAGTTATGGGATTTATAAGCTTTCAGCATCGCTTGCATCTTGGGCATCTTCTTGGAATAAAGAGTATGGGAAAGGGTTGGTGGGTTTACCGTGGGTTAGAGTCAATCCACATCATCCTTCTGCAAAGACTGCTTCTGAGCAGTGCTTAATTTTGCTAGCATTGTTTCCTGAACAACCAGAAGGTAGCTGGATTTTATTTCCTTACTAGAGTCAGTGTTTGCCAAGGACAATAATTGTTCTAACGTGGCTCTTCAAAGTGTCTGGCCCCCAGATCCTCTTACCTGAGGTTAGGATTCCACTTTCAGTTGATGAGACTAAGTTTGGGTATTTTTCCCTCTCCTGCAGCGTTTCATTATGTTGTTAACGGAGCACTTGGTGCGCTGCGAGACCGGCGGGATTGATGTGTTTACACCTTGGTACAAGAGCTGTATAGAGAGGTTGCAGCAGATCTTCCTGCAGGTGCGTCTCATGCCTCACTTTGGAAGGCTGTGGGCGGGGCGGTGCTGGGTGGGGATGCTCCGTGGGTGGGGAGCAGAGCGCTCCACGGGAGTAGCAGTAGGTGGCAGCAGCACCTCTTCTCTGAAGGCTGGTGAGCGGCCCGGGCGGAGCTCTGGCTCCGGCCAAACCCCTGCCACAGTCCGGTGGAGTGACTGATCCTTGACTAATTCCCTGACTGAAAGCACACTGCAGAAATATTCCAAGATGTGATTATGTATTTTGCCTGACTATAAACACACTTGGCTGTGTGTTTATAGTGAGGGCAAAGTTGTGAATGGACAAGAATGCTAAAATAGATGTATTTTAAGTGAGTGGATTAAACTGTTGCAGGATACCTTTTAATAAGGTGCATAAACACTTCTTAAAAATAATTTCTGAATGCTTGATTTTATTGAATTATTAAATTTATTGAATTATTAAAAATAATTTCTGTGTTAAATCAGTTAACAAGCACAGGTGGCTGGATGAAAGTGATTAGATACAGGAAGCTGTACCTGTGCGAGCACAAAATACACTGAAGAATGGGAGGGGATAATTCCCCATTTGGATAAACCCTTCCCTGGTAGTAGATGTGTCTTCAGAGGAGAGGAAGTACTGTGATTCTCTAAGGTCCTTGCAGTGACACAACACCTGTGCCCTGCACACAGCTCAGGATGTGGGAGTTGCAGGGGGCACAGTGCTGCTCCAGACAGGATTTCAGTGTGGGCTTTGTTCTCGCAGTTGGTAGTGGCTCTGCCTTGTGCTGTGCTGTGGGAATGAGATGTGCTAAACAATTCACATTTGGCTTGCAATTCTTGCATGTCTTGACTTCTCTGCCTGTTCTTATATAAAGGGAAACAGTAAAGGTATATGTCTTGTTTTTGGTTTTTTTATCTGTCAGCACCATCAGATAATCCAGCAGTACATGGTGACCCTAGAGAACCTCCTGTTTACAGCTGAACTGGACCACCATATACTGGCTGTGTTTCAGCAGTTCTGTGCTCTGCAGGCCTGAGGGATTGTTCACGGACAGAGTTTTGTCTGCAGGACTTCAATTAATTTTAATTTTTTTTTTAATGGCAAAACTTAACATGGGGATGGAAGAATTTTTTGAGTAAAACTGGCTTTCATGTGCTCCTATATAAAACAGTAGAGTACTCTAAACAAACAACAAACTGTGTAAGCATCATAAGCCTTAAAAGATATGATCTATAGGGGATATTTGTGAAGTAAAGTATTAATTCTATTTGTTGTCTTTTAATTTAGTATGACTCTTTGCTTCATGATAGTAATTTTGTTTCTCCCCTCTTGCCTGTATATGAATTAGGCACAACCCCCCTGCTTCCCCCTCTCCAAAAAATCCCAAACTCAGAACAACAGGAAAAAAAACCAATCCCAAACAATAGAATTTTTTGCCTCTGCCTATCCATTAAATCAAATGAATTGCAGAAATGAAGAAGTGTTTTCATAGTGCTTTGTCAGTAGGAAAGGGAATGCACCTTCTCAGTGACCCATATGGTAAGTGGTCAAGTATGGCATAGGAAAACTCTCTTAACTTTGGGCACATGAAACAGATTTTCAAAGTAGTTTATGGATTTGTTCATTACAAAGCCAGGTAGATTGTCATAGTTTGAAAGAACATGTAATTCAATTGAAATATGTTTTTAAAATGTATTGTCTAATGTCTTATTACAGTATCTGTAAACAGTAGATAAGCTTCATGGACCACTTCTGAAAAATGCAATCCTTTTTTCAGTGTGGTCAAAAAATGATGAACTGCTCCTGGTAGCAGTTCTCATAAACAGAGACAGTGAGCAAGAGTTGGAGAGAAACAAATTTCTGACTTCCGTACTGCAAGCCTTACCTGGATTTTGGGAGCTCCAGCCTCAGATGCTGGGAAGAGGACAATGAATACACTGTTGGGCTTGTTCTTTTTTTTCTGTTTCAGCCAGTAACTAGCTGGCCTGTCACATTTACACTGAGCTGGACCTGCAGGGCCTGCAGGGACGTCAGAAATCTTTCTGGTTAGTGACAGTGGGTGAACAGAGTGCTCCCAGTGCTCCCACCTCATCTGGCTTAGTAACAACTTGCTTTGCCGTGGCTGCATCTGCTACGCCTCCCTCGCTTTAGTATGTGACAGCGGCTGCTCCCAAGTCTTGGGAAAGCATTTTAATGCTGAATTAGGTGATAGTCACAGGAGACTTAGACTGGGAAAACACAACCTGAAAGTAGAGTAGCCTTAGTTTTGAGTTATGCAGGTAACATTTCGTACCTAAAGGCCAAACCAGAGTGGTCCATGTCAGTGGTGAATGGCAGAGAAGCTGCCTTAGGCACTCAGGTCCGTCAGCCTGCAAGCTGTTTATGGTCTCTTCATTTTGCATATGAACGTTTAGAAGAATTCCATGCCCAGTGCTATTTAGTTTTAGCTCAGAAAATTACAGGCTTTGAGTAATTTTGTTCTTGTACAAGTTATTTTTCAAGTATTATGCCTAGAAATGTATTTCACTGTATTGACCAATGACCACCTGATGAAGCAAGGAAGGTAAAAACCAGAACTTTCTATTTTGACTGTTGACCTAAGTTTGTGTGGCCTGTAACAATCCAGTATATCCTCATAGACTTAGATCTGTTCCTTCTGCTTTTTCTGCTTGCCCTTTCTGACTTGACTGATCCCCCCATTCTTTCAGAGTATACTGTTATTTGTTGTAAATTTGCTTTATGCAAGGGTTTTGTCATGCACGGACTTGTGCTTCAGAACTTTCTCTGTTATTGTTCTTGAGTAATCAAATAGGAGTTTTTGTTGGTTGTTGGTTTTTTTTTAAGAAACATTTAATACTTTAGAGATTTTATTAGTTTTTCCACTGGCTTGGGTCAGTATCAGAGTTCTGATATGAATTAATGGTAGGGGTTTTGACTAAATGTGACTTCTGTTAAAGTGTAATGCAGTTAGAACTTGCAAACCTGTAACTTTCTTTGAGCCTTGACAAATACTGATGCTGGGGATATAGTTGCAAATGCTTGAGTGTAATCGTATGTTATAAAACCAAATAGGAATGTCTTTTCAAATTGATTTAACTTCCAATCATGCCAAGCTTTGACCACGGGCTTTGACTACATTTCTTGAGCCTGTTGGACACCTTCACCTTCTTGAAGGTCTAATGGTGTACACTTGACTTAACTGGGAAACTGATTGGATCTATAGGAAAGAGAAGGGAGACGTTTACAGAATGATACCAGCATCTTACTGGAGAAACTTGGAACTGCCTGAAGCATGTGGTGGCAGGTAGTGTAAAGATGCTGTAGAAATGTGGTGTGGTTGGAAAAAATGTACAATTAAAGACAAAAATAAATGAAGGTGAAGCAGGTTGCTGCTGAGGGTGTTTGTCCTGTCTGTTTTGGGGGGCACTGAAAGAAAGCAGTCACGCTGGGTTGTGCTGGTGTTAAATGCAGTGGGGTTTGGGAGAGTTTTGTCTCCCAGCACTCGTGGTGATACCCTGACTAACACACAAGCTTTCACTGTGACATGGAGGACTACCTCCAAAAGCCCTGCTGGGAGCTGCCCTCCAGGCAACCCCTCATGCCACTTTCCTAGGCCTTCTGTGCTTACTGGGAAGGCAAGTTACTGGGGAAGCTGCAAACAAAGCACTGGGGAAGTAAAGACCTATTCCTGGATCATCCACCCCTCCCAGACACCTTGTCTCCTCCCCTAACAGAATCTCAGAATCAGGTTGGAAAAGAACTCTGAAGTCATCAAGTCCAGCCTATGGCTACCTTGTCAGCTATACCGTGGCACTGAGTGCCACGTCCAGTTTTTTGTTAAACAGGTCCAGGTGACTCCAGCACCTCCCTGGGCAGCCCATTCCAATGTTTAAGAACTCCTTCTATGGAGAAATTCCTCCTGATGTCCAACCTAAACATCCCCTAATACAGCCTGGGGCTATGTCCTCTTGACCTATTTCAAGTTGCCTGGGAGATGAGGCCAACCCCCACCTGGCTACAACCTCCTCTCAGGTAGTTGTAGAGAGGGATAAGGTCTCCTCTGAGCCTCCTTTTCTCCAGGCTAAACAACCCCAGCTCCCTCAACTGCTCTTCATAGAGTTTGTGCTCCAGACCCTTCCCTGGCTCTGTTGCTCTTCGCTGGACACTGTCCAGCACCTCAGTGTCCTTCCTGAATTGAGGGGCCAGAACTGGACACAGAACTGGAGATGCAGCCACACCAGTGCTGAAGACAGAGGGACAATCCCTGCTCTGGTCCTGATGGCCACATTATTTCTGATACAAGCCAAGTTGCCACTGGCCTCCTTGGCCACCTGGGCACACCACTGGCTCATGTTCAGCTGCTGTTGACCAGCACCCCCAGGTCCTTTTCTACCAGGCAGCTTTCCAGCTGCTCTTGCCCCAGCCTGTACCACTGCACAGTTGTGGTGACCCAAGGGCAGTACCTGTCACTTGGCCTTATTGAACCTCACACCATTGGCCTCAGCCTATCAATCCAGCCTGTCCAGATCCCTCTGCAGAGCCGTCCTAACCTCCAGGAGATCAACGCTCCCACACAACTTGATGTTTGCAAACTCACTGAGGGTGCACTTCATCCAGACCATCTCCTCATCCAGACCATCAGTAAGGATATTAAACAGGATTGGACTCAACACTGGTCCCCAGGGAACCCCCCCTAGTGATCAGACACCAACTGGATGTGACACCACTCACTGGGCCTGGCCACCCAGCCGGTTTTTAACCCAGAGAAGAGTGCACGTCCAAGGCTGCCAGCTTTTCCAGGGTAATGCCATGGGAGATGGTGTCAAAGGCTTTACTGAAGCCCAAGCAGGCCACATCCACAGGCTTCCCCTCATCCACCAGGCAGGTCACTTGGTGTAAAAGGAGATCACGTTGGTCACTCAGGACCTGCTTTTCCTAATCTGTGCTGGCTGGGCCTGATCCCCTGGTTGTCCTGCACGTGCCATGTGATCACACTCAGGATGATCTGTTCCATAACCTTGCCAGGCACTGAGGTCAGGCTGACAGGCCTGAAATTCCCCATATCCTCATTCCACCCTCCCTGTGGATAGGCCAACCACACTGGCCAACCTCCAGTTGTCTGGGACCTCCCCGGTTAGGCAGGACTGATGATAAATGATGGAAAGTGGCCTGACGAGCTCTTCTGCCAACGCCCTCAATACCCTCAGGTGAATCGTGTCCTGTTCCAGAGTCTTGTGAGTGTCTTAAGTGCCACAGCAGGTCACTATTTCCTTCTGGATTGCAGGGTGTCTATTCTGTTCCCCACTGTCTACCAGCTTAGGGGGCTGATGGCCCTGAGGGTAACTGGTCTTTCTCTTTAGACAGAGGCAAAGAAGGCATTAGTTACCCCAGCCTTTTCCTCGTCCTTGGTGCCGTTCCCTCCTGCATTCAATAAAGGATAGAGATTTTCCTTGACCCTCCTTTTGTT
>JAWWES010000094.1:25618561-25636649 GCA_035583135.1 Lophotriccus pileatus | reverse complement strand
GGTATTTAATAGATGAAAATGCAAATCATAACCCCAGCCTACAGGAAGTAGCTTATGCAATTATACAGGATGAGCATACATTTCTCCAGCCTCGTCACTCCCTCCTTTGGACTTACTTAGCGACAGTGGAGTTACAAACAGATTAATAAATACATTAGAAATAAGTGAAATAAAAGAAGATTAAAGAAAAATTGCTCACTGGGTGACATGGAAATGTAATTATTTGCTCAAAAACCAAACACACATATGTTTGTGTTCCTTGTATTATTCTGGTGTCAATTTCTTTTTCCTTGTTTTGTAGAAGCAGATATTTAGGGAGGAGTGAACTTTTGAGTTGTGCTTGTGGGGTAACAAATAGTTCTGTATCATTCACAAGCTAAAACTGCATTAAAGCGAAGCCAAGCTTGAGAACCTGTGGAAGGGTTTTTAAGGGCAGAAGGACATTGTTGTTATGCAACCAAACTGGAATTAGGATTAAAAGGAAATCGGAATACATAAACAAAAACAAATTTAGAGGCAAGGCATTTGAATAAAATTGGCTGTGGGCCGCAACTATCTATGCAATGCAGTGCTTTATTAAGTGAAACTGTTTTAGAAACGTACTGGAGGTTTGTTTGAGATTTTTTTTCTTTTTCGCAGGGTCAGTCTGACTGGGCAATTAAAGCAGAATATTCTCCTCAGCTCTGCTTCTGATCAGAATGAATCAAATACAGCACTCCTAATTTTCATGGTCATGAGAAGGTAATAAAACTGATAGTTATGTATTAACAAGGTGTTACAAACTATTTCATATGCACTGCCCTGGTCAGGCAATAACACTCATGCTTAATATTAATCACACGTGGCTTAACAGGTGCACCCGAGTTAATAAACATAATGGTACCTGTGTTTTACACAGTTTTTCGGGTGCTGTCTGCCAAGTAATACTTGTCTGCTGGTAGCCATGTATTAAAAGGTAGGCTGTTAACTGACAAGCACAGACATGCATTATTTCATAGCCACAGAGACCAGCACCAGTGAGTAGTTGAGCACAAGGAGGCAGCTGGGCAGTGCTTCACAATTCATCACTCCCATGGAGGAAACAGCGAGCAGCAAGATGAGAATTTTGCTGACTCTGCAAAACTTTTTTAAGTTAGCAGGGTTGAGGTTCATTTGTAAAGAATTGAGCGTGATTAAGCAGTAAAAAAAGTAGATTAAATACAGGGTAGATAAGTGCATGATGATGTGTGTGCAGAAACCTAGTTCTAACTTTACGTAAAAGATAGGAATACCTGAAATCGTTGCTGCCACTCAGGAGTGAAACTTTAAGTATGTGTGGCCTGCATGAACCCCCCAGCTTGGTGTTTGGAAAAACCACATTTTAAGGAAAGGGACAGAGAACAAAAGAAGGAACATGTTTATGGCACTCCAGAAATCTGTGCTGAGTTTGCATGATGAGCACTGTTCCCCACTGGGTTTCCTGCTTTTTAGACAGAAAATGCTGGAACTAGAAAAGAATAACAAGGATGCTTAGCTGTCTGACTCTGTGTCCCTTGAAAGGGACAATTGAGTGGGATTGGATTTCTCTCTCAAGGGGGAGGAATGCCTGAGGCCTGTTACATCCTAAGTAACTTGGAGAGGGTGGATGGCAACTGACTTTTTGAGTACAAGCCATCAGATTTGTAGTAGGGGGAGCCAGGCCTTAAATAAATAAGAAATGTTCTTCCTGCAATGTATTTCTGAATGGCACATTGGGTACAGGGTGTTTCTCTGGGGTGCAGTGCAGGGAAGACTGGACAAGTATTAGGAAGAGGCTGTGTTGAGAGTTAATGAATGAACACCCCCTCACGCTCAGGAAATTCCCAGAGCTAAAAGCAGTTGGAAGCTGTGGGAGTGTTGCAGAGAAGATATCATGTATTTGCCTTGCTTTTCCTCTTCCTTTGACGTTTGCCTGTGGCCTGTGGTGGAAACAGGATGTTGGACTGAATGAGTTCTTCGTCCGAGGCAGTGCACCTCTTCCTCTGTATTCATGGAGTATCACGCTGAAACACCTGGAGCCACATAATAGCATTAAGCCTCTGTGATGGGGTTCTTTCAAACGAGACTCAGTGTTCATTTGCACCAGGAGTTTTATAGAGCAACTGCTGGGCTACATATTTCTGCTTTGCCTCATGATACACTACTATCTCCGTGTCCACAAAGCCTTAGTGGACATGTGCATACAATTGCATTTGCAGTTGCATGCCTACAACCAAGCCATATTTTTGTCCTTCCTCAGTAGAAAACGTTTGTTCCATGAGGAACAGACCTAACGGTCTTACTTTTCTGTGAGTTTTTCTTTTGAAGGAGCAGCTGTGAAGAAAATCTCTTTACTCCCTCCCCCCTCTCCCTCTCCCTTTGTTTGATGGTTCAGGTGGTAGCATCAGTTTTAGCCGCACTCGAATTCAGTAGCCAGCAACTGACCAGCCAATACACACAGGCTGTTGGGCTGCTGCCTCTTAGCATGACTAAGGCATTGGATTTTGTCCAGTGATTTCAGATGCTTTTTGAATGGGAGAGAACAGTTCAATTGTCTCCTTAGGGATGTAAGACAAAAAAATACCATGCCCTTTGTGATTTTATTTTTCATCATGTTTTTGGTTTGATACACCCTTTTCTTACTTTACCTGAAATAAATAAATGGAGAAGTATTGCTGGCTTCTTGGTGAAAAAGAAGCATGTGACCTGTGAGAAACAGAGTGAACTTGTTAAAACCAGACAGTGCACCTGCTTGGATTTGTATGTTCTCTTTCTGAATTCACCTATGCTGTAGCTCGGGGATCAGGAAATACACAGTGAATCATCCTGTTGGACAGAATGGGACATGCAGAGTAAATTAAGTTTGTCGTATCTCCGTGAGATTTTCTCCTTTGCTCACTACCTGTAGGAGGGGATTTTCATAGTAATGTGACCTGTCTTCACGCTCCATTTATTGTACCCCAACTGATGTATGTAATCTCGGTTGAACAGACAGATAATGGGGTAAACATGTAAAGTGTTGAATGCCTGAGCAACAGATCTGAAAAGAGCAAGTAGGCAAGGACCAAGGTGCAAATGTTCAGAAACAAAAATTGGCATTCTTCTCTGATGGGAGATCTTAATGCAAGTTTGTTATCATTTTCTTGTTACAGGAGATGACAGGATGGGAAATTAAAGTGTAAATATTTTTTATTTGCTGGCATTGTACATAACTTTTCTGGTTTATTCTCTTACTGCATAGGACTTTAATATATTTGCTTTTAATATCAATAAAAAACACTCATTTCGTGTCTGTGAACAGGAAAGTGTCAAGGCATGATGAAAATATTCTGCTTGTTACTGTTTCAGAGGTTGCTACAAAGCTGACTGCACACTTTTGTTGTTGATTGGCAATCCAGAAAGAGAAATCCTCTTTCGGTATTTTACCAGAAAAAAAATTATCTTTTTCTTCCATGCAGATAAAGAGTGGGAAAGCGTGTCCAAACAGCAAACATGTTCTGTAACTATGATTGATGGTTTGGTCTCTTCAATACAAAGTGTAAAACCACTGGAGAAAAATACTTCCTTTTTTCTGAAACTAAGGTACTGGGGTTATTCTTGCCCCACCAGAAATGGGGTTTGAAGAATTGTCTCAACTGTCATAAAATCCAACTATTCAGGTTTTGGAGCCCTTTTTCCAAATGTGCAAGGCTTGTCATGTGTAGGAATATTCACGTATCACATGAAAGGAATTGGCAGATTTATTCTCCCTCTCAATATTCCTATCTGGAGAGTTACTTTATCCATGCGAGAACCTTTCCTGTGGCAACTTAGAAACATTAAGAAACTTTGCTCAATGCTTTTGTCACTTTTTCTTTCTATTTAGGGGATTGTGAGCATTTCTGAAACAGAAAATAGGTACATCATCAGTTATATCAATCTGCAAGACATGAGCTCTAGCTGTATTGAAGGTGAAAGTGAGTGTTCTGGAGAAAAGAGTAAAATTCTGGCCTTCCTGAAGTGTTTAAGGAGATGAGGAAGATAAGTATGTAAAAAGAAGTTCTTCAAATTTCTGCTTTATATCATTCAGTGTATTGTACTTTTTTTTTTTTTAAGCCATACCATAAAGAGATTTTTTTTTTTTTTTTTTTAGTATTGCTTTCAAGCCAGCCTGACTTGTTCCTTGTGAGAGTAGCTGGAAGGGAAAACCATGAAACACCTGACAAAGTCTGCAAGAAAATCATATCCCAGTTACCAGGATTTAAGCAAGATGTGTCTCTTCTGGTCCATGCAAATCTCTACGAAACATTTTGGTGCTGTTGTCCACAGGTTTGATCAGTCCTCTCTTTCTAGTTTGTTTCCCTAATGTTAGCTGCAAACATATGGTAAGTTCATCTCACAGTGTTGTCCGTAGGCACCACTAGGCCTGTGACCAGTTCAGGCTGCTGAATCACAAAAGGAGAAGGAGAATGTGGAATTGATCCTAATGACTGGACCATGCATTTTAGGTTCACACCAGCCTCCCTGTGAGAGAAATCCGGAGCCAACCCACAGCTTAAGCCCCCTAGGAATGCAGAACCATGGGAGGTGCTTCTGAGGGACTGAGCAATCCACAGAATTTAAATGTTAAACATAAACCCGATGCATCCTCTCAATATGACCAGAAAATAGTTTCTGCTCAGGGTCTTCACTTGCTACCTGGATTTCTTCAGCTAATTGATTTTCTTGTCTTATTTTTGCCTCCCCCCACCATGTGAAAGCTTGGCTTTGCCTTTCCAGAAAGAAGAACACTGACCATAGCAATTTAACACGCGACATTAACTGATTTCTCTTTTGGAACAAGGAAAAATGGATTCCAAAGGTTTTAATACCTCTGATTAATTTGAAAGTGTTCATAAGTGAAGTAAAATAAAAAGAGTTACTGATGCTCATTTGAGACATTTACTATATTCCTGTGTTACTTCCCCTTTATCCGAAAGTTTCTTCTGGCTAAGCTGTTGAAGTCAAACTTTTGCACAGCAACAGCAAGGTAAAGCCAGGTACTCCCTTTTATTTTTGAGATTGGTTTACTCTCTTTTAGAATTTGTTTTCTTTGTAGCATAAGTACACTGAGCTTCGCCATTTGACAGAACTCTTATTTGGGTTTTGGGTTTTTGTTAAGGTTTTTTTTTTTTTTTGAAGAACATGATGTGTCCACATATTTCTTATAGTTTGGGAAGGTCTTTGTGAAGAAAAACAAATGAGAGGGGGGAAAAAAAGAGAGTTTTTTCCTCTTTCTGAATTTGGAGGCAATGAAACTGCTCATCATCAAGTGAAAGTGTCCTCACCTGTCTAGGAAAGCATCTTGTCTAGCACCTGACTGGAGACCTGACACACTCAGCTGCCAGCCATTGCAGCTGATGCACCACTGGTACAGTCCCATGCCAGGTGGGACGTGTTGCTCTCTCAAGAGATTGCAAGTGCTCCGTCTCTCTAGGGTGTGTCAGCATGGTTAAACTTAACCAGCTTGAATTTTTATCAGGCAAATTTTGGATCTTCCTCAAGCCCCATTTTTTTCATTTCTTGTTTTTCCAGTTTGGGGGAGGGGGGTGGGGGTTGTGGTTCTGAATGTTGCACATTTTCCTAAATTATGTTTGAGATATTTTTATGAGTTTCAACTTTTTTTTTTCCCTTTTCTTTTCTGAGAAAGCAGAAAAAGCAGAGTTGCTGAAGTCCCAGCATCATCTCACAGATTCATTAACTTTTACCTCAGTTTCCCACTGAAGTCTGAAAGTGTCTGTACAAATCACCTCAAACATCCCTGGACTTGGACCGTTTATCTGCACTAGCCACTGCATCTCTTCTCTGAACAATGTAATTTCTTATGGTACATTTAAAAGTACTGGGATGCTCTATAACCAGTGTCCTAATTTCCTGAGTCTGTCCCTGCTCTTGTCCATAGGAATGATGTTCTGGGACATTTTAGTGCTGTGTTGTACAACCTCAGTTTCTTCCCTAATACCCTGATAATCTGAATACTATCCTTTCTCGTTTCATCATTCCAGTAATTGACTTCACAGTGCCACTTCTTACTTTTCCCAAAGTGTTTGCTCACAGTTACACACTGCAGTAATCTTCTATACAATATAAAATTGTCCTAACTGGAGCAGAATCCTGGTTGCAAATTTCCTCATACGGGACATCGGTTCTCTTGACTCATACGTTTACGTGGCAAATCCCAGAGGGCCCATCCAGTAAGCAGTATGCTCTCATGGTAGTGGATAACAAGTTTTAGTTACTAACTTAATCAAGCAATATGATGATTAAATGAAGATCAGTGTGAAACTAATATGATGTAGCAAATTTTTGTGCTGTGGTACACATCTAGGGGGTGTGTTTGGAAATTAAATGCAGACAAAGCGTGTTTGCTGGCTACTTGGCATTCAAGATACTCTTCCTAATCTGCTTTTGTGAAGACTCAATCCAACTGTCTCTTGTCTTCAACAGTTTCTCATGCTATAACTCTCATATAGCCTAACTAAAGTTAACGTGACTGAAGCTGCCATAAGTCACTCACACATTCACACCTACTCCTTATGTTCTGATGGTGTTTTATGTTTAATGACTATCAGATACTAATTTCTGTATTCTAGTAAATTCTATCCTTAGGAATCTTAAGAAAAGCTGTGGTTAAATGGGAAGTCTTCGTGTTTCATCATTGCTTCAGAGAAGTGAAACAGATCTGTAAAAAATTACCCACTTTTACAGTAGGCACTTTGCTTTTGTCTTAACAGAGAAGAAAGCTTTATGCAGCTGTACATTAATTCCATCCTCTGCAATAGATTTTGCTAAGTTCTCTGGTATGGAGACCAGACTTACTGCTCTGTCATTTTTTGTATCCTACCTGAGGGTTTCCGTGCCAATTTTGAAAATGGCAGCCTTAAGCTGCATGAAGTGTTGAAATATTTTTGTCAATTGCATAGAATTTTTGGCAACTAAGCAAGATAAAACCTTGCAGTTGTGCCTATTGGATAGATATGGCATGAATAACGTACAGCACCCTCATGTGCATTTTTAAATAAACTTTCTGGTCACAGTGTTGGCATGACAAAGCAGATACATTAACGGCTCGCCATAAAAGAGTAAATTAACATCTGTGATAATGACCACAAGAGGGTGCTCTTAATTACTGTTCCATGAATGCCATTGGACTTCCATCCTCAGAATCAACGGGACAACTAATTTGATCGCTTGTAAAAAATAAAGTGATTAATCCTAAGTGGAATCTAGCTAAGTTATTTGAAACTGGCCATTATGCTTGGTCGTATTATCCCCACCCAAATAGACTTTCCTGTAACTTGAAGCTAAACCCAACAATATCTTCAGCTTCTCTCTAATGTGTGGGGTTTTTTTTGTACTAACACAGCTGTAAAAATAGCAAGAATTTTGAATTTTCATTTACTTTAGTTACAAGTCTCATGCCTACAAAGTACATAATAAAATGTTTCTTATTTGATACAAAAGCCAAATTTCCAAATGAAAAGACATCTAGGTCTTTTCAGAAAAAAAAAGAAAAAGAATTTCAGTGTTTGGTACCGCAAGTGCTGCAGTTGGGATTTTTGCACCGAACCCAAAAGGCATCGATTTGGCTTTCCATCTTCTCAGTACCTTAATCAGTGAGGTTGGACAGGTAACTTGCTGCTCCGTTTTCAAAGACACCCCATTTTCCACGTGCCAGAATCTACCATTTCTTTGTGAGTTTTGTGCCTCTGTTTCCCTGTGTGTAAAATGAGAGCAGATCCACCTCGGCTTTAGAACGCCAGTGAAATTCCTGACGGAGAGTGGATGCGATGTTAAGAGTGGCACTTCCCTCCCGACGGCCAGTGAGTGGAGTGCGTGTGTTAAACATGATTCCATACACGGGTGTGTTTAATACACTTGGTTTCAAATGCAGCGATAGTGCTGCTGTATTTGCACACACATCACTAGTCTTTGTGGCGGTTTGTGCTGACACCATAACAACCTCCGAGCAGACCACCCACCCTGCGGTGCAGGAATGCATTTTGCACAGTTGACAGACCTTTGGGTTGCTGCCTTTTTTTCTTCTTCTTTTTTTTTTCTTTTTTTTTTTTTGCTTTTTTTAATACTGTTCCTCTGAATCTGTCATTTATAGAACAATAGACTCAAAAAATGGTAGCAACATGCAGTTTTCTGTGTGTTCATGCTGCTGACAAAAGAGCATCAAGACTAAAAAAAGTGATTTTTGCCTCAGTAGAAGTTGAAGCTGGTGAGATTTACTCCCGCCGTAAGTCACACTCTGCAGTTTTGAATGAGGCAGCCAGCTTCTGGCTGGTTCTTTCTCTCTTTCTCTGAAACTGAAAGGAGGCAGCCCTGAGAGGAACTGCAACTGAGTTGAAAGCTACTGAATTAAACCAAACCACAGCTCTGTTGTCGAAGCATATTTCCCAAACTTTCTTACTAATATTTTAAAACACAAGTCTTTAGGCAGACAGATGAGCAAAGGGCATCCTTTCTGTGCACTCTCCAGGGCAAACAGTGGTGAGCCTCTCTGTAGCTGATACGCATTTCAGTCAGCACAGAAGTCTTGTGTAAGTCTCGGGCACATAATTCAAGCTGTTCTCAAGCTGGCAGTGATGACTTCCCTGTGATCTCTCTGTTGGGAGTATCCGTCACCACCAGTGAAGACAGTTGCTAGCAAGGTGGTACAAGACCACATAAAAAAAATAGGGACACAGTTCTAGTAAAAATCTCTGGACGCCTGTCGGAAGCAAGGAACCAATTAATTAAAGAGAGCCTGCTTTGGGTGTCCTCCTGCTGGCTCACGGGATCCTAACATTCACTTGGAATCCTTACATTAAAATCACAGAATCACAAAATGAGTCAGGTTGGACGGGTCCAACCTCCTGGCTCAAGCAGGGTCATTGTAGAGCATATTGCACAGGACTGTGTCCAGACAGTTCTTGAATATCTCCAGTGAGGGAAACTCCAAACCCTTCTCTCATCGTCTGTAGAAAGTGTTTCCCCCGTGGATTTTCATGCATCATTTGTCTCGCTTCATGCCCCAGCTTGGTTGATTAGCAGTGTGTAGTACAGCTTATGAGGAGAAGCAGACAAGCACTCAGGATGAGTATAATTTTAGTGTAGCTTTTCTTAAATTTTGGAGACCTCAGTATCTAGACAGTGTCCCTGGAACCAAAGTTTCTAAGCAAGTCCCCTTTTTCCCATGCAGAAGTTTTGTCCAGGCCAAAATCTGGGCTGTTTTTCCAGCGTTAGTGGGTGTCTGGTACACTATTCAAACAGCAGTGCTGTGTAATGCAGCAGTAATCTCTGAAGGCACAGCCAATATCCACGCATCCTGAATGGGAACCACGACAGGTGTGCAGGCTTACTTTTTCTGTGTACAACCAGTGAATCCAAAATTACCTGAAAGCTGCAAAACCTTGGTCCGCGATTTCTGTGGGTCAGCTGCTTGTGCTGAGACAGCCCTGGGTGTACTCAGCACATGAGTAAAATCCTCCTCTGTGTGTGGTTGGTAAATCCAGTGTGTGTATGTGGTGGATTTGCTGTGGAATTGCTGCACATCACATAACCCTTGAGATGTCATCTGGTAGAAATCTGGGAGCCTTATGGAGAAAGTGTTGTTGATTACTATGTTATTGCCCCCAGCTGAGAGTCTGATTGAGAATGAAAAATCCTACGTCAGATTTCTGCTTGAGGCATTTTGTCTCCAACCATGTAAAGGATCTTTCACAAGATAACAACATTTGACCACCACTGTGACGCTGCAGTCTACACATTGCTGGGTCAGTTTCAATTACTTCTGGGCCCTCCATCTGCACAGAAAGAGCAAGTGATTTGAATTTCTTCATTGCAAAAGGGCAAGGCAAATGTACTTTAGCAGTTTGCCTGCTTGACTAGTTAGATCTGGCCCAACTCAGTGCATTCATTGCTAAAGAATTATGAGACGTCCCAGAAACAGGAGAAATAAGCAAGATAGAAGAGGGACATGCTTTGAATTGCTTTCATGTTTACATTTTCCGCCAGTAAAGAAGCACATGGATAGCTTATCCAGAATTCCACAAAGCCCTGTCAGAGGTCTGTTCTGCTTCCTAAAGTTTACTGGTAGTGACAGAAGATGCTATTCAGGTCTTGTCAGTATTGCAATAATTTATGCTTCCTTTCCTTTCCACCAGGAAGAGCAAATTACAGACAGAAGGGGAGAAAGAGAGTGATAGAACGAGAAAAATGATATTGATGTTGTTATTGAGAAGAAAGAGGTGGATTTTCATTTTCAACAAGTGTCTCTTTTTGAGTGTTGATTTTGGTCACCTCTTGCAGCAGTGCAAAAATTCTCATCTAAACTGGTCCTTTAAAATGTCCATGGGACTGTTATCTGGGTTCTATGGGATACTGATACAGATGATATGCATTTTGTGTCTTGGGAAGGGCTGAATCCAGGAGCCACCCATTTCTCTCCTTTAGGGGCAAAGTGAACCACTTTCTGGTGCCTGAAGCCATACGGGACAACAGGCAAATTGACTGTTCCCACCTCTTTTATGTGAGCCACAGTTCTTCAGGGCAGTGAAAATGGTGATGTAGAGCCTGGCTTACCTGGCCTAATGTGGCACTGAGCTTGGGGAGAACTGGTAGTGATGCTTTTGTTTAAAGACTAATTAGAAACAAGGGAAGTTGCTCCTATTTTCCTTAAACCCTTCAAGAATTCCCCAGAGGGCAGCAGATGAAGGCTGACACATGCAGGATCCTATGGCTTCCTACCCTTGCCATGGATAAAGCAATACCTGTGACACCTGTGGGAGTCAGTGTTACAGATAATCCTTCAGTGAGATAGTTGGAAAAGTGGATGAAGGTGCTTCAGCGTGTGTGCCAGCGTGTGTGCCTCCTCCCTGGTGCAGATCCTTTCCAGTACTGCGGGGCAGGCAGCAGTGCAGAGGTGCTGGGTGAGTCAGAGAGCTCACAGCTGAGCGCCGAACCACCCATGAAGTTTATGAGTTGGTGTCTCAGTCGTGCGTGGAAGATGCTGTTCCCCTGTCAGGAACACTTACCTATTTGATTATACGTGGATGATCTGTTCTGGCTTGCAAGGCTAGTCACACTGGGTGGAATATGGTTCCCAAAATCTGGCAAAGGTTTGTGTCAGGAGACATCTCCAGACATTTTCAATGCATCCCTGTGTGCCAAGCAGGGCTCACCACAGCACTGGCTGTGACCCTTATCTGTTTGAGTGCTTGATCTCTTCAAGGGTAGAGATTCCACCACCTTTCTGCAGCCTGTCCTGGGGCTGCACTGCTCTCACAGGAAAGTTTTCCCCTCACTTCCAAACACTCTTGCAACTTGTGTCCCCAGGGCCTTCTGCCTGTCACTGGTCACCTCTGAGATGAGTCAGGCTCTGCTCTCTCTGGAATGCCCCGTAGGCAGTGGCAGACTGTAACTAGGACCCCCCTCAGCTGTCTCCTTTCCGTACTAAGCAAACTGTGTTTTGCAGAATTCAGCTGAGAACATCTCTCTAAGAGTCATGAATAAGTTAATCTCCAGTGAGGATCTGGCAGCAGGAAATGTGAAGGCAGGGTACATTTTCTTTAGAAGGCATGAGGCAAAGTGGTGACTGGAAGCCACCGTGGCCAGTTTTTAATGACGGCAGTAATGATTTAATAATGCGTGAGGATGAAGTGGGACAAAAGGGAGGTGTAACTCTCTGTGAATGGTTGGCTGCCCCAGCACAGGGTCTCATGCTCTTCCTTATTCAGCATCAAAGTTTGTCCCTGTTTTCTGCTCAGGGTATGTTCCTCCTGACCACAGCACTATTTGCTTTAGTGAATTTTGTCTTGTCCTGTTACGCCTTGGTGAATTTTGTCTTCTCCTTTTACCTTGTCCATCCACTTCTGTGAGTTTGTCTTGTTTGTATTAATCCAGGCAAGACTGCTGGATCTACAACAACTAGCAATAATAGGTCACACAGCTTCATTGTTTATGGTAAGAAGAAACTCATCTTCTGGTTGAATGTAAAGCTGCTGTCTGCTAGCTTCATTTTTTTCCTCTTTCTTCTTATACTGAGAGACACATAAGTACTAATTGCCTATTGATCTTCTCCTTGCCCCTCAGCACTGATGGGATCTGTTTTCACTCTAGTCATCTCTTTTCTAGACCACTATGTCATGTTGTAGTTGGCTGTTCCTTATCATCCTCCCAATATCTCTATGTCCTTTTCCAGTTTTTCCATCTCCATTATGAGCTAGGGAGATTAGGGTTAAATATTACTCCAGTGGTATCGTAAGAGGCATGTGAAAGAGGAGACTTAAGAGGAGGTGTTTAGATATGTTTAGCAAGGAGGAGAGAGCTGGATGGTTGCTGGTTGTTTAAGTAATGTTTTCTTTGGTTGTCTGAAGGCTTCTCAATGAGGTAGGCAAAAATTATGACCTGGACAAGATTTTACCAGCACCACTGCCACCTTACCCTTTGTGCAGGCCCTGGTCCTTTAGGCATCTTCAGTAAGGTCCTAGTGGGTGTTGAGACCATTTCCATGTTTCCAAATTTGTTGTCTGCCAAGATGCATTTGGAGACACAGACAGTCCCTTCCCCTGCCCCAAGGAGGAGAACTGTCTACTTATGAGAGAGCACTTTTGAAGAAAAACTACTCTTTTTACTTAATTCTTCTGTCTTCTTTCCTGTCTGGTAATGGTCAGAAGGTACTGTTTCAAGGTGGTGTCTGAAAGCTCACTCATTTGCCACTGGGAGGTTAACACAGACTGTACCACAACTGCCTCACAGGTGTATTTGGAGATGTTTTCCATATTTGTTGCTAGGGTTGGTTTCAGAATCCAGACTGATGCCATGTGTGGAAATGGCTTTGTCAGGTCCAGGTGTTGTTGAGATGAGGCATTTCAGTGACATTTCTCTAAGGCATAGGCACCTGTGAGAGTTACTCTACAATGGCACAAGGAGGACTGGGAAGTAGAAGAGGCCCTTTAGAGGTGATGAGACCCATGAAGTAAGGCTGCTGGAGAAACATCTGGCAGGAGAAGAGAGTTCTTGCAGCAGCTTGCAATGGACCCTGGAGGCCCCACGGCAGGTAACACTGGAGTCATTCCCCTTGCAAGCAGCTTCATGTGAGGGTCATAGCAGAACCCTGAAAGCAATTCAGGTCAGGCTAATACCACGGTTATTAAAGCAGCTGAATCTCTCGGGTTTACTGTTAGAAAATGTCTTCTCAGGCATGCCTGGAAGAAATGGAGCTATTTTATTTTCTGAGTTACCTTTTACAAAGGAAATCACTGCAGGGTGTGACATGGTGTTTGGGAATAGGAGTATTAAAACTCAGCTCAGGCTGAAAAGCACTCAGCTTTTAGGCAGGAGGAGGCTGGCAAGATTTTCGGTCTGTTTTCAGCATTTCTTAAATGTTTGTAAATATAGGTTTTTCAACTTGGCCTAGGAATCAGCCCCCATTTTTGCTGGCACAACCCAGATCTCAGAAGCTTTTTGCATGGGGCTTGTGGCACTCAGAGCAAGAGCTGCTCTTTGTGCAATGTGCCTCTCCTAAAGTAAGCAACGGGCACTCAGGGGGGCAGCAGAAGAACAGATGAAGCAGCAGTCTATAATTTTCTGCTAGGAATGATATGCTAGTAAGATGCCCTGTGGTTTTTACAGAATTATCCTCTCTTGCTGTTGGAATATTTTCTCCTTCAAAGTCAAGGAATACAGGTGGAAAGGAAAAACTCTGCTTTAAGAATAGCCCTGAAAGGAGCAAAGTGCAAGTTTTTTGTGAATCATTTTTTGAAACCATTTCTGGTGTCCTTGCCCACAAGCTATCCCCATAGTTCAAGGTACAGCTGTTGTGGTGACACTGTACAACAACAGGCAGCTCTGGAACGCAATGAGATATGCATCACTTGTGATAAGAGAAGACATGACATGTATGCTGCTTTGCCCTTACATCCCATGGTACCTGTCCTTCCCCATTCCCCAGTTTTGCTTCACAACCCAAAACTTAACCTAAATACAATCTCCATGCTTTCCTTTAATTCCCACCTGGGTGGTGGCCTGACAGCACGACCACCATCGCTTTTGTGTGGTGTTCCTCCCTGCCCTTACCATTTGCTTTGGTCAGACACTCCCAAACAATACCCAGGCCTGAGAGAGCTCCCCATCCACAGCCTGGATGTGTCCACCTGGTGTGGCAGAGAGGAAAGGGGATGAAACTGTGCAGATATGGGGTAGAGCTGCACCTTTTGGCCTCCAAGGTGTGGAATGGTCCTGTATCCTGCGGGAAACTCCTGTAACAATCCTCACATGTATCCCTTCAAATTCAGGCCAGTTCAAGCACACATAAGGTCCCAGTCACACAGGTGTCCCACCAGACTACCTGAGCTCCTAGCCCTTGAGCACTGTTTTTCCTCCATCCTTCCTTCCACTGATTGAAACCAGCCCCTGAGCAGCAACAGTGGCAAAACAGATGGTATAAGTGTCTGTACATATTTAGGTGAGAGGGTGTTTGGAGGGGTACCCTGAAGCCAGTATTGTGCAGGAGCTGGGACATGTTCCTGGCAGGGCTGTGGGGAACAGAACTACACCAGTATGTGGTAACACAGGAACAGCATGGCCTGCTGGGGTGCATCCTCCGGGGTTGTCCCTGGGAGCTGGCAGAGCGTTCCAGCTACTTCCCAACCTGCTGTTCATTCTCAGGGGCTCACAGGGAGAGGAATCTGGAGCCTCCATGTACTTGCCCAGGTAAGAACAGCTTTGGTTCCTTCTGGTGGTATAAGAGTTGCCACACAAATGATCCAGCTCCCAGGCAGCTTCAGCTCTTCTGCCATGTCCCCCAGCTCTTGGGAATATGCAGGAAACCCAAGGATAAGTTACTGATAGTGAAAACAGGCTTTGTGTGTATTGCCAGTCTGCTGGGAGGCCACAACAAACCTTTAGACTGCAGGAATGGTGCTGTGCAGTGCTGGCCCAGGGCAGGTGCTGCCTGGCTGCTTGGGCAGGCAGAGATTCTCTTCAGCTGTGCCCAGCTAAGAGAATGGAGCTGGAAACCAAAGAAAGAGGGAAATTTTGCCAGCTAGGTTAAAAATGGGCCGAGGAAGATATTTATTTCTTTGACATTCTGCTCTTTGCTCCCGGTGAGATAAACTTTCATGAGAGTCCTTCTGCCACGCTGGTGCAGCCAGGTCTTCGTCACAGCATCCACGAAGGAGGAGCAGACAGTTCTTAACCTGTCTGATTGCTGCTGTGGGCATGGTTTGTACTTGCTTCATTTTTGCCTGTCTCATTGCTTCACGGTTCATTTGGCTGAGCTCTTCATACAAAATAACATGTTAGACGGGCTCCATACTGGGAGTGTTGCGGGAAGGCAGGAGCTGTCTGGGGAAGGGATGGGCCAAGGGGCTCTGCTTTCAGCATCCATACTGACTGCCTACGAAGCAATTGTGCTTGTTTGCTTTGTCAACCCATTTATAATATAATAATAACGTTTCAAGTCAGAGAAACACGCCTATGAAACCAAATCTTTTTGGCCACTGGCTCTGCCCCCAAGCTTCCCGCGCTGCATCCTACCAGCTTGTTCCAATTCCTTGCTTTGTTTTAAACAAGGAAGAGTGAAACTAACACGTGCCTGATGTTTTAATTGAAAAACTTTGTTACAAATGAGTGGAAGAAGTATCTCTCTTCCAGCCTTTCGTTTTGGTCCCATTTCACTGTTCAGCGGTGCTGTTAAGTGGATTTAACAAATGTAACAAGCCAAAGGATGAGTGGCTGCTATTTCTTTGGGAAAGAGCATAGGCTTGCAGCAGGGCACAGAAATGTGTGAGTGCTGTTGAAGGAAGGGAAAGGCTACAAAGACTAAGACAGATAAGGTTTCTCCAGCAGTAGCTCTGCTTTCCTGGACACCATTGCTCCCTGGGCAACCCAAAATGCTCCACAGCCTGGGTTTGTTATCAGCCACCCCACAGTGAGGGGACTGCAGAGGGGTTCAGGAGGGATGGCACAGCCCCACGCCACTGTGGTGCACGTCCATCCTGCCCCACTGCTGAACATTTGGGACGGGGGGCACCAGGGTGGGAGGCAGCACCATGATCTGTGTCCCTGTCGTGGCTAAGCCTGCTGCCAGGAAGCCTCAGGATAGGCTCTTCTGGACCCAGGTGGCAGACCAAGATGCAGAGGGCCACCACAGAAGGTAGGGACTGGAGCTTACAAAAGAATAGAGGAGGGCAAACAACTTCGGTTTTTTAGTGCTGTCAGTGGAAGGAGTGAGCTGAGGTCTTTTAAACTTGTATCTCCTGTCTAGAACTGCTCTTAACGTTCTGTTTCTGAAAGCCTCGTGGCAAACAGCGATCGTGGCTGAGTGAGAGGCGGCTCACAAGGGACATTCAGACCCCTGAAGTTCAGAAATGCTGAAAGCCTACCTACATCCCCAAATCAATAATTGTAAAATCTACACCTGAGGGTTATAAAAAGCATGGAAAAATGTAGATTAGAAGAGAAACATACAGACCCCCCCAGTCCAACCCCCTTCTCAGAGCAGGGCTCACCAAAGCTAGGGCAGGTTTCCTTGTCCTGCCAAGTCTGGAATATCTCCTAGGACACAGGTCCAGTCAGCTCTTATCCAGGCCTTGTCTGCACCAACAATGGACAGGAATTTTTTCCTTATGTCCACCCAGAACTTCCCCTGTTGCAACCCATGCCTGTTGTCTCACTGTTTCCTCACGTGCCTCAGAGAAGAGGTGCCTCTTGCTCAAGTAGGCAATGGCTGACTGCAAATATATCCCAGAGTAATCTTGTCTTTTTCAGGCTTAAGAAGATCAGTTTCCTCCAGTTCTTCCCATAATGTTCTATATTCCCATCCCCAGGACATCTTTGTGATCCTATGCTTGAACTCTTCAGTTTGTCAACATCTCTGATGTCTTGGGGAACCCAAAACTCATCTTAAAACTCTGGATGTGCTGCACAGAGGGGCACAGTCTCTCTCTGCATAGTTTGGGTTCACTTTGCTGAGATCATCTGTTGTTGCTGGGTCTAGAACCTGTGTGGAAGGGAAAGTGGTGGTACATCTCCAATGTGTTCCTTCTGCTGCTGGAAGCTGTCCAAGGGACCCCGGGGACAGTGGAGGATGTTCATATACAGTAACATTTGGTTGGGTCAGAGCTCTTGTCATTTGCTGTATGAATTTTGAAAGCCCTGTACAAACCTCCAGCTGCACAGGGCCATATTCCGTGCCCAACTCTTGTATTCTGTCCTACACTCACACACGAACTAATACTGGCTTTTAGAAATCCTCTGTGCAAGTACAATATACCTGCCACTCTCCCTGTGTTTAGAAACATTACTTAAAGGCTTTGGATTATTTGATATTTACATTGTTTCACTCTGTGTTCTTGCAATTTCCAGCTGGCTTTTATTTACAGAACAGCATGCAAGTACTTTTGACAAGCACATGTAGTGACTGGTTTCAAAAAGATGGGGCAGGGCTCGCTTACAGACATTTTTAGGCTTAATTAGGAAAAGTTGTGGGGAAGAAATAGCTGCACATACATTTTTCTGTTTCCCACTGGTTTTAGCTGCTGTAGTGTGGGATACATTTTTTATGTATGTAGTCAACTTTGACCAACTCTTAATGGGTACGATGGTACAGCACACTGGAGTCTGCTCCCAGCTTTCAGTATTCCTTGCAGGAATACAACTTGAGGCTGTGGAGCAGCCCAAGCAGTTGTGTAGTCAGCCCTCTTTAAAACAAAGATGCTGTAGGAGTACCAAGGATTTTGTTTTATGGCACAGGTTTTACACAGACATCTTTAACCAGTGTGTAGGAAAGATGGTCTTTCTGCTTCATTACATTGTGACAAATGGGTTGTTGTAAGAGGTTAAAACAGCCTTTGAGTGGGAGTCTTGCCTTCCCATACAGCTTTTGGTTCATTAGCTCCTGTTTCTTGCAGCAGTACAAGGAAAGGAAGAGACAAGGTTCCAGAAGATTCATCTGTCTCTGAGAAGTGAGATGTTGTTACCATGAGCAAAACTAAAAAAAAAAAAAAAAAAAAAAAAAGATTTAGTCTCTCATAAAGCCTTCTTTAACTACCAAAAAGTTGTTTTTGTTTTTTTTTTTTAA
>JAWWES010000094.1:25574598-25617830 GCA_035583135.1 Lophotriccus pileatus | reverse complement strand
AAGCCTTCTTTAACTACCATAAAGTTGTTTTTGTTTTTTTTTTTTTAACTCAGAAAATTAACTCAGAAAATTATTTATTTTTTAACAGAAATAGCTAAGAGATTTGCCTCATCACTCCCAAACCTGTAAGCTGCTAGCTGACTAAATTCTGTACACTGCAAAGCAAGTTTGCATTTTCACAGAGGTGACTGGAAGTGATCCTGCTGAGCTCTTCAGAATTAAAATTGATGTATATTTTGTTGCATTTAATTTTTTTTTCCAGGATTGCACAAAGCAAGAAGCTTTATTTTAGCTTTTGGAAATCAATGACTTCTGGATTATTTTCCGTTTTTTTGGTAGTCAAAATAACAGACTACTCCTCTACTCTCATTAAACAGATTTCAAGAATGGCTGAAATCCCAGGACCTCATCTACTAAGAATATGTAACAAGTTGACTGTTTTGCTTCCTTGTGCTTTGGCAGTGCCTTATGTCTCTGAACGCCAGGAACGGATCAGATGCCCTGAAGACAGTGTTTATGTGTGTCTGGGGCAGTTCATTCCTGTAAAAGCAGGCTTCAGAAATAAGCAGCAAAGGTATCTAGGATGAACTCTATTTGTGTGCATCTTCCCAGCAGAGTGGCCACTTATATATAATTCCTTGTAGTTAAATTGGATGTGTGAGTCTTTGCTTAGTAATGTAATACATACACAGCCATATCTGACTGTAGCATAATGCCCCATATTTCCCTCTGTGAAGTATTAGCAAGCTGAAGGGCAAGGTATTGTCTTCTAATAGTGAACTTCTAATAAATAATCATAGAATCATAGAATGGTTTGTTTTGGGAGGGACCTTAGTTCACACCCCCTGACCCGGGCAGGGACACTTTCCACTAAAACAGGTTGCTCAAAGACACATCCACCCCTGGCCTTGAACACTTCCAGGGATGGAGCATCCACAACTTGTCTGGGCAACCTGTTCCAGTGCCTCACCATCCTCACAGTAAAGAATTTCTTCCTAATCTCTATTCTAAATCTACGCTCTCTCAGTTTGAAGCCATTCTCTTTTTTTCTGTCTCTACATGCCCTTATAAAAAGTCCCTCTCCAGCTTTCCTGTAGCCCCCTTTGGGTTTTGGAAAGCCACAATTAAGTCACCCCAAAGCCTTTTCTTCTCCAGGATGAACAAACTCAGATGAATAAACTCAATTCTCTCAGTCCTTTTTCATAGAAGAGGTGCTCCATTCCTCTGATCGACTTGCTGGCCCTCCTCTGGACTCGCTGTAACAGGTCAATGTCCTTCTGTGCTGAGAACCCCAGAGCTGGACCCAGAGTGTTCCAGGTTGGGTCTCACCAGAGCAGAGCAGAGGGGCAGAATCCCCCTCCTTGCTCTGCTGCCCACACTGCTTTGGATGCAGCCCAGGACACAATTGGCTTTCTGGGCTGCAAGTGCACATTGCTGGGTCATGTCCAGCCTCTCATCCACCAGCACCCCCAGGTCCTTCTCAGCAGGGCTGCTCTTGATCTGCTCATCCCCAGCCTGTGCTGACACTGGGAGTTGCCCCAGCCCAGGTCCAGCACCGTGCACCTGCTCTTGTAAATCCTTAAGAAGTTCCCATGAGCCCCCTTTTTAAGCCTGCTGGGTCCCTCTGAATGGTATTTCACCTTTAGGCGTGTCAAGCCCTCAGTTTGGTGTCATCTGCAAACCTGCTGAGGGTGCATTCAATCTTTCATCTATCATATTAATGAAGATATTAAATAACACTGGTCCCAATACAGACCCCTGAGGGACAGCACTTGTCACTGATCTCCACTGGGACTCTCAGCTGTTGACCACTACCCTCTGGATGTAAACACTCAATCAGCTTCCAGTCCATCTAACAGTCTACTTATGAAATCAATCTCTCTTCAATTTAGAGAGAAGGATGTTGTGGGGGACTGTATCAAAGGATTTACAGAAGTCCAGATAAATTATATCTGTAGCTCTTTCCTTGTTCACTGATGTAGTCACTCCATCATAGAAAGCTGGCCCTGAAGGGTTGGTCAGGCAGGCCTGAGGGTTAAATTGCTTTTCCCCAAAATCTTTGGGTTCAGATGTCATGTTTTCCCTACCATTAGTTGAAAGCTGAGATCCTTATGTACTCCTCTGTCCATGGAAGCATGGTTTTCAGAAAAGTACAGAGCAATATAAGACTCAGACATCCAGCAGAGCTTGTGGCAGCACATCCCACACATGTTGGCTGCCACAATGCTGCAGCACATTTTGGTTGTTCGGTGCTGAAATGAACTGACCCCCACTGAGAGTCACTCAGCTCGTGAGAAATGTACCAGCAACACACAAGGAGACGTGAGAAGACAAAATCTGCAAGTGATCCTGCCTGAGTTAGGCTTAAGCTGTAACCAACAAGGTCATCCCTGTTCTTACCCAGGTGTAGAAATCCCCTTGGAAAGGGAATGGATGATGACCCAGTGCACAAAGTTCACAGGTGTTCAGCAGGAACTGTAACCCTGATCTCTTACTGAGAAAGGCAAAGGCAAAAGGAGGAAGGGAGTCATGAGTTGTTCTTTGGCACTTCTAGCTCTGACTTCTGCATGTTGGATTCTGCACATCAAAGAAAATCTTGCTGTTGTTTGGACTTTCCAGATCACCATGAAAAAACCATAAGGCTTTATCCTTAAGATTTTATGGGCTGCAGGGTCAAGAAATACCTTATCTCATGCCTTTCTGCCATAGTGATCTGATGATAATACTCCAGGGTTTTATTGTGGGGTTCTTTTTAATACTTACACGACTTAAGTACCTGCTATTTTATGCATCTCTAACTTAACAGGAGAATTGGGTTATATGAACACCAGAAAGGTACTAACACTTTTTCCACCAGTGTTAATCTTATTACAGAGTAAGGTGTGCTACCTGCTATTTTGGACTCAACAGGAGTGCAAAGCGTATTCTAAGTGCCTTCCTAAGTAATCCTCTCTGTGCTGATAATGTAATTGATATGTTCTGGTCTGTTTTGTTTATGAGACACATACAGTATCACAAACACAAAAGACTGTCAGAGGGAGTGGTAAAATTACCCTGGAATTATAGTCCTTCAAAATTCTAATAGTTAAAGTGACTGCTCATTGCTTCGGAAATGTTTTGGGCGTGATAAGGCTTTATGAGCACATTTTAAGTGCATATAAAAGATAGTATCTAAATGAGGGGGAAAGGGTGCAGCTCTCTCATTTTTTGGCTTAGGGTGTCCAGGACATGATAGGGCATGTCCTGCTACTTTTTATACTGAGAGATGTGAACTTGAAACCTAAGTCTTCAAAATGCAAGGGAGGGTGGGGTGGGGGGAGGAGGAATGCTTTCAGAGATAAGCAAAAGACATATTTCTATTACAACAATTAAACCTGTTGAATGTGATAAGCTTAATGTAACCCCAAAAGTTACAAGACACTCATCTGCAATAATTGAACAACTTGTCACATCCCTCCATGGATGGGGCAGGGAGCTGATGATATCCCTGTTAGAGGGAGCTTGCTGGCACAGGGAGTTAAGGTGAAGCAGCCCTAGGCTGCCACCACCTCTCCCCCCTTACCCTTACCCTCCCACCTCTCCCTCTGCATGTCTCAACACTGTCTCCTGGAACTACGAGCAGTGCCAAGCTCTGCTGTGGCTCCAAACACAGGCAGGGGAGTTCAGTGCTCCTCCCTGCACAGGGGTGAGCTTGGGGCCTGTAAGAGAAAAACAAGTCAAAGCTTACTCCAACATCCCTGTGATACAAGGGATGTTGGCTCCGTCCTGGAAGACAGGAATAAAGCATATCTGCCTGCAGCTACGGGGTGTCTGCATTTGTAGATGCAGCTCTCTCCAGATGAAGGAGCTGGTTTCCTTGTTCCTGGAGGACTGAGTAGCAATGAGCCTGGCGGGACTTTTTTCTTCCTACTGGCCAAGAGCTGGCGGCACAGCTTTTAGATGCTGACACTGCTTGTCATCAGCAGGGTTGTTATCACCTGGAGATTCAACATCACAGTCACTCCACATGAGCTCCACCTTAAATCACCCTGAGAGCTGAAGCTGGGGCAGGATATGGCAGCTCCTTGCTAAGCTGGGTATTTTTCTGCATGCACATGACACTATAGCATGCTTCTGGTTTCAGGGTGGAGTTTGAAATGTGGCTTCTGACCAGTAAAGCCTTTGTACCCTGCTGTCACTGATCTACTAAGTAAGCATTCAGTAGAGAGGTCTTTTGATTTAGTAGGGATAAGCTTCTCAAGGTCTGCATCCTGCAGGTGACCCTTAGAGCTTTACACCTCTCACACCTCTGGGATCTGAACCAGCAGAGCTCAAATCTGTAACCCCAAAAGGAGGATAGAAAGTTTTTGTACACTTGAGATGTGGGGTGGGCTAGGGAGGAGAGCAAGTCAGGGAGGCTCGTCCTGATGGATGGTGCAATGTTTCTTCCTCATTCTTTTCACTGAGAAGTTTTGCATTGTGATAGGATATACACTTAACTGATTTGGTAGTAAAAAGGGCTTAATTTAAAATATGTGCCTAAGCCCTCCAGAAAGGCACCTCTTCCCATCTGTCCTATACAAGACAGTAAGTAAATGATCCAAAGAAATCCAGGTCCTGCCATTCCTGGAAGTGGAAGAAGCAGAGATCAAATCTTGACTCCACACTAAAATTACTTTTTTTTTTTTTCCTATTTTTCTGAGAGCAATTGCAGGAAAGCTTCCCTGTTGCTATCAGTGGGTTTGAAATCTATTATACCCATGCAGTGACTGAGCCAATTGTTTCATTTTGTCCATCTGTGAACATTTTCTCAAAATGTGCATCTTTTCTCACCTGTAAGAATAGTAACACAACACTGTGTCTGTGGTGACATAACTCAGAAAATTCTCACAGACATGGTTGCTTATTTTTGTTGTTTAGTTTGCAACAGAGTCATTCTAGGTACGATTAAATATGTTCGTTTTTTCAAAATAGGTAAAATCCACAGCCTTTAGCTATTAGCAGAGATTCCTAGCTATTCAGGTAGCTCACACAGTGCTCACAGCTAATTAAGGAAATAAAGGTGACTGAAGTGAGACACTGGTAGAAAAAGCCCAGTTGGAGAACCCCTTCAAGAGGAAGGTGCTGGGTGTTCCCAGAAATTTCTGTGAAGGATCCCCTGAAATGCTGATAGAGAGGGTCCCCTGCTCAGGAAGCACCAGTTTGAACATGATGATGACCTACACAAAGGACCAGGTACAGAGGAGACATCTTCTCTTAACTTTTATTGTGGCATTAGAAAAATTCTAGATGTATTTCATGTATAAAAGGAAAAAAAAAAGTAAAAAGCAAAATTTTCAAACATCTCACTTGGAAAAGGCATTTTTTGGTTCAGATCTAATAATTTAAGGTGTTCACTAGTTATATGAGCTACTCATGGATTTGCTTTTTCCTTAAGAAGAAAGCTAAGCTTTTTAGGGAAGCACGCAGAGAAACAATGTCTGAACTTCCCACCTAACACTTCATCGTAGCAAAACAAACTTTGAAACGCATGAGGGTGTGGGATCACCCTGAGAAAGACGAGTCAGTTTCAGTTCTGACTGAACAGTGAATTGCAAGTGCCCTGGAAGTTTAAGCACATCACTTTCCATTACCAGAAAGCTTTAGCTAACCCGAAGCAATGAGCAGCCGTGGGGTTTTCTCTGTGTGTGGGAGCTCCACACCTGTAGTAATCCAAAAGGAAGCATTACCTGCTCCCTGCTATAGCGGCCAGATGCATCAGGCTAAGTGGTGCCCAAGGGATTAGCGTCCTGCTATTCATTCGGGCCCTTCTGGAGTGACAGGTAGACTCTGTGCTTTGGCTCTAGAGCCTTGGCAGACATACTCTAGGTATTACTCACCATACAGCTTTGTCAGGACGTCAGATTAAAGCACACCCAACCTGCAGATAAAGCCATGTTTCTTTTCTTCTTGTAACTCCTTCCAGTAGCTCACTTTTTTGTCCCAAGATAATAAAAGTGTCAATGCTCCCTTTTTTATCCTAATTAGTAAAACTATGTTTACAAGGCACTGTCAGTCCATTTCCTTCATGGTATCTGTTTTATTGTCTGGTCAACAATACCTGAACTTTCTAACTCTAGGAACTTACAAAAGATGCTAGTCCATGCTAGTTTTCATATGTGACAAAAACCTTTTTGCTGGTGCCAGTATGAAAGGATGAGTGGGTGTTCTTTGTTAGAATAACAAGGCACTCAGAGCAGGTGGGACAATACCAACATGCTGATTCCCAGGTTGGGCCAACACCAAAGGATCAAACTGATAAAAATGAAATGTGTCTGCAAATGATGATGTTTTAGGAAGGGAAACCTTTTTTGCAAGAGTTATTTTTGAGTTTTTGATCATTACTTTTGCAGCTATGCTGATGAAAATATGGATTTCACAAGCAAACTGCTAAGCGAGTGGAAAACTGGATGGGCCATCAGGTTCAAGAATAGAGGTCTACCAGTCAAAGAGTAGCTGGCAGACAGTTGGAGGTGCCATTTTTCAGGGGTTAATGCCAGGCCAACTTTTTTTTAACATCTTTATCAACAAACTGGAAGAGGGGATGTAGGACTCTGGGGATAGTTCCACAGTGGGGGAGCAGCTGGAAGGGAACACAGGCCTTTAGAGGGGCCTTGGCAGACTGCAGAGATGGGATACCATGAAATTCCTGGAGCACAGCCCGAGCAAAGGATGTGTCTTCCCCCTGGCTGGGAGGAGCCCAGCAGTGTGCAGAATGAGGGCCATGGTCTGGAGAGAAGTGCTGCAATCCTGGTAGACAGCAAGGAACAACAGCTAGGGACCTTGAGACCTCAGTGACTGACCAGGACTTGGATGGTCCTTAAAAGCCAGTGGAGGCAACGGGCCTCTTCACTGCTACATGGCACTGATCAGGCAGCATCCTGAACTAAGTTCAATTTTGGGACATTCAGTCCAAGAGAAATTTTGAGAAAACAGAAATTAAACCATTCCACAAGAATGGTGCAGTCCTTGGGCATGGTCTAGACAGGCAGTGGGATCTCCCTCACTAGAGATAACCTGATCTAGCTCTGTGGGAAGCCCTGCTTGGAGCAGGCTGTTGGAACAGGGACCTCCAAAGATGCCTTCCAATTTAAATTTTTCTGAGCTCCTTTAATTGCATTTCACAGGACTCTAGTAGCAGGCCTAAAGTTGAGATGGAGAATTTGCTTTGATTCAATGCAGCTTCTTATGCCATGCCCAGGAGGCCTGTGCTGAGATCAGGTGGTGACTTTACGAACAGGAGACCTTATGCTCTGACAACGGGAGGATGGCAACAGGGTCCCAGAACACACTTCTGCCTTGCCTCTTTCTGATACCTCATGAAACCCAAACAAAGGAGAAATGGTGCTGAAGGGAGGCAAAACTAGCACCGTGTAGCAGTCTCTGTATCCTAGAGAGTATGCAAGACCTGCCCAAAAACCAATTTATACCATTTACATGAAGAGGAGCTGCAAGACTCATTGAGATCTTGATACCTGTGTCCCTCACCCACTGTGTCATCCCAAGTGGTCCTGGCCAGGTTGCTTGGATATACACCTCTCTGTGTTTGTGAACACACATGTAAGAGCAGATATGGGAAACTCTCAGTGAATGAGTGAGTGAAACAAGCTTGCTTAAAATTTAAGTGGCTTTCCTGGTCCATAAGAGCTGAGGCAGATCAACTGGTTGCAGGGGTGCTGAAAAGACCCACTCCCAAGAAATCACAAAGCACAAAGTCCTTGGTAAAGGTGAACTAGGGATTCTTCTGTATGCCTCCAAACATTTTGATAATAGAGATCAGCAGGAGATCAGTGATGTAAAACTTGATTTTTGGCACTTCTGTAACCTGACAGACAGGAAACAACACTGAAACACACACTGAAAGTAGACCTGACCTTCCTTCCTATCAGGAACACATGGGAAATAGCCTATTTGAATAATTCTACATAGTTACACATGTTGCAGCAAATGCTATATCGGATCAACATCTGAAAGGAATGAATGGAAAACTCACATGCCCATTTGCCAGACACTGTTGCAGACTGAATAATCCCGTTGGGCTGCTGACTTATGTTTAACTCTTCAATTAAGAACAAGTCCTATACTTGGTACTCACATGAGTGAGCCCCAGGGTCACACAAATAATTCCCAGGATTACTCAGAAATTATTTTTTAAGGTGTGATTAACATATGGCTGCGAGCTGCAGGCTATGCACACAGAATCACTGAAACTTTTGGATGAGGAGGCACAGCTGAAGGTCTTCACTCCCACCCCCCTCTCCAAGCTCAACTGCCTTCAAAGCAGGGTTGGGTTGGTCAGGGCCTTGTCAAGCCAAGTTTTGAACATGTCCAGCAGTGGACATCCCACCACCTCTTTTGGCATTGTCCCAGGGCTGCACCACTGTTGCTGCAATGTGTCCCTTTTGTCCCTTATGACAAAGGACAAAATAAGACTTTTTAAGACCAGACATCCCTGTGGACTCCTGAGAGGAGGTTGGTAACCCCTGGTGAGTCAATGGGCACCTGCCATTAGGGCTTTCCGGACATGTCTCTTCTCCAGGCTAACAAAGCCTTATTCCCTCCATCCCTCCTCTATACATTAGACCCACCAACCATCTCTGTGACCTTGCAGTGATCTCTCTCCAATCTGTGATGTCTGCCTCCATCCCTGACAAGTACACAGGAACTGTAGCCACACTGAGAAGACAAATGCTCTTCTGATGATACTTTAATGCTCCTATGGCTGTACCAGTCAGTCAGGACTGGCTAGAATTGGCCCCTGGAAGAGGGAGCAGCATGAGCCTGCATGGGAAAAGGTGCTGTTTGCCATGCAAGATATTAAGCAGTGAGAGTTGGGGCAGCACAGGACATTGTGGTCAGCTGGTGATGGCCCTCTGGACTCTGGTCAGGTTAGAAGATGATACTTAGAGGCAGGATTTCATCCTGGCACTTGGACAGCATCTTTGAGAGCCCAGGCCCTTTCCATGTAAGGACCAAACAATATGTAAGTAAACCATGTTGCTTTCCTGTTATACATATCCTGCTCTCTCCTTTATTAGTTTGGCTTCTCTTTTCATCTTGCATATCTTTCTTTAATAAGCATTGACTATGGGGTCATGATGCTCTGGCTCCAAGTAGTGATCAGCCACAGAGGCACCTGTCTGACTCAGACAAATGTCTCCTTGCAGTATTACCATGTTCTGGGGTTTTCCACTATAGGTACAAGCTCCAGACAATAACTGTTGAGCGACGCTGCAAAATCTGGGGGCCAGATCTTCCCCAAGGGCTACTCCAGCCATGCCAACAGCATAGTAGTCATATCAGGTATGAATTCACATTGTCATTTAAGCAAAAGTATACACAGGCTCTCTCTGTGATGCTCTGAAATATGTCAATGCAACTTAATATCTGAGGGATGAAATACACTGAGTTGTTAAGACAAACATTTGGTATCAGTTTTTCAAATTTCACTGAAACTGTTGACTCTCATGCTCATGGCAGCATACTCACTGCTCACAAGTTCACTAGCTGGGGTGGTTTTAACCTAACTCACCAATTTTGGCTCCCACAGTCAGCATTACAAATACACTCATCACACTACAGCCATGTCCTCCATTCAGCACACTGCAGAGTTATTTGCTCCTGCTGAACATGACTTTTTCAGCCTATTTGTTATGCTCAGGGGATGGTGACCAGACTTCTGTGGGACACCATGGGGTTGTGCTCCTTCCTGTAAAGCTCTGACAGGGCGAGTCCAGGCTGCAGGGGAAATGGTTTGCCCTTCACAGTCACCTTTGCCACTTCCAGCTTAGCCTGATGGACTCTCAGGGACATGCAGCTGAAGTTCAAGGCCTGAAATACCTACTTCCACAGGCAGGGCAGCCCACAGTCTGACCTTTGGTTAGAAAGTAGTTTTTTGCGGATGTCAGCTATGCTTCATGTAAAAGAACAAGCCTTTTACTTCTTCATGTAAAAGGACAAGTCAGAGTATAAAAGTAAGGTCAAGAACACATAAAAAATATATATACAAGCATTTCTGATATCTGTGTGTGGTGCTGAGGAGCACCACACTCAGTTGTGGAGCTGAGATGCTGAGAGTGTTGCAGGTTAACCTGGAGTTTACAGGAATCGCACAGAAATGAGTGTCAGAAACCTGGGGCTAGCCTGGCTGAACCCCCAGGACTGCTCCAGCATTCATTCCTTGGCTGTACTTGTTTAGGCAAACCAGACAAAAAGTACCTGATTTAGTCTGGAGGGGGAAGCTGGAGTACAAGGTAAACATGTATGGGCAGCACTCTTGAGCAGCTTGACTTTCAAGTTTCCTGAGAACAGTCATGCCCACAGAGTGGGTAATGAGAAGGAATGTGTTTGCTGAAGGATCTCTGAGGCTCTGTGCTTCTTTTCCAGGTGGGGGCATTCAGACAATTGAAGAATGAAGCATTTTCTGTCTGGGACAGTAAATATTTAACTGGAAAGTTTAAAAAGATCCATGATTCTGAGTTTTCAAGGCCTTCTCGAAGAAAGCATCTTTCCTGCTGTCACAAAACAAAAAGCACAGAAAAGAGGGAAATCAGAAAAGATGTGTCCCTTTGTGGTGCATTGTAGTCCTGCAATGCCTTATCTCCAGCATGTGCAAGAAACCTGCAGCACCTGCCTCTGAAATCTGCAACACACTGCAGAGCATATCTGCTTCCCTATTCAGTTTTATTCAAATACCCCCAAAACCCCATTTGTTGCATTAGATTTAATCACTGAACTCTCAGTGCTCTTCTTTCCTTGGACAGTCAAGCAACACAAAATGTGTCCTGCCTAGAAAAGTGATGAGAAAGGCCAGGTTTTCACACGAAAATGTCTTTCTCAGGTTTTTCCACTGTTTGGTCTGGCAGGTTTTGGACATGAGACTGGCATCAGCAAGTACCTGGAACTTTTTTGGCATGCAGTCTTTTGTGGCCTGTTAGCTAGGCCATCACGATGCATCAGGATGGTTTGTTATAGCATCCTAGCAGGGAGAACCATGCCCTTTGGAAGCCTGATCCATGTGGCAGCAGGGTTCAGTGATTTGAGCAGAAACTAGTAGCCCTCAAGCACAGAAACCAGCTAAATCCTCCCATTCATATTGCGGTTCATTCTGGAAAAGTAGCTGCCGATCAACAGCCTTAACAGTTGCTCTGTGGCTGAATTTATGCGGCTCACATTGTATCCTACGATGTTACTGGCACAAGCCGTGCGTACTGAAGGTCACGGCACATTTTGTAGTCAAGCAGAGTGGAAAGGAGAAGCCCCTGAGGGCTGCGTGCCCCCCTCTCCAGCCGACTCAAGGGCCTTCCCCTCTCCAGCAGGATGCACCCATGTCACCAGTGAAGTGCCTGCCTAGTCAAGCTATGACGAGGAGGCTTGAGTCTGCACTTAACCGCTCAACAGCTCACACAAGTGGAGATGGAAAGAGGATCTGCTGGGGAAAGTGTTCTCAGGGAGGTAATGCAGCCTGTCGCCCTCGAGAGCAGCGCATCTCTTCAGACCTAAGCACCAGCAAGAGGAGCGTGCAGAAATGAAGGAACCAAAGAGAACCACGGGGAGTTTAAGTGGGCTTTCCCTTGGGATTAGCATTTCTCTGCAGCACATCTCCAGTGGTCGTGATGGTGGGGTGTTGGCTGGGTCTCTGGGTTCTTTTCTGCAGGGTGATTCAGTTTCTTGCTCGAAGTGGTCAGAAGTAATCCTTTTGTACCTGAGTGACCCATGATGGGAGAGACATTTAGGAGAAACCTACACAAGGAAGAGGTGGCAAAAAAAAAAAAAAAAAAAAGAAGAAAATACTTTGATGCAACAAGAGGGTATGCACAGCTTAATAAACAGTAAGGGGTGGAAGAGAAGGGTGCTGTGCTTGTTCAGCCTGGAGAAGAGAAGGTCAGCAGGGTACTGAATTGCTGTAATCCATGCCACTGCCTTGCAGGGTTACACAGGAGAGACACAGGCTATCCTCAGAGGTTCAAGAGGCAATGGGCACAGGTTGCACCAGGGAAAATTCTGGTTGGACGTGAAAAAAAACTCCTTTTACCAGAGTGGTGCAGGTCTGGGACAAGCACCTAGGGAGATGGTGGGATCTCTGTCCTTGGAGATTCTCCAGATAGACGGGGTAAGGCCCTGACCTAGTTTTTGGCCGCCCTGCTTTGATCAGGTAGTTGGGCTTAAGACCACCAGATGTAACTCTTTCTGTGATTATTTGAGGAACTCCACAGTGATCCTTCTGAGACATCTTTCAACACCATGAGCTGTAGCAACAGTATGCTGTAGAGGTGCCTATATGAGGCCAGAGCCTGGGCCTTGGCGTGGTGGAGGGACGTGGGTGTGCACATGTCTCCTACTGAGAAGTGCCAAACACTCCTTTGCTGTCCTTCCCATCACCCCCTGGTGGCTGTCACCTCAGAAAGCAAAGCTAAACCCTTCACAACATGTGCCTCATGGCCATATGTAAAATAATTATGTCATGGCACGCTAATGGTGTTTGATTTCTGGACAGCAAAGCCTGTCACGCCGCTGATCTTTGGAGGAACAGCCATGCTGTGGCCAAAATAGCCTTAGACCTCAGCTGCTGGCAATTTCTCTGTGCTCCGCAGCAGGCTAGAAGGGGCATGAAGGACACAGAGAAATAAGGGTTCTGCAGAGCAGGAGGGGCAGCAGTGAAGTTGGTGAGCAGGGCCCAGCTGGAAGCTTCCACTGACTTGGAAAGTCAGTGCAGAGACTGGAGAGAGCACAGGTAGAAGGTGTTGTCCGAGTTAACTGGCTGAATGTGATGCCTTGTAGTAGGCATGTGCTGCTGTTCCTCCACTGTTTGATAAGGCCTTGAGCCCACAGGCTGCTTCAGAGCAGCAGGACCTCCTCCTGGAGGCGGTGGCAACAGGCACTGTGTGCAGTCCTTTTTTCTGGAAGAGAATCCAAGGTGGGAAAAAGACAGGGCTTTAGCAGCCGATGGGCCACCGATGCCATCGCCACATGCCTCCAGAAGGATGGAGGGAAGCAGACCAGTGGAAGTGAGAGATCAAGCATGGCAGGGACGGCAGAAGTAGGCTGTGGAGCCTTATGGAGATGGTCTGGAGGTAATCAGGGCTGTCACTGGCAGTGTATTTCCCAATACATTTGTCTTTCGTGCCTGTGAGTCACCAGCAAGCCAGAGGAACAAGAATCCCCCCAGGCAGAACTGTGTGTGAGCTGTCCCTGTGAAACTGTGGAGCACAGTGCCTTTGGGGTGTCATCTAGCAGTACCTGGTTGCAGCTAGCTCTGTCTGCTGGGAATTGGCTTTCCATGAGTGTGTAAGTCTGAACATGAGCTTCTGTGGAAGACCCCTTTCTTCATTACTCTTTAAACATTTGTCTTTCAACTGTAAAGTGTTTTTAACAAATGCTGCACAAAATTTCTCAAATGTTTTTTAACAAAAACCCCTCACATCTGAAGTTTACCACCTTTCAACAAAGGATTTGCCATTTTTTAGAGGAACTCCCCTCTCAACAAACTGATGGGTTGCTCCACTTCTCCCTGAGCCTTTCCTAGAGCTCTCTGAATGCCTCTTCCACCCCCTTTTCCTAGTGAGAGAAGCCAAGCAAGGTTCCAGGATGTTACACTGAAACAGGTTCTAATCTCAACCCCATGAGACAGAGACTGGAAGGAAGAAGTTTGGATCATTTTCCTGGGGGCAGCAGACACAGGTGATACCACAGCACTGGAGGAGAATGGGGCATCTGGAGGCCTTGCCAGGAGGGCTCACCACATGCTGCCTTGCAGCAGAGCCTGTCCTGGTAGACAGCTTCCCGGCATCCAGTGCCTTGCCTGAGTGCTGGGCACACCCAGCAGCTGGCATCTCTGGCTTGCTCTTTTCATACTGCAGGGACTCAGACAAAAACCCAGCTTTGGACTGTTGATGTTATCCCATCTTCAGACTCAGGAAAATTAAACGCAAAAGTCTGTACGGCACCATGTCCCAGAAGAGACAAAGTGGACAACAGAGAGACAGGACACAATGGGTACCAAGTCCCCTCCCAAAGTTTAGTAACTCCAAGTTCTCCTTGCCTGCTTCCCCAGACTCCTCAGGTCTGGATGCTGTTATATTCCAGGTTGCTGCTGTGGCTGGTCATCACAGATTTGCTGCCAGTTTCTCTTCTTTGGCTCTCCCAGCACAGTGGCACACACACACACACAGAGTAATCCTTTCTGCCACAAGGCACATATTGAACAGGTTGTTTTTTTGCACCCAGGGCAAATTTAGGGTGGTGACCCACCTACAGGCACTTCAGTCCATCTAGCTGTCTCTCACTTTTGCATGGCATCACAGGCACAAGCTGCCTTCCGATCCCCACGTTTCCTCCCCTCACAATCAAAATGCACCAGAAACGATGATGACAACCTAAATATGGTTTTGAGGCCTGCTTTTAAGCTCCTTCTGCTTCTCTCCAGCAAATGTAATCTGAGCTTTGGGGCCTCTCTCCTTCTAAAGCCCAGAGAGCCTTTGCCAGTCATCCTTATGTAAATTGAAAATTTATGCACACACCCCCATCCGTGTGCTGTCATCCCTTCTGCTTGCTGATACACTCTCTGTCAGACATCTCAGTTTTTCCAGTTGAGACCTCTGCTTCCTAATGCAAACTTTTCCAGACAAATTTTGAGCACATATGTAGCTATCTGTGAAATCTAGGTCTAACAAGGTGGAGGTTGGCACCAGTCTTTTGCTGTTCTCATAAGTGCCCCCCAAATTATATCCCATGGCTGTTCCCCCATATAGTGCCCTTAGGATGGTAGCATGGGGACTCCATCCATGCACTGCAACCCAATCACCTTTCAAACTAAACTGTGTCTTAGGAGGAAAGAAATTGGAAGCTATAATTTAGTGTCAGTACCCCATCTTCCATCTCTGACACCTTTGACATCTCTGACATATTTGTCAGAGTGGACTAACTCTGCTAACAAGGTTCTGTTTGATACCTCTTGCATCATGATGCGTGTCATTTTACTCACATAAACTGAGCCAAGCAACTGCTATCTGAGGTTATTCCCACAGCATACTCCTCAGAGGGATATGGGTTCTCCATCCTTTGAAAAGAAACTGCAGGAACCACAGATTTCATAGTGCAGCCAAGGAGGCCAGGAGATCGCATGTGAAGACCTACAGCAACAAACCCAGTGACATATGAACCGCCTCAAAAAGTGCTGAAACATATTGACTATGCAAGAGATCCGGTGATGGAGGCAGCAGCACTAAGCTTCATCTCCTTTGTGCTTGGCTTCCTTTTGAAATCTGCAGCAGCCACGCAGAAAAAACAGGGAAATGTGACTAACCCTAATTTACACCCATGAGTGATCCTGCATTCTCATCAGTCCTGCCCGAACTTCAGCTAAAGGCACAACGTAAACAGGAGGATGGTAATTATAGCAGCCAAATGGCTTTGCCAGTCCACTTAATCTCATTTTAGGTGCCTAATTAGTATCCCTTGAAAGGTCTGTGATGTACTTTGTCACATGGATTAAAAAGCAAGCAACTGATAAAAAATAACTCTCCGTGAAAAGTCCTGTTTCTGACTATTCCTGACACAGATCCAGCAGACATCTGTTCTTGGCTCATCGCTCCGAAGCAAAGTAGCCAAAAATTTAGGAGAAGATGCTGTTTCTGGTGAAGTTTACAGCTGATGGAGACACAAGCGGTGTGGCATCTATGCAAACACACGATGTTGTGCCACACTTCCCACACATGGAGGATGAACAACAATTTTTGGGGAGTGGGGACTCACTGAAATGCATAAGAAGGACTCAGTGAAAATACCCCAGCAGCCCACAGGCGAGCCATGGGAGTGGGTGGTCCTCTCTGTGCAGCTCTAAATTAAGAGAGTGTCATGGTTTGGCTCTTTAGTACAGTTAAGGTAACCACTTGTAACTACAGTACAATGGTGGTGGATTGTAAAAAGAAACTGCATCCCTCCACGCTCTGGAGAAATGAGCAATTAAAGGGTTTTTAAAGAACAATTTCTACAACACCCTGCCTGAGTGGTGGTGAACCCATCTCATCCTGCTTTTCCTGAATTCCATTATTCCTGTGAAGAGAAGACTTATTCACAGCATGCAAACACCTGGGGAGAGCAAGTTTCTGAATGTGCCTGGCAGTAGGTGAGCCAGAGCATTTGTTCCACTTCAGGTGGACCGAAAGGAAACCTTCCTCTTTCTTCCTTTCAGACGGTTTTCACTAATTAAAAAAAAAAGAGAAACAAAAAGAAAACAGGTCAGGGTCAGTTTCAAACTGAAAGCTCCTCATGAAACAAGAAAGCAAATGAATTAATTTGGAAAATGTCAAAACGTGTTGTTTCTGCTTTCAGGAACTGCTACTCCCCTATTTTCAATTAAAGAAATCTGTCAGTTTGGATCAAATTCCAGAAATAATTTAGTCTGCCACCAAAGCACACCTTTATTGGCCAAGGTGTGTGCCTGGAAACTCCAGCTGTAGTGCTGACCCTGCTTGTCTGTCATCATGGTGCTCCTGTGGGGGTTTGTTTATAAACATCACTATATGAGAACTATATGGACAAGTTTCAACTGTGGTCCAGGACTGCCTTTACCAAACCCATCTGCTTCAGCTGTAGCAGATCTTTCAAAGGGAGGCAGCCTGAATCTTAAGGGTACATAATTCAATTACTGATGAATTAGTAACCAAGACATCCATGGTCTGATCCCTTGCTGACAGACTTCTCTTTCAAAAACGTAAGAAATCCCTAAGTAAACAGTGCAGAGCTGTCATCAAATTTGGAGATGTGTAGCTTTGAAAGTTATGGGGATTTGTTTTGTTTGTGCACAAAGGCTGTAAGGAGTCACTTAAGTCTCCAGTGCCAGAGTCAAATCAGGGTAGCACTTAACAGCAAAGCAAAGGTTCCAGCAGGACTGGTGTTTGATGTGGTAACTCCCCTGCAAATTGGCCAGGCTGCCAATCAGATTCCCCACCTGACCTCACAAGAAAGGAATGTGAAGACACCAGAGGCAACCACCTACCTAGAGGTTCCTGGGCAGGGATTGCACAGGGACTGCAGGGTGAGCCCAGCCCCGACCCCCATCTCTGACACCCTTTTCTCTGCAGTGGCTGGTGTCCAGGGTTTGGGCTCACCCTGGGCACATGGAGTTAAAACCCATGTCTTCAGGCTCCTTTTTACAGTCTGTTGAGCTGAGAGCATAGATTCCAACAGGGATTCTAACTTCATCCATTCCCTTGTGGCTGGGGACCTGGAGAGGTGCTCTGCTCCACAGAAGACTGTTTAACAGCAGTGCCAGGCTCATCACCAGGATTTTCTCCATCTCCAGAAAATATAAATTCCTTTAATGGGAGAATCACAGGCACATGATAAACAGCAGCCTCTGTCTTGCTGGTCTGCTTTTATGATTTGAGCATTTGCCTTCTCCAGGGATAGCTGACTGCCAGCACAGATAGCAAGTATTCCATACTTTTTCCGTTCAAAACATGACAAATGGGGTTTAGTCCCTATGGATCCTAGTGGGTATGCTCAGAGAGGGCCTTTCACCTGTAACTGGGTTTCTTCATGCTGTCGCAGCAGTGGCTGACACGCAGCTCATCGTTGTTGCAGCAGTGGAAGGGAGCAACATCTGTGAGCTTTGAGGAAAGGCCAAACTGCCAAGGACAGGAGCCGTGCCAGGGGTGAACCTTGCACTGTAGAGGAGTGAATTGCTGAACTGTATGAAGAAAACCTACCATTCCTGTTTCCACAGGGAGAAAACATCACCTGCCACCAGGAAAAAAAACATATTTTTGTGTGAAAAGAACACAAATATGCAGACAGAGTATTCACACAGCTACTTGCTGGTCCTGTCAACATTTTTTGTCACAAAATCACAGATTATTTGTGTGGGAAGTAATGGCCAGAGGTCTCTGGTCCAACCTCCTGCTAACTCTAAAGAGAACAGGTTGCCCATCACCTTGCCCTTGCTGAGGCTGTTGATGCCTTTCAGCTGTGGCAGTGACAGCCTGTCATCCAAACCCCCTTGGCCCCGAGATTGACTGTGGCAGCGTTGGATGCTGGGGCATGGCTTGGGTTGGGAGTCTGGTTCGCCCAGTGCCACCCAGGGCTCTGCCTGACTCGGTCCTGCTGTCTGTGCCTGTGAAGAGCCTGCAGCCCCTGGCTCTGGGGCTCCTCAGACCTCAAAGGAGCTTCCAAAACTGAGCTTGCTGTCTGCTTCTGGGTGGGCAGGAGGATCCCTGAATGGTGTCCATGTGGAGCTTCAAGCACTGCACTCACTGGTGAGGCCTCCCAGGGCTGCTTCTGTTTCCAGTGGTGTTGCTGGAATTTAACAAAGAAAAAAGAAAAAGATAAGTGGAAAGAACATAACAATCAGTAGCTTTTTTAATTAAAAGAGGGGAAAGGAACAGTCCTGTTTCACTGCTAAGGCCTTGTTTCACTATTAACTTGGTATGATCAGCTCCTGTACAAAGCTGTTGACGATACTGATGACGTATGTGATTAATTATTAAAGCAATAGTTAAGAGACTGAGCTGTGAGATGAGACACCTCTGTCTCAATCACAGGTACAAACACAGGAGAGAAAGGTGGAACAAGCACAGGGCATGAGGAGATGGGGAGACAGTTGCAAGACATCATTGTTTATGTGCTAAGTCTAAATAATTGTCTTCAGGTTTTCACATGTAGTTCAGAAAGGAAAGCTTTAAAGAGAAAATTTAGGAGAAATTTAAAGAGAAAGTTCAGGAGGAGATTGATAACCTGTGAATAAAGCATTGAGAAAGGGAAATGATGTTTAACCAATGAAACAGACAGAGGTGTGGAAAATCTTTGTTTCTTTTTGTCTTTTTCTCCTAACAGGAAAGCTTATTTCAGGTTAATGCAGTCAGACATTTTAGAGTCTGTATAGGAAAACTACATATACAGTTGTGGGCATGTCTGTGGGAAGATCCTGCAAGGTTGGCTAGTTGCTTTTAAGGGTAGGACTTTAATTTTATACCTTGTGAAAATCACGAAGTTGATTGAAGCCAAAATTCACAGATGGGAGGGAAAAAGACAGCAGCCTGCTCTTGAGAGGGAGGATTATTCTGTCACACAGGACACAATAGAGACCTCTTCTTTTACTACTTTAACAAGTTTTGCTTCATGCTGGCATTCCTGCTTCAGAAAGGCACTGTCATGGGAAACGGATTCTGCCTGGAGACGAGACATTGTTCAGGATATCCCTTCCACCTCCGTGTGCTATTCAGCATTAACACAGCCGTGAGCAAAACCCTCAGACTATTGAAATTTCTTTTCCTCATCCCCCCCTTTCTCTTTGACAAATGTGTGACAAGTATGCAATTGTCTGAAAGCCCAGTGATGGAGAAAACAGAGAGCGAAGCCTTAAGACGTGCCTCAGTGATTTAGAAGCCTACCCCCAAGATTTGTGAAAAAGGTCACAGGAGGTCTTCCATAAGGTTCAGCTTCCCAGCAGGGCTCTAGATAGCAATGTAAATGCACTTAAATGCCTCTAACAGCTGACCCCTTTGTGGATGTTCCCACCTAGGATTATCCTGGCTCTTGGGGCTGAAGAATAGCCCTTAGCCACCTAATGGATCACTGGGCCCTTCCTTTGAATATCTGCAGTTTGTGTTGCAGTAATCGCCCAGCCAGCCAGCAGGAAGTTGTTTCTTCATTAAAATGACAAAAGCTTTTGAAAGATGAAGATAGGGGTTCTTCTGATGAATCACTGCAGGGCTGCGTTTGGGAAACAGTGTTTCATGTTACCCAGAAGTTACTCATCATCCTGCTGGTAATGTAGCATGAGCACAAGGAGTACGCTAAGGGGTTTGATCTGGGAACATATTCCCCTGTTAGAGCCCAGCCCAGCCCCAAACCAGGCCTTTTCCCCTGCAGCTGTTAAGGCATATGGTGTTTGAGATGCTCTTGGTGTGAGCAGACATGCGTGGATCCGGCTTCTGCTGGACAATGGAGAATGCTGGGAGCACTGCAATGGAAACTTGCATCCTGTCACACAGACAGCATGCCCCCCTCTCCTGAGAGCACTTCTGCTCTGCCTTCTAAAGGAAGCATACTCTCCTTCTCAAACCCAGCACTAGCTGGACTGGGCTACCCATGCCAACCCCTTCTCTGCCTGAGGGAAACCCTGGGTGTTCCCACCTACCGCTCCTCTACAGAGCAATTCCTGCTCCTCCGGGCTACATGGTGCCCTGTGAGTGGGAGAACATAAGGAGATGGTGCCTGAGCCCTTTCCATTATGTCTAAGCTATTTAAAAATCAGTGGGCCAGAGAGAGGGACCAAGGGTCAGCATCACTGCTCAGAGGAGTATTTACATATTTCATGCATTAGTGGTTTCATTAACAGAACTTCAGAAGCCCTTGGAGCAGGACAGGCACAATGGACCTCTTCTGGCGAGGGCAGCTGTGACTGCTAGGTGACTTTCTGAGAGCCCTGTGCTATTTTGACTAGTGACTGCAGCTCCTCCAGGCCTGGAGCGACACACAGCCCATGATGGGGTGGCCTGGCTCTTGCTCCTCTGCAGCGGACACTTGCTCTGCCTGGTCATGAAGATGATGGTGGCCAATGCAGGAGAGCCACTTCTGTGCCCCTTCAGCCCCTTAAGGGACTGGGCACTGCCACCAGTGCCACTGTGGTCTGTGAGTGCACAGAGCAGTGCTAGCTGCCGTGCGCCATACCTGCTCAATACCCAGAGCTTCACAGTTGCTGGGCTCATCCTTACCCACAGGGGTGTGCATTTCTCAGTGCTGCCGCTTATCTGCTCACCCCTACTGTGCCCTGGGCCCACTCAGACCCCAAGGCTGCAGGACCTGCCAGCAATCCTATCCACCCATGGGGCCAGGAGCCCTGGGAGCCTGAGTGTCTTCCTGTCCTTGTGTCTGCAGGCTTGGAGGCAGAGGGCTGAGGCACCCCCAGTGAACTTGCTCTGAGCACTGGGAGCAGAAAATCTTTCCCAGACCTTCCCAGCTAACCTCCAGATCTTCAAACAATGATAACATGCTCTCCATCTGTCCAAGAGCTCTCCTATAGGTGCAGCCTCTGAGGCTCTGAGCTTCAGGTGCCTCCATCACTGGACCAAGAGAGTATTTGAGCAGCAGATTCACATCCCAAGTCCTTTTGTAAATCTCTGCACCAAACCTCTTATTCTGACTCAGGATAAAACAAGAAAGAAATGTCTGCCTTTCAGTTGCCTCTCTCCCTAAATTACCTCTCCTGAAAGACATCTAGGCTTCCAAAAGAAAAAAAGAAACAAACAAACAAAAAAAAAAATTCAAAGAAATGGAGTATGATGAAAACCAACAAAATGGAGAAGAACCTCAGGCATCATTTAGGAAAGTACAGTGTCTTGCTCTGGCACTGTGCCATCTATGCTTAATGCCTAGAAGGCTGGGAAAGGTTCTGGGAGAAAAGTCCGCTGCGCGGGAACTTTTAAGGGCTTGAGTGGTAATGAGTCAGTGCTGAGGTTTGTATTCAGATGTTTCCTACCTAGTACCTGCCCAGTGTGCCAGACCTTGCCGAATAACCTTCCTACCTTCCTTGGGGAAGCACAAGGGACACCACTATCCCCAGTTCACAGGGAGGAAACAGGAGCTGAGCAGAGGAAATACGTGCTCAGGATAATGCCGGGATTCGGTTGAGAGTCTGAGGTGAAAATGTACACGTTTCAGGCTTGTAAGGTAAACATAAGCAGGTATTATTCCCAAGAATGCCGAGGCAGTGGAAGGATTAAAAAAAAAAGGTTTATTTCAGATGCAAGGACCATTTCTTAACGACGGTGGGCACAGGGCCTCCAGGGGAAAAAAGGTCATGCCCCTCCTCCTCCAAGGGTTTTTGTATCTCCTCTCTCTCCTCCCCCATTCTCTCTGGCCCAAGGAGGCCTTTTGCATGGCTGCAAACATGTTATCTCTGTGCATACCAGAGAGTAAGGCTGAGAACTTCTCAGTGGGGGGGAGGGGGGAAGCATTGAAGCTGCCTTTGAGAAAGAGCCACCATCTTAGGCAGAAAGCCTTCCTAGCGAAAGGAATTCTAACTTCCCGTTACAAATTCTTCCAGAAATGTATCTATTGCTATAAGGCTCCTTGGGATGCAGGGGATGGAAAACTGTTCATCACAATTCCACAGCCATTGCTGCTCTGTTGATTTGCAGGAGAGGGAACTTAGGATGGAGAAGGGAAGGTGATGCCATGCTTTCAATGCAGAATCATTTTCTAATGGTAAAGGAATGAAGATAGAGCAAAAGAGCAATGACCTGCCCCAAAAGATCTCTCTGAGTCCTCTGGTCCCTTGCTTCAGCCTCTCTGTGGCTGTGTCCCTAGACCTATCAGGATTTGTTTGCACATTGCTATGAGCCAACCTCTGCTTCTTTTTGGCAGTGCTTGGCATGAGCAGGGGGCCAAGGACGTAAGGGGGGGCAGCTCAGTCCAGACGCTCCTCTCACTGGCAGGTCCCAGGGCCAAATTTACAGAAGCACAGAATGGGTCAGGTTGGAAGGGACCACAGTGGGTCAGCTGGTCCAAACTCCCTGCTCCAGCAAGGTTGTCCTAGAGCACATGGACATGGGCAACAGCTGTTTTCCTCTATTACGAGGAAAGAGAAGAACCACACTCAGTTCTTCCCCTCAATCCACAATAGAAATGGCACTCCCAGACACTCTGCTGTGGCTTTAATATGATGCCTTCAGAGCTTCCCTCTTTCCCTTCCCACCTCCTTCTCAGCAGCCCAGCAGGCTCACTTGTTCCAGATCTTTGTAGTGCACAAAGAGCTGGAGGTGGGCTCAGACAGATCATAAGCCAGATGTGTGGCTCGCTGTCTCATAGGGTCTCTGGACTATCAGCTGGGACTCTGCCTTGGTGTTGAGCTGCCCAGACAGGAGGTAGGCAACTGAGACAAGCTGTCTTCTGGGTTAGCCACAGGCAAAGCTGGGAGCTGCCAGGAACATGCCTGCTGAACTGCCCCTAAGGGGAGAGGATCCCCCAGTCATCACATGGGGGGTCTGGCAACCTTTCCAGACAGGGAGAAGGAAGTAGCATCTTCCAGAGAAGAAACTGCCTCACAGCTGGATGGGGCCAAATGCCTTCACCTATTGCACAGGGCTGCTGCCCCTCCAAGGAGGTTGAGCAATAACCTGGCAGGAATTTGATCAGGAGTTAAATCCCAGTTACAAAATACAGGTTGCACACATTGCCATCATGTGGGTGCAGACCCGCTTTACGCTCTGTTTGCCCTTGTTCTGGCTCTGACCCCATCGTGAGCTCATCAGAAAACAGCTTTGTGCACCGCAGCCCCAGGAGATATGCTTCCCTCCACACCCAGCCACGGCTCCAGACGCTCACACTGTGATGAAACACCCATCACTTGGTGGAGAAGTGAGGCAGCACCATCTGACTGGCATGCAAGCTGCGTGACACCTGGAGTTAGGGGCAGGTTTGGATCAGAAAGCCAGCTATGGTCAGTCCCTAAAGTGAGCAGGGGGAACTCTGTGACAGAAGCAGTTGGGATGAGCATCAGACATTGACTGAGTTTTATTTTGGACTTGCTAGCTGGTCTTAAAACAGCCACATGAGCTAACGTGGCTTTCCTTCCCACAGCACCACCCTCTTTGCCCAAGGGTGCATGTCTTGATGCCACACTGATAAGGGTCCTGGTGGTTCCAGAGCTAGGTCAGCAGCTACACCGAGAGCTGTGCCAAGCAGCTGGGTGTAAGAGGGAGGGAAGAGGACCCTCAAGCCCCAGATTGTTGAAGCAAAAACACACTTCCCCATAATCACTGTCCAGCTCACTCTGCAGTGGCAGTGAGTCTTGGTGCCTAGACACTGACAGAATGCATCAGGAGTTGAATCCAATCTTCTCACCAGTGCCCTCGCACGGGGTCTTTTTGGGGGATGCTCCTTCCACCCCAGCTTCACAGCATGCAAGGCCACTGCTCCAGTCCAAACACCAGAGAGCGTCCCCCATGATCCCCAACTTAGGACCACGGGTTCAGGGAGCTGCCACAACCCACCCGGTTTTTCAGGCTGTAGCAGACCGGAGGGTTTCAGGTTTCGCCGGGAGGATACTCCTCCGGCACCGCATTCCTTGCAGGGCTAATCCTCTGGAGAATGTGCCGCAGGCATGCACAGCGGCCCCAAGCTGCTCCAGCCCCGGAGGCGCAGCTGCAGCCCCCTCTGGCCCCAGCCCCTACCACGTTCTGAGCAAGTTTACAGCTCCAGCAAACCTTGCCCTGTTGGCTGCTGCCAGAGACCCTTTTGCAGCTCAGATCTGCCCACAGCAAAGTCTAAACAGCAGCGAAACACCAAATGTCGCTGCCAAAGCCAAGCACCCAAGAGATCTACCAGGTCCCAGCTGGTCTCATCCACAAGGGTCAACTGCTTTTCTCCTGTTCTGGCTTGCAGAACACAGCCTGCGTCTACTGAAAGGCTGCCACACTACTGCTAATGTTCTGGGCATTTCAGAAATACCTTGCTTTAAAACCTAGTGTTTTATGCCTCGTCTTAGTACAACTCTTCTGCAAGTGCCACATCTCTACTAACAAGTGTGGGAAAGGCTGGGATGGAAAAGTGCCCTCTTCTCTGCGAATCCCTGATGCTTTAGCTTATTGTGGTTACCACACGAACATCTTCATCTTACAAGGTTTTAAACAATAATGGAAAAATGACCTCCTCTAATCCACACTGTGGAGGTGAGCTCTCTTGAGCTACTGCCCTGCAACCTGTTGGAAATGTCTGCAAAGAATAGCGGGTGAAGAAATCACATTAAAGTAGTTAGAAGACTTGTCAAGGATGCAGGGGAAAATTATTTTTATGTCTACTGTAGCTTCGAGAAATCCAAAATTCCTTTCCCCAGCCCAGATATTTAGACTGGGCTTGTGCTTGCACCCCAACTACCCCATTGTCCTTGCTAGAGAAATCTGGTTGCAAATGACCTTTAACCTTTGTCAAAAGTCCAGTTCTGCTCTGTTTGGACTTGGCCAGTGTAACCCTGGATAAAAAAAGCAGAAAATATTTCAAAGTCAAACTTTAAAGGGACAGCCATTGTTTTATTTGTGTTTAATTAAAAAGAATAATGAAATAAGAGTAATTGTTTTCCAGACACATTGTAATTAGCAATCCAACCTGCAGCTCCCATGGGAAAGAGCCTCTGTTTTTGTGGAACACGTATGCTCGAATATTGACTTGCTCTAGACATTGCCAAGGTTTTGAGTACAGAGGGGGTTTCCAAGTTTGGCTTAGTCGCACTTAAACTGTCGTGCTTCAAACCACAGAGTTTTACTACAGCCTCCATTTCCCTTTGTTTTACCTGAACTGCTCATCTCGCTCTGCAAATCCCATGCCAGAATGAGTCATTCCTGCAGGATTAGCTCTTATTTTTCAACTCCTCTGTCAGTGTTGCCCGGACTAGTTTAGAGGAGAAAAAATTGACACTCCCCATTCATGATGTGTAACAAGTGACTGAAAGAAATCACCTCCAGTGCCCAGCTATTTACACTGCCCCAGCAAGCACCACCCCACCACAGTAACAGAGCCCTCAGGCTGGCACAGTGCCACTGACAGGGCTGGACTGGCAACTCCAGAAAAGTGGATGTGCCAGCGCCCATCTCCTTTGAGTCATTCCCCCTCGCTCGTGTGGTCCACACGGGATGTTGGCTTGCTCCTCACACCACAGGGGGTGTCTCAAGGATCACCTGTGAGCACCCCAAGGAAGGAGCAGGGGCACCACGTACTGCTCACGGGGGGCACTGCCCCAACTTTTGCCGTCTGAGCACTGGAAAGGGTGGGTTGGGCCCTTCTGGGGTCCTCCTGCTGCTGTGGTGGAGGTACCTTCTGGAGGCCTCCTCTCTCTGCTGGCTGCAGAGGTCGGTCCTGTACCTCCTGTGCTTAGCAGTCTTCTGCTTACTTGCTGGAAGCAGCTCTCACCCTGTTGCTGCCCTCAGAATTTTTTTCTCTTGTTCACATCTAAATAAACACTTCTTACAGGACAAAACCAGTATTTTAAAAAATTATTTTCACATTTAATTTTGCATCCCTCCCTTGTTCTGTACTTTCAAAAGTAATAAAGACACACTCTGTTGTAGTTCAACCCCAGCCAGGAAGTAAGTGCCCCACAGCCACTAACTCACTCCCCCTGGTGGGGTGAGGGAGAAAAAGAGGGAAAACTACTGGAAGACCAAAAGAGAGAGAGAGAATTGAGATACAGGCGGTTTAATATGTAAAGCAAAAGCCGCACACGCAAGCAAAGCCAAACAAGGAATTCATTCACTGCTTCCCGTGGGCAGGCAGGTGTTCAGCCACCTCCAGGAGAGCAGGGCCCCATCATGCCTAATGGTGACTTGGGCAGACAAACACCACCATTCTGCACACACACACCCCCCCACCGCCTCCTCCGTCTTCCCTCAGCTTCATATGCTGACCATGACACCATATGCTGTGGGATATCCCTCAGGTCAGCTGGGATCAGATGTCCTGGACATGTCCCCTCCAGGCTCCTTGTGCACCCCCAGCCCTCTCACCCTGGTGGGGTGGGGTGAGAAGCAGCAAAGGCAGTGTAAGCACTGCTCAGCAGTAACAAAAACATCCCTGGGTTACCAACACTTATTTCAGCACAAATCCAAAACACAGCCTCACACTACCCACTATGGAGAAAATTAATTCGCTCCCAGCCAAAACCAGGACACTCTCCCATGGCAAATATTGCATTGTCTCACAACGGAGTAAAGAGCTGGGGATCTCAAAGGTCTCAAAAGGATGCCACTCTCCTTCCTTTTCCCGGTCCGAAACAGGATCCTGGAAGTGATTGTTTAAAAAACTTCTGAAAGATCTGTTTTCTGATAATGGTCCGGCAGGGTCGTAAATATGTGATTTGCATATGAATACCCAAACTGCATAAGCAAAACTAGCCGAGCCAGCTGGGAGAAAGAAAATCTGAGCACCCGGCATTTTGAGAAGTTGTTTTGCTTGTGTTCTTGGGTCACTGTCCTGTATCATAGACAGGGCTTGAGCTGATGTGACAGAAATTCACGGAAATCGCGTTTCTCCCACAGTGACAGAGAGAACTGCAGAAATTACCAGTTTCTGGTCCAGTTAAAACTTAAAGCAGGGTTATGTCCCAGGTTATATCAGTCACGTTTTAAAAAGCCCGATGGACAGAGATCCCCTCATCCCTTTGGGAAACCTGTATCATAGCACAGATTTCACTTGTGAAATATGGACTGGTTACAGAACAATTAAGACCAGGCTGTCCAAAATAAAATAAAAAAGAGATTTCTGAAACTTTTTGCTGTCCCTGGAAATACATGCAGTACAGCGCCTATTTTTAATAGCAGCATGAAACTTAAGAACAACTCTGTCTCTCCAGATTACCACGACCTACACATTTTTGGTAAAATGTATTGCCTCAGGCAAACGCTGGGCAGATGCTTATCTGCTGTAAATCCCCACAGGTCTGTTAACTTGCAGGACTCCAGCTATTCACAGCCTTTGCAGCCTTATTAAAGAAAAGCTCGGAACTTGAGAAATAACCCGTTTTCTCAAAAAAGAGAATGGGGGAGAGACATTTTGCTACAGGCTCAAGCAAAAAATTCCAGCAGATTTCGGAAGGTACTTGTAAATAGGGCATTACTTAGTAATTACCATGGTGATTGCTAAAGGGTCAGAGAGTGGCAATGAGAACAAAGAGGCCTAGGGAAAAAAAACAGGAGCTCATTGTAAAAGTATTCAGATTTTGTCTGCCAGTGCCAATAAGCTCAAACTATCCCCACTTCACACTTTGTTTTTCAAAGGAAGACTATTTACATCCCTGAGGCATGGAATTACAGCAGGGTAGTGCTGGGTCCTACCAATCCCCCATCAGCATCTGCCCGACAGCTGAATGCACCCCTGCCAGTGGTGCTCAGAACTCACCCCGCAGCCTGGCGCGATCTCACATTCTGCGGTGCTTTGTGTGCTTTCTGTGCCTTCCTCAGGCACACCCCACACACACACCAGCCCGCGCACATGTGCATTTCAGCACAACCTCCCTTGCCTCCATCAGGGCTCGACACACACTCCCCATCCTGGGCATCCACCTGGCTGTGCACAAGGACAGGAAAGAGCCCAGTGAGTTTCCCCAGCTTTAACAGGGAGCTGCTTTTCAAGGCTGCTGTGCCTGTGTCCCTCCTTTCAAAGCTCCGATGCAAGGCCCTGACCTGCTGGCTTGGCTTCCCAGCTCTGCCTCTGGCCTACCTCGTTGATGAGGACTTCCCCAGAAAAACTCAAGGCATCAAGAAACCTGGCACATGGAAGTGCTGGGTGCCCACACCTACCTACTGAAACACCTAATTTTTGTCGCACAAAGTGTGCTAAAAAGTGCAGTTTCAAGGGAAATAAGGGCGACATCTGGTTTGTTTAATAATGCTCAGTAATACAGTTTAATCAGTGATTTTCCTTCATTAAAAAAAAAAAAAAAGAATAATGAATAGAACCCAATCAAGCAGCTCACAGCATTAGAAGTATTTTGTGGTCTGTGTAGGCCACTCCTAAAAAGTTGTGACACTACCTTTCATGTTTATGTGCTTGTACCAAAGTGATGCTGAGAGTGAAAATCTTTGATTCCAGGCCAAGACCTAGAGGAGAAGAACCTTTGGTGGGCACAGCTTTTTTTTTGGTCCATCCATACAAGATTCTCCAAACAAAACAAAAACCTCCCAACTAGTTTTCCAGCAAAGGTTTTTTGTATTCTTCCAGCTCCAGCCCCAATCCTTACTCTCCACACTCCCTGCTTTTCCACAGTACTTCTCCTTCTCTTCCTTCCCTTTCCCCTGCTTCATGTGTTCCCAGTCTTCCTCCACTGCTCCCACCTACTTGCTCCCAACACCTTTTCTTTCCTTTACTTCTCTCCTTGGCTGAACTACTGTCTGTGACCATGGAGAAAGTCCTCTGCAAGAGGTGCAGAACATGTTTCAGGACAGGAAATTGGTTAGTAAATTATAGAACAACTCTACTGCAATTTGTTAGAGACTTTAAAGTATCTATATTTGGGTGAAACAACATGAAGAACATTGCCAACAAAGAACACTAAGGAATTTCTCTTGCCTGTGCTGGGAAATTAATCTCTTAACACTAGAGTTTGGCCAAAATGACCTGTCCCTTCTCCATCTCATGCTGAAGTGCAGGTTAGAAAAAGCCAGTGTCCAGGGCAATGTGGTTCTGTCTGCAACAAAGGACAAAGAAAACAAATAACATTTCTTTCCACATAACTTATTGAAGTAAAGCAGGATATTTGCAAACACATTTTGTTCACAATACGGCAATTAACTAAATAATTATACTTAAATAAAAGTCCCAGCTTCCAAAGCAAGCAATAAACAATTTCCTCTGAATTACTGTATCCTGTCATTTTCTCTCAAGCATCAAGTTTCACTACCAGCTGCAGAGAGGGTTGAATTACTGTTCTGGCAAACACTAATTTGCCTTCAAAAAATGTCTTCAGGTGACACTCCTTGCCCACAAGCCTCACGGTCTTTCTGACCCCATGGGTGCCTTGTAGGAGATTTTGTCAGATGCCAGTGATTCCAGTTAGGAGCCAGCAGAGCAGATAGGTTCCAGCAGGGCACCTGAGTAGGAGATGTTCATCCTGCCTGAGATTAAACCTCTCAAAACTGTTGAAAGACTGCCCAAATAGTGCATTTGATAGGCAAAACAGAAAGAACTTATTTCCATGCCAGCAGTGTCTGATGGCTATTCAAAGATACCCATCCGGAAGATTTTCATGAGGTGCTGAAATTCACAGGCTTCGGGGGAGCAAGAACCATGCAAACTCTGTAACACCTGCACACCAAAGAACAACCCCCAAACAAAGAAACAACATCTCCCAAATCCACAAAGAACCCCCAAACCAACCAAAAAAAACCCCCCCAAAAACCCCAACCAAACAAAGCAAACACACACACACCCAGCTAGTGATTTTGAGCTTACAGAAGAGAGCTTGACTCTGGTTTGCATGTTTCCAGAAAAAGCCAGCTCCTACCTTTTTAAAGCATCTGACAGATCTGCACTACTCCCAGGGATTTCTTGGTGGTGCAAAGGCAAGAATGGGCAGACTATTCTCCTGGAAATCTGCTCTAAAATCTGCTTTGGCAGGAGGACAAATCAATGTGTCAAGGCCCATCCAGCTCAGGCTGGGTCCACTCAGCTTCCACCAAGAAGGTGTCTGCTCCTTGCTGCCTACATCACACGTGGTGTTTCCTGCTGCTTTGTTTTGTGGCTCCATGTCTTTAGCTCAATGTGTGCCAGTGTGCACAGCAAGTTTGCGTGTTTAACCATTTAGGCAGTGCTGGCACAGACCTAGGTTTGCCTGACAAGCTGTGCCTCATGAGACCCAGTACAGCGTGTACCTCATCTGCAGCAAGAGTCACTCCTGGACCACGTTCAGCCTCATGCACAGCGTTCACCAGATCCTCTGCAGCAGGGCCCCACTTTGCCAGTCACTTCCCATGGATGGATGCACAGGGCTATCCTACCACAGCGCACTACTGGCATGTTTCTTTTGCTGGACTTAGTGAGCTTTCTAGCAGTCCAGTTCTTCCTTTTCTGGTGGTCCCTTTTAGGTTGAGGCTCTGCCTCTTCTTGTGTCAGCCAGTTCAGCTGGCTTGTGTCCGTCTAGGTCAGCGCTATCATCACCCCACAGCACCAACTGTGCATGTCACCCCTGCCAATACTTCTGTCATTACACTCACATCGGATTCCCCCAAGGGGGCAGGTCCCAGGGGATTGGTCAGGGGTGACGTTCTGCTCTGAGACACCCTGTTCTGTCCACCTGCACCTGACACAGCTCGCCTTCTGTGTGTCCTCTCTGCCCTCCAGGAGCTGAGCAGCCTGCTGGGCTGCCAGGAATGCTGAGTGGTCTGCCCAGGTGGAACCATGCTGGATGAAGGCCCCGCATGTCTCTTGCCCCAAATTTGGGCCCGAGACATGACGTGTTTTAAAACCACAATGATTTTTTTTTCTCCAGAAGAATGGCCACAGCTGCTAACTCAAGCCTCTCTCATGAACCTAGTTACATCCACATGATTCTCTCAGCAGGCACTTCTTTCTCCCCTGCAGACCCAAGTTCCCACAGAAAACTCAACCAGGGGATGAGAAGCTGCATTCATTTGGAAAAACAGAACTGATGGTAAACAACCAGGACACTGATGCAGAGTGAAACCTTACTCCCACCAGAAAAGGCAAGCGAACAGCTGATAAAAATATGCAATGTGCACATCCCATCAGTATGTAGCTTTCCAGCCTCTCTTCTGCCATAGGGCCTTACTCCATGTGCAGCTGCACATCAGTTCCTCATCAGAGGTTTCACCTTGGTCCCTATGCCACAATCTGGCTATAAAGTGTTTCCAAAATCCATGCAAACAGCTCCATGCTCTTGTCTCCCACTAACTACAGTCAGGTAAGAAAAAATCTTAAGCTCAGTGACTTTTGTCATTTCTTTGTGGAATGTGATCTGAAAGTGAAAGAAGGATGTCATGCCATTACCTGTTTAATTGCAAAAGGCTCAGGCTTATGGTCCCCTCTCAGATTTCAACCATGAGGAGCAGGTAGGGCACTTTGTCATAAAGTGTCAGGAATGAGTGTCTGGCTGTGATGCTCTTCACACTCCTAACAGCAAAGTCCTTGCACCAACACAAAGTCAATAAAAACCCAGACTTGACATTCCCTCTCAGAGGCAGCTGAGCTTGGGGTGCAGGCAGTGCCATGGCTATATACTCGGACCGTGACTCTGCTGGATCCTTGACTTGGAGCAATAAAACACTGCCCTGCTGTTCCTGGGACACAGAGGCAAAACTTTTCTTTCCCTCAAAGATGAGAGGAGTTCTGATGGTAGAACCAAAGCTATGAATGTGCTGCACATGAAGGGGCTGTCCACACGTTTAATGTCTGCTTCCTGTCATTTGGTTGAAGTGGGACAAGCTGCTCAGGTCACAGGGATAACGAAGGCCAGGGCTTCCCAGTACTTTACTCTTGAGCAATTTCAGTGGAGTGGTTTGTAATGGAAGCAACTGAGTGGGGAATCAAGCCTAAGGGACTGGCTTTTTTTTTTCCGTGGGTAAAAATTGCTCGTGGAGATCCAAGCAGATGGGATTTTGGTTAGAGTAATTTTCTGGCACCTACCAATATTAACTCCATCCCTGAGGGCCAAGGCCCAGTGCCCTTGTGCAGGGTACACTCTGCAGTGCTATGGTCTCAAAATCAATGAGCACTTTGCCCAGTTGAAGGCTGCAGATATTAATGTCAGCAGGATCTGAACTGGGAAATTTAGACAGAAAAAAAGGTGATTTTAAACCTTGTTGCAGAGACCAGAAGAAATTTCAAGCTGTAACTTTTTTATGGGTAATACTATGGAAATATCATACACTTTCTATTGCATTATGAACTCCAAAGGTTTAATCAATGCACGACATTTTCCGTGTTACTTATCTTTATCCTTCCTCCAGCACTGCTGAATCAAAAGAGAAAACATAATGTTTCACAAACATGAAAAGCACAAACTGTTCTGCTCCAGCAACAGGTATCACTTGACTTACAGGTGAAGGAGATCTGCAGTCTAAGATCCACCTGGGTGACTCTGAGTTTTGTGTTGTCCATACTTCCCTCCCCCTGGGAACTGGTACTCAAAGGAGACACCAGTGCTTAAAATGGGACATACTCCTGCTCCCAGAGTGAAGAGTTGAAAATGTTTTTAAACAGGCTTTTGATAATGCCACACTGAGGATAATCTCCAGGCCACACCATGTTATCCAACTCCTATTTCACCCACAAACACTGACACCATAGCTTAATCTGCGTGACGAGGAAGCGAGAAGCAACAAGAGCCAGCACATGCTGTTTGGGTATCTATTTCACTCTGCTTTGGGCCCTGCCAAGGAAAGTGCTTACTTGGAAAAGGATTTTCATCACCAGCTGTGAGGGCAAAAGCAGCTGTTTAGCACACCATCCCTCCTCAGCACACATCTCTTTCACTCCCCGTCCTCTACCAGCGCAAAGCGAAGCACGATCTGACTTTGCCCTCTGGAGGCATGGAATTGGCATGGCACAGAGAGACACAGCCCCAGAGGTGACTGAACTACTGCACTGCCCTTGCAACGTCTGATAGGAAAATCCACTCCCAGCTACAGCTCCTCCTGAGCCAGAAGGCAGAGCATTGCTGGCAGGGCAGCCTCACTGCTCTCCTCTCATGCTGACAGAGTCAGGTTTTTGGTTCCTACAGGGTAACAGGACCCCAGTCTTCTGTGTGCTTCAAGAACATGGGTGTCTGTACAGAAGGTTGATTTTTCTTTTGGCACAAACTCTGAAGCACATGGTTTGAAATACTGCCCACATCTGCATCCAGATACTGGGACTGCTCGTGTGGGTCCTCAGCAAGTGCCACTTCATGGTTTATTCTGCTAGCTCCATAGTTTATTCTGCTACCTCCCAAGTTGCTGGGACACCACACAAAAAAGCAAGTGGCCAGTGACTCTGGGTTTCCTTATTCAGCTAGAAACCAGGGCTGGGATTTGTTTGCTGCATTGAAACGGAGCCTGACACACACACTGATTTTTCTCCAAGCAACTTCGTTGGAAACCTCTAATAGATCTGTATTTCACTAGGATGAACATCTCTCACCTCCCCTTTCCTCCCTTGAACATCATTTGTGCAATAATCGAGAGGGCTTTGGGAAAGCTTTTCCCATACAGACTCAGCAGTGCACTGGTTACCTGAGTTCTGGAAGAACTGGCAGGAGGTACCAAGACATGGGTGGGATCAGCTGTACAGGCATGCACAGCACCTGCACACCTATGCACACCCACCTCTCTGCACACACATCTGCCCACATCTGTTTCTGCCTATGTGTCCACATGCAAGCCTCAGGTCCAGCCACACACCTGTGTGTGCTGCCATTTGTTTCTACGTACACTGACCTGTCAGTATACAACCATGAACCCTCATTCACGTCCTAAACCCCATACCAGTGCCACTGTACACCCATGTGCTTGTGCATGCTCACCCTTCCATGCACACACATCCCTGTGCACCCTTGCACACATATTCCATCCCACCTCTAGGACCTCCTGCCATCTCATTTATATTCTGGCTCGAAGGGATCACCATGCCAGCTGGTGAGGAGGCTGTGCTGTCCCCAGGCCTGTAGGTCTGTGCCACGGGGGTTAATGTCCTGGACAAGCATTCCTCACAGCTGGCACACTCAGCTGCGGTTTGACGGTTTGACGTTCATCCCCAAGTATCTGAGCAAACATCAGGGAGCTGGCAGGTAAGTATATCCCAGCAGTCGCCCATGGAGAGCCTGGCATCCTTCCTCGTTGGATCATGTTCCTGTGAGGTCCTGTAGCACAGGGATGGGGGACAAGCAGGTCAGATCAGGGGTAAGCCAGTTGCACAGGAGTCCAGCCGTGTACCAAATAGTTGCTAGGGACCAGTCTCAATGCATTCTTTATAGCAGCTGTGCACGCAAACTACTCTGCCAAAGCCCACAGTTACTATCTCTCCCCTACGTAGATCTGTCACTGTACGGCTTTTTGCTCGTTTAATTTGTTTCGACCGCTTGATTTCCGCAAAGGAGTGTGGGGTTGCCTGGGCGTCACTGCCCGGAGCTGACTGCCCCACGCCACGGCCCGACAGCAAGCATCTCCTCCGACAGCGGCGGCCGCTCACCGCACCTCGGCTCTCCCCGCGGCCGCCAGCTGAGCCGGCCCCGACGGCGCCGAGCCCCGCGGGGCGACGCGGACAGTGCCCGTGCCCAGACACCTGCACCGGGACCACGGAGCCGCCCCCGTCCCGCTCGGTGCGCGCCGGTCCCCCGGCGCTGTGCACTCCCGACGGCGGCGGGATAGCGGAGCCCCGACGGCGCTGGGGACGGGGACGAGCGGAGGGGGCGGGCGGGGGGTGCCGGGCAGGGCGCTGCCCCCACTCGCGGCGGCGGCGGCGGCACGCCCGGCCCTGCCCGCGCCTCCCGGGCGGCGGGGCGTAGCAGGGGGAGTGCCGGCCGCCCGGGCGCGGAGCCGCCGGACAACGCCGCATAAAAGCCGCGGCGGCGCCGCGCTTCGCCTGCTCGGCTGGGCTCGGCTCGGCTCGGTCCGGCGCGGGGCCGCCCCGACGGCCGCATGACAGCCGAGAGCCGCCTGCCGCCGGGCCCCCCGCCGCTGCCCCCGCCGCTGAAGGCGGACGCGGTGCCGCCGGGAGAGGAGGCGGCGGCGGCGGGGTCGCGGGGCGGGCGGCGGCGCCGCAAGCGTCCGGCGGAGCGGGGCAAGCCGCCGTACAGCTACATCGCTCTCATCGCCATGGCCATCGGGCAGGCGCCCGAGCGGCGGCTGACACTGGGCGGCATCTACCGCTTCATCACCGAGCGCTTCCCCTTCTACCGCGACAGCCCCCGCAAGTGGCAGAACAGCATCCGCCACAACCTCACCCTCAATGACTGCTTCGTCAAGGTGCCGCGGGAGCCCGGCCGTCCCGGCAAGGGCAACTACTGGACGCTGGACCCCCACGCCCGCGACATGTTCGAGAGCGGGTCTTTCCTCCGCCGCAGAAAACGCTTCAAGCGCAGCGACCTCTCCACCTACCCGGCTTTCCTCGCCGAGCGTCCCGACGCTCCCTGCCGCCTCCTCCCGCCGCCCCCCGCCGACCTGCCCCTGGCTCCCGCCGCCTCCTGCGCCTTCGCCGCCGCCTTCCCCGCACAGGGCTGCGCCTCCGCCGCCCTGCCCCACGCCTACGGCCCGCTGCCCACCGCCCCCGGGCCCTACGCGCCGGGAGGTCACGGACCGCTGTACGCGCCGTCGGGGCGCATCGTGCTGCCCGCCTCGCCGCCCGCCCCCGCCGGGGTCTACGGCCGCCGCTCCCCCGCGCCCTACGCGCCCCTGCCCCAGGGCTACGGCGCCGGAGGACACATGGGCACCGCCGAGCCCGGACTCCGGCACGGCGCCTACCCCGGCGGACCCGACAGGTTCGTCCCGGCGCTCTGACCCGTCCCGGGAGACGCCCGACAGCGCGGAGCGGAGCCCGGGAAAAGGCGGGCTGCGAGGCTCGCCCGCCGCCACTGCACCCCGGGATGATGCCCGAGCCTCCTGGCGAGGAGTGTCGCTGTCAGACCTACGGTGCCCTGCCCAGCCCTGTCCACTCTCGCTAGAAAAAGCCGTAGGGATTCCCAAGTGCCTGAATGAGGCAAACAGACCATTCCTCTTCTACAAGTTTTCCTGGGGCAGGCAGGTAATCAAAGCTTCCTGCTAGGCTCCCACTCTCCCGGCACATCCTGGTAGGGCCCCTTCTGGTCTACCTGGGAAGATCTCACTTTCAAAAACGTCTCTGCTGTTGAAGATTTTATTTACAGAACAAGACGTCTGTTGGTGCAGGGTAGGAGGGAGGCAGGAGGAGGCGTTCCCCGGCCTCGTGCAGGCAAATCCGTAAAAGTGGGGTGCGTGGCACTGATGTGGTGGCGTGTCCCTGGCGTTACACAGGGCTACTGCGTTAGTGCCAGGCTTTGCACCAGCAAGGTGGCCAGGGCTGGAGAAGATTTGGATGCTGGGGTTGCAGGCAGATGCAGTAAGAAGTCAGATCCCTCCAGGGGTCATGCTCTGTGCTGCAGGAGGTGGGAGAGTGGTGGGATTGGAACTACAGAAACTTTTACCATGAGCATGCCAAGCCTCTGGAAGAGGTACACAGCAAGGCTGTGGGACCTCTGCCCTTGGAGGGCTTTCCAACTTGGTTGGACAAAGTCTAATCTACCTCCAGAGTTGGATCCAGCATTAAATTTGGACCTGCTTTGAGTGGAGACTTGATCCTGAACTCTATGGAGTTACTTACATCCTAAATTCCTTTGATCCTAAGATGAGCACAGCTCTGTCTGTAGCCACGAGAAATTGGCATCTGTGCTGGAAAACTTTCTTTCCTGAAACACAAGAGGCAGAACGTGATGCCTCTTCATCTTCAATTGCTCCATTTTCAAGATTTCCTAGGATGGAAAAGAGACCAGAAGAATATGTGGGGAGGGAAAAACTAATAGGAACATGTATAAGAGGCAAAGGCTTGAAAATAGATTCATGGGGACACTCAAGCAAACCCCTCCCAACAGATTCCACTACCCTTTGAAGGGGCCTGAAGCAGTGGTGTTTGCCCAGGGCTGTGCCTGGGGCTGTGGATGGAGAGGGAGCTGACATAGCCCTGCTGTCCAGGTCTGCTTACACATCTCCTTTCTCCTGTGCAGGTGGGGAGCCTGTGTAACCAGAGCTGAGAAGAGATTGGTGAGAAGATCCTGTAGTGTGGTGGGGCCTTGCATGGGGAGAGGGAGGTGGAAAGTGCAGCCAGAGTGTCAGCAATAGTTCTGGAAGAACACAGAGGGTACACATACACCAGGGTCTCTCACCAGAGAAGGGTACAGATCATATGCATAACTTGTGAATAAATCAGGTTAGAAGTTTCTGTTCCAACCTTGTACTCAAATCAGGGCCAGCAGTGACTCACACCTGGTTGCTCTGGCCTTAGTTGAGTTCTGATCACCTACAAGAATAGAGACACAGCACAGTGTCTTTGGGCAACTTGACTGTCCCTGTGGGGGAGAAGTTTCTCCTTGTATCCATCCATTCATCACCTCTCTAGTTGCATTTCATGTCTACTGTCTCTTGTCCTGCTGCTGTGCACTGATGCAAAGAGCTCTTGATCCCATGAAGACACCTGTACCTTCTGCTCCACAGAGCATTTTCAGATGAGGTCTTCAGCAGGATAAAATTTGTATAGAGGCAACTTCCTTGCCTTCTCTGGGTGCTGTGATCCAAGTATCCAGATGGGACATGAAAGAGAGGAAATGGAGTGGAGCAGGAAGGTGGCTATGTATCCCCACAGCACAGTTTGGCATGGAGATGTATAAAGCCCTTTGCAGTAGGTGGAAAGGAGAAGTTGTATGCCTGTCCTTCATGTGGCTCTGAGGTAGGAGATGAGTTTTGAATTCAGTGTCCTTCCTGGTCCTGGCGCATCCAGAAGCTGCCTCACCCTGGAGAGAGCAGTCTTGTCTGCAGCTTGGCTGCCTCATCCTGGGGCAGGTCTTCTCAGCAGCCCTGCTAGCTCCTCTCCCATCTTTTCCCTTCACCCTCTGGAAGAGGAGCTGTACATCTACCTGTGCCAGCTTCTTCTTCTCTGCTTTCACTGCCTGCAAGGGCTAGACCGTGTCTCTTTTCTAGCAAGTCATGCTGTCCTATTAATGGTTTGGGAGTATCTGGGAGAAGAACTGTCCTGACTTTTAATGTTTTCTTTCCTTCCTGTAGAAGCAGTTATCCGTGTGGATCAGATAATTTTCCTGATCCTAGAGGTCTTCTGGCCCTTGTTCCTCTTTACTTCAACCTAGTTTTGTTCTCTGCCCCAGCTCCGGTGCTAGTCTAAAGTTCAGTCTAAAAACAAAAGGTCACCAGTGATGATACAGGTCTTGTGTAAGCTGCCACTGACCTCAGGTAGCATCTGTAGCCAGCTCAGGGGACAAAACCTGATGTCTTGAGGACATGCCTGATAGATCTTGATGACCCAGAATGCACAAATTGGATAATTTGCAGATAAGGTCTAGATGCTTGTTCTTGTTTCTCTGCATATCTTTTATACCTACCTAGAGAAACCAGGCTTACCTAGAAGGTGTACTTTTTGCAGCTGGTGCAGTGATGAGCTCACTGCATCAAGAACCTGAGACATGGCCAAAAACTGCTTAAAATTCCATCACAAACAGCTGGAAACCCTGGACAAAACCATGAAGAGCTACAAGGACTGTTCAAGGGACTCTACACCTGTGTGGGGTCTGTGCTTTCAGGTTTTTGAGGTGCAAATAGACAAAGCTATACCTGCCCTTTGCTGGCAGTGCCCGAGCCTCCCTCTTGCAGCAGGCCTGAAGACTCCAGAGGTCCCTTCCCAGCAGCACTGCTGAGGTTTTGTGGCTGTTGCAACCATCCTGAGCTGTCGTGTAGGCTCAGACACAAAGGATGCGCTGAACATTGCTCTGTGGGGTCTGTCCAGGCTCTGCCTTGTGGCAGTGGGGTGTGCTGATGCTGTGCTTGTGCGTGTGCCTGTGTGTGTCTTGTGGTGGCGTGGCCACTGGCAGAGGCAGATAAGCTTCTTGTGTCCCTTGGGGAGCCGTGGGGTTGGGTCTCCCTGCGAGGATATGGGGATACGCCGAGGGGATATGTTAGACAATTGGATCTCAATGTAATCTTGTGCCTTGGGGATATCTTAAACGTTTGGATCTCAATGTAATTTTGGCTGGCACTTTGCTTGTAATGCTCAGGCGCCATCAAGAATGAGGAATAATTTTGATTTCGGAAAGTTTTATTGTAAATATATGAGGGCTTTCATTTTAGCAAAGTAAGTCTTAAGTTTCAAGCTAATATTTTGATTTCTGGGAGAAGAGTCCAATAAATTTGGATTGTAAACCTGTAGGAAACTCTTAACTGTGAGGACTGACAAGAAGAGAGAAGGTCCTTGAAAGTGCTCATTTCTCGAAGGACAGAGCATCTTAGTTTCTGTTCTGCACGAGTTGTGGTACAGTCAGGCCCTGAGCAGACTTTGAAAAAGAGGTGGGTTGTACAGCCTAGGAGAATATTATATTCTATATCAGAGATTTTTTTTGTGTTTACTCTTCTACTTCACTTGCAATGGAAATAAATCTTTGTCTTGTTGTTTGTAATGAAATGTCTGAGTTTTTCAAGCCTTCCCTCTACTCCTGAGACCGGGAGTGATACAGGGCAAGATGTGTGGCACGTGCTGCTCCTTACATTTCACTCTGTCTCTTTTACCTTGGCTTTTTTTGGTCTGCTGGGTTGCTGAAGACATCAGAGGGAGGAAAGGGGCAGCAAGGCCAGGCTGGAGTTGGCTCATCAAGTTCCAGGCTACCCCCCTGAGTCACCAGTCTGCTTTGGAGGTCTCCTGTCAGGCCATAAGCATGCCCCAGACATCAGTGCGTGAAGCTCCATCCCAGCCAGGGCCCTCTGCTAAAAAGATTCAGGTAGGAAAGGCTACTACATGTGAGAGGAACAGAAGCTGAGAGGTGGGCAAAGGGATCTTGCTTGGCATTAATTACTCTCTGGTTGCTCCACCATGGAGCTAAGCCAGTTAGAGAAGGTATTACCGCTGGAGACAACATTATGTTTTCTGTCCCGTGGCAGCAGCACCAGAAATGCTTGGTCTTGCCTCCTGCACCCAAGGCCAGTTAGATTTTTTGGCTGCAGAGATGGAGTTTCCACAGCCACAGGCTGACACTCTGTTCACCTTATGCAACAGCAACACCTGTGGGAATAATTCCTCAGGCAACAACTGTAGCTAGTGGGGGTGTAACAGGCCTTCAGGGGCAACTCCACACCTCAGGGTGGTGGTCTGGCTTGCACATGTGTAAGATGATGGCAGAAATTGCCCCTTCTCCTGCTGAGAGGGTGGTGACTGGCTTCCCAAGGCTGTTTGAGGGATAGCAAACTCTGCAGCTGCTGCCCCGTCAACAGCCCGAGCTGCCAGGAGAGCTATGAACGAGACAGGAACAGGTAGTTTAATCTGCCGTGTTATCAGAGAGCAGATAGGAAACTCTTCTCCAGTGGCTTTGGGACTCCCAGATGTGATTTATCTGCCTTTGGAAGTGAAAAGAAGTGGATCAAATTTATGAGAAAGAGTAAGCAGGGGAGGCAGCTGCCATTTGGCCAGGAGAGAGTACCTTGGAGGGAGTCCAGAGCTCTGTGAGTTGTTGTTAGAGGTCAGTCTGTGTAGCTGGAGTTGGGCTTTAGCCATTACCTAGAACTGCAATGCCAGGGTCAGTGATCAGAGAGGATGTCCCACTCGTTCAGCACCTGGATGTGAACTAATGCAATGCCCTTTGGAGGTCTGGCTTTACAGGGTCTGGTGTACAGGAATACAGAGGCCCATGCTGGCACAAGGAACAGCTTCACACACTTGTCTTTGTATAGGCCTGAAGCCCTGATTCACTGGAGCTCTCTCTAGACAGCAGAGCTGATTTCTTAACTCACTCCTGTTTGAATTTATGTCTTCTCCATGTCCAAGGCCAAGAAGTCAAGGTGAGAGATGGTGACACCTAATATTCCTGGGAGCTGGGGTTACTTCTGAGAGTTACTTTTGGATGTGGGGCAGTCATCCAACCTCTCTTTGTATGGGCAGACTGAGGGGCAGAGAGGTCCAGTTCATGGCTACCAGACTCTGAACTCTCACTGCCTCTGCAGTGAGAATACAGCGCACATAGGAACCAATAATGTAGTGAACATGAAGTACCCTGGCCACACTGCGTGGGCTCAGGGAAAAAGAGACTATATCCTAACCTCTTCTGATGACTGGAAGTCCCCAGGGTCATTGTATGCTCAGGGCTGGATGTCTGGCTGAATATGGCCATGGAGGAAGCAGGAATAATAACTGTGGGCTGGATCAGAGGAACTCACTGAGCCCACTGCTATCCCTTTTCTTTCGCTGATGCCAGGAAGCTAGGGTTCACTAGCCAATTAAGAATTTGCAAAGCTGTTGCCTGGATGTGAACTATTCAAAGAGCTCCTAATTGACTAAGGATCAGCTTCTGATCTTTTTTGTACTGTGCTAGCACCAGAGCCTCTGGTCTGATCGTTGAGACGCAGCTCACCTGGTGCATGAAGCACTCCAAGTCCATCATCCTTGGGGCTGGCTTTTTCATATTCACCTCTCCCACTCGGAAAATCTGCTCAATAATTCAGGCTGTCACCTTCAGAGGTTAACAAACTGTGTCCTGTGTTTTAGGACATAGCCTGTCATCACTGGTTAGTACTTGCTGGAGTGCTGGCCCTAGAATTGGCCAATTAAATAGTGGTACCCTGGCCACTCTATCCCAATCCATCATGCTGCATCTGGGACAGGCTAGCCAAAAAGCAGCAGCCACAGAGATGGGTGTATTGATGGGAGCAACAGGAGGTGGTGAGTTCACTGGAAAATCATTCAATACAGATCAAGATCTGGCCATCTCATCTGAGCATGGGGAGGATTCCCACAGCCAGGACAAAATGGCACTTTAGTTACTTGTGAGCATTCAGAAATTGGGCTGTGTAAGTGACAGCTCAGTGGTGGCCTTTGCAAAAGAATATGTGGCTCCACAAATATTCCCCTTGACTGAATGATGCAGTAGAATGTTGTTCAAGCAGCAGCCAGTTGTATGTAGGCATAGATGTGCCAATGTGAACTTGTTCTTCTCCTAACTTCTGTCTCTGTCCCTTCCTTTGTAACACTAAAAGTCTTGTTGTGGACAGAAAAAAGTGAAGCCAAGAGTCCACCATTTTTACTACATGGAAAAGTTTTAACAATATAATATTTTCAATTATTAGTCTCACAGTCCAAATTAATACAGAGAAACCTCAGTAATGCATGTGTGATAGCTATACACACACACAGAGACCCAAACAAATTCAGTATCTACCCCGGCTCTTGATGTTATTTTCACCCTTCCTGTGTCCTCAGGTTGATGGCTGCAGGGGTTGTGGGCAAGGGGACTTACAACAAGTTATCAGCAGCCAGATGTCTTCAATAGGCAGATCATGATGCTCCCAGAGAACGTTTCCTTCTCTTCATCAGGAGGCACATAATACTGATGGTGATGATTTCTTCCTTCTCAGTCTTTCGGTACACTTGAGTTTATTTCTGTATCTATGTTGCTTTTCAATGGTTCCCAAATTGGTTTGGGGTGGGTTTTTTTGGTGTGGTTTGGTTTGGTGGTGGTTTTTTTTTTTTTTTTTTTCTCTTTGTTTTCTCTAAAATTGTCTTTACTTGAATAACATGGGCTTGCACTTCTGCAGCAATGAGTGACTGACCACTCTGATAGGCTAAGACCCGTGGCATTGCCCTGGAGTTACAGGCAGTTCAAGCCACCCTGGCGTGTTGTGAGAGGCCGTGTCTGGGTATTACTGTTGATACTGGTGGCTTTTTCATGGAGGAAGCGGGGGATGATTCAGCACTTGGAACTTTATGCAGAAAGCATTTGTTTAAAAAAATGTGAAGAGGTTTTCCTTCTTGGGTAGTGTCTTCTGCATTTTGTCTGCATGGAGGCTTTCTCCACCCCTTCCCTTCTAGAGGAAAGGCAAAAAAAGGCCCACTTGAAGCAACCAGGGGAAAATGATTTCAAGTTTTCCCACTTAAGTGCATGGAAGATATATTCCCTCTCTGCCACAGCAGGAGCTAGGCTTAAATACTGGAATATTTTATGTGTTTGGAGAGAC
>JAWWES010000094.1:25562624-25574498 GCA_035583135.1 Lophotriccus pileatus | reverse complement strand
GACCTTATAGCACCTTTCAGTACCTAAAGGGGGCCTACAGGAAAGCTGGAGAGGGACTTTTGATAAGAGCATGTGCTAGGACAAGGGGCAATGGCTTTAAAGTGAAGGAGGGTTATATTTAGGTTAGATATTAGGAAGAAATCCTTTTACTGTGAGGGTGGTGAGGCACTGGAACAGGCTGCCCAGGGAAGCTTTGGATGCCCCACGCCTGGATCCAGGCTCTGAGCAACCTGGCCTGGGGGGAAAGGGGTGATCTTTTCGGGTCCTTTTCAACTCGAACAATTCGGTGCTGCCGCTAGGGAGCACTGCGGGATCGGGCGGGAGGGAGCGAGGGAGGAACCAGGAGGGCGGCTGGAATTGCAGCGCGGCCCGTTTGGATCCCTGCGGAGGGGTGGCTCGTTCTTTCACAGATCACAGGGCTGGGCTACGGAGGCGCAGCAGGAGAGCTGCACCTTCAGCCTGCGGTCGAAGTTTGGACAAACAAACAGCCATGCCCAGGGGCAAGTGATTAACACGCTCAAGCTGCGTTTCAGTGCTTTCACAAACTCTGTGGAAGGTGGCGTGTAGGGGAGAGGGCTGAAAAAAAAGGATCGTTATTAAGGCTGCAAAGCTCAGATCGCGTTGTTTACCACACAAGCTGTGTCCTGGTTTATTTGCATTCTCTGTCTTGTGTCAGAGCAAGCCTCAGGATGTCCAAGGGAGGCACAATCACAGCCATGCTCAACACCCCAAGTCCATCCAGACAGACTGAATTTCAGACGTGGGGTTTGGGCAAGTGGCCATTCCACTTGCCAGACGTGGATGAGCCCACATCTGGAATACCAGGTCCAGTTAGGGTAACCTAGTACAAAAAAGGCATCCTTATGAATGAGCTCAGCTAAGGCCATCAAAGCAGGGAGCTGGTGCATAGGACAGGCTGAAGGAATCGGGTTTCTTCTCATGGAGAGTAGGTGAGCATGGAGTCTAACCTGCAGTCCTAAAGAGTGTTAAAGAGAAGATGGAGCTGGAGTCTTCTCTAAAGTGCAAGAGACGAGGAACTAAAGCTATGCTGAGAGTAAGTCTGGTGGAACAGAAGGAGAAATCTTCTTTGCTGAGAGTGGGACAGCCCTGGGATGGGGAAAAGGGAGGGGGATCTCACATCTTGGAAATGATCAACAGTTGTTTGGAGAAAGCCCAAAGTATTCTGGCCAGAGCTAGCCATGTTTTGAGCAGGGGTTGGATTCAAGATCTCCAGAGATTTCTCCTTATTTAACTTTTTCTGAAGTTATATGATTTCCTAGTGAAACAGGAGAGTCAGGCCAGGTGGTGGAGTACTGATGAGCCCAGCTGAACACAAAGTCCCAGTCTGTCTCAGCCATAGCAATTTTAGAGGTGTATTTATTGAAATGGTGAACAAAGAATGGGAAGAATCAGAGCTAACAAGCTCTGAGCAGGAAATGGTGGCCTAAGAGGGAGTGGGTATTTGCTGTCTCCAGGATTTACTGCTTAAAGTCAATATTAGTAAATCAATCAGCAAGTTTTTCTTATCTCTGCAAGACCAGGCTCCTATGGGGTGGAATGGCTTTTCACTGAGCTTTGGTAGCCTCTGGCCCGAAGTTGCTTGCCCACTTCTTTCTGCTGAGGCTTAGCTATGAGTTTACTTCTGCTAAGGACCAGAAGACCCTCCTGGCTCCAAACATCACCCTTGAGGAACAACCTGCCACAAATCACCCCTGACTTTCTGCAGGTGTGAGGGACCCTGTGTCACAAGAGCAATTTGAGAAGTGGGAAGCCTGGGTGCACAAAGCAAACAACCTCCCTTCTCCCACAGAGCTGGAAGCGTGTTTCCTGAAAGGATATTGAAAGATAATTGGCAGTGGACAGGGGAGAGTCTGGTTCTCCTGGACATGATATCAGGTTCCCTCTCCTTAGCTGTCCTGTCATAGCTGTGACTGTCAGCACTCAGGATGTCACACTCTTCAGGACGTGGGGACAGGACCTGTGGCCCTGAGATGAGCTCACAGCAGCATGTTCAGCCCAGCCCAGTTGACATTAACCAACATCAAGTGAGGAGACAACCACAGTGGTCATGTCCACTACATAACACAGCATGCCTTGGTTTTGTGCCTCAGGAAGCAGGGCAGAGCATCCTGGAAGAGCCTCAGGCAGTCCTGTCACCATACAGCACAGCAAGGATCACTGAGTCAGGCACTTACCTGGCTCCCTGTGCTGGCCCCATGGCTCAGCATCAGTTTCCCTGCACCCATCCCAGAAGGTGAAAATTTCTTTCATCAGGCACTCCATTAATGGCCCTGGCTAAAGACGTGTTGCTTGGACTCAGGAAAAAGGGAAGGGAGGGAGAAGGGCATTTGTTGCATCTGCAAAACAGCAACCTGCCTTCTCTAGACACACCCACCCTTGCCAGCCCATCCCCAGCTCCACTCAGGCAGCAGGACCCACCTCAGAGATACTTGTGGACCCCCATGTGTCCAGTTTCACACCTGAACTCCTTCCTTGTGAGCAAGAGCTCTGTTATCTGTCCTCTCATCAGAGAAGGAAGCAGTGCATGGTGAGTGAAAGTGCTGATAAGGATGGCTTTATCTTTCCCTTGTTTAGTTTGTGATATGGTTGGTTGTTTGCGGCCACACCTTTCTTACTGTCTGCCAAAGAAGCCAGTTAGTTAGAATAAGGGCATCTGTAGAAGTGTGCAGTTCCTAGGATGACTCCAGGACTTGCTGGACACCAAAGGCATCTCCAACAGAGATAGACAGAGATATTTTCTCTGGTTCCTGTGCACCTCTGGCCACAGGGAGCTCTCCAGCCCCTGCAGTGCAAGGATTGGCACTGCTGCCCATGTGTGTTACAGCAGCAAGTGTTGCTCTGTGTTCATGGAGACCTCACTCTGACAGACCTTCACCACCTCCTGCAGCTCCACTTCACACTGAAGAAGGTGGAATACAGGGTTTTTTGTGCCATCCTTGATTGATGGGAGCTGTAAGATGGGTGTAAAACCTCCCAGACTTTTCTTCTCCCCAAAATCTGAGGAGCTTTGGAAACCAGGAGAGTCGTAGTGTCTGCAGATGTGGAGTGGGCAGCGTGGCTGATTCCCCCTCCCTGTGAGCACTACAGAGGACTGGAGAGCTGGGAAGAGCCACTGGCTCTTGCTGGTCTCCACCAGGTGGAAGAGTCTCCTGGCCTGCCTGGCAGCAGCCACAGCCCAGCCCCCTTGCAGCGTGGTGTGGGCACCACACTGGCAGGAGGACCCCAGCACCACTTTTGTGATGGTGCTCAACCATGACATGACCTCCTGCCTCTGGTTCCACCTCAGACCAGTGCAGCCTCAGCTGCCTTCACCCAGTGCCTTGGCCTAGGATCAGCATACCTCCCAGACACAAGCCCCCTCCATGCTGCAGGGCTTCCACAAAGCCCCCCTGTTATACCTGTTTGGTGTTACAGATGTCCTTGCATTAGCTGGTAGGTCTGCGGAGACCAGAACAGTGCCAGGAGACCTGTGTGGGGAGACCCATCCCTGCAGGAGCTGCTCATAGGGAATGGGCTCCATGTGCTTGGTTATGGAGCTGCTGGATGCTTTGCCATCCACCAGGTGCCTGTGGAGCTTCTGGCAGTGTATCTGCAGAGGTCATCCCAGGACTTCAGCGTGGAGAGGCTGTGCTAAGAGCTGGTGAGCACTTGCCCCTCATGTGGCACCTCTGGGACCAGAGCAGGGGTGGGAGTCAAAGGTGTCCATCCTGTCACTGGAGAGACTGTTACTGGTGTCACCAGTGAGTTGTCACACGTGCTGTGATGCAGAGCCTGGAGACCTCTGGGGCAGCAGCAGCATCTCTGGAGCCATAAAAAAATCCCCCAATTTGAGGGTGAGCTCAGGGCCTGGCCAGCCCAGTGCTCTGGGAGAAAAGCCGCTAGTGAGTCAGGTAATGGCAATATGACCTCCACTCCACCTCAAGAGAAGGATCCTCTGTGTCAGGATATTACAGGAATGTAAGAGAGCCACTTCCCCCACCATGCACATGGCCAAAGACCCCAAGACCCAAAACGTGGGGAGAAGGAGGATGCCCCGTTCCTTCCTGGCTCCAGGAAAAGTCCTGTTTGCATGACTGGGAAGCCAGGAACATAGTGGCTGTGCAGAGTGGTTCCTCTCTTTGCCCCAAATTGCATTTACCTGACAAAAGTGTGTGATTCAGGCAAGTGTCAGCCTGTTGCACCGAGCTGTTCTTAACCATCTTTTGTTTTCCTTACGTGGTGGCTCAGCAAGGCCAGAGTGAAGCAGCCCAGAAACTGAAAACAAAAAGCAGTCCAGGCTTTAGGTAACACAAGTTTGCTGGTTTGGGTTTTTTTTATTATTTTTTTTTTCAGAGTAAAACTGACCTTGAGAAAGACCTTCAGACTGGTAAAAAAGCAGAAAGGGACGTGTGGCTTCAGGGCTGCAGGAAAAACCTACGGTGGGCAAGCTCCAGCTGACTAAAAATCATAGTGGGTTTCAGGTTTGTAGTGCCACTCACATTTATGGAAATCAGAAATGGATTTCAGAAGGATGGGTGCTGGACTGTATGCTGTACTGTGGCAGGACACCCTGGGGCTTTCTGGGGGCCTGAGTGAAACTGCCTGTCTGCAGAGAGAGAAGGGGGCTCATAAGCCACAGGCAGCAGGCAACTCTTAAGGGACTGGTGCTGCACAGTTGGCCACACTGTAACCGGAAAGGGGCACAGAAAGCAGAGTGGCAAGGAGAGTGTGGGCTTTACAACTAACCAGAAAGAAGCTGCAGCAGTACTTATCAGAGCTTGTGAGGCAGAAGTCAAAATAAGGAAAAAACCCAAACAATCAGAAAACTAATGCAGATTGAATTCGTTATCCTGGTAGTCGTTTTCCAGAGGAGTATCGAAAAGTTCCAGTATGTCTGCTTCTGCTGGTTTCACCACCTCCTCTTCACCTGTAAGGCATGTAAGATCATTTCATACTGAGGTCTCCCATGTATTTTCCCTCTGAGCCATGCTAAAGCCCCCAAGGCCAACCTCCTGTAACTGCCCCTGATATTTGGTAGCTCCAGATGGGCTGTCTGCTTTTCAAGGGCAGCCTCAGCTGTGGAGGGGAGTTGGAGAGGGTAAAGCCCTGCTGGGTTTAAAGGCAAGAGGCAAATAAACACAACCCTGATGGTTGCCCATTTCAAGGCCTCCAGGCTGGAAGCTGGACTGGTGTGATGTGCCACAGTCAGCCCCAGGCCTCAGGATGCAGAAAGGCTATTTTCTGTGGCATTGAGGGCACTGTATGCCTTGCAGCGAGAGGCCTTTTCTTCCCCACTGGCACAGACATTGCTAGGAATGCAGTAATTGGGGGGTCAGAGGGTGCTCACCTCCTCTGAAGCATGTCCTAGGTTTTCCTGGTTATGAAGCAACCTGCATACTGGGCCCACTGGCTGCTGTAAGTGTGCTCTGCACTTACCAAGGCAGATCTGGGAGCAACTCCTGCTGCGTTAGCTGTTAAATGGACTCCTTGAGCCCAGACACCAGTCTGCCATTCAGACCAGCTTAGTGCCCTCCATGGCTCAGTCCTGGCAGGTGTTGAAGATGTAGTTACCTGTAGACACCTGCCCCTTGTCCTGGTGCCCACCCTTCCCTCCCCACCACCCCAGTGTCAGTCCTGAAACTGGATGGATTGTGGACAGAGCGTGCCCAAACTTTGGCTTTCCCCGACCAGCTCTGACCTCAAGAAACAGCACCTTCTCTACAAAGCATCTCTGCCCTAACGTGGCTCTTGGCAGAGCCACAGAAGTGTTCTTAGGACAAGGAGCTTTGATTTAGAGCCAGGGACCACAGACCCCATCCCAGTGACTGTACTGACAATAGTAGACTTTTCGTATCATCCTGTGACTTGGAGACCACTACCTGTCCCCACAGCCCCAACACGGCCCCCACCCTTTCACAGCCACCCAAGTAATGTTTGGTGGGGAAGGGACCCATGCCCTGGGTGCCGTGGGATGATTGTTGATGGCGCGGGCAACCTTGGCTGACAGTTCCCTAGAGGCAGCACTGAGCCACCATGGGTCAGCAGCTCTGTGGCAACTCACCAGCAGGATCCAAGCTCCTGGCTGCTGGCTCCCCTTCCACTGCTACTGGTTGCATCCCACTGAGCGGGTTCTGGGTGGTCATCACGGGCTGCTGTTCTTGGTACACTGGTTCAGGTAGTGCTGTCTCAGAGTGCGCTGGCTCAGAGTGCACTTGCTCAGCCTCCTTCTGCAGCTCAGGCTGGGGGTCTATGGTTGGCTTTGGGTCCAGGGTGGCCTTCACCTCCAGCTGACGGCCCTGTCCTCTTTTGGTTCTTCTGCCTCTCCTTCGCTGTTGTTTCTCATGCATCCTGCCAGGGGGTTTCATAGAGATGAAGACTTGGGAGTAGGGTAGAGGACCTTCTCTCCCGCCCCAAGGCTGCTTTTCCAGGCCCCCTGTTGTTATTGTGACCCAGTTCATCCCAGCAGAAGCACCTCCTGAGCCTGGCATGACAGCCTTCTGTGTCTGCACCAGTGGGCAAGAGCTTGGGCACCAAACTTTTCCACAGCCTCACACTGTGTTTGAGGTTTGCTTGCCAGCCAACCAGCCACCTACATAATGCCCACCCCCCATTCATCACTGCCTCCCAGCTACTGCCTGCAGGTCACCCTTCCCTGCTGAAGACATCCTGATGGCTCTGCCCTTGGGTGAAGATGCAGAGGCTGGGCTGCCGTGCCTGGGCTCAGGTTAAGTGCACCACGAAAACAATTCCAAACCAAAAGCAAGATTTACCTCAGAACCCATTGAGTCGAGTCTTTCTCCAGGGCTTCTGCTTTTCTCTTTCTGAGCAGCTCCCGGTCCCTCAAGCGGTGCGTTATGATGACATCTGCAGGGATAAATTGAGTGCTAATGTGATATTTCTGACCAAGGGCACAATTTGATCCTTCCCTGACCGGTGCTAGAGCACTGATGCAAGAGGCCATGCTTTTTTTGGGGCTTGATACAAAACTGCATGGGTGCTATACTTCCAGCACAGCCTCAGTGGGGAGGATCTGATGACACAGCACCCAAAGCTCCCAGCCTCCTAGCTGCAAATTGCTCAAAATTTTTATCTAGTTGCAATTTTCTTCCTGCTGCTGCAGTCTTGGGGTGACCCTTGTCCAACCTACTCCCCTACTGTACTGGTGCCTGATGGAAACATTTCATGCTTCCGTGTGCCACAAGGGAAGTATGAAATCCTTTGGTCAGACATCACTACAGACTGAAAGATAATTCTTCATGTTTACTCCACTGTTTTGCTCCCTTTTTCCCAGGCAGCTGCAACTGGCCACTGCTGAAAATAAGACGCTTATCTAACTAAGGAGACAGCCTTGGATGGCAGAACAGCCAGTCCCACAACATAGGAGCAGCTCTGTGAGGGCAAGAGCGTGAGCCAGAGGGCACAGCTTTCCCCCTACACAGGTGCTCACATACATTAGGCTGAGACCCTGTAGACCAGACCAAGAGAGACCAGAGACCAAGACAGGGCCAGTACACTCTGCTGGGGGTGAGAAGACAGATCCCAAAGACCACACAGACAGCCCTGGACCATGGCAAAGCTGAAGAAAGACTAACTGATGTGAGAAAGCTCCAGTGCTGGCTTTACCATTTGGGCAAGATATGCAGGTTACCTACAGCCACCAGCAGAGAGGAGCACCCCACAGATCCCAGTCACCCTGTGGCATGCCTTCCTAGGCCAAGGTGAGCTGTGTAACAACTGTGAGCTGTGCCCATTTCACTGACTACAGAGGGCTCCAAATGGCTTCCTGAAGCAAAGACCAGCCTGGTGAATGGTCTGAACTTCACTTCTCCATGTCTTTTTCCTAACAGACAGCATCCCTGATGATGTGGCAAGAGGTCCTATGGTTTCTGATCCAGTGTGCTTGCGTTTTCTAGCTTGGATTCCAAGCTGTGATAATAAAAACCTGGCTCAAATCAAATAGCATGAGACCAGGCCCCTGAGATAAAGGGCAACACCACTTCACTGACACCTGGAGGAAGAGGGAATTCTTCCCACCTGTATACTGAAGAGATCACAAAAGAACTAATGTTCATAGTTTCAACAAAACCCACACAATGAAAAAGCAAAACTGTGACCTGCTTCTTTTATATGTAATGAGATCCACCTCTTTGCACAAAAAGCCTCAGCTCACACTAAAGTATTAGATCAAATCAGTGAAAATGGTCATTTTCTCATTCCCTTCATCAGATGGGAGAATTGGCAAGACAAAAAGGACTTCCAAGGCTGAGCTGGAACTGTAGTTCTTTTATCCTGTTAAATGCAGGAAAAACTGCAGTCCAGGACAGAAAAAAGCAAAACTGAGAGTAGGAGCCAGCATCTACCCAAAGTAGATTGTTCCACAAGACACTTCTGATAATTAATTATAACCTTGCAGAAATTTAACTTGGAAAGGGTTTATGTTCATCTCTGTGCCATCAAAGCAGAGTCAACTTTAAAATTGCATCATGCTGTCCAAGACCCTGTCCAGGGAAGTTGAGATTCCAACTCAAAGAGAAATGGGAGATTGTTCCCCAACAAAAAGCAGTATCAGAGGCAGTAGTGCTCAACCAGCAGGAGATGGCCCTGCCATCCACATAGCAGAAGGCAGGAAGCTGCCAGGGAAGATAAGGTTACAAGCTGCAGTAGCAGCATCTGCACAGGGCCTCAGTTCAGCTACTGAAGTTCGTAATCCCTTGCACATCCCATTTGCAGTCAAGGTAACTTTCTTTTCCCTTCAAAAAGTATTGTGAGCTGTAAAAGCATTTTTAGCTGCTTGTAATCAGTCTCCCTCCCAGGCCAGTCTAAGCAAACACCCCTCATTAATTTCTAACTGGTCCAAGAAAGCACTCCCACAAGAGCTCCAAAGCTGTCTGTCACCTGCCAGCACTAGGCAGGAAAGATCACAGTAAAACATACCCATCCTGATGAAAAATTGTTCACTAGAAGACACAAAGACACAGAGTTTAAATGGAAAGAAAAAAAAATATCAAGCTATAAGAACAATGAGACGGTATTGCCAGTCTGCAAACAATCTGTTGATGCTGCTTGAGGGACTTAAGAGTTGAAAAGCCTTTACATGCCTTTGTGATCTGAAACACAACATATAAAAAGACACATATACTTGCAGTTAAATGTGCATCCTCCACCCCCCAAACATAAACTAGTAATTATTAGCTCCTATTTTCGAAACCACTGGTGACAAAGATAATTCTCTCCTGTCTCCAAAAACTTAATTCAGGAATGGTCTCATCCTTACCTGGCACAGCGTAGCCCTTCTGGTCTGCAGAAGGCGGCAGGGAAGAATCCGAAGAAGGATGGTCTTCGCCTAAACTCTCCATTGCTCTTTGCAGTGTTAAACAGAAAGCTGCTTAGTTCCCTGGAGAAGGCATCTGGAGATACTGGTGCAGCATAATGAGAGCTTGAAAAAAATGCAGACTGCCCGCCCTAAACCTCTTATCTGTCCAGGCCACTGGGAGGGTAATAATATTCTCCTTATCGGAGTGCAAAGGTGTGAGAGTCTCTATCCAGAATCTACTGTGTGGATTGAAAAACATGTTAGTGTTTTTATACTGCAAATAATTCCACTTTGGATAGGAATTTACACTCGTTGCTGCTTAATTGTGACTCAAATGTTTTCTTTATGGTGGACAGATGTTGCATGGCAGGGCAGGATGCAGCATTCCCTCGCTGCTAGTTTCCAGAATGAGATGCAAGGAAGTGTTGTTAGTCCTTGAGGACCCTTTGAGAGGTTTGAAATGGGATGTATGCTGTCTGAAAGATGTTTGCATAGGACTCTGGTAGTGCTGGAAAGGGACATCCTCCAGGTCCAACCCTAACAGCAGAACTGTCTGCTGCATGAGGTCAAGATGGATGTGTTGTCATATTCTTTGAAAACCCCTAAGGATGGAGACTACCAAGGACATGTTACCTGTCCAAGGGCTGCAACACCTTCCTGGGAAATCCAGAAAGAATAATAAATCCATACCTGTCTGTGCATGTTGAGGGCTTCCCAATGACTTGTTGATCCAGTGGACTGAGGCTGTGAGCAAAGCACTTTGCTCATGAAGCAGGATGGCAATGGGCAGCCCCAGTAGAAACAGTGAGAAGAGGCAGCTGGTCCCTTGCCCCACAGGATGATTTCCCATAGTGTTTGTTCCCTGTTGCCCATTGCAGCTCCAGGCCTGCACAGCATGCAGCCTCATGCAGCCCCTCTAGGACCATCTGCAGGGCCACCACAGCTGCCAAGGGGAAGCTTCTGCTTGGTACAATAGCTTTGATGCCAAGAACCTGTTCCCTGTTCTGTGGGAATGGCCAGCCCCTAGGTGTCAGTGCGTGTGAGGTGAGGTAGCAATCCTGGCCTCCCCTGAAATCTGCCTTCAAAGTTTCTAACATCAGGATAGCTTAGAAAAACTTAAGATGATACTGTGCATAACAACTCTGATGGACCACAGACACCTCTTTAGCCAGCTTCTAAAGCACTTAGTGCCAGGGTTTTTGGGATTCAGCTTCTACCAGCACTTTACTCCATGAGACACTCAACTACTTATGCACTGGTGAGGTGTTTGTGCTCCTAATTCCTTCCCTCCCTGGCCCCCATGAATTCAAAGTGGCTCAAAGGTTGTTAGAAGAACCTGACAATATTCCTGTACCACCAGGTCCTCTGGGAATTGCCTTCCTTTCTCAGCAGGGATGATCCCACCTCCTTGAACAGTACCAGGACTTGCCCTGAGGCAGAGCAGCTCCTCAGGGATGAGCCAATCTGGCCTGCCTCCAGTCTCTGCCAGTCTTTTTTACTTTTAATGTACATCCTTTGCTCTCAGCAGGATCTCTCTCCAGGTCCCTGGAAGCTCCACAGCTTGAAACTTCATGCATGTGGGTGTCTTAATATGTAACCCTGGGGGTCCACGGTCATCTCTGCTGCCTTTCTGCTTATCCCGAGTTACCACTTCGCTCCAGGGCTCCTGCCCTGTGTCCACTGCAGATTACGTGGTACCTCCACAGAGGTGGGGTAGGTCTAACAGCCCAAAAGAAGCAGCAGGGTGGTGGCAGCAGAGCAGATATGGGAACGCTCTGATACGGGAGGGTGGGCCAGGAACATGGATGGCATAAAGAGATGTGAGGCTTCCAAGTCATTCAGAGTGGTTTCTTGTAGCTCAGTCATAAGTAAAGGCAGGGTGTCCCAAGCTGGGAGGGGTGTCCTTGTTCCAGCACTGTGTGAGGCTGCACAGCCCTGAGGCCACCCTGGTCATGCAGACATCTGAAAACTGTATCCTTCAGGATGTTTTACTATGCAAAGGCCTTGTTTGTGGAGGAGAGAAACATACCAGACCTTGAACATTGTGTTCCTTTTTGGGTCCCTCACTACAACAACGACATAGAATTATAGATTATGCTGAGTTGAAAGGGACACAGATCATCAAGTCCAACTCCTGGCCCTGCACAGAACACTACAAGAATCGCACCATGTGCCTGAAAGTGTTGTCCAAATGCTTCTTAAACTCTGGCAGACTAGGTGGTGTGACAAGTTTCCTAGGGAGCCTCCTCCAGTGCCCAACCACCTTCTGGATGAAAAAATTTTTATAATATCCAACCTAAACCTCCCCTGACTCAGCTTCATGTCATTTCTTCAAGTCCTGTCACTGGCCACAAGAGTGAAGAGATCCGTACCTGGCCCTTCACTTCTCCTTGTGACGATGTTGAAGACCTCAATGAGGTCTCCTCTTCTCCAGGCTGAACAAACCAAGTGACTTCAGCCATTCCACATACAGCTTCCCCTCCAGACCCTTCATCATCCTTGTGGCCCTCCTTGGGATGCTCTAATAGCTTAATACCTTTCTTACATTGTGGTGCCCCAAA
>JAWWES010000094.1:25523101-25544035 GCA_035583135.1 Lophotriccus pileatus | reverse complement strand
CTCTCGATGCCGCTCTCCCGCCCGCCGCCGCCCGCCCGGGCCCGGCCCCCGCCCGCCGAGCCCCCGCCGCCGGCCGGCCCCTGCCCCGAGCCCTCCCCGCTGCTCGGTGAGTGCCGTCCCGGCGGGGTTTCGGAGGGGCGGGCAGGGGGGCCGCGATGGAGGGCCGCGGGCGGCCGGGTCCCGGTGTCCCCGCCTGTGCCCAGGGGCCGGTGCGGTGTGACAGCGGCGTGGATGCCCACGCGTGCCGCCGGCGGAGGGGGATTGTGGGAGAATCCTGGGGGAGCCCGTGCGCGGGGCAGCGCGGCGCGGATGCTGCCGCAAGGACGGCAGCGGCGGGCGCAGAAGGGCAGAGGGGAGCGCTCCCTCCCAGCCCGGCGAGGTTTCTTGCTGGTCGTCGGCCGGGTTGGGTAATTTCCTCTGGGAACTCTACCCAAAATGCTGCTTTTGCGCAATCCCGCAGGAAGGTTCAGAGGGGCTCTTTGCGCTCTGCGGGCTTTCCGTAGCCTTTTGTGTGCGGGGACCTGCTGGATGAGCGGCACGGGTTTAAAATGGGCTCTGAGGCAGGGTCATGAATACAGTTGTTACGCATCCCAGTGGCGCTTCCCGTGTATTTGGTCCTGTGGTGCAGTATCCTGATACGTGGCAGCCTGGCGTGTGTTTTATCTGCACTGGGGCTGTGCTTCCCACAGGCCTTTCTCGGGACCGCTTGGGTGCTGGCATGCTGGCAGGGTGTTGGTGGGTTTGCAGCCTGCTGGTGGTCTCACTTTTACTGCGTGATGACCTGGAGCTGCTTTGATCAGCTGGCTTTGTCACAAGGTAGAAGTGGAGGCGAGGTGAATTTCAGATTTTTGCGTTCCTTTGAAAGGCTCTCTCACCCAACTTTGTAACTTGCTCCTTGAACTGACTGTGGTGTAGGTAGAGTTTGTTACCATGACCTGCTGGCATCCCAATTGACAGTGACCTGTCCACAAGCTGTTTGGGCCCTGGAGCCTGGGGATCATCTCTCTTATCCATCAAGTGTTAGCATGAGCACCTTTATTACTTGAGATCACGATGGGGAAGATGTCCGAGAAGCTTACTGTGGTTTTCAGTTTATGAAACTCACACAAAATTCTCTCAGTGCTTGCTGGTCAGCTGTTTAGGGATCAGTGTATCCGAGTTACAAATGATTGGTATTTTAGGAAGCCGGTTTTGAGGTCACTAAAAGAAACTGCTGTGTTTTTTTATTGTTTTTTCGATTCGTATCTTTCACTTCTTTCCCCCAAGATCACTTTAGGTTGAAAGTGGCTATGCAAGCCTGTCCTCACAGAGTGGATGTGGAAACACTTTATGAATATGGCTTTCCTTTAAATGGTCTCCACTTACTCTGATCCTGTCAGGAGTGAGTCATGTGCTTTGGAAATGCCTGGGGTTTGCAGAAACGCTCTCAGTGACCTCAAGATTCAAAGCATTATTGGAGTTAGTCGCTGAAGGATCAATTAAAGTATTTTAAATCGTCTTTGTGATATCTTCAGTGCAACTTGCTGGCTCTGCCAAAGGCCAGAGGCAACTGGAAATGGTTTCAGGTAGTCACAGAACTGCAGGGCCACACAAAAGGTAGCTCTTTACAAGGCAGTAGGCAAACGTTTTCTAGCTATGTTACCTTGGGTACTTGTGGGATGGTGCAGTCATATGCAGCCTGGCACCATCACAGTGTCAAGATTTGTAGCAAGCAAGTAGGTGAGAAGCTGTTCTTTATTATCCTGCTCTTTTCAGGTTTTGGAGCAAAAAGCCTTTGTAAAACAGTCCTGTCATGCCTCCCATGTTGTTCAGAGCTGCGTCTGCATAGACATCTCATGGATCTCTAAGGCCACTGTGAGGAATAGAGAGGTGTACACTTTGCAGGCATTTATGGCACTTAATTCACCCACCCAGAATTCAAAAAAACCTCTTTTTTTTGTGCACGAAACTCCTTATCAGTATGAACAAGAAAAAACAGGAACCAGCAAGGACCTTATTGTGATTCCTACCTTCCCAAAGCCATGGAGAAGTGCTCTGTTGGGAACAGGTAGCTCCAACTACCGCATTTCCTTAGCGTAAATCTAAATTTGTTGAATCGTACAACATCTTATTTTTTTTTTATTTCCTGCCTGCCCCTTCCCTTCCCCCTCCTCTGCCCTCCTCGTCTTTGGGAAGCATGTGATGACTCACACAGGATATGTGTGACTGAGCTGCTCAGACTTTTTGAATGGTAAAATAGCCAGGTACTTGTTTCAGAGGCCCAGAGTTTTCTTCCTAGCAGTCTTTAGACAGAGTAGTTTACAATCCCTGCTGTCTGGCCCTGCAGCAAATGCATTAGCTGAATGAGGCTTAATCTCTTACAAGAAGCTGCCAAATTTAAAATGTACTTTTATGGTTCACTTGTCATTATTTATAATTGAAAAGAATAAATCAGGGCTGGGGAAGTACTACAATTCAACTTTGAATTAGAAGTCTTAGCAGCTATGGAATTCTCTAATACAAGGTAATATAAGCAGTTTGGATTTATGCTCCAGTTTAGAGCTCCATGCCAAGGAGTATCTTAAAAGGGGTATCAAGACTCAGAGCCTGCTTGCTGTCAGTAAAATTTCAAGAATTCCAAGAAATTCTGGCTTCTCTGAGAAACCCAAAACCAAGTAAATCCAGGGTTTTTTTGCAGGTGTCCATTCTCCAAATTGTTATATTTTTTAGGAACAGTATTGTGTTGGCTTGGGTTGGGTTTTTTGTTGCTTTATAGAAGTAGTATGTGTGTTGGCTGAAGCCTTTAAAAATAATCAAATGCTTTTCTTCTGTCATTTCTGCGCGGTTTTTGTGTTTTGGTGATGGGGTCATTGCGTGCCCGCTGGTTTAAGGAGGGGGGTGCACAAGGAGTCAGATTCTTTGGTTGTAAGAACCCTTTCCTAAAGAGCTTCATCTCAAGGCAGCCAGAAGTCTGCAAAGCAGAATTTCATGAACAGGCTTATCTGTATTTCAGGGATGTCATTTGCAAGTCCCTCCCAGTTGAATGCATATGTTCATGGAGATTATTTTAGAGTACAGCCCTCTCCTTAACCAATTTTGACCCCCATTTAGATACCAGGTGTGCCTGAGATGGCAAACCTAAGAGGTGTGCTCTTACCCCTCTTTGTCATGAGCACCTACTGGGACAGATGAGCCAAGTGTGCTAAACACTGCAGTCAGGTGTCTGTCTCATTGGCTTTTCATCCCCAGATTTAAGCTTAGAAAACTGACCCTGAATACTAATAACTAAAGGATACTAACAAGACAAAAATATGTTCGTGTACAAACCAGTGAATTGTCCAAAGCACAAACCACTAGAGATGTACTTGCATTCACTGATGTTTAAAAATGGCTGTTTTCTGGGACATCATAGAAACATAGAATGAATTGGGTTGGAAGGAATCTTAAAGATCATTGATGCCAACCCCCTGACCTAGGCAGGCACACCTTCAACTAGGCCAAGTTGCTGAGAGCCCCCCATTCAAGCTGGCCTTGAATGCTGCCAGGGATGGGGCATCCACAGCTTCTCGGGGCAACCTGTTCCAATGCCTCACCACCCTCACAGTAAAGGATTTTTTCCTAATATCTAATTGAAACCTGCCCTTCTTCACTTTAAAGCCACTGCCCCTTGTCCTATCACTACGTGCCTTTGTCAGAAGTCCGTCCCCACCTTTCTTTAGGCCTAGTTTAGGTACTGGAAGTCCTTCCTGGTGTCCCTGAAGCCCTCTCCTCTCCAGGCTGAAGAGCCCCAACTCTCACCCTGCCCTCAGATCATCTTGGTGGCCTTCCTGTGGAGTTGCTTCAACAGGCCCATGTCGTTTGCATGTCGGGGACTCCAGAGCTGGATGCAATGTTCTGTGTGGGGTCTCACCAGAGTAGAGTGGCAGCATCACCTCCCTTGCCCTGCTGGCCACGCTGCTTTTGATGCAGCCCAGGATGCAACTGGCTTTCTGGGCTGTGAGTGCACGTTACCAGCTCATGTCCAGCTTCTGGTCAAACAGCACCCCCAAGTCCTTTTGCTCAGGGATCTTGGGCATGCAAGAAAAACAACAGTTTCTTTGAGATGCCAGAGCTCTGGATAAAAACTGATGCCTCCCACTGTTAGCAAGGCATGTTTAAAAAACCAAGAATCTAGAGAAAAAAGCTCCTTTGGGTAACTTATGAGTGAGCAGCCATCAGTCAGAGGACCTATTGCAGAGGCTTTTTCTTTCATGCAGTGCTTTTGATTTCTAGGAAGTCTGTGTTGTTGGTACAGGCAGTTGTTCTAAACTGCAGGCGCAGAAGATAAGTGATGAGGATCTTCTGATGCTTTGAGGTATGTTCTGAGGAGATGTAGTTAGCTTGTCAAATCAATGGTGATGCTTGCTGTCTGTATTACAGAAGTTTTTAGAGGTTATGTTCTGCCTGAGAAGTCAGTGAATTCACAAATAATCTAGTTTGAGGCCCTTGTATATATGGACATTGTATGGGTACATTTTAGCACTGGCAGAATCATAGCAGGGTGAAATTTGAGCAAGGTGTAAACCTAAGAGATGCTAACTCCACGATTTTTTAAGAAGACTTCTGATGGTGACAGCGCTGGAGGGATTTGGTGGGTTTGGCAGGCTTGGGATCTGGTCATCTTGTCACATTGCCTGCCTGCAGTCCTGGGCTTTTGTCTCCCTGTGGTGTGTTTCTACCCCAGAAACTGGGTGCCTCTGAATCTGTGGGGTCACTTGCAATACCACACCATGGAGAAAGCATTTGCTTTACATTCAACATCTCCCTCTTCTCTAGTCTGAACTTGCAATTGTTTACTTTGCTCTTTTTTCTTTTTTTGAACCTTCTCCATACAGCCAGTCGCTCTGCTCTCCTGCCTGCCCCCAAACCCCAGCGCTACAGGCATTACTTAGCTCATGGCTTCAGGCTGGGGTTGTGCTGTGTCCCTCCCCAGCCTTCCTTTGAAAAAGTAAAACAGAAACTCCGAGAAGAGCATGGGGAGGGCTGGGGGAGGGGGAGCTGACGAGCTCAAAGTTAGGCTGCCTTGGCTTCAAAAGAGGGGTTGAGAAACTGCGTTAAACTTCTCCAAAGAATATGTTTAAGATGTTTGGCAGGGAGCAGATGCGCAATCCTGGCAGCACCACCGACGGCTCCGCAGCCGTGTGGTTGGGAGCACATCGTACTCCCGAAGCACAGGCTTTCTTGGTGGGCAGGGAGCCTGTGGTGAGAACGTCCCTAGTAGCATCCTCCTGCCTGGTCAAAGTGGTGGAGGTCAAGGACTGTTAATTAGGCTTGCAGAGTAATTTGGAAATGTGCCTTGCCTTTCTGGAGAGCAGTTGTTCCAGGCACACGGCACAACACAGAGAGAAAAGGAAAGTTTTCTGTCTCGTGCATCTAGTGTTTTGTAACATGCTTGTTTCTCTGCCAGCATTGATCTGAAGCAGTTTCTTTGGAAATCGGGCCAAGTTTGTGTTTGGAAAAAGACAGATACTTGCAGCTTCCAGAACTGCAGTTTGATGCAGAATTCAGTTAAGCTCTCAACTTTCCCCCTCTGGTGTGGAGCTCCTCAGTCTGACTTCACTCAGCAAGAAGGGGACTTGTTGCTGTCTTGAGGGACATCCCGACCTCAAGGGGCAGGGGGCTGTGGTGCAAGTCCTCAGGTGGGAGGTGCTCTAGGTCTGGTGGCCTCTCAAGCAAGCCAGAGGTGCTGGGATGCTGAACTCCACTGCTCACCTTCTTTACTCAACAGTGGACCCTGCAGCCACCACTCCCCTCCCTCTTGCATACCCTTTCTGTAAGGCAGAAGGGGGTTTGGTTGCAGAGATTTTGGGGACAAAGCAAGCCAGTCCACCAGGAGCACTGCTGCAGTAGTGGGGCCAAAGATGTGGGGTTTTCTGGGACGTGGATGGAACAGTGTCAGCGTCCAGCTCTCCGCTGTTCCTCAGGGCTGGAGAAGGTCTTTCTGCTCGGCCAGTCCCCACTTGGACAGTGCTTTCTTTTGTGCTAACCGGTGGCTAGAGCCCCTGCCTGCAAGGGGAAGTGCTGGGTGAGCCAGGTGTGGATTCACACTGCAGGTGCTAATCCACTGAGCAGTGGCCATGGCCGCCCACTGGAGCACAGCAAACATCCTTTCCAGCTGCAGGAGCTTGGGGCAGTCCCCGAGCCCCTGCAGATGTTTTGTCTGAAAGTGGGCTGCTTTTGTCACCTCCCCAGGCTGGGGTGTCAACTGGACTTGCTTTGAGGCCACTTACCTGCAGCGCTGTCTTGCTGAATCTGGAAGGATCCCTGTAAAGGGATGGGGTTTCCACAAACCTGTGTGCTCTAGGGCAGTGCATGGGGCACCAGCCATTTCCCCAGGCATGTAACGCCCTACTCCTCTCCTCGCTCCCCAACGCTGGCAGCACCCCGTGATTTTGGGGTTCACAGACCATGGCAGAGTTTCAGCCAGACAGACACATCTCTGCCCCACCTGGCGCCCGGTGCTCCCCTACACGGTCTGGGGAGCCCCGGCCCTGGGGAATCCAGGTGCAAATGCCACCGGCAGGATGGGATGGGGCAGGGGAGGAGGGTTTCGGTGTTTCCCTGGTGATTTGGGGATGCCCCTGGCAAAGTTATGTACCTGGAATGCCACTCATCCCGGGACAGCTCCCGCCCCGCAGCGCGGTGGGGGGGTTTCTGGCGGATGGCAGCTCAGCCTTTTCCCGATCCACGCCTCTCTGTTTGTTTGTTTGTTTGTTTGTAGTTTGCTGTTTGAGAGCCTGGAATTTAATTTGGCGGCAGCGGGAAGGGCTAATGGCATGCAGATTGCCCGGCTCAAAGGGAGGCAGTTCAAAGCTGCCTCACTGAGCCTGCACTGTGTTTGAGCTGCTGAGGAGGACTTTGCTTCTCTCCCAGAAGTATCTTTCATCAACAGTGTTCTTTATTTTATTTTAAAGACACCATGTGCTAGTGTGAGACCTTACATTAGAATAGGCAGTGATGGGGATTGGATTAAGAAATATTTTTTTTCTGGCTGCAGTTGCTTAGTTAATCACACAGACATGCTCTCATGCAGACCCAATGTTGCCAGTGCATGTGATGCATCCTTGTTTTTTTCAGCCTGTTTCCCTTTGGTTCCAGAGTTGCAGGTGCCAGAGGCTGTGTGAGCCTGCCTAGACATATGCCTGTGTAGCAGGTTGAAGCCTGGCATTGGCATATCGGACTTCTGTAGTGGGATGTAACTTTACAAGTGTAGATCAGACAAATAAAATGTATGCCAGTCCTTGGGAAGGCATTTGTTTCCTCACTGGGGTATTTCGAGAAAGACACAAGGATTTTTTTTCTGTAAATGCCCATAGGTGAGCACAGGCTGCAGGCAGGAAGGTGCAGCAGCTGCCAGGCAGTTTGCAACCCACTGGGCAGTGTCCAATGTCCTCATGTCCATTTCCATGCCAGGACAGGGGGCTGCTGGTGAGACCCAGATGGGCGAGAGACATGCGGGCTGTCCCTTCCACTCATCCCACCCACCACAGGGCTGACCCGTGATTCAGGCCTGGCTGCTGCCATCTGAATAGGTGCTGATACACCTCTGTGTATGTGTACCTGTTGGTAGAGCTATGGTGTATAGGTGTACCTGTAGGGACAGCTCTGAAGTTCAGCTGATGGGAAATTAATGATTTTAAGAGGAAATGAGTGCTTTGCGCTCCGAGCTGTGGGATGCAGCTGCCTGCCCTGGAGCTGCCGTGTGGGTCTGGGGGCTGGAGGTTTCTCCAGCCCTGCCTTGCAGCCTGAGTGGGGGAACTTGCCCCCACATTTTCTGCTGTGCAGCTGATGCTGTTTTTTTCTCAGCCAGGGCTGGCTTGGTGCAGCCGATGGGCCCTTCCTTCCCTTTTCTTTTGGGCCCCTGCAAAGAGAGGTTTGTTCGGTTTTTTCCCCCCCCTCTTTCGAGTTCTGCTTTCCTTTTCCAGCTTTCCTTTCTTATGAAGATTGTCTAAGCGTGGCAGTGTGGCCGTGCACGTGGCTCAGTGGATGGAGAGCAGTGCCCAGCTCTCAGCCAGGGCAATGGAAACGTTCTTTTCTGCTCTGTTTGGGGAGAGACTTTTTCCAGCTGATGCTACGTGATTTTTGCTTTCATTCTCACTAAATTAAGTATCTGAGATTGACACCTGGCTTAAAGCATGAAGGTGAATTTTCCTAGTTTTCCCAGTGAAGTGCTTAGGAGGATGATTCAGACTGCTGGATCACCTCTCCAAGCCTGTCCATTAGCCCACCTTCTCTCCCTCGTATTTCCTTCTGCTGCAGCTGCAGTGCCCTCCTGAAGAAGAGGTTTCCCCAGCCCTGTCCTGCCGGAGTTCCATGGGGCTGCGTTTTGTGGCAGCCCCATGTTGTGTCACTTTGGATGGAGTGTCCTATCAGCCCGCGTAGGTGTGTGCAAGAGTACAGTTGTGACCCTGAGTTTTCCCAGTACTTCTAGTGTTGAGAAAATACTCCCTATAACCTCCCTAGACCACTCCCTGTGGTCTGGGGAGGCTGGAGCAGTCTCTAGATTTACTGTAGCATCGGGCTGAGCAGATCCTGGGCTTCTTTTATGAGGGACCTCCCGTTTGAGTCAGCAGGATGAGCACTGGGGGAGGATGTGTGCTGGCAGCCTCCGATGGCAAGAGGTTTAGGTGTTGTGGCCAGGCATGGCTGTTGGGAAGTGGGGACAGGCAAATCACTGGGGCTGTGGGCCAGGCTTCTGAGGCTCGAGTGCTGTGCTGCCTCTGGCTTTTTGCAAGCCTCACTTTTTACTTTGTGTGAGAAGCTGCTTCCTGTTTGTGAGCAGCGTGATGGCCCCCAGCACGTGTGCCTGTGCCGCACTTTTCCTGTGAGTAGAAACTCTTCTGAGTGTCAGAGGTGAGGGCAGGAGGGGGCTGGCTCCTTTTCAGTATGTGTGTCTGTCTTACCCTGCCACTGCCAGCTAAAGCCTCCTTTTACAATCTCTGAAATGTTTGGATGTGGTGCTGTGCTTTTGTGTCTTTTGCAAGCTTCCGGCAGCTGCTTGTTTATGTTTTCGAGGTTTTCTTTTGCTGAAAATACACACCAGAGGCTCATGAAGCTGCTCTGTTGGAGCTTTGTGATGCCTACAGGTGCCAGGCTGTATGGGTGACTAGAGTTGCAAGTCCACTCTGTTGTGTCTGTATTTAGAAGAGGCTCAATATAAAGTGACTTGCATGTCAGGCACTCAGCTTGGAAAAAAAGCAGAAAAGATTGTGATGGAGTGAATCGGGCTGGAAAGTTTACCTAGTAAACATGGGTAGAGATACAGTTTTGACTGGTGGAACAGCACTTGCAGCAGACTTTGCACACTGTCTTGGTATCACGGATCATGTCCTGAGTCAGCATCCCTGGAAGACAAGAGCCCTACGACTGTTTGCTATCCAGGTAGTCAAATTTCAGTGAAAAGGATTTAAAATTAGCAACTGGAACCATGACTCTGTTCACAGTTGGAAAGCCTGTGCTTGTGGATTTGGCTTTAGCTTTGTCCTGCTGGGGAAGTGAGCTGAAAGTGTCGATTTGCAGTGGGGGTGGTATGTTGCTGCTGCTTTGTGTCAGCCACATGGCTTTACGAAGTCTAGTTTGTTTTAGTCGTTCTGTATTTCAAAACAGCCTGTTCAGCTTTTTTCTGTCTTTGTATTCAGTGAGTGTATTAACCGAGCGATTTGCGTCCAGAAGCGGCTGCCTTGCTGCACATGGATGGCACTGGTGCTGGGGACCTCTCACTGCCCTGCATGTTGGCTGCATCCCTCAGGACAGTATTTGCAAGAAGCTGTGCTGCCTTTAAAACTGATTTATTAAGCAGGAGGTCGGAGCAGGACAGATAATTTCTCACTGGTGCCCTTCAAGACCATGAAACTGCTAAATCTCTGTCTTTTGCAGCTGTTTTTAACATGACTATGTTTTCTTCTCCCATCTTTTCCTTGTCAATGCCCCAGTCACCTGAAGGCAAACAAGAGCAAGTGCTGGCAGGACAAACGGTCCACATTTGGCCTTGGGGGGTTGCTGGATGCCAGTCTGTAAAATGCCCTGTTTGCAGTGACCAACCTTATGGCAGTCCTTGCCCAGTCGGAGCTTACAAGTCACCAACAGGAGTTTTCCTCTGTAAATTCACCTAAATGGCAAACTTTCGTTTCCTTCCCCCTTACACTGAGAGAGTGAGTGTGAGGCATTAAAAGAACCTTTGTTCATTAAACCAGAAAGCATCCTCTGGGCTGACGGGGCTCGCTGTTGTTTCTCAGGAGCAGCAACCAGGAGCAGAGTGTGGTAACTGGGAGCAAAATGCAGCCTGTCCTGGCAGGAAGGGGCTGCTTGGTGGGACGGCAGCCACCCAGCACCCAGGAGTGGGCCAGGCTGGCAGGGCCCCACGAAGGGGATGTGTCGCTTCTGCCCAGCTGCTTCCTGCAGCATCCCACCAGACTGGTCCTGCTGCTGGCAGCTGGATGCGAGCAAGGCAGGGAAATAACATCCTGGGCACAGATGCCCAACGTAATCCCATTTGCTGGCCATGACCGGTTAGGTGAACCATGCCCAGTTCAGTGCCCTTGAATTCAATTGCTGTTTTAAATGCATAGAAGTGTAGCATCATCCTAAGTCTCTGCGTGCCAGTCTCCTAATGGAGGTAATGCTGATGGGCAGAGGGATGGGTGGGGGAAGGTGGGGGAAGCAGGCATGAAAGTGGGTCGAGGCCAGAGGCTGTTCTGGGAAAGTGCTCGCCACCATCGTGTGGAACCAGGACCCAAATTCAGAGGAAATGATGCACTGTCTTCCCCTCCTGCCCCCACTGGCCTCGTTGATATGGTTTCTGCCTGAGCCTGTCCCACAGGCACAAGGACAGCTGTGCCTGGCCCCTGATCCTGTCACCACGGAGCCCTGGTCCAGGTCACGCAACTGCATGTTCCTTCCTGCCCCAGTTCCTCCAATTCTTGCCTCTTCCTCTCGCTGCAGAGCGCCCTCTGAGCTCTCCCTTCAAGCCATGTTTGGACTGGAGAGTCTTCAGCCCTGGCCCTGCAGCTGCAGGGCAGGAATCTGCAGGACTCGGCTTGTGCTGTGGAGCAGAGAGGGTGCAGAACCAGGCAGGCATGTTGGGGATGCAGGTGGGAACCACCAGAGTGATGAGAGCATGGGCAGACTGATCCCAGTGCCTGGAGTCTGAGAAATCGCTTCCTTCTCCTCCTGTGAGAGGGCAACATGCCCATTTAACCAGTGCAAAATGCAGAGGTCAGGAGATCCTTTTGCACCCTGTCCGTGATGCATCCTGTCCTGCCGCTGTGCAGGCAGTAAATCAGGCAGCAAAGCTTCCCTGCTGCCTCCAGGGGTACTCTGGGTACCTCTGCCTGCTCAGCCAGTCTCCTCCTTGCCTTCTCCAGCCTGAGTGAGCACAGGTTTGCGGATCAGCACAACTGAACTAAACTGGCTTCTTCTGAATAATCAGGGAATGAGCCACGAGTCTGGAGCCTTTTTTCTGCTTTTTTTAATAGTCACGTGTTACGGGATGCACGAGGTTGATTGTGACGGCCCAGGCCTTGTTGAGGTCTGAAAATCACTTGTGCCCCTTTCTTGAGGGGCTGCCCAAGTGCTCTGCAGCCCCCTCTGGTGTGTGCAGGCATTGCCTGGCTTTTGGGGGTCTGGGGTTCTCTGCAGCAAATGCAAACAGGAGGCAGTAGCTCCAGGACACGTGTGCCTGTGCGTCTGTGCACACCAAAATGGAGGAAAGGGGGAGGGTACAGCAGCCAAACCTTTAAGGAGTGATCCCCAGCTGGGTATTTATGGTGGAGATTTTCTGCCTTACATGCAGGGGCCTCAGCATCCCCACGTGCTGCAGAGGTTTTAGCAGGAGATGAGTGTGTGTGCAGAGCCCAGTGTATTTGCTGACAGTTCCTGGGAGCAGGACAAGATAACAAGAGAGGCTTCTGCAGGAGTTGCCACACTTGTCAGGCTTTTGCACCATCGGGGCTGGAGCAGCTGGAAGCAAATATTGCAGAAGGACTGGCCTTGATGTTCAGAGAAGGCATCTCTCTGAGACATCTCTCTCTGTGATGCCACAGGGGCTTCTCAGTTTTACCCACTGGTTTTGGCACAGATTGTTTTGGAAGTTTCAAAACTTTTGAAACCATCTGCACGAATTGCCAACCTGCATGTAAATCTGGAAAAGGCTTTTTTTTAGCATTTCTAATAAATAAGGGGCATGTCTGCAGAACACTGAAAATATCTGTAAGGGAAAAACAAAACAAACAAATAAACAAACAAACAACAACAACAAACAAACAAACAAAAACCCACAAAACAAACCAAACCAAAAAAAAACAAAACAACAAGAAAAGGGGATTTCATTCACTTTGCTTCTGGCTAGCCATAAGTAATTATTTCATTAGGAGAGCAGGACTATTTTTTAAGTTGTTGGGCTGCCTGAGATGTATGAGAGTGAAGGGGGTACTGCTTCAGGCTGGTTTTGTGGTGCACGTGCCAGTGGGAGCACAGCTGTTGGTTTGCCACGCAGGTGGTAGGATTTTCAAGGCTCAGTTTAACATCATCAGCTTGGTTGGGTTCTGATACCAGAAGGCCACAATGTTTGCTCTGAATGATGGTGGTAGATTGCTTTGGGGATGGATGGTCCAAGCTTCAACACCTCCATGCACTGCTGGGATTGAGCTGGGATCGAAAGCTCTGTTTCTTAAATACAAAACCAAACCAAAACCCAAATACGTGTAAAGGATATATGCTCAGAGAAATAGACTCTGTGTGTTAACTTGCTTTGTGCTATGCCTCTCTTCCAGTTGGTGCGCTACGTGTGGAGTTTTCCCAGCCTGTAAACCTGGAAGAAGTGGCAAGAATAAATCCAGAGATCAAAGCAGGAGGTCGTTTTGCTCCGAAGGACTGTGTAGCACTTCAGAAAGTAGCAATAATCATACCCTTCAGGAACCGAGAGGAGCACCTGAAGTACTGGCTCTATTACTTGCACCCAATTCTCCAAAGGCAGCAACTAGATTATGGAGTATATGTTATCAACCAGGTAAGGAAGATGCTAAGGAGACAAGCCCTTACAGTGCTGTTGTAACACTGCCTGTGCCCCTTAAAACAGAGGAACGGTTGCTTTACTTCGAGCAGCAGTAGGCTGGCAGGCAGGGATAAGGTTAAATAAAATGAAAAACATTGCTTCATCAATTTTGATGGAAAATCTGAGATCCCCTGTTTCTGCTCAGGCACAATTCACTCTAGAGAGCTTCTGCTTAAAGAAACCACTTGGTGAGTAGGAAAAAAATTCCTAATAGCACAACCCAACTTAATACCTCTTTCCAAATGTTCCTTTTTCCCAGCTGCTGCAGGAGTTGCATGCAGAGATCTTTAAGGTGACACAGTAGCCTTAAAGCCTAATCTGGTATTGGATGTGCCCTGAAGTTGTAGGATTTCATTTAACTTTCTTTGATCACCTTTCTGTTAATGTTAGTGCACAGTGTCAGGATGGAGAAAGCAGTGGAGGAGGTAAGTAAGTTGTTGTCTTCAGGTGAACAGAACAGAAAAGAAACAAGCAGTCATGGGAACGTTGTTGGGTTTGTTTTGGTTTGTTGTGTTTTGTTTTTTTTCTTCATATCTGGTACCCTTAGATCTGTCTCTAAAAAAAAAAAAGGCATAAAAAAGACGTGTTTCACTCAATACAAGCTGTCTTAATTTATGCCACAATGGTTTTTAAATGAGTGGGTGGTGTTTGCACTTTGAAAGGTTTAAAATGTGTAGGCATTTGTATGGGCTGCAGTGTGAAGGGGCAGGTGCAGTTCTGAGAACCCCAGCAGAGACCACCGGCTGGGCAAGCCCACAGTGCAGTTCCTCTCTTGGATGTTTATTTATATCCTGCTTTCTCATCTCAGTAAAAACTGAGATAAAAACTATGGTAATAGCATGCTCCTTTAAATGTTAACTTCTTAAACTTGTGCTTGGATCAGCTGATGTGTTTGGGCATATCGAACACCATGAATATTTAAAATGGTCACCCAAGCGATGAATTTCCTCACAGAATCGAAAGTAAGGGGAGAACTATTCCTAGAGGGAAAACCAATACTCCATTACTACAGTTTCTCTTACTTTGCTCATTTTCAGGGTGCCAGAGGTCACCTGACAAAGGTGATTTGTGAGGAATTAGCAGTTGTTCCCAAGCATGGCAGCCAAGATGCTCTGGTGTCTGCGTCTGACTGCTTGTGGCCTGGCAGCCACATTACTGAGGACACAAGGCATTTCTGCAGCATGTGGGCTGGCACACAGTGCCCTAAAATTAAGCCCTGCAAGGAGACCCTTCCTGTGTAATGCAAAGAGCAGCTGGTGCTGCTGTGGTCCAGCAGTGCAGGGCCAGCCCCAGCCCTTTGTCCTTCAGGCTGCAGTTCCTTGCACGTGCAGCGTTTGCCTGCGCAAGTTACTGGTGCCACGAGGCTGGTTGAGTCCTTGGGGTGTAGTTGGGTGAGGGTAGCAGGGCGGCATGCCTCGCTTTCCTGAGCGTGGCTCGGAAGGGAGGGTGCGATGAGCTGTGGGATCTGCTGCCTTCCCAGCTCACCCGCCAGCTCTGCGGAGGACCAGGGAGAGCTGCCCACCCGTGGTCTGGGGCATCACTTGTGGATTAGTAGGTGTCTCCATTGCAAAGAGCTGGCAGAGCAGCTGGGGCTGATGTTCTGCCACTGGTGGTATTCAAGGGTAAGGAAAGCAGTGCTGGTGCCTGTAAAGGCAGGCAGTGTCTGAAGCCCCATTGGAGTTCCTGCTGCTGCTGCGGTGGTGCATGCTTGGCTTGCCTTGCCCTGTGTTGCTGGCTACTCCTCTTCTCTGGTCCTGTTCTCCAGCACTAGGGCTCTGTGCTTTAAAGTTAACTCTCACAAAAGTTTTTGAAGCAAATGTTTTTTTCAGGTGCATCCCTTGTGCACAGTTTGAGCAGGAGTGGAATGTGGTACGCAGGGTATAGATGTCCTGGACACATCCAGCAGGTGTAGGTTATCAAGTAAGACTACTTGACTTGTAAAATAAACATCCTCCTTCTGCATGCCTCTAATAAGCTGTGTCTGGAAGAGGTGGAGTGCTCAGTGGTAGTAAACCCACCACATGCATCTGTCAAGGGTGAGTGGGAACACTGAATAGAGAGAGTTGCAGAAAATGTATTAATTCTACCAGAAGTACAGTAGGAAAAGAGTCTTATTTCTCTGCTGTCTTGACAATTGCTTTTCTCTTTTTCTTGTCTGTCCTTCCCTTTGCATCTGCCCTCCTTTTTTTTTTTTTTGTTTTTGTTTTATTTTTTTATTTTATTTTTCCTTCTAGTGGGGAAAATATTACCTTTACTTGTTAATCCTGTCTATATCAAAGCAATCACTGAAGCCAGGAGAATTGCTGTGTGATCTGGTTCTTACACGCTGCCTACATGCTCTTCTGTGCTCCGCATCTCATAGAAAGAAAGAGGAGTGCTGAGCCCTGCTACTGCTGCACTGGTAATGTCAAACTTCTTCCTTTCAGCGCAACGTGTTTCTGTCACGAGTCCATTGTGTCTCCACCGTGCTGTTCTTGCGTGCCTGAATGCCTCAGAGTAGGGAGGGCTTGGCTGAAGTCAGGGGCGTGAGTTTGTTAAATGTCTGCCATGTAACAGGAGCCAGTGGAAAAATACGTTTCACCCTGCACACTCCACCCCCAGAAAAACCTGAACCCAATGCATGGAGTAGCAGTTGTAGGGTTTTTCAGATAAATCTGGGATGAGGGCACATGGCTGGGCACGCTTGGTGTAGTGCCTGTTTGATGCCGTGCAAGCTTGACCTGAGCAAATAGGAAGTCAGCGCTGAATTTGCAGTGTCTCCCTCGGCCCCACCATTGCCAGTGTGCTCTCTGTCACCTCCAGCTCTTGCCATGTGGGCACTCAGCTCTAGAAATGAGTTTTCTCACTGCATTTCAGCCCACGCAAGTGCCTGTGGAGCCAGACTAAAGTTTGGGGAAGGGGAGACTTGGCAAATTCCCTGAAAACTGGGCAGTTGCTCAACCATTTTCCACTGGCCCCTGGCGCTACCTGCAGTGTCTGTGTAGCAGTTTCCAGAGAGGGGTGTCTGTGTGTGAGTGTGGAGTGGTTGGGCATCACTCTTGTTCATGTCATTTTGCAGGGGGTATCGGGACCCCCTGGGTGTGTGGGAAAAGGAGGGAATTGTGCTCAGCTCCTGCTTACCCTTGCAGTGGTGAGGGAGGCAAGTTTCCACTGTGGCTGTTCCCTCCTGCTGCCCAGTGTAATTGCGCTGAGGCATCAAAACACCTTTTGACACAGAAACATCAGAGTGTCTCCTTAGGCCCTCTAGGGCCCTGGAAACCCATTTCTACCTGCTTAAGTCACTGGAGTGAGGACTTCCACATGGACTTGTGTGTGTGGTTTGGGTTGTCTTGGTGTATCCCTGACTTAGCTAGCAGGCTCCCATTGGAGGCGATGGCTCTTCTAGCTGCCCAGGGACATGTGTCCTCACCATTACCTCCCCAAGGCCTGATGAGTGTAAGATCCAGGTCAGAGAGACGCAGCCAGAGGTCCTCTGTGCTGTCTGAAGGAGGAATCACAGAGCTGCCTCCCGCATGGAAGTGGGAGGTAGGACAAAGTCAGGACAGGTGGCATCTTGTTGGTTTGCAACCCCTTTAGCTTGAGTAATGGCTCCAAACCCATGATCTTCTTCGGTTGGGCCCCAAAAAAATAGTACCATCATTTAGTAGGTCTGCCTAAGATTCAGCAAAGGTAAGGGATGGGAAGTAAAAAAGCCTGGATGTTTTTATGCTCAGGCTGATCATTCATCTCCAGCTGCAAGAAGGAGTCGGCATCAGACCTTGCAGGACTGAGGCAGCGGTTTGTCCCCCTTCAGCCAGTCTCTCGTGGATCAGGGAATGGGGATGGACTTGAATGTAGTAGGATTGATATAGAGAGTAAATTCAGGAGCCAGAAATGGGCACCAGCACTAAGTAATCCATTTCCCTGTGGCAAAAAACAGCTTCCATGTGATGAGGAGCTGCCAAACAGAGGTGAGGGTTGGAGGTTTCTTCAGTCCTGCTTTATCTGCTTTTTCAAGGGTGCCCTGTGCTGACCTGGAAGGGACAGCAGCACAAAGTTTTCCCAGCTCTGGATTGTTGGGATTTTTTTCCCAAAATGTTGGGGGTCAGTCAAAGATGGAAGCCTGCAGCATGCTTCTGAGTTTTGAGAGATTTGAATCTCAGATACTGCAAGCATGCCAGTGCTTCCACATTGCCTAAGGTAAAGAAACAGAACTTTCTGCAAAAAACAAAACCTCTTGTCAGTCTTTTTTTGCTCTGACACGTGCTGTAAAGCCCCACATGCCTGATGGGACAGAAAACCACCCTTCTGCCTTTAAAGCAATTGCATTTGATAACAGTCTTGCAGAGTTTGCTGCATGTGCTACCTGTTTGATGTAAAGTCACAGAAAAATGGCTTGGAGAAGGGTTTTTGTTTTCTTATATTGGTTGTTATTCCCTTCCCCCCAGTCTTTTGGATCCTGGAGTGTGAAGCTGTGTGACTATTTGGGAAGAGAGTGGCAGTGCCCTGTGTCCTAGTCCCTGCCATGGGCACGGGTCCCACATGTTCTGGGTGTGGTCACTGGGCTGTGCTTTGAGGGTTTTCGGGGAGAAGTCTGAAAACACACTCCTTGTAGCATGTTAACCCCCATGTGCCATCCAGAAGAGTCAGAGGCTACTTGAAAGCATGAGTTAATTACAGCTGGGCCTCTGCTGGTAACAAAATCGGTGTGAAGTGCCCTTTGCCTTGAATTTCATTAGAAAAAGAGCAGCCAAAGGGTGTGAAATGAGGACACTTCTAGACTGGACTCAGCAGCTGCTTTGAAGTATTAAGAACATTGCACTTTGCTCCAGCACTGGGAAGAGTCCTCCTTGGGACTATGGTGCCGGGTTTGGGTTTGGTGCTGTGGAACCTGAGGAGCACTGAGGATCTGGGGCTGGGCAGCCCCTTTGCTAGGTGGAGAAAACCCTCGGATCTCACAGCCTCAGCTGCTTCCTCTCCCCTGGCTTTTTGTTCCACTTGCCTTTATTTTCTGTAGTCGAGTTTTCACTGCTCTTATTTTATGCATGATGGTAATCATCCTCCCACCACCTTATTTACAGTGTGAACCCTTTTGTTTCTGGTGAAGATGCTGAGAATTTGCTCAGATCCTCCTCCATGAAAGCTCACTCCTCCCTGTGAAGTCATTTATGCCCAAGGCAGGTGATGAATGCTTTTGAAAACTGTGGTTTGACACTTGCATGTTAAAACCTTCATTTGAAAGATACTTGGGGCGGTTTTAAGAACTTGCATTGGCTCTCCAGCAGCAGATCCATTAACCAGTCTGGATTAAACAGTTCCCAGACTTGCTGTTTATTAACCAGGGAAAGCTGTCTGGGAGGCGTGCTGCTGCTCCTTGGGCGCAATCCATGCTTGATTTTTATCCCTGTGTCAGGCACGGGTAGTGCAGGGTGGAGGGGCAGCTTGCACAGTCAGGGAGTCCTTTGGCTGAACGCTGCTCAGAAAGTGTGGAGGAGCAAAGGTAGAAAGGATTTGGCAGTCTTGGTTTTCCAGGCTGGCAAAAAACTTCAGTCTCCTTCAGCGATGGCCTGTGAGTTTGCTTCCACCTGTTCTGTTCCCCTGCATAGGGTTTGGGTTTGAAGCTGCTGCTGCAAAGTGGGGTCTTGGACTGAAAATCTTTACTCTCAAACCAATATTCTCATGTCTGTGGGTATGATCTTGTTGTATTTCAAAAGTACTCAAGCAGTTTGCAAGCCTCTACTTGTGCTCAAAGCCACGTGTGCTTTTTAAATGCTTCTGCCTGGAAAAGGCCAGACGGGTTCTCTTCAGTTGCTCAGGGAGGAAAGTGGAGACTTTCCTGCCCCTTTCTCTGCAGGTCCCTTCTTTGGCTGCTCCTATGCTGGGATAAAATGTGCCCTGCTGCAGTGTCAGTTCTTTTCAGGTCCTTCCCATCATGGTGACAGCCTTCCTGATTTTGTTTTCTCGTCAGGGCCCCCAGAACAGATGGATGGTGGCAGAGGAGCACCAAAGAAGGGGATGTGCCGCTGGAACAGTGGCATCATCCAGCACATGAGCCATAGCCCTTTCAGGAAGCAGCTCACACTGACCTGCCACCCAGTAACTGAGGCTGTGTCACAGCCGTGTGCTGAACCAGCTTCTGAGGTTCCCAGGGAGCATCCTGCTCCTGTGTGTGCATATCTGCCCAGGGCTTGGCAGAGGACCAGGAGCGAGCAGCAGAGAACCAGACCTTAACTCCTGGTGCCGTCTTGTGCTTTGCAAATCAGGTCTGGCGTTTGCTCACACATGTTGCTCGGCAGAGGCCATGCCACGGTCCCACAGCCGTGTTGTGGCAGAGCTTAGGAAGAGGGTGGTCAAATCCTGGCCACAGAAAGTTTTGGTCCATGGTCCTTTGTTCTGGCTGTAAGCCAAAGCACCACCAAGGTTTCTCGCTGTGGCAAGAGACCCTTATTCTAGAGGAGCTCATCTCTCTTTGCTTTCCTCTGCTGCTCCAGGAAGCCCCATCTGCTTCCCCTTTTTATCACAGAATTCAAACCCAAAATACCTGTGTGTGGAGGGGGACATGGAGACCGCTCGGTATCAAACCTGCCTCTTGGAAGCTCCCAGGGAGAGCTGGGAGCTGAGCCAGGTCCAGCCTTTCCTCAGCCATTTTGTCTGACCCCATGCTTTGCAGCTGCCCCAGATTGTCACCACCCCACAGGCAGCATCCTTGGTGGGTGGGAGGTCTTGCTGCAAACATCCCATGGGTGCTGCAAGGGTAGTGCTTGGGCTCCAGCTCAGTCCATCACAGGTGTGGCAACAAGGGCGGCAACAAGGGCGTCTTGGAACAGGTAAGAAAACGCTGATGTCAACTGTCAAATTTAAGGCACTTAATTGTTTTTCTTTGTTTTTAAATTAGGATGGAGAGGAAGAATTTAACCGTGCTAAACTGCTGAATATAGGATTCGCAGAGGCTTTGAAAGAGTATGACTATGATTGCTTTGTGTTTAGTGACGTAGACCTCATCCCAATGGATGACAGGAACACCTACAAATGTTACAGCCAGCCACGGCACCTCTCTGTATCCATGGATAAATTTGGATTCCGGTGAGACACCTTTTGGAGGGGCATCTTTTTCCTAAATACCACCCTTCAGTCTAGCAGGCCAGGCACGGTGTTACCCATCCCCACCTACCAGTGGGAGCCTGGGAAAACGCCTCTCACAAAAGCCTGTCTGGGCATGCGTGTGCCTGCAGGGAGTGGGGTGGCTGGAGGGGAGGAAGGCGGAGAAATGTAGCCAAGCAGTTTATTAAAATTCACAGCTTCTGGAAAGTGAAATGTAGGGCGAGGAAAAACCAAGCACCCTTCGTTTCGCAGATGCCCACATATCCCTTCTTGTGTTTCAGGCTGGAAGCTGGAAAGACAGCTAATGTTTCCACTCAGTCTGAAAAGTGAGACACTCTCACACAGAATTATGTGCAGCTTTAAAAATACTACCTCAGGCATTATTTTAAGACCCAAATGAAATTCTTTTTTTGGCTGTTCAGTTTTGTACCACTGAGAGATCTGCCCTGGCATCTGAGAGCAGCACAAAACGAAATTTCTTTCAATATAACATTTGTGTTCAGCAAGCTGTTGTGAACAGAAATGTGTCTTGCTTTTCCTTTCTGACTTCCTTTTTCCTATCCCAGATCCCCAAGGGGGAGTTTAAAAGCTCAGCTATAAAGTGAATCTATAAAGTGAAAACTGGTTGTGACCCCGGTAGTGCTAAAGCTGTAGCAGTGGTGGTGTAGGCAGGATCCCAGCACGTCTCCATTCCAGACCCGAGCCCTGCTCAGAGCAGGACTGCCACTGGCACCGCAACAGCTGCAGCTTTTTATTGCAGCTAGGTGAAGTTCAAAGAAGAAATG
>JAWWES010000094.1:25491930-25504063 GCA_035583135.1 Lophotriccus pileatus | reverse complement strand
CCCCATCCCTGCGGTCATCCCTCCTACCGGGCCCACGTGGCCAGGCACAGCAGGAAGGCAAATGAGCTGGTCTGAGCTTCAGGAAGCCCTTTGTTCTATTTCAGCTCCAGCCTCACCACAGACTCTAGTACTAGGTTTCCTTGCTGCTCCGCCATGCAGTCAAACAGCACATAGATGCCTCCTCGATGCAAAGACCCCTTCCCAGTGGGAGCACAGTGCTTTGTGGTCTCTCTTCTCTCTGCTGCTCCTGTGTGCCCAAGGAGGAGGATGTGCTCGGGAAAGATGCATACACATGTTTACTTTACCTTTGTTTGGGCAGAGACCTGGCACGGTGGAACTGCTGTTTGGATGCAATGAAAAGCTGGTTCCCTGCAGAAGGGATGCAGCCAAGTCCCAGAGGACCGGCAGGGTCTCTGGTCTTGGAGATAACACAAACCACATCGATAAGGCTCAGAACAACCAGACCTGACATAGGGGTAGCCTGCTTTGAGCAGGGGAGGTGTTAAGAGCACTCCAGATCTCACTTCTGATTGGTTCTTCTGACTCCCTGCTAATAGGAGCCAGGTTGTGTAAGTTTCTGAAGGACATGTTCTGTGGGAGATCCCCATTCTCTGGACTGTAACTTGCACAATACCCAGCTCCCTCCCTTCCACTGCCATGACTGAAGCCAAGGAGAAAAACTTGGGGGTGTTGGTTGACAAGAAGTTCAACATGACCCAGCACAAAGCATCTGCAGCCCAGGAAGCCAAACGTGTCCTGGGCTGCATCAAAAGCAGCGTGACCAGCAGGTCGAGGGAGGTGACTCTGCTCCTCCGCTCCACTCTGGTGAGACCCCACACAGAACACTGCAACCAGTCTGGGACCCCCAACATACAAAGGACATGGACCTGCTGAAGCAGCTCCAGAGGCAGGTCACTCAGCTGACTAGAGGGCTGGAGCACCTGTGCTTTGAATCCAGGCTGAGAGAGTTGGGAGTGTTCGGGTAGGAGAGGAGAAGGCTCTGGGGTGACTTTGTAGCAGCCTTCCTGAACCCAAAGGAAGCCACAAGGGAGGTGGAGAGGGACTTTTCACAAGGACATGTAGTGATAGGACAAGGGGATGGCTTTAAACTGAAAGAGGGCAGCTTTAGATTAGGTATTAGGAAGAATTCCTTTACTGGCAGAATAGTGAAGCACTGGCACGGGCTGTCCTGAGAAACTGTGGGTGTGCCATCCCTAAAAGTGTTCAAGGTCAGGTTGGATGGGGCTCTGAGCAACCTGATCTAGGGGATCCTGCCTAGGAGGGGGGGACTTGTGACAGGAGTGTATTATCTACAAATGATCTGCAAATGTGAGGGTGGAGGGAGTGACAAAAGGCCACAAAAACAACATTCCAGGGGTTGAGGCTGTGAGAAGATAAGCTGGGCACCTCCCATACAATTAATCTGAGATGCAGCCTTTAGGGAAGACTGAACCCATTCCCCCATCTCTTTGCTTCTGGAGGCACTGTGTCCTGCCTGAAAACACAGGAGATGGGCAGAGGAAATGCTGAGTGAAGCCCCATCCACCCACATTTTTCTGCCCCATTTCCAGAATGGTAGTAGACGGAAAGTGCCTCTGACCCCAGCACGGTCTGAGCCTCCACTTTGAGATGTCTCCCCTTGGTGTGTCCCAAGCTGAGCCATCCTTATGCAGCACCCTCCACCCACGTCTCCACCACACGTTCACCTCATGCACCAGACCCACAAGGGGCCAGAGAACCAGCTCAGCTTCCCCACCCATCCTCCAGACTCGCTTAGCTACCACGTAATGTCTCTCCACACCAGCATTTCTTCCCACCATGTCTCCTAAGTTCCAGCTGTGCCCATGTGCACACCACTCTATCCCAACCCACAAGAGCTTAATTCCCCACCAGAAGCTGCCTCCTCCCTGGTCTGTTCCTATTCAGATCTCTCAATCCCAGGAATCCTGTCACAGTCCAAATCTAGGCTCCCAGGGATGGCCAAGCAGTTGGAGGTGCTGAGTGTAATTTGTTACGCATGTTGATTACGCATTCCTGGTTGACTAATATCCCCAAAACTAAACACTCACCTGTGTTCACATTTAAACATAGAAATGTTTTTCAGACTTGGTGATAATAAAAGATACTGATTTGCACTTGGGAGAACAAGATGAAAACTGAGGAGAAGAAAAGGGGAGATAGTTCTTGTATAAGCAAATCCTTCTTGCCATAAAAATGCCTGGATAGCTTTTGAGTCCCCTTGTATCTGAATGCAGAGAGAAGACAGATGTTGCTGATGCTCTTGTCCAAAATTTGTGCCTGGACCTGATTAAACTGAAATCCTTCTCTTAGAGCTCCTCCAAAGTATTCCATCTATGGTAATTTGAATGCACAAGAAAAATCTTTGCCATTCCAGCATTTTTGGTCCAAGACTACTTACCTACAGAAAAGACTTCAGACCAAAGCTCTTATTCTAAAACAAAAGACCCCTATCTTCCATCCCCCCACTGGGCTTGCTTGTAAGTTAGAATAAACACAAAAACTGGAACAAAGGGAGAAATTTAATTACTATGTTTGGGAAATTTTTGTTGGAAAAATAAAACAGTAAGGAGTTCCTTTGTTAGTAAAGAAAATGCTGCTTTTTTTGTGAGCAGCTTCCATGTGGTCGATGGTTGCACATGAGTAAGTGATTATCCTGTTTCAATAACATCCAGCAAACTCTGAAAAAGCACCAGACATAATGGCATTGCAATGTCTTAATCAAATGTCTAACCCCTGCCGTCAGAGTTACAGCATTGCTGAGACTACAGCACAAAATAAGAGCAGAGCTATAAAGATCCTCCTCTAGGAAGTAACTTTTGCTTGTGTTTAATGCCATGGGCTGCTGTTGCACCAACAGTTTAGGCAGAGACTGTTCCAGCCATTTCAGCAACCCCCACTCCACTAACATGAGATGGTGTGATAGCAGCAAACCCGCTCAGCAGGAACAACGGTGGTATGACCAAGAACAACACTGTGGAAACACAGTGTGGCCAAGGACCCCCAGCCCCCTGGAGAAAATGCCATGTAGCAGCAGCACAATAAGGCGAAGGACAGCAGACAGTGCCACACAACTTCCACTTTGTCTGGGAAAGGAACAGGCTGTGTTTTAAGACTTGTCCTAAACTCTACCTCACCACCATGCTGGGAGTGATGGCCCCAGGAGGAAGCAAAAGGGATGGTGCTGATGGTACCCTGCACCCTGGCACAGTTCTCATGGCTTTGCCATTCAGGCAGTGAGTTAATTCAGGCCATGCCAGTAAGCTTTATATCGTTCACTTTGGTGCCTAGCATAGCAAGACAGCTTGCCTGCTGTCTTCTGCCAGCACGCCTGTGCACTCCAGTCTCCCTGCTGGAACACTTGGGTTTCCACTTGGGTCTCACTACCTGTGACCTCAGCAGTCGTGTGGGAGGTTGTGCAGGAATCTCTCCTGAACTTTGCCAGCACCATTATGCATTTCTCCATATTATAATGCATCATACTGAAGCGCTTTTTGATCTCACAGCTATACCACAGTCTCCAACATCCCTCCACTGGGCTGGCTGCAGTCCTCCTTTTACAGCCCGGTGAGCAGTTTGCATTATGCACAATGAGAATTATTTTTGAGCCATGTTCAAGCTCATGTTCACGATCACCTCCAAATCACATCAAGCAGCTCCACCAGTCACTTCTTAGCCTGAGACAACGTTTAGGCTTATCCCTGCCTCACCCCTGCGCACCGGGTGCCACTGACACTTCTCCTTGCTGGGCTTTGTGAACATCCTCATGGTCTAGTCTTCTCATTTAGAGATGTCTCTTTGGACTGAGGCTCTGCCCTTTACCATGTCAGCCTCTCCCTCATAATGACGATTTCCAGCACTGTAAAAAAAAAGAATATGTAAGTATACATCTAGACATATATATATGTGTGTGTGTGTGTATGTGTGTGTGGAGAGTGAGCCATATAACACTCCTGTTTTCTAGAACTTAATCTTTTGTCTGCAGACATGCTGTTGAACTTCTGGGTTTTTTTAATGTCCCCTGGCAAATGAATACTTCCATTAAAAGCAACAAACACAGAAATACCCAATGAGGTATGTCAAATGAATTTTGTCCAAATGAGGACAAAACAGGAACCAAAGTTTTCTTGAGGCTCTTACCTGTAGATGCCAGTAACAAGTTTCTGGGACCACCACTGGATCCTCTGCCAACGCCATGCCCTATGTGTGTTGGCATGGTGCTGTGACTTGGCCAACAACTCCAAATGGCCCAAGGTGATCAAAGGTCTGATCCTGGGTGGCAACCTGCCCTTTTGGTAAAGCTCTCCTGGGGTGGCAAATAAAGAAGGCTTTGTACAGCCTCCCCACCACAACAGTACTAGAGCTGTGGAAAACCTGTTCTCAATACATTCTTGTATAGAGGAACAAGAACTAAAGCTAAGTAAACCTGCAATTACAGCCTAATGCTTTGAAAATTTAGGTTGGAAGGGACCTCCGGAGGTGCCCATTTCCAAAGCCCTGCTCACTATGTCACCCTGTATGTCACCCTGGGCTCAGCCCCGTGGCCCAGCCATTCTGTGCATATGAGAGCAGGAGGAGCTGTGTGTTCACTGCACAGCCTGAGGTGCACTGACAGCTGCCCTGGGTACCTCCACTACCCCCAAGCCATCTCTAGCCCCTGACACCTCTAAGTTGAGCTGCTTCAGATCACTCATCCCGGGTTTGAATGGAAGGGGATGAATTGGAGACCCCCAGAGGCTCAACCACAATCATTAGCACGGCTGGGGGTCTGAAACCATTCAGGTGAAACAAAGTGCTAGTAAACAGCAGTGGCTGAAGGTGCTTAGTAAGTTACTCAAGGAAGCACGAAACATGGTTGTGTTGCATAGCTGAAATTAAATCACTAAGTACTGCCTACAGCTTCTCACATTGGAAAGATAAAAGAAAATCCTACTTAGGTGCAAATACCGGCAAAGTTTGTCTTTGTTCTGAGACACAGGTGCAAACTGACCCGCCCTGCCAGCTGGCATTCACACCTTGGCTGAGAGTGATACTGCCGGCACGGATGACAAATCCGAAACTGCTTTGCTTTTTCTGAATGCCAGGTAGCTGGCTTTCCTCCCTAGGACAGAAGGAGCTGGGCTTCCTCTACCCGGTTTGGGGTTCTGACTGTAAAAACTGTAAGAGGAGGGTCCCAGCAGACATTTCCAATACTCTGCAACTTTGACTTCAGCCCATGTGAGGTGTGTGTGTGTGCTTCTCAGTGACAGGGACAGAATACTTAGGGATCTCATCCAGCCACCCTGCTACATGATGACATTACAGATGTTAATTAAAAAACAAACAAGCCACTTGTAACTGGAGGGTTATGTTTGTCTTCCAGATGTGCCTTCTCCACTCTGAGGTTTGTTATGGTCAGGCTACACACAGAGTAGCAAGAGGACACCAGCTCCCATGCTGCCTCCACTGCCAAGGCTGCTGGAGTCTCCTTGTCCTGGTGGCCATCCCTCCTGTCAGCCCATCCCTCTCTTGCAGTCTGGAAAAAAAGCCTGGTGAGTTTTCCCCCTGGCCAGGCTCCCACACAGGTGAGTGAGAGGAGTTGTGGTTGTTCTGCACTCACTCAACCTGGGAGCAAGGCTGTCCAGTTCTCCAGCTGGACACTGCTTGTTCTAAGGGACAGCAGCTGCTCGCCTGCACTGCACCCCTCAGGAAACACCCAGAGGCAGAGACATGGCCAAAGGAAGGGCAGGCAGCTCACACATTTTGAGGCACTGAAACTGCTTTTGTTTGGAGTATCGGGGAGGAACGGCCTGAAGGGAGAGCTCTTGCTCCTGCAGCGGGTGCCTGAAATCACAGCTGTCTGGATGCTTTCTTGATGTGGTGCACAAGGAAGTGTGATGGCCAGTGTGCAGCACGGAACCCCAGCCGTGCAAGCCTGCAACCCGGGCACAGACTCAGCCTTGCTGTGCTGCCAGACTGATTGTTTTTGTCCAGAGCCAAGCCTCAGTCACGGGCAAAGGCACTTCACACCAGCCACAGAGCAGCGAGACCACTGCTCCTGGAAGAGCAGACTGAGTGTCTCACTGGTGCTGATGATCCAAAGGACTGGACTGAGACTGGGGCTAAACCTGAAGAAAGGCAGCCGCCTGCCAAGCCACAAACACCATTCCCTGTCGCTTCCTTACTTCTACCACTCACGTTGCTGCATCTTGCCTCACTTGTAAATTCATCCAAGGGCCCTGCCCAAGATTACGAGTTGGAAGTATAACACAGTCTGCAAGTTAAATATACTCAATCCTATCTGACATCACCAGGGAGTGTTTTTATTCTGATTAGTCTCTAGTAATACAGAAATTTACTCTTCTCACAGTTCTCCCTTGCCTACAGTCCTTAAAAATGACAGATAAATATCTTGAATCAATTTTTGCCTGTGAATAACAGCTCTTTCACTTCTTTGAAGGGGTTTTGTCATAAGCCACATGCTAAAATTACTCCAATGGGTTGGAAGGTCTGGCTTCGGAAATAAACCTGTAATGCGGTCTCCCCCTCTGAGACGATACAGCCGAAGCACACCACGCCACATTTTACTCCTCTGCTCTGTATGCACCCAAGTGAACGCCTGGCTGTCCTCGTATCACAAGTTGTTTTAGGACTTCAAAAACCACGCAGATCAAAAGCACAGCGGGCACCTCTCTGAAAGCTGTGCCTGGGTGCCTGCAGCCCTACCAATTTAATGCACACTGTGCCCCTGCACCACTGCACAGCTGCAGACATTTTCTGCTAACTGCATGTGGAAACACAACCTGAAAGCTGTCCTCCCTGGGAACTCCAGCAAGTGCCTTGCCACCTGCAAGCTGCGCTGAATCTCCCCCATGCTCCTCACTGCGAACAGCAGAAAACCAGCCTGCACGGTGTGGTGCTAGCATCCCTAGCCAGCCTCAGGCCAGCTTCTCCTCCCACCCTGGGGAAGGTGCCAGTGCCTCCAAGGTGCCCAAGCTGCAAGTCAGAGGGCTGAGATGAAGCAGGTGGGCAGTCTGAGCGTGGGCCCTTCAGGTGCTGCTGCAGACCCTCATGCAGGCACCTCTGAGGAGCACCAGGCAAGCTGGACACTCCCTATCGCCAGCTGTTTACTCAAGACAGCGCTGAGCCCTCCCCACAGCTGTGGGGTAGGCTTGGTCTGAAACAGGATATGAAACCTCCAGCCTGAAGGACTGCAGGTGGCCACTGAATGTAGGTGTAGGAAATCTCTGACCACACTTGGGCCATCCTTTCACTTCTCAAAAGGAGAAGTAAGAATGACTCCAGCTCTAACTATGTGCAAGTCACCTTTTGCTGCAAGGCCACCTTCCAGGGAAATAGTAGTTCCTACAGCTCACCTTGGATTCCCAGCCAAGAGAGGAGGAAACCCCGGGCAGTTCTCAGGACTCTTCCCAACCCACTGCACATATGTCCGGTGGATCACATAGGAGGAGAGATCCCACGGAGAGATAAGAAAAAGCCCACAGCTAACATCAGTTGGGAGTGGACCCTGTGTTTCAGGAGAAAGGCCTGTCATCTGCTGTAATTTCAACAGGCTGGAGGAATGGGCCAGAAGCAACCTTGAGAATCCAAGCATAGGAGAGGTGATTCTTCCTCACCACTTAGTGCTGCTGAAGACTCATCTCTGTACTGAATCCAGTTTAGGCCTCTCCAGTACAAACTGGAGAGAGTCCAGCAGTGGTCACCAAGGTGGTGATGAGGCTGTGGCACAGGGCATATGAAGAGACACTGAAGGAACTGGGTTTCTCCAGCATGGAGAAGAGAACTGGAGAGTTCTCACAGAGGTCACCCACTTCCTAAATGGTGGTCAGGGAAAAAATAGAGCCAGACTCTTCTCAGAGGCAGACAAGGACAGGAGATGGGGCAATAGATACATGCTGCAAGACAGGACATTCCAGCTGGGCATGAAAAAATTCCTGCACTGAGGGTGGTGCAACTCAGAGAACAGATCTCTGTCCTGGGAGGTATGCAGAATTTGACACGGCCCGACACAACCTGATCTAGCTTTGGACTAGGGGGTTGGACTAGAGACCTACAGACATGCCTTCCTACCACGACCTCCTGGCAATTCTGTGTTAACAGTGGGAGGGAGGGAATACTCCTGCCTTCCCTTGGAGGCTTTTGGCTTCCTTGTGCTGTAAAACATTCCTAGTGTCCAGGACAGACCTGAGGCACTAAGTGCCTCTCCCTCACCACGCCTGGGCTGCTTTCCTCCTCACGCAGCGTTAACGTGGCAGCGAGGATTTTTGGTGTGTTTTTTTTTCATGGCCTGGTAAAGGCTGGAAGGTGTGTGTCCCAGCAGGCTGGCCTGGAAAAAAGGTCTGAAAACACGGAGCTGAGCTGGAGCTGGCACCACTGTACTGCATGGTGCTGTGCACTTCCAGCAGGCCCAGGAAACAACACAGCTGCTGCAACTCAGAGCCCTCTAACATGCCCTTGGTGATCTTCTCCACTACCTCTTTGAGAAGTATTTGTGTTTGTACATCTACAGCTTTACTGATGCAGAGCAGGGACTGAGTAGCCAGGGGAATGAGACAGGGTGGAAAATGACTGCAGGCATGTATTAAAGTATTCAGCTTGTCCAGCTGAAAGAGATTTCTGCCAAACGATTTTATAAGGAATGAGGCATTTTGCAGGAAAAGCAGGGCCTCTCCTCTCATTTCCTCTCCCTTCTTCCCTATGAACTTCAAAGAAAAGAGGGGTCAAAACAGAGGCCAGGCAACTGGAACTGAGTTCCTGAGCCCTAAAGCCTAATTAGTCCAAGATACATTTCATTGGGTATCTTTCAGAGACTGGCCTAAATTGCCAGGCCTCCCTGCTGTGCTGCTGAGGGTCGGATAAAGCCAGAGTGTGGTCCACAGTCTGCAGAGCCCCAGCAGCACCAGAGCTCTTGCAGGGGAGGGGGTGGGAGGGAGTCTCTGCCCAAGTCCCACTTGTGACAAGGCCCTCCCAGCCCCCACAGGCCTTCTGTGGCCACAGCTAGTACCGCTTCTCCGGGACAGGGATCACCCCACCTCCCTGGAGTGTTGTCCCAGTGCTGATAATGACGCCCCAGCTGTGTGGCCGCTGCCCCTCGTTGCTTCAGCTGAAGCTACCAAAGAGCCTTCAGCCATCTGGAATTGCCCTCCCAGAGGTTTTAGGCTGATGTTAAACCCCCTCCTGCCTCACCTCCTCCAGGCAAGCTGCCTGCTCCTGCCAGCTCTGCCTGAAGGCCACGTGCCCCATGCGCCTTCCTGCCTTGCAGTTGTTTGCTAGTCCCCCTCCAGCTTCCCCACATCCTTCCCGGACGGATATCCAGAAAAAGGGATAGTAAAGTCCCTTTATCTGTGTCTCCTCACATGGACCAGCATGTGGTCTGCCTCACCCGAAATGATAAACAAAGTCGGTTTTGCACAGGGTTAACAACTCTTTGGAACCACACCCCGATGTCGAATCAGAGGTGATTTGCAGGAGGGGAGAGCAGGAAACTGATTACTTTTGAACCAGGAGGAATCTGAAAAATATTTTATTAAATATTTTATTAGATTTTCTGCCAGAGAGAAAGGTAAACTTATTCCCTTAAAAATTAAAAAAAAAATAAATTTGATTCCAAGGCTTTTGCTCAGCTTCCATTTAAAGAGTGGGTCTGGGAGTGATGAGACCTGGATTCAGCTCCAGTGCACTGCAGGTATCTGTGCTGCCTAACTGTAGCAAGACTGTTTATCTCTCTTTGCATCCATTTCCCAGTGGAGCCAAAATATAAAATGGAAACCTTTCCTTCCCTTATGTAATGCTCTGCTAGAGCTGGCATCCTGTGAGTGTTGGCTGGAAGGATCTCTGGAGGTCTCCAGACACTGGACTGCTGCCAGCACAAGATTAGATTGGCCGTAGCTGTGTCTAGCCACAAAGTTGAAGTCTGCTTCTCATGGGCTTTCACAGCACTTGGATGGAGTTCATGGAGAGCACACAAAGGTCTACCTGAGATGCCCACCTCCCTCTCTGCATCTCTTTGTGAAGGAAGGCCAGAGGGGTATATAAACCAACACCTGTCCAGTCTGTTAGCATCTTCACCTCTCAGAAAAATACCATCTTGGGGACTGGGATGGTTCAGGACCAGGTGGCCTGACTGTTCGTTTTTTCCTGCTAGAGGCCAGTAACATTGCAGGGAGGGCAGGCAAGAGAGCACCAGTTGAATTTACTGAGGAATCAAGCCAGATTCCTGTGTGCTGCCAGCACAAAAATAGCTGCCATCTTTGGATTTTATGGCTTTGCTTTGTTACAGTCTGGATCAGACTTGTTTTCAGAACAACCTTCAACCCACATAAATACACCTGCCATTGAAAACAAATTTGCCTGGAATAATTTAACGAATACTTTCCTACAGGAATCCCTGCACCTCCACACAAGCAGTTAAACAAACTAGTTGGGAGATCATGCAGAGGAAACACCAGCATGCGAAACACTAGCCGTGTGCCTCACTATTTTTTCAGCTTCATGCTATTGGATTACTTTCTTAAGCACTCCAGGGACAGAGACAGTGAAGAACAGCTTTCCTTGGCAAGGGGAGGCAGTTTCTCACACATGGCTCTATTTTCCATGGCTCACCCAGCAAAACGTACACGCCTAAAAAAGCAGCCAGAAGCAAGCCCGTCCAAGAGGGGCCGAGTGCTGTGGATTTCACAGCCCCCACGCCCCGGCAGTCTAGCACTGGTATCAGGCACTTGACAGCAAGATCCTCGGTGCTGTCCAGGGAGCAAGGAGCTCCTTTCCTGACAAGGCCACCTAACATGCAGGCAGGCATCTTACACACAGCCAGGAGGGACACAGTCAGTTTAATCCATCCTGTAGCATTAACCTGGGCTTCAAGACTTCTGATCTTGCTCAGAGTCCAGGCAGCATGGATGGACTGCTACAGCCACCCTGTGTGTGTTTAAAGGACAGTTCTCTTCTCCAGTGCCACTGGAGGGCTCTGCCTCGTAGAGCTCTGCCTGGTAGAGCAGTATCTTTCTAATTCTTAGTCCACAAATAAAGGAAGCGAGTCACGCTATTAATTTCCTTACTCGTGAGATATTGCTTTGTGTGCTGTCATTCTTTCATACATGACCACACTCTTGAAATGCGGAGCTCACAATGGCTTATTAATACTTGCAAGCTGCAAGCAACACCCCTGACTTGCACCTGCAAACCTGCACGTGCAAAGAAGCAGGAGGGCAAGGAACTGTTCCATGTCCATGGCAGGATTCGTGACCTGCAGCCTGACCTATGTCAACACAAGGAATCTTCTGCGATCCTGATGGAGTGAAAGACAGCGGGTGGAATCACACAATCAATTAGGCTGGAACAGACCTCTGAGATCTCTGAGTCCAAGCTGTGACTGAGCACCACCATGTCCATGAAACCATGGCACTAAGTCCAATCTTTCCTTAAACACCTTGAAGGATGGTGACTCCACCACCCCCCTGGGCAGTCCATCCCAACGTCTAATCACCTTTTCTGTGAAGGAATTCCTCCTGATGTCCAAGCTAAACCCCCCTCCCCCGATGCAGCCTGGGAGTCTGGGAGAAGAGACTGACCCCCCCACCTGGCTACGACCTCCTTCCAGGTAGTTGTAGAAACTAAGGTCACCCCCGAGCAACTTTTTCTCACACCTGCCTCACAGGATTTGTGCTCCAGACCCCCTTCCCTAGCTCTGCTGTCCTTCTCCGGACCTGCTCCAGCACCTCCAAGTCCTTCTTGAACGGGAGAGGGGGTCCAGGTGCCCCCGGTGGCCGCCAGGGGGCGCCAGAGCCGCCCCGCCGCCGCGCCTGCGCAGTGTGAGGGGGGCCGCCCGCGCGCCCGATTGGTGACGCCGCGACGTCACCGATCGGGGGCGGGGCGCGGAAGGTCTGGCGGAAGTGGCGTAAGGGACGCCTGGCGGAAGTGCTGGCAGAAGGCCTTGTGGCGGCGGCGGCAGCGGCAGGAGCAGCAGCGGCAGCGGCAGCGGCAGCAACAACAAACAACAAGAACAAGAACAGCAACAGCGGCGGTTGTAGCGGCTCAAGATGTCGATCGAAATCGAATCCTCCGAGTACGTGTGGCGGCGGGGGGGGGGGGGTGGGTGTGTGGGTGGTGGGGGGGG
>JAWWES010000094.1:25472711-25488422 GCA_035583135.1 Lophotriccus pileatus | reverse complement strand
TATATATATATATGTATTTGATGTTTAAGCTTCTGTGGCCTCATAGCAAAGTAACCACTTTTATTTTGTTTGCTGTTTTCCTCTCCAGGTGTGGAAAATCCAGAGTGGTCAGTGTCTGAGAAGATTTGAACGAGCACACAGTAAAGGTGTTACGTGCCTCAGTTTCTCTAAAGACAGCAGCCAGATTCTTAGTGCTTCTTTTGATCAGACAATCAGGTAAATAAACTGAGAATGTGTGAGTGTGGGAGAAATGAAAACAGAATCTTCATGTTAAGCAGCTAAACTATAAAATAGTTTAATCTAGAAAGTACTTGTACAGGTCTTTAGTCCACTGTGTTTCTCAAAGTACAACAAGCCTTTCAGTTAGGGCAGCTTGCTCAGGGCCTTTGAGAAGAACCCAACTGTTTATTCTGTAAAAACATGTTGGGTAGTGATGTTAAGTAAATAGTTACAAGTTTTCAAGTGTTCAGTAAGGACTCAAATATCCTTTTTTTTTTTAAGCTAAGAATCACTGGATTAAAAGAATGAATATACTCACAAAAGTATTCAAACTGTTCTAAATCTTAAGAGGCAGCAGCAACCTCATCAAACCCTTTTTCCTGCAGCTTTTAGCATCTGGGAAGTGTTTCTTAATGTTTGTGTAATGCAGTACTTTTGATCTTGTGCCTACTTGGTGTCTTGTTACTGAGTGGAATTTGCTCACTGGTTTGCACCTGTGTTGTCTGGCAGGATTCATGGTTTAAAATCTGGGAAGACCTTAAAGGAATTCCGCGGTCATTCCTCCTTTGTCAATGAAGCCACTTTTACCCAGGATGGCCACTACATCATCAGCGCCTCGTCTGACGGCACAGTGAAGGTAAGACAGCATTTACCCTCTGTGAGCAACACATTTAGACTCTTGCTTTCTTCTTGCTGATTTGTTGTAGTTGCTGCAGTCTTTGGGGAAGGACTTGGGGTTACCTGCAGTAGTGATTCTGCTTGTGACCTTTGCTCTAGGTTTGTGTGAGAACAGATGACGTCTCATACTGCGCTTGGAGTCTGTTGCAGAGCCCTTCTCTGCTGCATTTGTGAAAGGGAGACATAAGTGCAGGACTTATCTGCCTGTTCTGCTTTGTTGTAGACATAGAGTTGACCGTGATGCCTCTTGTCCTAGGATGTGGGGATTCCCTTGTCTGGAATAGTTGTATTCTCTTACTGTGTTGGTCAGCTGTTTGTTTCTTAGTGCTTAGGAGTCCCTTGCTGTGTAAGCTGGGTAATCTGACATTAATGAAGCTGATGGTAGAGGTGATAGGTCCGGCTTTTAGTCCCAGGAAAGAGTGGAACTGCACAGTGTGTAGCAGTTAGGAGTAAAGTGTTATTGCATAAAGGGCATTTCTGACTTATTTGGTTAATGTAGTTGTTTTTACATTTATTTATTAAGTAGTTGCGCTGAGGATGGGCAAACAGATCCTGTTCATAGATGTGCCTGGGAAACTTTGGCTCATATCAAATGGAATGTTACTTCAGACTTGCACCCTTTGCTTGACTGCCCCAATCATGGGAATAGCATAAAAAGGTGGTTTCTCTAGATTGTATGAGTAGGTAAACAACAACAATATTTCACAGATGGTGAAGGACATTTTAAATATTAAACAAGTAGTTCCACTTCCTGTTTCTAAACAGCTGGTGTTGAGTTCTGAGGCAGCTGTAGTCTGGGGCGTCCCTCCCACTAATAGAAGGCTTTGCTTTGTCTGCAGTTTTCATGTCAGTTTTGTGTAAGGCAGATTGCATATGCAGGGGTTATACATATATTCACAGATACCAGATAAATGCATAAAGCAAGTCTGGACTCACCCCTTAGGGAAAATGCTTAAGGTAAGGGAGCCAGGCTGAATTTGGGTAATGGAAATTCACCTGCAGTTCAGTTGCAGTGAAATTATTCACGGTGTTCACACTTCGTAATAGATATGATAACTTTTTTTTCTCAAAATCTGCAGAAAACTACAGCTTTTGGAATTCATGTTTCCCTCCAGGAGCCTTAAAAATTCTGAATTCTGTATCAGCTCATTCTTGGTTCAATTGTTTTAAAGCTAATTGGGTTTATGTTTCTTTTTAATATTAGGTTTGGAATGTGAAGACGACAGAGTGCTCGAACACCTTCAAGTCTCTTGGCAGCACTGCTGGGACAGACATTACTGTGAACGGTGTCATTCTGCTGCCTAAAAACCCAGAACACTTCGTTGTTTGCAACAGATCGAATACAGTTGTCATCATGAATATGCAAGGACAAGTATGTGATCTTACTGGCATCCTTTAAAGTTTCCCTGTGGTTTGCAGAAGACCCTGGTTAATAACCTAGTCATGGGTTAAACCTGATTTCTCTGGTTTGCTTTCTGGACAAACTATTCTGTACTCAGTTTATAGAATGCAGAAAGCACTTTTAGCTATGGAGAGATCGTGTGTTCCAAACAAACCTAGTACTGCTTAAATATTTTTGCCCTGAATAGAGCAATGATGCTGCTGTTTAATCCTGGCAATTGTTTCTGGGGGGTGTCTTTACAGATTGTAAGAAGCTTCAGCTCCGGTAAGAGAGAAGGTGGTGACTTCGTCTGCTGTGCACTTTCTCCTCGTGGTGAATGGATCTACTGTGTGGGTGAAGATTTTGTGCTTTACTGCTTCAGCACAGTGACTGGCAAGCTGGAGAGAACCCTGACTGTAAGTTTTTAGCTTTGAACTTCTGCGGAGTTTAAACACAAGGAGGATGTAAATATTCACCATGACATCCATAAAAGGGTAGTCTCAGACCAAGAAAGCAGCCACAATTGATAGCAAACTTATTCCAGAACATTGGGCTGTAGGATGTGTTTGGTTTTGTAGAACCATTCGATTGTAAAAGTTAGGAAAATATTTACCCACCAAGCCAGGAATGAATTGGGTCAAACCTATTTGAACAGGTGCACGTCTTGTCCTGGGCTCCAGCTGGTGGAGGATCTGACCAAGCTGTCAGAATTAAAGCTGTCAGGCTGTAAATTTGGCTTGGCTTGAACTAAAAAGGAATACCAGATTCAGTGTCTAAATTTAACAAGGAACACTTAAATTTTGTGGGTTTCTGTGGAGTAAACTTTCAGTGAACCTTCCCATGCCCAACAAAAAGTAACTACCATGGCACAAAATTTGTTGTGACTGCAATTTGATGTTGGGGGGGGGGTTATGTTAAAACTTAGTCCAGCTTTCCTCTAATTCTTGTTTGAAGAGAATATTTGCCTTGAATCTTCTAAAGGAATTCCCTTCTGATGCATCTTTCTGCTTATTCTCTAGGTTCATGAAAAGGATGTCATTGGCATTGCTCATCACCCCCACCAGAACCTGATTGCCACTTACAGTGAAGATGGCCTCCTCAAACTGTGGAAGCCATAGATGGATGTTACCTCCAGCTCTGAAGTGTGCCTGTTAGTTGCAGTTTATTAGTGTTTGTGCTTTAACAAGATCTAAATGTACAGAGTATGATACTTGCTCAATTTTTAGTTCGGTTTTCCAGAGGATGACATTTTTACTCACCTAGAGTAGTTTAATGCTTAAATACAGCATTGCTTAATTTCATATACTTATTTTTCTTAGAATAGCCAGAGTGACTTCTGTGAGAGTGCTTTTTCTGTCTCCTGAAGTCTGTACTCTTCCTACAATGTTTGTATAAGTTGAATGAGCCAGGAAGTAGACACACTTACGAGTGATTGCTGACTTCTGAGAATACAGCAAAATGTTGTGGGTTTTTTTTTTTTATTTGAGTGAAATGTGGAGTGGGAAAGCTGTCTCTTTCCCACTGCTGAAACATAAGCATAGTTTTTCTGGAATGCAGGCCAGGCTGCACTTCAGCTTGAAGACAAGGCCGTTTCTAATCCATTAGGTTTTGCTGTGTTCAACTTTCACTATCATTTTTCCAGTTACATTGGAAAATAGTGTCACACAGCTTCCTCAGAATGAAACTATGCTTCCCCATCTGCCAGCACTTCCTACTGTAAACTATAAACCTGCCTGATCTGGCAGTGAGATACAGTGGGGTTTGTTTTGTTTTTTCCCTTTTGTTTTATTTCACTTCTAGATTAAAAGGTATAAGTACTCTCTTCCTGTAAGTGCAACATGTCTTCAAACCAGCTGTAACTGAAACAGGCTTTAGGGGATCAATATTTTAAAACGTGCAAAAGTTGGTTTACATAGGCTGAGTTCCTAGTGCTGTGATAATGCTTTAAATAATTGTTTGTAAGATTTTATTTTTTTTCAATTTCATATGCCTGTGGACCTAGTCGAGGTGATACTCAGGTCCCACAGATAAAAAGACACTTTCAGGTTCTTCATATGCTCAGTTTGGAGCATAAGATTTTATGATTTTAGATCCTGTCTAATGCACACTGTTGTGAGTGTACACCAGAATCTGACCATGCCTTTTCTAGGATGCAGAAAAGCAAGGTTTTTTCCTGTAATGATGAGTGAAACGCTTGTAGATGTGAATCTGCTGTGCTGTGTTCTGTCCCCATCTCTTGTAGAATGCTTTCCTACCACAGTAATCTTTCAAACAGTGATAACTTTTGTTTGATTTAATAAATTAGTTCCAATTCAAGTGTTTTGTCTCTGTCTGTAGTGGTCCAGGGGAATGCAGAAAAAGTTCAGCTGGAATTCTCACACAGCATTGCTCGTTCACTGCGCTAATTGTACGGTTTAGTTCTCTGTTTAGCTGTGATTTAATTCCCAAGTTGTTTTTAACTTCCTTAGATACATCATTAGAGGGTTTTTTCAGATAGCAAAAAGTGATTATTTTTCCTGCCTGAAAAGACAGAAATATCTGTCAGTGACACATCTGACAAGCTCCACTGGCAATTAGTACTTTTGATACAGAAGATTTGACAAAATATTTTTAATACTACCTAACTTGTGGTTCGTCTTCAGATTACACAGAACTGCTAATCCTCAATGAAAACTGTATCCTACATTGTTCTCTAAGAGAAAAGTAGTTACAGCAAATAAAACTCTCATAATCCTTCGTGTTTAAAGGTTGGAATACATTCTCTAGCTTAAAAATGTAAGAAACTGCTTTTCTTTGAAGAGTCTCAGTTTATTGCATTAAATACTCAAAGACAAAAAGGTGATATTTACCAGTACTTACGAAAGAGCAGTGGTAAAACTTATTTCCTGGGCTACAGCTGTAGTTTGTAAAATAGCTGACAGTTGGCACGAAAATGTAGTGTTAATCTTGAAAATGTTATTTTTTTTTTTTAATTAAAATGAAATTTTTTTAATGCAAATGTTAATTTTTTAAATCTAGGAAGACATTTTCTGTCTGGAGAACCAGCCAGGTGTTATGCCACTTACCTCTCTGTAAGACTAGAACAAGGCAACACCTAGTGCATTAACTAATATTAAAGAAAACATTGTTCACCTGTGGGCCTTGCTTTATTCTTGAATTGTTTTGTTTGGAAATGTCAAGTTCTGTCACACACAGAGGAGTGCAAAATGCTTTTGGGGGGAAAAGTGTGTACCATGTAGCATATTTCCTGTGGTTTGGTCTGGTACTATTACCAGCTTGACATCCACAAGCAAAAACATCAAACCCTCCATAGTAAAATTTAGGGAGACCACCTGAAATGTGAAGACTTGATCTCAACAGCAATGGATTCTCTGTGAATGTCTTGTGAAGCAGTTGAATTCTCAGGAAGCCCAAGAGAGCAGACAGCCTCCAGGGCTGCCTGTCAGCCCCCATGAATCTCTTGGTTCTGCATTTTGCAGAGGGTTTTGAACCACGAGCCTCAGTAAGAGGGACTGCCTCTGATGGGAGTCACCTTGGCAGGACCAGTGTTCAATCTGTGTGGAAAGAAAGAAAAGGTGTTGCATAGATTTGCAGGAAAGATGATGCCAGAAATCAGCTATAAATGCTTTTTGGGAACAGCTTCACCTGCCTTGTTCCTGTGTGGGTTTTGGGAGTAATTAGTTCCTGTTGATGGTGTGGGCTCCTGTGTGTTCACTGGATAGTTGTAAATAAACCCTATGACCTTCTGGATGATGATGCCTTGTGAAAGACAGGCTGAGCAGGGAAAAAAACATAGGCTTTAGGTGAATCCTAAGGAGAAAGGTAGTTAAATGCTTTATTTGGGGACAGAGTAGGAGTTGTGGGAATTCTTGGACTCCTCATGGAGCAAGAGGTGGAGGCATAACAATTTTATTTTAACAGGTACTTGTATCATGAAAAGGAGTAATGAAGCCCTCTTCAGTTTCTTTATTTCCCTTAGTGTATAAGACTTCTCCCCGTGTAGTAACAAATTCTTTTGCTAATTGCCTTTGTTGGGCAGGAAATGGCATTTGCTTGTCTGGGAGCAGACATGTGCTGTTGGAAGCTAGTTAAGCCTTTTCTGTCTTCCCAAAGTAGAAGTAATTAGTAAATGTTCTTGCAAGTTTTATTCACAGAATGACAGGATATCTGACGTTGGAAGGATGGAGACTCCACCACCTCTCTGAGCAGCCTGTACCAGTGCTCAGTCACCCCCAGTAAAAAGAGTTCCCAGATCCTCTGAGGGAAGCTGCTGTGTTTCAGTCTGTTCCCATGGCCTCCCTTCACTGGGCACTGCTAGACAGAGCCTGGCTTCTTTGCACCCTCCCTTCAGGTATTTCTGCACGTCAGTGAGATTCCCATTGAGTCTTCTCCAGGCTGAACAGTCCCAGCCCTTTTAACCTTTCCCCATAAGAGAGTTGGTCCTGTCCCTTCAGCATCGTTGTGACCCTTTACCGGACTCACTCTAGTACAACCACATCCCTCTTGTATTGGGGAACACAAAACTAGACACAGCATTCCAGGTGTGGCATAGCCTTTGCTGAGTAGATGGGAAGGGTCACTTCCCTCCACCTACTGGCAACTAGGACAGCATTAGTCTTCTTTCCAAAAAGGGCATGTTACTGGTTCGTGTGTAACGTTGGTGTCCACCAGGAGCCCCAGGCTCCTTCTCTGCTGCTTTCCAGGTGAGTGCCCCTCGGCATGTGCTGTTGCATTGAGCTGTGCCTCCCCAGGTGCAGAACTTTGCACTTCCCCTTGAACTGCCTGAGGTTCTTGGCAGCTCATTTCTCTGAACTCTCCAGGTCCCTCTGGATGGCAACAGAACCCTCCCCTGTATTAGCTACTCCTCTGTAGTTTTGTGTCATCTGCAAACTTGCTGAGGGAATGTGTTGTCCAGTTGTCCAGATTATTAATGAGGATGTTAGACAGGAATGGTGCCAGTACTGACCCCTGGGATCCACTGCTATTCACTGCCCTCCTTCGTTGCATTCATCACCACCTTTTGGGCCTGGACATTCAGCCAGTTTTCAATTCACCTCACTGCTCATCTGTCCCATACATCAACAGCTTCTCTGTGCAGATCTTACAGGAGACAGTGGCAAAGGCCTTACGGAGGACTGGGTGGACAGCAACCACTGCTCTCCTGTCATGCACCAGTTCAGTTGTTTCATTGTAAAAATGTGTCAGTTTGGTTAAGTATGACTTTCCCTTGGTGAAGCCATGCTGACAATTGGATGGTTTTCTTGTTCTTGATGTGCCTGGAAATTGTTTCCATGTTAGCTACTCCTTTACCTTCCACAGGATCAAGGTGAGGCCAACAGACCTTTAGTTCCTTGGATCCTCTATCTCGCCCTTCTCAAAGACAGGTGAGACATTTGCTTTCCATGAGTTTTTGGACCACTTCTCCCAGATACCATGATCATAAAAGATTGTCAAGAGGGGCCTTCCAATGACATTTGCCACTCTCATAGCACTTGTGGGTGCATCCCACTGGGGCCCTTGGACATGTGTATGTCCAGTTTCCTTAAGTCTTCCCTGACCTATCCTCTTCCACCAAGGGTACATCATCCTTGCTCCAGATTTTCCCCTTGATCTCTGGGACCTGGGATTCTCTGAGGGCCCATGTCATCAGCAAGACTGAGGTAAAGGCGTTCAGTACCTCAATCTTTCCTATGTCTATGTCCTATGTAACCAGATGTCCCATCTAATTCAGTAACAGGTCCACATTTTCCCTACCTTTTCCCACTTTTGTACTTAGGGAGGTACTTGTTGTCTTTGACATCTCTGACCAGAACCAACTTCAGTTGAGCTTTAGCTTTCATAACTTCCCAAACAACATATCTGTGCTCTTCCCCACTTATTCAACCTTGGTTGCTCATCCTCCAGATGATTCCTTTTTTTGTAGCCACGAGTTCCTTGTGCATCCACACAGACCTCCTGCCTTTTTGCCTCACTTCATGTTCACTGGAAGGGACTGCTCTTTAGCCTAGGGGAGTCAAGCCTTGAATTTTAACCAGCTTTCTTGGGCCCTTCTTCACTCCAAAGCCTTATCCCTCGGGGTTGCTTTCAGAGCAGATCTTCAGAGACACCAAAGCTCTTCTGAAGTCCAGAGCTGAGAACTTGTTTTTTATCTCTTCATTCCTCTAAGGATCCCGAACCCTAATATTTCATGGTCACTGCAGCCAAGTCTGCCTTTGATCTTGACAGTCCCAACAAGCCCTTTGTTTTTGAGTCTGAGGTCCAAGAGAACACCTCTCCTTGTTGTTTCCTCTGTCACTTGGGTAAGGAAGTTCTCATTGATGCGCTCCATGAATCTCCTGGATGGAGTATCACAGAATTTTTAGAGTTGGAAGGGACTTCTGGAAATCATCTAGTCTTCCCCCCCTGCCAAGGCAGGGTCAGCTAGAGCAGGTGGGTTCTGAATGTCTTTAGAGAGGGAGACTCCATGACCTCCCTGGGCAGCCTGTTCCAGTGCTCTGCCACCCTCAGTGTAAAGTAGTTCTTCCTCATGTTGAGGTGACCTGAGCCACTCCTCACGTGGCTTCCCTTCAAGGCCCTTCACCATCTTCACTGTCCTCCTTTGGACATTCTCTAGTCGCTTAATATCTTTCTTTACTGTGGCACCCAAAACTGTCACAATATTCAAGGTGAAGTCACCCCAGGTCAGAGCAGAGTGGGACAATCCCCTCCCTCACTCAGCTGGCAATGCTGTGCCTGATGCCCCCAGGACATGGTTGGCCTCCTGGCTGCCAGGGCACACTGGGCAACTCTCACTCATAAGTTCTTAACAGGTTTATCTGTCCCCGGGTAGAGCTTGATACATTCCAGTTGTTCTCTCATCTAAAGGGTAACTTTATCATCTCACCTCTCTGACTTATCCATTCTAAAAAGTCCATACCCATCCACGACAGCATTCCAGTCATGAGCTATCCCACCATGTCTCAGTAATTGCAATGAGATCATGGCCTATGACTGCACATAGATTTCCAGTTCTTGTTTATTCTTCATGTTGCATGTTTGTATACAGGCATTTCAGAGGGGATCAAGCAATGAGGTTTCCTAGAAGGGGTGTAAAAGGATTCACTGTGACCAAAAACATCCTTGATGTGGTTAGCCCTTTGATCCTCAGCTTGAGAGGCAGCCAAGGAACATCTGTCACTGCACTGTGGTATGACCCAGGAGGAAGCAATGGCACAAGCATTGCCACTTTGGACCCGACCCTGAGTCCTTTGAAGCCTATCTCACCAAACTGGCCAGCCTGCTGCCAAAGATACTCTTGCCCTTTATGGACAGGTGGATCCCATTTCTCACTAACAGGCTACAGTCATTAAAGCACAACCCATTGTTATAAAAACCAAAACTTTCTCAATGGCACCAGCCACAAGGACATTTATGTGCACTGTGCGTCTGCTCCTGGCTGTCCCGATTCCTCTAACCAGGAGGATAAATGAGAAGATGACTTGGGTACCAGTGTTTTTCATCTGCCTTGCCAGGCCTTTATGGTTTTCCTTGGTCCTACCTATTTTTTAGCTTCTGGTGTCATTTGCACCCACATGAAAAAGTAATAGTGGGTAGTAGTCTGTACTTCTGACAGTTTGGGGTACCCTCCTGACAACATCACAGCTCTCAGTCCCTGAGAGGCACCAAACTCCCCACGACTGTCTATCAGGCTGGCAGGTGGGTGCCCCAGTGCCCCTTGACAGTCACCCACCACAATCATTCAACATTTCTCTTTACAGTAACCACCATGCACTGTTCTCCTTGTTGGCCTTGCTCATGGACACCCAGAGCCTTTAACAGGTATATCATATCTGGTTTTGGTCTGGATGGTGGAGGTTGAATTGGAACCCTGCTTTTGTGGGTCGCCACATCCGAGGCGCCTCCTGCTTGGTGGTATCCACTGAGAGCATACGGTTCTGAACCCACTTATCTACCTCGGCTCTGTCCCTCTAATACTGCCCAGTGTATTAATTATCTCTAGTAATTCAGCCACCTGCCACAACACTTCATCAGCCTCTGAGTCGAGTGCCCATCACTATGGTAGAGAACATTTAGCATTTACCTGTGTTATGATGTCCTGCTGTGTTTTCCCGACCGCAGTTGTCAGGGTAGCTGAAGCCCCCCATTCTTTGAGCACTATAATAACACTCACCTTACCTCCTAAGAAAACACTGAATCTGGCATTTCTTTGGTTTTGTTTCTTTTGTTTTCGTGTGTTTTCGTAAAAAATTGGCTTAAATCAAACCTCGCTTCTCAGTGTGCCTTACTAATCCTCTGAGCAGTAATCAATCATAAACATGTCTTTGCAGATGAAGTTGCCAATGAAGAAGTCATAGAGGCAAGTTGCTTGCTTGACTGACCTTGCAAGTTCAGAGCAGATTTGGTGTTGTGGTTTCGACTCTGGCCGGATTTGGGATAATTCAGTTTACTCCCCTCGGCTGAGCAAACTTCTTGCTTTGCTTGCTGGGGAGCAGGTATTCAAAGCCATGGGGAGGAAAGGACCTGTTAGTTTAAGGGCTCTGAAAGCAGAAGGAAAAATGAGAGCAGGCTCTTAAATGAGTCTGCAGTGGGTGTTCTGTTTCACAGCAAACCTGTGCAACAGTGGAGCTGCAAGATTTCTGGGGGAAAAAATGCCTCAGATGCCTGGTGCAGAGTGGAAAGAATAACTATAATAGACTAGACTATTGAGTTGGAATATATGAATTCGGTGGTGTTAAAATACTAGAAGTGACTGCAAGCATCAAGTCAGATTACAACAGGTCAGATTACTACTCTGGTAGTCACGGAAACAGCTATTTTGTGCTACTGTGGCCTCAATTTCCGGAGCTGTCCATTCATTTCCCAATATGGGAAACTGTATTCCACATAAAGCAACAAGAAGTCAGAAAAAAATTGTCTTGTTTCATTTTTCAGTGGCACAGAACATGTTTTGCTGCTTGCTCTATGATACCCAGAATATCATCAAAGAAGCTTGAAAGAGGCCACGCCTTGTACTTGAACATCTGAGAGCTGGGTCCTTCTTGCTAGCTCTTGCTATCATTGACTATGCTTTTTGCCATAAGCTCCCTCTACTGCTGCCAGTATTTCCTTGGGACACAGATTTTACGTGAGTCACCAGCTCATTTCAAAGCAGAATCCTAAATGGGTGGTGTTTCTGCTGCTCTTCCTGCATTAGTAGTATCATCTTTCCCTGGATTGTTCTGCTAAGGCTTTCAGAGGCAGCTTCTAGTTAGCCAGCCTCCTGGAATCTAGACCTGGCCCATTTCCTCTGGTGTCACATAGCACGACTCATCCACGGTCTGGAAACTAAGTCAAAACCATTACCTCAGCTCTGTGGTTGTGGGTGTGATGAAAGGAAAATCAAAGTGTTCCTGGGAAACCAAGGCTAGAGAATATTAGTTTGCTTTTTTCCCCTGTGATTTTTCAAAAAAATAATACACAGTCATCTGAAGCAAAATAGTGTCCCCCTTCTCATCCTCAAGGCACTGCAGAGGTGTTGTTTGCCCTTGCTGTTTTGATCCTGTGGTTAAGGGAAAAAATAAACATGGGTGCTTACTGAACTGCAAACAAGTAGTATATTTTACTGCTGTTTAGGTCTCAAGAGAGCTGTGCAGGAGTCACGCCTAGACTGAGGCAGGATTACTTTGTTTCTCCCCTTCATTCCAGCACACCATCTTCCAGACAGAGAACAGGCACCTGCTGGTCACATTTGTACAGCTCACTGATGAGCTCATTCAAAGCAGAAGTTGGAAAAACATTTTGCCTACAGAATTTTATTTCTGCCGAGTAGAATAAAGAAAGCCAAAAAGCAGGGGAAACATGCAGGCAAGCGCTGTCCTGTGGATACCTGAAAGGGCACTGCATTTGAGGTACAAAACCCATGGTGACAGCTGTGTTTATAAAATGAAACCTGTAACACTTAGGGGAGCTAGAGCTGTCTTCTAAGAGTTTCCAGATATTCAAGTTACAACACATGCACTGTCATAGAGCAGCTACTCACAAGAGTTCTCTTTGTGACACTTTTGCTTCAAAGCAGCATGAAAAGCGTAAGCTCTGTCCCAAGCCAGATGGTTGAACAAGACTAAAGCACCACACTAGAGGTTAAATCTGGACCTGTCTTCTCAGCATGTTTTCTGAAAGGTTTTTGCTAAGATTTTTTTTCTGTGAATAGCTGTCTAAAAAGAAGGGGGTGGTGTCTTTAAACCAACATCTGGTCTAAGAAAAGAGGCAATGAACCATTTTGTAATTATATCGGAAACGCTTCATCTACAATAATTAGAACATTCATACAGAATTTCCAAGATTCAGCTTAAAACAATGCACACAATACATTAATTTCAGAACATCCTATATGCATTGGTTGGTTGTATTCACTAAGCTTCTCTCCTCTGCTGGATCACATATACCCACCAAAATGGCCAGCACTGCTGTCCATAACACACTGAGGGATATCTGATTCCAGTAACCAAGGCAGCAGCGTGACAGACCCCAAGCCACATGTGTGCTGATAAAGCCTAGAGATTTTCCCTAACTGGCAGTAGCGAAGGAAGCTCCAAGCAAGCACTGGCTCTAGAGGCAGTGTGATGTAGGGCAGCAGCCAAACAGGAGTCACTGGTGAAGCAAAGCAAGCTCCTCATAGAGCTCTGGGGTCAGGACTAGTGCTGGCACAGGAAGGGACTGCCTGACCTTAAGTGCAATAGCTTCGGAGACCTCGTGGATCACGTGGCTTTAATGGGCTTGTGGAGACTGACCACATCCACATCAGCCCCATGGATCACATGGTTGCATTACAGCCAGTGCCCGTCTAACAAACAACAGTATAAGCCCAAAACATCGTTATTCTAATTGGTACAAAACTTAACTACATCTTACCATGGATTGTAAGTACTTGTGCATACTTTATTCACAGAGTATAAGATCTAGAATTCCTAAAAAGCACACCACAGATTCTTAAAGTTTAAGCCTGGGAATTGCACACATACAGGAATTACAAGGTTTGGAAAAAAAGACAAGCAGGTAAGGGATTTTCTGGACCAAGAGGCAGGGGTGAAGTGCAATCAACTTCATTGGAGCTTGTATCCTGGAGCTTCATACAAATTGCAAAGTCAGTTTAATTACTTAGTTTATTTCTTTATGCTTTTAGAAATAACTATGGCTGGATAGAACAACATATAGCAGGAGGTGAGGGTGAACTGTCTGTAGTCCTTCACTCATCCACTACTGCATACAAAACAAGCATCACAAGTTATTCACTGGCCCATTTACGATGTCTGGCATTGAACACCACCTTTAGGCTGATGCTCATCATCTTCATACACTTCTCCATTATAGTGGTGTTTTCTCTTTTGAGATGGATCAAAGTCCACTAAATCCACCTGTTCCATTTCCTCAGTTTCTTCTATTTCCTGCCTTGAAGGTAGCAGTTTTTCGAGCAAGGACAGCTTATCTGAGGACAGGAAGCCGCTCTCTGGGAAGTTGACCTGAAATCATCAAGAACTGGGGTTACTCAAGTCTGTCTGAACTGGTCTTTTACCGTCACACCTATATACAGGTCAAACATCTGGTCAGATTTATCACCACAAATGACTTAAATCCAGAGCTTAAAAAAATTATCAACACCACTAAGCTATTTTTTAATGCCTGCACGAAGTTAGTTTCTAACTCTGGCAACTCAACCAATACATATTTTCTGCCTTTATATGTTATATAATAACATATAAAACTATATACTTATATATATAAACACAAAATGTTAACATTACAGATATGGTTAAATATCTTCTAAGCCATAGCAGACAGAGCCTGCTGCTACAGCTCCCAGCATTTGCTTCTCCCCAGCGAAGAAATCAGCATTTTCCAGCCTACTCTTCTGCTCCAGCACAGAAGTTGAAGTTACTCATCCATCCTTCCTAAAGAATATGTGAAACAAAAGGAAATTCACAAGGTCACTGAAGAAATTCCTCTGGTACTTTCAGCATAGTGTTCAGGAAGTTCTCTCCTTGTTCTGAACAATTCTGTTTGATGGATTTCATGTTCTCACCATTGTAAAAAACAAATACCAAAAATCTGATTACTGGCATCTCTTCTTGATTGAGATGATGCTTAGAGGTTAAATTTGGATGGATATTCAGTCCTGAACTATGCCATGGAAGTGAGTTGACCCACTTACCCTGAATTCTATGATCAGACGTCCTTTTTCGTATGGTCTGCGATAAATTGGCATACCTTCATTCAACACACATTTAATAGCCCCATGCTCAACAACCTGGCCTAAAAACAAAACAAAACGATCACAAAAAAAAAAAGGGATACAGGCAGGCAACAGAAACAGCTTTAGTTTTAAGTCCTTCAATATTCATGTAGGTTGCTACACTGCGGTTAGGCACCTACACCACTAAGTAGTACTCTAACAGGGACTTAATGCTTGCTAATATCTGAGTAGGAAAGAAGGTTGATACTAAATTAAATCCTGTAACCTTGTTATGCTTCCCAAAGGAAACATAGTTACAAACTTATTAAGTGTTCCATCACTTTGACGGCTGAAAAAGTAGTTTTCACAGACCCACACCCTTCAATTCTCATGGGGTATCCTCAGGATACAAGTATGACCATGAGGTAAGGTCTGTTACTATATCATGCAAAGAAAAAGTTACTGCTGACTGCTTTCCAAAAATCCTTTCTTATTTCATGATTTCTACTGCAAAGACTAGGGAAAACAGCTTGATACCAGCACACACCCCTTGTACATCAAAACTGGATGTTTCTGTTCCTTTCCTGTTCCCAGCTTACATTCACCTTGTGCTAGGACTTCCAACAGAAAGTAAAGGAACTCTTACCAGGATGGGAGGTAATAATAATAGTTCTGTTATCCAATGTTGTGATAGGCTTTTGAAAGCCACAGAGTGCTTCCACGAGTTGAATATCCATAGACAGAAGAAGATCTTCCTCTCGTCTAAGGCAGAACCAGTCAAACAACAGTCACAGAGAGGCAGAAACAGTAAAAGGATCACATCCTACCTCAATATTTAACTTGGAAATGACAATAAGCTGTAATGTTAATAGAAGCTCAGGCATTTAAACCAAAAATACCAAATATTAATATAGCATTTCAAGCCAGCAATTACAGGAATGATACCCATACTGAGAGCCATCACTGATCACATCAAGCTAACTAAAGTGTAGAAGTGTTTACTGAGAAGAAATACATATAGCAAGGCTCACTTGCATCCAGTTTCACTCCACTGCTCCCTTCCAATTCTAAGAAAAAAAATGATCTCTCAGCCTCATAAATACTGCAACAATTAATCCTTTTCTTCACTTTCTAAGTGCACCTGCTTGCTCTATGTTAACATGTTACACTCACTCCTGAAGATCTGTTACTAGGGAAGTTTGAAAGGGTGATGGCCCCTGGGTAA
>JAWWES010000094.1:25457626-25471035 GCA_035583135.1 Lophotriccus pileatus | reverse complement strand
ATTTTCTGACCATCCTTCATTCCTATTGCAGAAAACAAATAAACATATTCCTTATTTTTAAGTGAAAAAAAACAACAAGAAAGACTTCTATAGACACAAGCTGGTATCAAGAAATCTCTGGATCTTCAAACAAGAACATCGGGATCTTCCCTTGAAAAATTCTTTTTTGTTTTTAATTCACTCACGTGTCCAACTTCAGTGTTGCTAACCTGAATCAATATTATGGCTGAAGGTCACTAAGCTTAATTGTACTGTCCAAACAGCCACCCACATAAATGTCTTAAGGGAAATACCATGAAATTTTCATTATACACACATGTACTAAAAAGAAAACAGAAACACCGTGTACAAACTCCATTTTGAGAGCAAGTGACCAATAAGCTACTTCAGTTTTAGAAATATGTGGCACATCTCCTTATGAAACATCATCTTAGTGCCTGGCAAGTGCAAGAAGCACGTCTAATGGACTGTAACCCTCATGTCAGACACTCCTTTCACCCACACAAAAGTGTGTCTACCAAAACCTCTAGCTTCCTAATGCTAAAAAAGCCTGTTTTTCTAGAAAGGAAAAGACATTCTTCTCAGAGATTTTCCAGTTCAAAAAATCAGTTTTATAACACTCTTAGTCCTCATATTTACCATTACTGTAGGATTTTCCCCGTTAAAAACAAATTCAGCATTGCACAAGCTACGCTTACACATACAACAGTCACAGCTGATTATCAGGAGCAAGTCTGTAGAAGCCATGTGTTGTAAGGTTGCTCTATATTACAAGCTGTCTTATAAGCTGCACTACTCCAGAGATTTCTCCCACCAGCTTCTAAGCAGCCCCCTCAACAGAGGTGCATTTGCCACCCAGTACTGTCACGTTCACTCACCACTGTGAGGGTTTGTGTGTGGAGCTGCACTTTGCCAGGCAGGGAAGGAGTACCTGCGCTGAGCAGCACTGTCAGGGTTGTGCAGCCAGCAGAATTCTAAGCACAAGAGGCTTAGCACTGTCTCAGCGCCCTGTTACTGTAGCAGACCTGGTTCCCCTTCACGCTGAAACACAGCAGAAGTGATCTGAGTCTGCGGGGTTTCCCTACAGGCAGTGAAACCTGATTAGGCTTCCTGACAACGAACTGTGCTTACAACGAGCTCAAAAGTAATTCACCTCTTACAATAACACAGGTTCTAGAATTCATTCTTAGTTATGTGCACAGGTTTTGGAAGGCAACACAGAACCTTCCCTAGAAGCAAATCTCCCACTTCAAAAAAGGCAGCAACAGCCAACTTCACTGTATGTGTACCCATCAGTGTTACTCACCAAATAAACACCATGTATTTTCTAAAGATTCTGTTTTAGAGCTGCAAAATCAGTCAGTACACCCAAGTACAATACCTCATGTTAGCAAGACACCTCACCTTTGTCAATGTGCACTTCTAGGATCTTCTTCTCTCTCACAATTTTCCTGCCATTGCAGCTCTTACACCGGTCCTTGGGGCTGATACGCTCTCCGTGCCCCTGACACTCCATGCACACAGACTGGATTTGCTGCACCATTCCTGGCCCGATCTGGTGAATTCTGATCTGCATGCCTGATCCCCTGCAGTTAGGGCAGCATTCTACTGCCCCTTTCTTGCCACCACGACCTGAGAATGAAATTTGAAGACAGACCGTCATGTGCTGCCAGAAAAAAACACCCGATAACTTTAAAAGCGACTCGTGTCCAGTTTCAGTTTCACAGTTACCTTCACATTTGTCACAGATAACATTTTTCTGCAGTGCAAGTTTCCTCATTGCACCATTGTACATATCTTCTAAACTTACTGACAGCTGGTGGACCACGTTTTTACCTGTAAAAGAAAAAAGATATTTAAGTCTGAAAGCTCGGTCTCCAAGTTCCCTGTCTCCATGCCCAAGTCACGATAAGACAAGTCTTTGGGTTTTAACATTTCATTTCAATGGAGCTTTGTCTTGCTTTGCTGACATTAATCAATAGCCCCTTCCCGTCTGATTTCAAATTAGGTAACAATTCTAAAGGCTTTGCCCTTAGAAAAGACTTTCTGTGAAAGAAAAAGCAAAAACAGAAACAAAATATACAGAACCTCAGCCATTTAAGTTATATAATGAAGGACTCAGTTTTAACAAGGTCACTGAACATGTGTCCTATAAGGAAGTGGGAGACATTTTTTCTCTCACTAGGGGACTTTCTGGAAACAGAATTAAGCAATTACATTTTAGCACTCAGGAATTCCTTAGAACTTTAGCTGCCGAAGTCTTACTTTAGCCCCGGCTTACTAGGAGTATTTTGCTACAACACTGTAACACTTTGATACAAGCACTTTTTTCTTCCCTTTGTCACCAGATCTGCACCAAGAGGTGATGGGGTCAGCATTGCTCTTAACCAGTTTAGAATTTTTCCCAGTGTGATTAATCTGGAGCTTAACTGCTGAGCAGCATTTTACTGCAGCTTCAACTTAACACAACTGAACAGTGCAGGAAGACAAAAGGTCTCACAGACCGAACTTGATTCTGATCTCTTATTTGGACGCAGTTGCTTGCAATTAAACATGAAATTCACATTTAAGCACTACACTTATGGCAGCAGGGCTAACAAATCACGTTAAGCTATGTTACCCTTATGTTTCCTATTCAGCCTATTGCCAGCCGGGCTTACACTCGGGTAAAGGCTGTCCAAACACAACGACACCAGGTTAGCAATTAACGGGGGACAATGAGCGGCAAACCAAACTACCACCAAACGAAACAAATGTCCTCTCTCCCCCCTGCATCTCAGGCCTTAAGGTACAACAGTTTTCTCCGATTTTGTGATTAAGCCTGTAACTTCCCTTTAACTCTCTTTCAGTTCTTACATCCATGGCACTCTCATGAGAGACTCTGATCCTGCCTACCATCACGGGCACGCTGAAAAAGTGTCGGAGAGCCGGCTCCTTACCGCGCCTCTCTCTCTGCATCCTCCCTCCGCCGCCGAAGAACATATCGAATATGTCCATAGGGGACCCGAAGCCGCCCCCGGAGCCGCCCTCCTTGATGGCCTGCTCGCCTCCTTTGTCATAGAGCTCCCTCTTCTTCGGGTCCGACAGCACCTCGTAGGCTTGGGAGATCTGCTTGAACTGCGCGAGATACACAGGCACTCGGACATCTGCGGCCCCCCCGGCGGGACCCCCGCCCCGCTCCCACCGCCCCGTCCTGCCCCGCCCCGACCTTCTCGCCCTCATTGGGGTTCTTGTCCGGGTGGTACTTGAGCGCGAGCTTGCGGTAGGCCTTCTTCAGCTCCTCGGCGGACGCGTTGGGCTTCACGCCCAGCACGTCGTAGTAGGTGGTCTCCTTCACCATGGCTGCGGCGGCGGGGGGCGGCCGGGGCTGCGGGCGGAGATCCCGCACTCGGCGGCGCCGCTCCCGACTCTTCTGGAAAGTTCGGGCCGGTCCCGCAGCCCCGCCGCTCTTCGCACGGCCCCGCCCCGCCCCGCCCCGGAAGTCCCGCCCCCGCCGCGCGCCGGGCCCGGGCGGGCGGCTCGCCAATGGCCGCTGGGGAGGGGAGCGCGGCTGGCCAATCAGCGCCCGCTCTTCCCGCCCCCGGCGTGCGAGGGCCCTGCCCCGCCCCGCGCGGGCGGCGGCTCCCGCCCTGCCCCGCGTGCGCGTCTTGTCGCGCCTGCGCGCCGGCTGGGCCCCGTCCCTCCCAACGAAGGCACGGAGCGGCACCGGGTACGCAGCGCCAGCCCGGCTGCCGCCCTCCCGGCACCGCTCCGCGCCCTTTTCCCGCCCCCGCCCTACGCAGGTCTGGCCCTATCGCCGCACAGGCCTGCCGCCGGCTCAGCCCGCTCCCCGCCACTGCGCCTGCGCCAGGCCCCTGCGACCACCCCCTGAGCGTGCGGGCTCAGCGCGCCTGCGCTGCGCCACGCGCCGCGGTGGTGGCCGCCGCCTGATCACGTGAGAGCCGCGCTGCGGCATCCGATTGGCTGTGCCGGCTGCGGCGCGAGCGCCGCGCGCGCGGTAAGGGGGCGGGGGAGGGGCGCCCCGGAGTTGCCATGGAAACATGGCCTGTAGTTGCCAAGGGGACGGGGACCGTGGGGATGGGGAGGGGGTGTGGGTGTGACGGTACCGGTGCTGCACTGGGGACCGAGCCTTGCTCTCCGCCGGCGTGAGCTCACCACGGAGTTGGGAGGAGGAGCGCTCAGCGCCGAGCACCGGGCAGGAGGAGGTGGAGGGATCTTTGTGGTCCAGGGTCAAATGACTGTAAACCGGAGCGTTTCATAGCATGATCCATGTGCTGACTGTTGCTGGATGAAGCTATTCGCGCTATCTTGTCCTCTCTGTCTGCTGCTCTCTTTGGTTGGTGGCTAAGTTAGTCTCTTTTATCAACTCTGATTTAGTGGGAAACAAGTCACTTCCTTTGTAGGTAGGCTTCTCTGTTGGATAGAACCATCAATCCAATTAATTTTTCCTATGGTCTATGTATCCAGGGTTTTAAGAACGTATGGTAACGTAGGAAGGAAAACAGCCCTGTCCTTTCAGCAGCAACCTGCTCTTAGGTTATTTGAGTGTTAATGCCATGCTTTGCCTTTAATTTCAGAAGCATGAACCCAGCTAGCAGAACTGGCTTAGCTAACGGATGGGCTGGCAGCAGAATTCCTGGATCCTGCTCCACGGGAAGGTGGCCTCTAGGGAAGAAGTGGTGTGTTGGTAACACACTGTTTATTTTGCTCTATAGCACAGCGATGCGTGTGTGCTGGCTCGTGGGGAAGGAGAAATGCAGTCAGCGAGTGAAACTGCCACACTTGGAAGCAGTGGTAATTGGGCGTGGCCCAGAGACTGGGATAACGGATAAGAAGTGTTCACGGCAGCAAGGTAAGGTGTCTTAGCCCAAATCCTGCCTTCCACATGCAGCAGCAACCAAACTTACCTCCTTCCTCTGCGTGGTCCTTAGTGTTGACTGGTTCTTGAAGTCATCAAGCTTTTTCAGTAAGCACCTGGGGAGACCCCTGGGTCCTAAAAAATCAGAGACACCCAGTGACAGGACATGGACCTTCATAAACTAAAGCACTGAACCTCAACGTGAGTTCCCAGGCCCACAGTTGTGTTCCACCATCTGCACTCCTGCTTTCTGAGTGGCACTTCTCCTTAGTATTCCACCAGCTGATTTTTAGTGGAATATATTGTATTGTATTGTATTATTTAGAGGAATATTATTGTATACATAAAATAATATGGTTTTGGAGAACGTATGAAAGTATGAAAGTACCTGTGATCTGTAAAATACTGCACATCTTCCATGCCTTGTTTTTCGTCTCTCTGGACAGTCCTGCTCCATGCTTTGTTGTCACACAGAGCTGGTAAGAACATGTAAAAGACCTCCAAACATCCCACTTTCCTGTGAAGTAATTTTGCTGCTCATGGCGTGGCTCAGTGTATGGGCTGGGTCTGTTCTACCTGTGGTCCTGGGAGGAGATGAGGCAGAAGTGCTCTTTGCATACATTCACAGCAGTCAGCTTCAGAAGGAAGCAGACCTTCAAACAGAGGAGTACTTTCTGCATTAGGGGGTTCAGCAGAGTTCTTTTTATTTACGCTGTTTTGTGACACTTTGTTCTTTCTCTTTTACCAGTTCAGTTAAAAGCAGATTGTAACAAGGGATATGTCACAGTTAAGCAGGTATGTTCTTATGCATGGATGTACAATATTTATGATACTTACAGGGATGGTTGTTGTACTTAACTCCACAAATGCTCTGAGTGATGATTCTGATCACTTGTCACTGGATCTGAAGGATCTGGAGCTGTTTTATCACCAAAGGAGAGCACAGCAAGTGTTCCTCATAAGTGATCCTTTTTCTTTGTGCACCTCAGTGACAGACTGCACTATTCCTTCCAGATATGCTCCAGTCTAAAGACAGACAGACTTGCAGCATCAGGGAATGCTGCTGTGAATCCTCGATGAGTTCTTCCAGGTCTTGCATTTGGGAGATTTTGGAGTCCTTCCCCTAAACTTGCTTATCTGCCTCCTGAGCCTTGAACTTCTAAAGCTGAGGCGGCCCTTCATTTGAGGTTCCAATTCTTGTGTTGGTGGAACCACACACAGTTGTGCAGGGTTTTTGTTTTAATGGCTGATAAGAGCCAAAGGCGTGGTTACTTCTGAGCAGGGATGGGATGGATGTGAGACAGCCCTGAAGGCATCCTCATGTTACGAGGCCCACTCCCTCACACTTACGAGGCCCGGTACCCATCTTGTGAAGCAAGCAGGTACCGCTGTGACAAAGCTACAGAAGCGCTTTGTGGCAGAGTTTAACAGTCACAGGAGGGAGCTGGTTTCCCAAAGCCTGTTTCACGCGTAAACATTAACCAAAACCATTTTGCTGAAGAGTCCCCGTTTTCCTGGGGTCACCCTCACGACGGGGCGAGATCTGTCTATCAAGCAGTCACTGTAGGTTGCCCACACCACGTGTGATTGGACTAAATTAATTCGTTAAAACCACTGTCATGTGTGGCACGAGTCGTGCTGTAGCTCTGTTGTCAGCTGTGCAGACCTGCGGGCTGCCTGTGACACCCCTGAGGCTGTGTGCTGACAGCTGTGAGTGTAAGACTGGCCACAGAGAACTGGATGATATGGGCAGGGGGGGCAGCGAATACAAAATGCATTTGCTTTCCGGAGTAGTGAGTGGTATTCCAGGAGAATGGAGCAGAAGTTGGTGATTTCACTTAAAACAGCATTTGCTACCATTTTTTCCCTTTTCTGTCTACCAAAGATAGGGGTCAACCCAAGTAGTGTTGATCTCGTGAATATTGGCAAGGATGAGGCGGTCAAAATGAAGCCAGGCCAAGTTCTGCATATTGTGAATAACCTTTACCCCTACACGGTGCAATTTGCGGAAGAGTCAGGGAAAACTGTTACAGAAGCAGAAGAGAGAACAAAAACCCACAAGATGCCACATGAGGACTCCTGTGAGAATGATGATGCAGAGCTTGTGCCCAGAAAAACAATGAAGATGGAGGTGGTGGATACACAAGGCAGTTCTGCAAATCCCAAGCTAAGCCCTACCAGTGTATCTCCACATGAAGGAACCTCAAGCAAAAAGGCAAGTGTATTGGTGTTAGTACTGATTATGTAGTGCTGATTGTCCTGGGGTTGTCTCCTCCATGAGGGCTTTGGTCTTTTGTGGATTCCAGTGGTGGGGAGGTGTCTTTGGTGAACTCAGATCCTCAGAGCGTACGGGGCACGTGAGCTGATCCGTGCTGATGCAAGGACTGTGCTCCTGGCATCACCCAGGCCCTGAGACAGGCACCTGGGACCCGTTCTAACTTGAGCTGAGGGTTGGGTGTGTGTGAGGGGGCTTGCTTGTAGCAAGTGAGGATTTAGTTTCTGGTTTCTGTTGCAGTTTCTTCTAGAAGGACAGTCCACATGAACTCTATTTAGCTGGAGTCACCCAAGGATACTGTCCTGGCTCTTGTTGTCTAAAAGCACACAGAGAATGGAACAACTTGAGACTTTTTTGTTTTGTTTGTTTTTAATTGCGTAGGGGTTTTTTCCCCTCCTGCTTTGTTCATTCCTTACGGTAAAACCATGTTTACATTAATGAATGTAACCAGCCAGAATCATTTGAAAGGGAGTTTTTAGCCCTCTGAACACGGGCAAAATAAAAGGACTGCTTAATGCATTTGGAACTAGTGCAGTTGCTGGAGGAGAAGGCACAGAAATGAAACCCCTCTGGACAAAATTTCAGTCTCAGGTTGCAGAGGGGTTAACTACTTACCTCATTTGTGGACTTGAGGTGGTTACACTGGGGCCAGATCTGTGGGATGAACGGGCAGATAAGATGATTCACACTGTTTCTCTGCCAGCATTGTAATAATGTTTGAACATCTTCCTCTATACAAGTATGATGAGGGTCATCATTGCTTGTAAAGTGATCTGAACACATAAAACATCTGTTTTGAAAAAGGTGCACTCGAGGCACCCCTTCTATTACGTGTTCAGTAACCAAGTGAAGAGAGCTGCTATTGTTGGCTTCATCTTCCTGTGCTTTTCTTGTTTCCTCTGCAAGCCACTGCACAATACAAAAAAGTCAGTACATCTAAGAGTAGGGCCACACACCACAGCTACTTTGTTTGCGCAGAGCAGTGTGGGATAGGACATTAATGGAGATCTTTGTACTTCCTGTGCCCCTTGTGATCCCTGAAGCAGAGAGCCTCGTGCCATGACATGTGCGTGCAAACTATTAAATTCAAAGAGAATTGGAGCTCCCTGATGTTAAATTTCCAACATTTGAAAGATTTAACTTTTTGGCTTCACAGTATCTTGCTAAAAGTTTTCCAAAGTAGCTTTTTGGGGGCAATTGGAGCAGGTGTGTTGGTATTTTATAGAAGGGAAATACCTGTTATTCTGCTGTTATTTTACTGTTACATCCTAATGAATGTTTTTAACTGAATCCTTTAAAATATATAATCAGATGCTTAATTGCCTTATTTATTTTTTTCCTTTTGTGCTGTAGGAACATTTAGGACACTGGAGTCAGGGTCTAAAGAGCTCCATGCAAGATCCAAAACTGCAGGTGAGGGTTGCACACTTGCACTTTACAGTAGTTCCTGTCTAGCAAAGCTAAATGAGCTTGCTTTCTTACTCCTGCAGTTTGCTTTAACAATCTGGTTAACCAGTGGACTGCTGCATAAGGGCTGAACTGTACTTGCATCTCTCTCTGTAATAACATTTATTGGGGGTGATTTTGCAGATTGCAGATTACTGTTTTTACAGTGTGTCATTATCTTAATTATCTTTGAGCTTTCTATACTATCATATTTGACAGAAGAGCAGGTGAGCCATGCAGTTGCTTTGTTTCCTCAGGGAAACCAACTAAAATGGGGCTGTGGCTTGAAGCAAGTCATGGAGGTTCCCGTTTTCCTGCAGTCAGCATTGCCTTGTTTCTAAGCATAGTGCAGTTCCCTGGTTTCCAGCAAACTTAACTTTGACTCCTTTGTGCCAGGGGACAGGATCTGACCCCTGGCTTCTCCTTCACCCAGTTTCTTTGCGCCAACAGGAATTTTCCTGGGTAATTTCTTTTAACCTTGTGCAGATAACGAGGGTTATCTGTCCCAGGTGCAGAATCCAGCACTTGCCCTTGTTCAACTTCATACAGCTGGTGATTGCTCATCTCTCTGAATTTGTCAAGGTCTCTCTGCAGGGTCTCTGTGCCCTGGAGGGAGCTGACAGCTTCTCCCAGTTCAGCGTCATCAGCAACCTTACTTAGTATTCCTTCCAAGTCCTGCACCCAAGTCATTTATAAAAATGTTGAAGAGCACAGGGCCTAAAATGGAACCCCATTGAACACTGATGTCACTGCACTCATGGTAACTCTTTGTGCCTAACCTGTGATCCAGTTGCTCATTTAGCTGATAATTTACCAGGAGACCCTATTTCTTGATTGATTTTTTTTTTTTTTCTTTTCATTGAAGTCTGGAATGTTGAACTGCATACAGTTGTAGAACTGGATGCTCATTGTCCTGGAATTGCCAGCATTTTCAAATTAGTCTGTCTCTAGGGAAGGATAAAGTTACGGAAATTCTTGCTTGCTTTTTAAACATGAAGCTTAATTTTCATCCCTCAAATGGAATTTCATACAGCACTTACCAAAAAAGTGCTGTTTTGACCCAAAATATAAGCATAAAATGTAAGAACAGAAAGCATTTTCCTTTTATAAAGTATATGAAGAGGGATGCTGCAACATCTCTCCATAGTGCATATTATGGAAGAGGGTGCTTATCTCAGAGCAACTTAGTTCCAGCAAAAGTTCTCACTGGATAACATCTCAAAAACCACTACGTATCGTGCTTACAGGAATAATATAGTTAACTTTCTTGAGAAAGTAATCTAGTTACTTGTTTTTTTGCAAGGTTTACAAGGATGAAAAGACTGTAGTCATCAAGGACAAATATCCCAAAGCACGTTACCATTGGCTTATCTTACCGTGGGAGCCCATTTCAAGCCTGAAGTCAGTCACCAGGGACCACCTTGAACTCCTGGAACATATACATGCAGTTGGGCAAAAAATGATCGAACAGTGCCCTGCCAGAGGGAGCCTGGAGTTCAGACTGGGTTACCATGCTATCCCCAGTATGAGGTAAGACCTGGAGGAGTCATCAGCTGGAGACCCTGCTCTTCCAGTTACACAGATCTGGGGCTCAGTCTGTGAGGTGATTTGACATGGCTAGAGAACAGCTAATCCTCCTGAACACCACAAACAGCTGGGTGCCCAGGTCCTGCCCAGCACACTGCTGCACAGGTGCTGATGGGCTGCACAGGTGTCTTGGCTCCAGTGGGAAGTGCCTGTTGGGCTCCCCTGGCACAGGGCTGGGGCTCTGGGATGCCTGCGGTACAGCCCCACCCAGCTCCCAGTGCAAAGTGTGAGGGCATCCCCATCCCAGGGCACCAGTGTGGCTTGAGAGAGTGACCCTTGGGCCTGTCAAGTCCTGGCCCGATACCAAGCAAGGATTTGAGTTTTGTGTGTAAATAAGTCCCGATCCCAGAGCATCCAAATGCCTGTAGATATTGCACTCAGTGCTCCTAAGCTATTCTCTGGTTCTTGAGTGAAGCTTCTGGTCACTGATCAAGTCCCATTCAGTTACTCTACAAAGTTTAAACCTTTGGTTTATTAAAACTACTGTCTGCTTTCCTGGAAACTAGCAGGAATGTAGACTGTATGAGGGGCCAATGGAATATGCAGGCCAGTGACCTTGACTGTTTAAGTGAAATGCTTGGCAAGAGATGGTGCTTCCAGAACAGCCTGTGTTTCTGCTGTTCTCAGGACTGAGGGCCAAGACTGACCCACAAAACTCTGCTGAATCATCAGTTTGCAATTGATACTACTGCAAAACAACTTGGAGTGTTAACATTCTTCTCTCACGTATTTTTTTGTTTTTCAGCCAGCTACATTTGCATGTAATCAGCCAGGATTTTGATTCTCTGGCTCTGAAAACCAAAAAGCACTGGAACTCTTTTACTACCGACTATTTCTTAGATTCTCAAGGTAATATTAGAAAAGGTGTTTCATAACATGTAATCCTACTCACAGCTTCTGGCTTTGGGGTTTTTTTTTCCAAACAAATGTGTCAGCCATGCATTTTGTTACAGTAAGTGAAAGGTTTTATTTGATTTCAGATATTGGGGAGCAGCACTGAGTAATAGTGCATTTTGTGGCTGGTTTAAATTAGAATGCAGCAGTGACATGCTGTGCATGCAAAGCAGTGCACAAAGATTTGCAGTGTCACGTGTTTCATGATGCTACATGGTCTCAGTACCTCTGGTTTCTTTTTCTTTCCCCCAGATGTGATAGAGATGGTAAGAAGCAAGGGAAAAGTGATGGTGAAAGATCACGTCTCTGAACTTCTCAAACTGCCCCTCAGATGCCATCGTTGTAAACAACAGCTGTCCACAATCCCACAGTTAAAGGAACATCTCAGGAAGCATTGGCCAAAATGACTTTGCAGAAAATGGTGTCTCAACCTGCCTTTGGATTTCAGGTCAAAACAGGAATTGTGGAATGTAAGTGGAAACGTGTGTTTGTTAACGGGAATGGCAAATGTAATGTCGGGAAACATAGCCTGGAAACAGCAGCATACTAACTTTGTAATTGCTTAGACAAAAGACCAATCCCCTCCTTCAACCAAATAAAAACATAAAGATTTCTGAAATTGAAGGTGTGTTTGCAGCTTTGCTGTGGTACAGCCACACTAATCTGTATGTGAGCCAAAAGCAAAAAGTGTTTTGTTTGGATGAAAGGATTTATTTTAATTCAGAAGCTGAACTAAGCCCAGATCTAGGTTTCTACTGAGAATGCAGAGAAACAAGGCTTTCTAGTCATGTCTGCTGCCTATCACTGAATTTTCTCCCAAGCAATAATGTTGCAGGTGCTGTTGTGGCTGACAGAATGTGCTGTCAGTGTAGGGGAAGAAGCATCAGCTACAGCATCCACACTTTGCTGTGCCACTGAGTGGCTTGACATTTCAGTGCTGATGAACTTCCCCATAGCTATGCAGCAGGCCTTGCCCCTCACCAGAGTGCAGGATAGCCACTGCTCAGGCTCTAAGTGGGGCAGACAATGTCTTTCTTGTACAAAGATGTATTTAAGCATCTTTATAATAGGCAACAATCAGCTTTTCTCCTCCTCAGTGTAATAAATTATCAAGGTTTGCAGTTGCTTGTCTGCATACGTTGAGTTTGGTACTGAAATTGTGGGGTATGATCCTGCCCTGTTTCTCCACATCGGGATTTTGGTGAGCCTCTAATCATTTGATTATTTTGAAGATGGGGATTTGCAGAGAGGCAGCAGAGCAGTACTAATAAAAACCTGTTTCTGGGTCCAGAACTGGTGTGTACAATTTCATCCTAAGCCCAGCTTAGTAATATGCTTTCTGGGTGAAATGGCTTTCAGTAAATGAGCACACAGAGCTTCTGCTACGCAAGGAAAACGCTGCTCCTAACTCTTGATAACACATTTTATGGGAAGAGGGTGTCCTCTTCTTCTGTCATGCAGCTGCATGTTGCTATACAGACTCTGATGGGCAAATAGTAAACTGGTTGCTGCTGGGAAAGAACAAAGACGTTCCTGTCATAGAACTGTCCCCAAAAATGGGTTTTTCTACCTGGTGTGCAAGTTTATTTCATGCCACTGCAGAGATGGGTGCTGGGCAGTGAATCCACAGAGCAGCACACCCAGTTACAGTATGTTTATATTTTCAAAATACTGAAGTCTGTAGTTACCCAGTTTCTAAATACAGGCCTACTCGATACCTATTGGACAATCTTTTGCCTGCTTCAATTTAAAGGTACAAAGTATTTCAAATTTATTGTGCATGTTCAGTAGGTAGGGGTCTTCACCAAAGGTTTAGAGGCATGGCTTTCACATTATAGTGAGCTAAATTCATCTAAAGGACACATTTTTAGCTGGTTTAGCTAACTTCAGTGAAACTCACTGAACACTGCCAAATGCAAGATCTCTGTGTTATCTCTTGTTTCAAAACTATTCGGCAACACCTTGCTGTTTCCCACTTTTCTGGGTCTTTAAAATATTTATTGTTCTCTTATGATTCACTCTGCAAGATCTGTTCTTAAACCATTCATCTTTCACCAGAATGGGGTACAGCAAGTGTGAGGGGTTGGCTCTGGCCTAATTTCATACACCAGTCACACTTAAGATTTTGTGGTATTATTAATAATATGCCTTAATTTAGAAGGCAAAACTTAACGAGAGTAAGAAACAATGACAAAAGCACTGCCAGTCTGTGGATTCAGTCCTTATGCAAACCAGGGCTTGAGCTGGCCCCAGAGATGAAGTAGTGTTGATGCTTTGCAACAGGAACTACGTTGGACAGAGATCAGTTGCAAATGCTGGAGAACTGTGATCTTCCTCATGGCAGACACA
>JAWWES010000094.1:25410173-25457526 GCA_035583135.1 Lophotriccus pileatus | reverse complement strand
GCCACAAGGGTCAGCCCATGTCTGGGACTAAGGGAAGCCTCAAGGCCATGAGGGAAACTAAAGCAGCATTCATAGCCATTGGCAGAGGTTACTCTCTGTGGCTTTGGAGGGGATCTATGGCTTTCCTACATCCTCTCGTGCCCAGCTGGTAAGCCCATACAGGAGACTGAGAGCAACCAAAAAGACATCTTTGTTGGAAGAGAACTTCAGAATAATAACCTTAACACACATCAGTCACTAAGACATGGCAGTGGTGGACTGAAACTGTGCCCAAGGTACTTTGGAGTGTGTTCTGCAGATGAAGATTCGGCCGGAGGACCATGCCATGCTGTTCTGGTGTCCGTGTCCCATCACTGACAAGGAGAGAGATGATGATATGAAGTTTGAAGAATTTGTGCTGTCCTTGTTGCCCACCTGTCCCATTTATCCACCTACTGTTATGGAAAAACCTCAGCTCTTTGTATGTGGCTCCCCTTCCATAAAGGTTGTGTTACATGTAGCATCAGTGAGAGGATGCTAGCTTGGACATCACACGTTATCTCGTTAAGTTACTAAATGTGTAGTCACAGTAGCTGACAACAGCCTGAAGTCATCCCCACACCACTCAGATAGGCCACATAACTCAGAGCAGCTGTAAACAAGGCACTCCAATGCTTCACCCTGACAAAGGACTGTTTTACCACTCCAATCCAAGAAGCCCAGGCCAGCACAACACACAGGGCACAAGACCAAATGGCCGTCCTGATGTAAGGCACAAAAACACGGATCTGCAGCACTGGATGTGCTAATGCCGTGCAGTAAGAACACATCACTGCTTTGTCATTAAATACCTCCAACAGGCAGGAAGTGCCTTGGTTCTGCTGGCAATTTTCTACAGCACCTGAAATGGTCTGCATTGAACACAGCAGCTGCTGGGCCAAAATTAACTGAGAGGGGTTTCCAGCCTTGCCCTCTTCCTCTGCTCCCAGAACTTCTTGCATCAGATTACAGAAGTATTCTTGGGTGAAACCTAATTCCCAGGTACGAGACCAATTTCCAGATGACACAGTTCTGCAATAGTGCACAGCATTATCAGGGTACAGCTGCTGATCTGTCAGTGCCATACAGTAGCATTAGTCCATCTTCTTTAAAGTCTAATTAGTTAGGTAATTATGAGGTAGTATCACCCATCGGAGCATGACACTGACACCTTCTGCCCTTCTATTCATGCTTTCCTCTGCCTAAGATCTCCCTGGTGTGAACGGGCACAGTTTCAGGACAGCAATGGCTGTTGGCACTGTGGGGTTCACTCTGATGTAACAAAGCAATACTGGTGAAAAACTGGTATTAGCAACATCCAGCAGCAGCAGAGAAAACAGTTAATTTGTTTAGCAACTACAACAAGTTGCTATTGGTATGGACTTACTGGTGAGACCTAAAGCAGGCTGAAGTGCTTAAAATGTGGCCTGTCATCATGGCATGTACCATCCATGGAGGGAGTGATGGCAGAGAAAACAGCCCATTCAATACTGGTGGGATTGCTTCATCCAGAAGGGAGGGAGCAGTGGTGGGAGATGTTGGATTCAGCCAGCAGCACTCAGAGCTGCACACCCTTTTGCTCCCCAGCCTCACAAACCACCTCTGCAGTGAGATGTGAGTGGCTGTCCCCATGAGTGTGACACCATAGAGGTCACATTACAGCTGCATCAGGTGGAGGGACTGTTCACTTGCACAGCCCTAAGAACAGGACAGGACAACAAGAAGCCAGGACAACAACAGTTTCTGTAAAGATATAATGAAATTATATGAAAAGTTACAGGGATTCCTTGGCTTTTAGTTACTGCAGAAGATGCAGTTTCCACTGTAGATTTTTATTGAATTTTGGTGGAGTAAATACGTCTGGATCTGAAAGGCAAATGGAACAAGTGTCAGAACAGGGGGTAACAGCAATAGTTTCTTCAAGAGCTGTCAACTACTTAGTTCACTTTTCTGTACATAAAAGGACACTGAGAAATCTCTCCATATCTATCATTTCCTTTTAGTGACTGATCACCAGCTTGCACAGAGGAGTGCTGCCAGCAGAGCTGCTTACACAGGAAAATCTCTGGGGCACATCTAATCCCCTCTCAGTTGTTGTTACTGTTCAGAAAGAGGAGGCAACGAGCAGTGTCACAAAGCAGAACTCCATTTCATTCTCCTGTCACTGGGCAATCACACACGACAGCCAGCTTGCCCTGTTCAGTGAATAAGAGCCACAAGGCTTTTTCTGGAGCCAGCCCTGGCAAGTGGCAATAGGCAAGTCACATACAGAGGTTCCATTAGAGGATTTCCCCAGGCAATTCCAGGACTACCAGGAGAAGAGACTGTAGGACTAGTGGGAAAGAGGGAAGACAAGGCAGTTGGGACAAGCCCTTGCTAAGTCTGCTAATTTTGCATTAACTGCAAGAACTTCAAGATGGCAAAGTGACATGATAGACTGTAGCCTGCCCTGGTAAAGACCCTGGCCTGACTGCCAAAGCCAGATAGAAAAATTAAGCAGGTAAGTTACAAGAAGAGTTATCTAACACATTCCTTAAGAAATCAGATTTTCAATTCCCTTGCAACAGACTGACATTACACACACAGGAAGCCAGGAGCACAACTGAGATAGTTTTAGCACAGGAATTCGGAGTAAATAAACCTTGTTAAGATGGCTGCTCACTTGCCATGAGGCAGGACAGTACACCATAAAGGAAAGCAAGAAACACCTACAGCTGAATATCTGGTACAACTGGCAGGTAGCAATGGTTGGAGAACCTCAAAGCCCAATAACCTGACATTTCACATCCACGCCTAACTCAGAGGCTCAACTAACCTTGTACAACAGGAGGCATCATCCTCTTCTGCTGGTAGGCAGCCATAATGCTGTTTGCAGTTGAATTGGGTCCCAGAGCCTGTAACAAGAAGCAATAGCCATGTTCCAACCTGGACAAAATGAGACTAAGAGCAGGGATACCCTCAAAGGAAATTCTGCTGTTACTGTCCAAAAGCAGAAGCGCCTGCCTGCAGGAGACCTCAGAATACAACATGAACAGGAATGTGTGATTAAGTCCAGTATTGTCTCAGAAAACTTAACACAGAGGCAGAAAAAACCTGCTTTTGTACAGCTCTGAAGGACACAGAACCCTTACCCCAGCATCGACTTCTTCACTGCCCGGTAAATGTCATGACTTGTCATGGTGATGGTGATGACAGCACCATCAATATTTAAAGTTCTTTTGGGAGTCTCAGTTCCCTGTCACATAGAAGAGTGTTAATCTGTCTTTACAAGTCCTGCTGATCAGCAGTTAGGGAGAAGATGTTGGGGAACATCTTGTGTTCACCATGAATGCTCAGAAACCACTTATTAGAAATGAAGACTTTTACTCTGGAAGGGAATTAACTACAGTCCTAGTGATGTCCTTATTCTGAATTAAGCTGAAGTTTAGAAACCTGACATAAGCCTTCTTTTTGCAATACACTCCTTATGATATACTGGTTCAGACTAAACTGACTGGTCTGGTAGCTTTTCACTTCACAACACCAGGTTGGACAACCACCACTGGAGCACACATAAAAGCTACGCTAACACTTCTACTGTTAGGCCTAAAATCAAAAACAGTTTTCCCATGTTCTACAAATGTCTTAAAGTAAAGCTTACAAAAAGAAGTCACCACTAGGAAAAGGTAACACAAGCCTCAGGATGTCCAAAGTGGCAAGGACACAGTAGGCTTCACCTGTTGTACACATCTAGAGTGTACTGACTTGGCAGGTACTGCACAGAATGGCTACTGAACCTCTACAGAAAAAATTAAAAGCAAACCAGATTTTGAAAGCCAGGGAAGGATTCTGGGCTCTTTGCCAAGTAATACAAAATACTGGTAAACATTTGATATTGCATAGCAGGTGTGATAGGTGGTGTGGATGAGCACAGACCAGGTTGACACAGCTCTGTTGCAGGTCTGGAGTCCAGATTTCTGGGATTGAGGTCTCCATCAACTGCAAAACCTCTTCCAGGACTTGCTGCAGTGTCCCAGCTTGTTCATCATAACCAAAGAGCACAAGCTGCTTCAGAAGGATGTTTATATCTCCTGCAGGAGGGAAGAGAAGGACATGCAATAGCAATTAACACAGGTATGCTAAATAAACAGCTGCTTTTCTTTGCTATCAGTGCATACCAAGGAGAGTGGCAATTCAGAACTGGTCCCTATCCAGCCCCCCACAGCGCCCAAGTACAAAAGACAAACCTATAGCAAAACTGACAAGGCCTCACTTCTCTGCTCCCAAATTTCAAATGCAGAGAGCTCACACTATTACATGTTATTCCAACCACAGAGGCAGAGGAACTAAACCAAAGTCCAACACAGATGGTTGTACAGACGAGACAGCTTTTCCTTCCACCACACAAAGTAAGAGCAGCCTCAGCTGTCATCACAAGCAGAGTGGATTAAGACCATCAAGTGTCATACCCTTCACAGACTCAACAGCACGAACATTTTCTCCCAGGACTTCCAGAAGGGCAATATCTTCAAAAGGACTCCCCTCCTTCAAGCTGTATTTCTTACGCTCCGCCTTGCGCCGGTTCTTCGAGGACCGCCTGAAAAGGAGTGCACTCAATTACAGTATGCACAACAGGACTGGCTGTTAACAGGGAAGTCTGAAGGAACACCAACACTGTGCATGAAACTTGTTACTCGAGTCCTTACTCTCTACAGTGGCAGGGACTGCGTGTAAACTTCAGCACTGTGACCATATTTTCAGTGCTACTCAACCCATATCCTTGGTGGTATGGAACACCAGACAGGAGTCAAACTGTTTCTCTACTACAAAAAGACTGCTCTGTGTTCCAGCAAGGTTAAAGCATGCCTCTAAGCACAAAGCAGTAGTCGCTATCAGGCAAAGATTAGCTCCGCTTGAAACACTGGAGCCAGGGTCAGTGCTTGTGTGTGCACATTTTAATTTTTGCTGTCTCCAGAGCCTCTTACCCTTTATCACAAGGAAGCAACTTAATTCATAGGCCAGAGTTAGTTGCATAATGTTCCCAAGTGATCAGCACACTCTGGCACACTCTGGCACAGGTGTGCTCAATACTAAGGCTGTATTCTCTTTCTTTTCATATCTGGTCCACAAAAAAAAAAAAAAAAAGTGCCCTAAAAAGCCCACAATTTTCCCACAACTGTATTTTTCCACATTTCGACTGGGAATTCAGAAGTGGTTCCACAGACTACACCAGTCTGTAACACACCACACACCACACCCCACACTGGAGCTCATACTCTTAAGAACACTCAAAAACAAGGCAGACGCCCACTGTGGGAAGACATCGGTATGAGATTTTGCAGCAACCCCCACACACCAAGTGCAGAACCAGGGACAAAGAACGCAAGTCATGCGCACAAGCTGTTAATGTTTGAGAGGCTCTGCCTGTATTCTGTGTCAAGCTTGCTACAGCCAGCTATTCTGGCAACGTGCCCAACACCCACAGAGCCAGATCCTGCCCAGAGTCTGTGTTCACAGCTCCTCTGCTGGGCGCTCAGTTGCACTAGTAGCTTCTGGCATTTTCTGCTCTTTCCCTTCCAATAGGAGTTAAAATAACTATGAAATGCCTGTAACTAAAGCAAGGCACATAGAGCTGTAAGGAGGAGCATGCTAAGCATGAGCAAGCTGACCTCCCAAATGCTGATGCTAGAACAGTTACTGCCTAATTTGAAGGCAGATACCTACGCTGATATCCTTGAATTGCTGTGTGAATATTTGCTGTTCATGTCACTGGCTGTCACAATACTGCTGGTTTCAGAGAAAAGCTCCAATTCTGGGCAATTTGGCACTTCATAATCTGCAAAACATGGTAACAATTGTCACATTACAGAAAAAGATCAGAGTTATTTCAGGCTTTCTCTCTGGGTGATCAGCATAGTTTGCTAGGCAGATTCATTCCACCTGCTGGTGCCCTGGAGCATTATGGCTCTCAATCCCACTCAGCCAGCACACGAGAAGGAACAGCAACTGTGAGAGGAACACTGCTCCTCTTCCCTGGTGGGGACAGTGATACTGAACAGCGAAATCAGAGGGATGGCAATCTCAGTGCAGCAGATCTGGACCAGCACAAAGCATTCCACTTTCAGGAAAATTCCCTGAGCCTGTGTGAGCTGGCAGGTGAATATGGCTACAGGTACTCAGCACAAAGGACATGCAGAGCACTGTCTCACCCAGCCAAGATGGCACTGCAGAGACAACAGTGTGTTATGCTGAAGAACTTTGGGGTGCATTTTGATCCTGTGAAAGCTGTAACACCAGATAGCGCTGAAAATACAGAATTAGGAAGGCAGAGCAACCACACTCCAGGTGTGGTGTGAGCAGGGTGTGAGTAGAATCCTGTTCTACTGCTGTAGATGCCGCTGGAGCTGGGGGAGAGCACAGCTCTACCAAAGGGAAACCACAAAGAAAAAGATGATCACAGTTACCTATGCAGGATAAAGTCATATGCACTTCAATACCAACCCTGCAGGCTCTCACAGGCCTTCTCCTTCATCTCTCGGACCACTTGCAGGCGACTCTTATAGCGAAGAAATGCTGTTTTCTGAGAGTCTAGGAAGATCAGCTGACTTTTCTGAGCTGCTCATTAAGAAAATCAGAACATCAACTTTTGTGAAAGAGAAACAGAAAAGCATTTTTTACACAAGCACAGTCCTCAACAAGCTCCAAAGTCAGGTACAGAGCACACAAAAGGACTCAAGTAGAAGGAGGTTCAAAGCTTATAATACAGACCACCAAACAAGATACACTTGGATGTGGAGTGAATTAACCTGCCAGACAAGTGTTTTCTAGAAGAAGAGTCTTCTTTCTGATACAGGAAGACCAGAAAGTTCTGTGGCGAAGTCTCTTTACATTAATTAGATTTAAACTAATGAAAAAAAATTCCTCAACTAATAAAGTCCATAACATGAGAACAACGAATAATGATAACAAAACATCCTTCCTGGATGGGAGACTACAGCTATCAAGTATTTTTTTTTCCCCAGAACTACTCAAAACTTACAGGACAGCCAGCCATTTTCATAATTCATAGCCCTGCTGCCACATGTGCTCTGGAACCAGGACTGCCCTGCTTGTTCATGGACATGCAGACACAGACACCTTTGCAGTTTGTGACTATGAGCTCTGGAAAAGCTTAAAGGCAGCCTGACTAAGCTAAGGAGAGCCCAATGACACGGCAGGGCTTCAAGATGCACTGAGTAGAGCCAAAGGCAGCTGAGATGCATCAGTTAGGTGGAAGCAAAGCTTCCGTACAGCTTCCAGTACTGGAGTGCTGTGACTTCCTCAGACCCAGGAAAGACGTTCTTTTAGCCTCTATAGCACAGAGATCAGATTCCTGCAGATTCACCTTCCAGAATAGCAGGTTTCAAGTTGGTCTCCAAGATATCCAGTCTGCCATACTTGTGAATCTGGATAAGGGAATGGAAATAATGTATTATTTAAGGATCTAACCCAGATCATATCCTTTGTTCTTGCACTCTAAACAAGTACTTCCTTTCCACAAGAATTCTTGTTCTTGTGCTCTGAAATGTCTTACCAGCCTTAAAGCATCTTCCCAAAGAGCCCCTTCTAAGAGCAGGAGAACAGCCTCTTCATAGTCCTAGAAGGAAAGAGCAAACACATTCAGGTAACAGCTGTTCAGATGCATATTTCTGTGCAGTGGTATCACAGTCGAGACAGGAAAACACTACTATGCCAGGTACTTTGAAGTGTTGATACAAAAAAGCCAAATAAGCAAACAAAACCCACAAACCCACCAAAACTACGTTACTTCTCCCACAATAAGGGGAAAACCCTCTAGAACTCTGTCTTCCTTACTCCAGCCCTCATGCTTCAGCTCTCTGAGGACAAAAGGTTGCCATACCAAACCATGGGCAGCTTCATGAGTGGACGAACTCAGGGACACAGCATTTATCCCCACCCTGCTCTCTGCATCACCTGGACCTGCTCTGCCCTCCCCAGGGGAGCCCATGGCACAGACTATTTTGCTGTCAGCATGCATGGAGTCACACATGGTGCAGGAGAACAGAGAAAACACAGATGGGCCATCTACCTGACAGAGGGTATTACTGGGGCACAGACACGAGGGTGATATGTTACCTGAGAGTACTGTTCCAGGAGTATGGCTGCCTCTGCATGCCTTCTCTGTTCAGCTAGTTTTCCTACAAGAAAAGATGGGAGTTTCAGCTTTTCAGGGCTGGATTTTGTGCCACAAAACTACAAAGTAGAGGAAAATCCCACTCAGTGAAGCACTTCCTATCTGCTCACACACACATACTCAATTGCTAAATTACAGCTGTAATTTAAGAAGGACACCAGAAAAAAGGATGAAAGGCAAGACATGAAGGATTCAGAAAAAACAAATATGGCAGTACCCAATTGTGGAACACTACACTCCCAGAATCCATATTCCCCCTGTGTTAAGCGGGCCTTTCAGAGACTGGACCTTTGGGTAAGGCTGAAGTCAGGACAGTGCTCCAATTCTCTCACTGCAATATATGCCGGATCTACAACCCATCTCACACATGCAGAGTGAGATGCACTTGTGAGCACAAATTCTGAGACCAGCTACCTTTTTCTCCTGCATCAGGACAGCACACAGTTTACATGTACCAGGTGGTCCTGACTGCCAGCAGGCTTTACAGGGAAAACATTAAAGTGCAGCTCTGAATTATGCAATAGCTTTCAAGATCTGTGATTAGGCACAGTACTTGCATCAGTGATGTCCAGAGGCCTCAGTAACATCAGACACTTCAGAGCATGTCTATTCCCTGAGGTTAACCAAGGAGGCAGTTTGGAAGAGCAGTTTAGCAACCAGTTGCAAGGAAACAACACAAGAAGAAGTCAGCATGAGGGCAGCCAAGGCCACAGCAAGCTTGGCAACTACTGGGTGCCTACCAACACAACTGCAACGTATTTTGTTTCGAGAAACAAAGGGGATTGCACAAACCCCTGGGAAGCACAGGATCTTTGTTCTCATTTAAGAAAAACATTGCTGAATACTGAGAGTTTCATTGAATTTTAGAAAAACCCGAAATGAACCCTAAATAACAACTGTCACTTCTGCTCTGCACACTTCCATCTCCTCAAGGCCTACCTGCCATGCTCCGTGCCAGACTGGACAGCTTATCCTTCGTGTACCCAAGCCGTGATGCCATGCACAGGGCCTGCTGCCAGCTGCCACTGCTCTGAAAAGCATCGAGTGCTTTTGCAAAGATGCCAGCACGAGCAAATATCAACGCAGCCTGTTCACACAGCTGCTTCTGAATCAAGTACTCCCCATATGCATCACTGATATCCTGCAAGAAGAAAAATAAAAAGTTACCTGTAAAGCCAGTAGCAAGTCCTCCATTAGTAAATATTAAGGGCCCATTCAACAAAAGCCTACTACCCCCTCCTCCAAGAGTCTTCCAGGCACAATGTTCCTACCCCATTTCAAACTTCTTATCAAGCCGAAGGCTGATGATCAGCACATGCAGACATGTCACAGGGCCAAAGCAAGTGACACGGGGAGCTCTCCAAACGAAAGGCTGGGTAAACCAGATACTGCAGGAAATCAGATCCTTCTTCCCCACTCACATGAGCAGTTTTTGTTAGAATGTCTCTCTGAACTTACTTACTTAACTCCTTACTTCAGGAGGCACACACTGGCACAAGGGAACAAGCAAGACCTGCAGTTCTAGCCACAGGCTATTTGAAGCTTACTCCCTCCATGAGGAAAGGACAGGTGGATTTGACTGGAAGGATACTAAAGGAATAATAGAAGACTCCCAATGAACCATTCAGGAACAGACCTCCCTCATTAGTAAAGAGTCCTTTCTGCTCTCACTGTGTTGCAAATAGACCAAGTTTCTCTATTTCCCCTCTTATTCAATCTACTCCTTTTACAAAGGCTTGTGTGTTGTGTATTTACAATATCTAAATTAAATTACATTAAACGCATTTACATTTTATCTCAGCCTTGGGCAAGCTAAAGTTCTTCAGTAATACTGAAACCAACAAGGGACACTGCATAGTAGGAAGTGGCACAACTGCAAATGCCCAAGCTCTATAGCACTTTTCAGAACAGTTTAAGGATAACAAAGTGTCTCCACACAATCTGCAAGCCAGACAGAGGTCAAGACAGGAAGAAGTCCTTCTGTGGTAATGGAAGTCCATCAGCACACCACAAGACAGTTCAGCACAAGAAACAGGTGCTCTCTGGGTCACGGGACCAAAGAAATAACAGCCAGTCCTTCAATGACCAGGCCCCAAGGGGTTACTCCTAATAGTCACTCCAGCTATCATCTCAGAGGAGCATCTCAGACAACAGTGGAACAGCAGTGACCTGCAGAACCTGAAAACAAGCAGCTGCTGTTTCATTCCTGCCCTCACGCAAAGTGCTGAGGACATGCAAACACCTGAATGAGAGACTGAAAAGCCTGGACACTGCAGAGTCACATCCTTACACACCTTGTACTCCTGAGTGCTAGAGGGGTACAGCTTCAAGGCCTCACCATAGAGATTCTGATCCTTCACCAAGTTCAGAAATTCAGAGAAGTGTTCAGGACCTGCAGAAATAATGTACTTTTCGTAAAAATGAAAGAGAAAGCACACAGCTCTCACAGCTCCCAGGCAGTCTGGGTTCATCACATCAAGGTGCTTGGGTAGAAAAGCAACTAAAGGTGCTTGGGTAGAAAGGCAAAAAGCACTTGTTCTACTACTGTAAAATCAGGGTGTTCACTTCCTTGAGGTTTGCTCCACTTTTGCCAGAGACACCAACTAGGCACAAGTCACTTAAGAAGGAACAAAACAAAACTTATGCTTCATGATCAATCCCTGCAACAAGCTACTCTTCCAAAAGCATGCAGCAGAATTTCACCTGCATTACCAGGAGGGAAGATGACCTTGTGCAATCCTTTTCTTTCTTCAGCTATTTTACCCAAAACGCTCTGCAAAATTAAAATGTTACACTCCAGAAATTCTCCTTAGGACACCTACCACATTTGCTGAGGTGCCCAAGAGCTTTTGTGTATCTCTTCAAGTGTCTGTCTATTGTATAGCGCTGATAATTGGTTTCCATTTTCCGGAGGGTATTTAAGAAGGGCAAGTATTCTTTTGGGTCCTGCAAAGAACAGTAAAAACTGCAGTTGAGCTAATCTGCTAAAATCCTTATTTGCCCCCATCTTCAGCATGAGAGAGTCCCAAATTTGAAAATATATAATACCCTAAAAAGGCTTTTCTTTTCCTTTTCAAATGTAAGTAATTTCAGAGATCAATTCTGTATATGTACTCTTGCAAGGAATGATTAACTTAAATTACCTGGCTCCCACATAGACTTTGGCAGCATCTAAAGGCTGGTGACATTTAAATTTCAAGGCTGTTATGTCATATCAGATATTAGATATAATATTATTTCTATTAGATATTATCATGTATAAATTTGCAGCCATAAAGCTGATCAATGTGCCCCACACCAAAGGTCATAAAACCCATTAACATGAATAGGGTGTTCTAACCGATGGGCAACAGGCTTTATTGCAACATTAGGAAACTCTGACGATCCTGATGGGCATTTCCACTCAAGAGATTTCACATTAAACCTGCATGAAGATACACACTGCTATCACGAGCACCACAAAATACGCAGGAATGGCAAGAGTACAGAGCTGGGAATGGAAGGCCTGCAGTCACTTCAGACACCAGTCCCTCTCTTCCTCAGAGTTATTTTGTCCCATTGGTCTAGAACACCATTTCACCTTGAGCACAAGCAAGTTTCCAAAGCTGTGCTCAAGAAGTACTAAGGGATGCAGAGATGTGACACCTTCCCAGCATCATCCCAAGCACACACACAGGACTTCTGAGCAACCGGAATCCTGCCTGGGTAGAGAGCCACTACTAAAAGAATATGCAGTCTCATCTACAGAATCCAAAGAACCTTTGAGAAAGCAAAAAAATAGTCCCTTGGCTGGAACTATAAGCAAAGACCTTTTGAGATTTCTCTGCCACCATGATGACTAAATCAAAGTCATATGTCCCCAAGGAATACTCATACAATTCGTTGACATCCACAAGGAAAAGCAGGTACTTCAGCGCTTCTTCTGCACTCACAGCTTTGATATCTGGAGTCATGCTTTCTGTAACAAGATAAAGAAGCTATGATATGATTATATCCACCACCAGTGGAACCCTGATGTGAGGGAAGGATGCATCCTGAAGCACAACCCTGACCTCAGACAGAGACCCTCAAACTAACAGCTTGCTCTGTTTTACAGAAGGGGTTACTTTGCCTTTCCTGGGCAACTTCAAGAACCATCCCAAGCACAGTAAATCCTTAAGTGTGCAACTGTGACAAGTTAGAAGCATCAGCACAAAATAAAGGTTTGCCAGCTTGAGACACTAGGACCCAGAATAGGAACTCCCTATCCCATGCTTGTACAACTAGAGTTCCAACTGGAAACCAAGAACAGGTGCAACTCTGGGGTATCTGCTGACAAACCGAGAAAAAAGGATGAGCTGAAGGCATACACAGGAGCATATCTTAGCTGATCTGCTGCTGTACCTAAACACACAGAAGTTTCAAGTACCTTTGTTTTCTGGCTGACTGCATAAACAGTCACCTTAAAATAATTTTCTGGGTGAGCCACACTAACAAGTGAAAGTGTTGAGGAATACACTCAGTGCAGGCAGCTCGGTGTGCAGCTGCAGTGGGAGCTGCAGCTCTGGGGGCCATGAACTGCCAGCCCTTTGGGCTCGGGATCTGTGGCCCAGCCACGAGATCGGACACTTGGAGACACAGCAGGAGCTGAGGACCACCAGAATTCTGTGGGGATAGACTGTGAGGGTATAAAAGCTCTTGTAGGCCAGGGGGTCCTCTGTTCAGGGTCCCTTCTCAGAGGCACCAGCTTGAGCTGCTATTTTGTTATTTAACTACTGCACCAAGATTAAATTACTTTAAGGATCTGGACATCTGAAACTGCCCTGGGACACTTGTGGTTGAGCTGGTAAGGAAACCTGGTCTGACTGTGTGAGTGTGGGGTGTGTAGCTGCAAAGGGGCTTCAGTCCCAGCTCAGGTAGTGTGAGTATGACTGCCAGAGTGGCTCTTGGATGGTTGGACAGGGAAGTTTCCTTAACAGAAAGCTGCTACAAACCACACATTTTCAAAACTTTTGAGTTACTGATACAAAACCTCGAAGATCATGAACCTTCTGGAGAGCAATTTCCAATTCTGGAGGACTTTTCTTTACATGTGCTGTCAGTATTGACAGGCAGTATCTGAAAAAAAGGGAAGCAGTGAATGAAATGCTGTTTATTTCTTTTTTAGCACTGTTTTGGAAGTTCTAATTTACATGTTAGTAAAAAAAAACCACAATAAAAAGAAACTCTGATCTTTCTAAGGGCACTCTGATCTTTCTAAAGGAACGCAGGAAACGTGGGAAAAGAACAGAATATACCAGAAAGGTTTTTCTGTTCAGCATGACTCCTCACACATGTCACAATGCTGGAGGTCTGTTTTGAGTAGAACGAACTTCCTTACCATGCCAGCAAGCATAAGGAAGAGAACACACCTCTCTCTGAAAGTTCAGCTAGCTGGACAGAGTTTTCAAAAGGAAATTTGCCATGAAAACAGCCTTTTTTATAAAATGAAAGCTTTCTAGGATGTTATTTTTACTTTCATACATTTCAGAGTTACTATTTCAAAACAGCTTTCCAGCTAAGGAGATGCTTTGTTTTCTGCAACAGTTTGTTGAAAAATGTCTAAATTCTCAGGGCTCAAGCAGCAACTCACCACCTGTTGCTCCTCTATCCATTGTTTAACATGTAAGCTGCCCATAGCTTAACACCATTTCACTAAACACTGTTTTTATCCCATTTTCCCACCCTTTATCCTTGTCTGGTGTTGATTCATCCAAGGAGGATGGCTACCAAAAAGCTAATAATTCAGAAATGTGAAGCTGATGATTTACAAAACAATTCAGTCTCAAATGGAACAGCTGAGATCTTTGCAAAGGGCCAGCTGCTTCAAACAGTCAGCAACCCACTGATATGACAATCTTGCTCACGTCTCTCCATCCCCATACCACACTGATCCTAAATAGACTGTACTTCTTGAACCCTTATAAGCATCCTGCACCTATTATTTTAATTGTGGTAGTAAAATGCTTCTTTGCTATCTGTGGAATTATCAGATGTTGTGGTTTCCAGGACAGCATCCCCCACAGAAGGAAGGTATGGTGTACCTTAGTTTTGTGGAGCACAAGCTCATCTCTGAGAACCTGACACAAAATAACTGATGTCAAAGACAGCTTTGCCTTCTTCAGTGACTCACTACAAATCTCCCTAATGGTTTCCTTCACCTACAAGAAGAAAGTGCTCACTTGTGGGGGTCAATGTGTTCCATGGCAACCCTCATCACATCACATATGAGGTTGACTTTCTTCTGGTCAGAACGCTGGCGTGGTTGGGTATTACTGCTACTGTTCAGAGACGGGTACATGCTCTTTGTGAAATCTTCTTCTCTAAATAAAAACAGGTGACATGAATAACAGCAGTGTCCATCAGACAACCCAGAACAAAGACAATAACATTAAGAAACACAAATGCAAGTAGCAAATTACTACTCAACAAAATAGCTATATCATGTTGTACTGACACACAGCCTCCTACGCTACCAGAAAGCTCTCCAAAATCTCTTCTCAGTCCCAACTGATTATCAGCCAAGAGAGGCATTAAAAAATCCCAACAAATGGTCAGAACAACTACTTCAGTTGAACCAAAGAAAACCAAAAAACCAGAAGGCAAGGTTTACAAGATACAGCTGTCTTCTACTAAATCCAGTATGGATTTATCCACTAAGCACTTCTGAAAAATAAGACATTTGCTATTATTTCTGGCCAGGTCAAAACTGAAAATAAAACAGAACAGTGAAGTGATAGCTCCAGCTCCTAAACAGTTACCTACTTCAGCAAGCTTCAGAAGTCCTGAAGCTACCAATGCCTTAGAGTTTCATCACTCAGCCTTTAAGAAAGAAGTCAGGGGACCTGATTTGGGAATCCAAGCAAGTATTTTGGCCTCAGGCTCTAGACAAACAGTGCCATCTTGGTCCTCTTTATGTGGGAACAAAACTTTCTCAGTTCTCATTTACTGCTGTACAGCAAACCAGAAGACACGTCAAAGCAGTCGGACAATGTATTAATACCTTGCTGCAAAAATCTAATGGCTGTCTGCAGGCTGGAATTCCCAACAAGACAGACTGTCTCTGAAACTACTGAGTTTACTCAGGCCTTTATGACTCAACGTGCCAGATTTCTGACTCCATGCACCCACATTGAAGACCTGCCAATATTTTGACAAAATTATGTACCACCACTGACTACATTCATGTTCCATTTGCAGAATTATACTCACTTCAGTTCTGTGAAAAATAAGTTGATATAGTTCACAGAATCTATTTGCCTGATAAAGGTTTCTGTGTTTTCCAGAAATACCTGAAACGAACAAGAGTATTACCACTGTTACTCTGAATATTCTTGGCACATTAAGTACAAGAACAAATTCAGAGACTTTCTCTGAAAGTACAGGGTGAAGGAAATACTGACTCTAATCTGCCTGCATGATGATGTCACAGTGCAGAGCAGTGCAGAGCAGCCACCTCTGCTGAAAACACCACCTGCTCTTTTGAACCCTGTGTTCAACGGCGATGGATTCCAGGGTAGATTATCATGGCAAACACCAGCATAGAACTGGGCATACTTGCCTTGGGATTGTGGTCATAGAGAAGATTGAGGTTGATTCGCAACTTCCTCATACATTGAAAAGCTTCCCTGAACATAAGCCTGGAGGAATGAGTCAAGTTGGACAGTTTACACAGTGAATAAGATGCAATATCCGCAAATAAAGGCAACTGACTAGAGCTGAGTGCAGAACCAGTGGGAATAGGACAGCCCATGCAAGAAGCTGTGCAGGCTGCCCTCCTGAAAAAATGTGCAAGGTCACCACTGTTCACTGCCAGCCCTTGCAGTGGGGCACACCAGCATGCCAGGTCGATGAAGCAATACAGAACTTGCCTTATTTTGTCCTCGTAAAAAGAGAGTGCTACATTTTAACCTCCTGGATCAATTTCCGTTTCAGAAAATTTCAGTGCAAGTGAATTAAGTAAAAAATGGAAAGCAGCCAGCTTCATCATGAAGTGATTGAGAAGTCTGGAGAATGAAGCACATGAAGATTTCTCCCACCCACACAACCTCAGCACACGTAATAAGCCCTTCAGTGGTGAAGACAGAAGGACCTGGCACTGCTGAAAGATGGACTTCTAGCTGGCGGCCCCAGAAACAGCTTTGTTCCCTCTAACAAGGTCAATTCCACTGAGTTTAGCCTCCCTTTCTTTTGTCAGTCAGCCTCTAACAACTCAGACTGGGGGAGAAGACCCAAATATACCAGTGCCATTTACCTGTCTAGCCACTTCCGAATCTGGGCAAGAACCAGAGCCCGGTGGTGAACAGTCTCCAGATTTCCTCTTGGCATCTGTAACACAAGAACAACACAATTACTTATTTGTAGTTACTCTGCCTTCACTGTAGGCAAAGTGAAGACTGGTCAATTTTCTAGGCTTGTCTGCTACTTGCAGGTGCAAGGGCCTGTTTGTGCACTTCAAAGGACATATGGTTTCAGTGACTGTGAAAAAATATCTGAGAATTTTTCTCACTTCAGAAACATTCCTTCCTCAGGAGGCTAGACTCCTCTCAACCAGGCAAGACCTAGAGCAATCTGATCAGGTTATTCAGGTTAGCCCTGCTCTGAGGAGGATGTTGGGCTCCACACCTCCAGTGGTGCCTCTCAGATGACATCTTTCTCCATTCTGTAAATCTCTGCTGGTTCTGAAGAGTGAGCTCAGCATTTTGGACAACCTTAGTGCCAAGGCTAATGGAGGGCTGCTAGCAAGTCCTAGGAAGTGAGTCTGATTCATGGTGAGAAGCCCCAGTATGCAGCACTACACTGCCTTAGCCATTCTGGGTTTGAATCATCCTTCCCCGTTCTGTTCATACCCGGCTGCCTGCGCTGCAGCACGGCAGGGCTGTTTGCACAATGGCCAGGTGCTGCCCACTGAGACGGCCCCCTACACACCCTGACAGCAGGCCTCAGCAGACACGGGCAGAGCACTGACCTGCAGCACAACCTTTGTGTCCTGGGGAACGACGGTGACGATGCGTGACCCTCGCTCCACCTTGCGCAGGCTCTCACTGTTGGGTGCAGCAGCACCGCTCAGGCCCGCCTGAAGGGCTGAGACAACACATTTATCAGCACACGTGGCACACGGCAGCACAGCGCCCCAGTACAGCCCCGCTGTGTAGCCCTGTGAGTCTGTACTGGACCGACTGAATCAACAATACACCAGTGATCAACAATTCCTGACAGGGTGACAACCGCTCAGTGCCAGTCCCTGATGCACCCGTACACAAAGCAGAGCTATGTCCTCTATGTAACAGGATCTGCTCTCTCAACAGAGCAGACGAGAGAAGCACAGAAAGGTGTAAAGCACTATTAAGTTGTCATCCTGCCTTTACCAACGTCATCGTACTTCTCATAGCCAGATATCATGAGAAACTCTTCTCTTTCTACAGTAATCCCTTCTCTACTACACACCCACAAATAACACACATTTTGGACATGGAGGGGAGGAGCGAATGCAGGGCTAAGCTTTTGAAAACTGTGAAGGAACAACGACTACAGGACAAATACAGCTCCTTGTGAGAAACATGTGATATATAAAGTCAGTTGCCTGAAAGCAGCTCTCTTACTCTAGTCTCTTAAGCAGTTCCTTTGAGGGACCCAAGTACAGCAGGTTTGGATGTGAAAAATGGGGACATCTTGTCATCCTAAACAGTGGCCATGAGCTACCAGCAGCAGGCAAACAGTGCTGACATTTACCTTTCACTGATAAGTTCTTTAAGCAGAAGCACTGACAGGTGTGGGAGGTGGTTGTCACCAACAAAAACTCATTGTATGTTGTGAATGAGGTGATGTTGGAAGCTATCTGTAGAAAAAAAGTGAAGTTTATCACTGTATAGACCAGAACAGGAAAGCTGCCTTTAGCAGAAGAAAAGGGGATGCAACAAGGGATAAAAAAACTTTGGTACCTCAACATCATTAACAAAAAAACGGCATCGATCTGTGAGGCCTAGGATCACCTCCTGTAAATAAAAAGGATGACAACTATGACCTATCAGCATCACAACCTCCAGTATTTTACAACACTGACAAGCACTGGATTGAAGTACCTTATAATTAGGTAACAAGTACCTTGTGAATTACTTAGAGAAGCTGCACAGGAATTCATGCAACCTCTATTCCAGGAGGGCTCAAACATCTTTAAAAGATGTTTTGGCTGGAAATCCAGATTGGCCTACCCTATAACTGTACAGTCATAAAACAGAAGCAGAAACCACACCAGAAATTTAGGTTTTTCTATTCAGCAGCACTTTGGTCCAATATACCAGAGGAAATGCAGCAGAGTATGGCAAGCAGCTTCATACAGCATTCACTGGGATGCACGCTGAAGGAAAGAAACCCTGAAACTATCAGCAAAACAGGTATTCATTCTTAAAGCTGTTGCAGCTATCAAGACACCATCACCAATAGGAAACATCAGCAGTAGGACATCTGAGTAACTCGGTGCAGCCATGTTTGGTAACAGGTTAAGTTCATATAAAACAGAGGAAAATGCTCCTTTCAAAAAGAGCAGCGACTTTGCGACTGCTGGAAATTTTCAATCTCAAATTTCTCGCTCTTTAATGACATTATTCATTATAGTCATAGATTGAGGTGATTGGGTGTTAACTGCAACCCATCGGAAATGCTTTGGAAGACAAGGAAAGATATGCTATCAGGTCTGCACAGGGCCTTATGAGAAGTGCCATAAAGAAGTATCATTGGGCCCCGTGCAGACGATCATGGTGCACTTTTGACACAGAGAACAACCGAGTAGGGAATTTAATCTGCTCACAGTCTCACTTACTTCACCACTGATCCTCGTGATAGAAGTCTGCACACAAGGATAGGGGAACTGAACAGCAGAGCCACTGCTCGTCCGCCAGGGCTCAAGGACTGGAGTAGAAGCCTCTGAGAAGAAAAGAAGATTGAATTGTTTTCCAGCCAATCAAAAATTTAGACATTAAACCACATGGCACAAGAAAATCAGAGTTGGGAATAAGCTACACTATTTGACAGAGGGGAAGAATGCCAACACAGAAGTCAAGGACTCAGGAAACAAGAAGGCATTAACTTCTGGGGCTCAGTAGCACCTTTATTCCACCATGGAATGAGAGAGAAGTACCAAGGATGTGGCAGTCAATCAGCACTGAACTTTCTGTGTGTGCGTACATACATATATAAACACATACACACATACATAAATACACATATACATTTAAAAAGTTAACAATGTTAATTGCTTTCTCACACAAATCACTCATTTCAGCCCATTTCGGGGAGCAGAGGGAGCATGAAAGGCAGCACCAACTACCCAGCAAGAGTCACTCAAGTCCCTGAATGTCAGATCATCTCATTAAACCTTTTAAGAAATCTGTAATAACTACAACTAAGATTAGGTATGTTAACAGAGCCCAGCTTACCCCACAGGTATTTTAGGATCTGTCTATCAGCCAGCTGCAGAGCTACAGTTTTGGTCACTGGGCTGCAGTACAGGCTGATCACTTCTCCATCTACAGGTGTAGACAACCTGAAGCAAGACAGAGGAAAACACAGAACATCAGTTACAGGAGATACACTTAAAACCTATATCCCACCTTTCTTGTCACCAGATGGGAAGATGCATATTTCCAGCATGGACAGATAATTTGTTCAAGTATCTTTTGCAGCCTTTTCACATCCATGTCAGCTGTCATTGGCACCACAGAGCACAAGCAACTCCAACCAACGGGCACTTGCCTAACTGTGCTTGCCTGCACCATTCTGAAACTCACACTTTTGTTCTGTTCCACAGTTCATATGTAAATCAGCCTGTCTTTGTTGTGTGAGTGCTGCAGAAAGCAGCACTCTCCAGATCTCTTTGTGAAGGTATTTCTGTACTCCAAGTGGCTTTTTTTTAGTGATCTGGTTTTTATTCAGCTGGCCCCACAAAACCAGCAAGAGAGGAGGAGGAGAAAAGCCCTTATAAGGGCTACTAGTACCCTTCTGGACCTTGATAATGGTGGGCAAAGGGTAGAATGAGGGAATTCGGTGTCATGTCCCATCCTCCTGCCCTGAGGGCCTGGAATTCAAGGGAGCAGAGCTATCCGGTACTGACACAGGCAGTTAGCATGCACACTGCTGCTAGGCTGGGTGTAGGCTTAGACTACACCATGTGCTAACCAGTAGGCCGCTTAATGAGCTCTTTCGTTCTCCTGCAGGAAGAGAGTCAAACTGCCCAACCCACAGCCTTCAGGCTGCAGTCTAATAAGAGACTGTCCAAAGGTGTTCTCAGACTTCAGCCACAGCTGACAGATCTCTAGTACCGTAAATTCAGGCACTGTTCCTCAGCTCCAGCCACGTGAGGCTCTGCAGTCAGATGGTGAAGGACAGACTGAGCAGCAGGATGACCTTGACCAACCACCAGGAAGCTGCCATCTGGCAGCCAGGTGAGAAATCGGAGCCCCAGGGGATCCATCACTTCACTGTTGTCACAGCCCACATCAACTCTGTCACAAAATAAGAGAGACTGGGAAGCAAACAGAACTTGATTTCAGTAAGCCACCTCTCTGGAGATGCAAAGGTCTTCCTAGGCACAGCAAGTCTGGCTGCTCAGACACACAGGGTGGCTGGGAGGGCTCCAGTGCAGAAACACAGACACCCAAAGCATGAGTCCTGCCACAGGCTGGGCTGGAGGTAAAGGATGAGAATTAGGAAGCCCCTTTTGCTTTCCTGAGGTACTGCTTCCATGCCAACTGCCTCAAGGAACAAATGAAGAGCAGAGTGGGATTTTTAACCTTGTCACTGTCTCTGTCATGCAAGCAACTCAGTTGCCATGATCATGGGCCCAGGGCACTGCACAGCCATTCCTTCGTGCTCCTGCTCTTAGAGAGCAAGTGCAGCACCAGGCACAGGAAAGGCTATCTCAGGACTGTCACTGAGAGTTGCTGCTTCCACTAGACAGGGACCTCAGTCAAGGGCACTTCTCAGCACTAGTTGCAGCCACAGTGTCAGCTGTGTCAAGCTGTGACCTCTAAAGCATCCAGGTAGGCACAACGCTCTTCTCGACACTACAGCTGTACCAGTTCTATATTACCTGTAGGTTTTATCCAGGTATGGTGTTTCCACAGCTGCTTTAAATCCATTTCCACCCACAGCTCCTAATTTGACAGTAGGGTCATTCACCGTACTCTGTCCTATCAAACACAAAGCAGAACAAAGCAGAATTTAGAGATCCTCTCAAGAGAGCCCCTTCCAGCTTCAATCTTATCAAAAAGTAGATCAAACTACATCAAACTACTAAAGAAGTCAGAAAATTCCATTCCTGCTTCTACAACCAACATATAATTCTCATAAAGACTCACGCTGGAGCAGACAGTTACCTTGCAATGTCACAGTACAAAACACAGACAGCAGTAACAGCCTGTTTCCTCACAGCACACTGTATGTAGGACTCTTTGGGAAGGGCTGGGTGCCCCAGACAGATTCTCAGACATCTCTAGTGCTAATCAGCAACATGCCATCAGAACAAATTACCCAAGATACTGTGTACTGCACTCAAGCTGAAGCTAGCCAGGAGGATATTACCAGCAAACAAGTATTGAACTCTGCCTTCTCACAAAGTCAATGCACCGCCAAAATGCTTCTAGGTCACCCAAACTACTGGAAATGAGAGCAGAGCTTGAACCCACAACTAAACCAAACCTGTCTTGTTCCTAGCTACTAAAGGTTTGAGTGACCACCACCCTACTAGTCCCTCAGGGTACTGCTCTCAGGACAACAGGCTTTCTTTTAACAAGGCTGTGCAACATGCTCTCACCATATCTGTACACAGAGATCCTGTTATCAGCATCCAGGACAGCCATGTCCCCACTGCGTTTGAGATCTGTGTGAAATGCAACTTGATTAACTGCCTGTTGGAGCTGGAGCTCATAGGTACACATGGGTGGAGGGACCACAGCATGCTGGAACACTGTGACAAGCACTTTATCTGTAAAAAAAAAAAAAGAGAAGAAAATCCAAGCTGCACCCCACTCCAAATGTTAGTGAGGCTCTTGTTGGATTCTTTACTGGTAGTAGGAATAATGTTACAGGGAAATATTTGCTGTGCTCTTAGCAATTAACTTCAGTGACCCACTTTGAGGCTTTCACCAATTACATGGACCCGGTAACAGCTTTATAGAAACAACAGTAAAAGAGCCATAATCCCATCCAGCCTGCATACAAAAGGCTACACCACCTCTTCTAACTCTAGAGTTGCAAAGCTGTCCCCCTGCTTACCTCCATCTATGACAGCCACATTTGCCACATGCTGACCGTCCTCCCCCGTCCCGTGGTCTGTGGCCCAGTGCCAGTCATAGCAGAGGTAACGCCAGCCCCGGCAGAGTATATGCAGCCTATACAGGTTCTCTCGGTCCCACAGCAGTGACACCAACTGGTCTTCCTCCAAGCTACCAAAATGTAGACTTTGCTTCAGGTACCAGTGATAGTTCCCTGTGGTCCACAGCTGAACTGTAAGAAAAACAAACTGTTACTACAGACTAGTACTCCAGCTCAAACCCTTCCTCCCCACCACCACTGCTCTTCTAGGGGTCGGTTACGTGCAATGAAAATAACAGTTCTGGCCTTCAGTCCGTGAGCTGTATCACAAACACACAGCACAAGACAGCTTAACAACAGACTTTGTGCAGAAGAGTCAATCTTAGAATTCATTGAGCTACTCCGTGACAAGGTAGCCTTGTTCCATGAAAAGTTCACACCTCTAGCATTCCATTCATACCACTTTGAGTTACAGCAGCCTGGAAGATGCTTTGAGCTCAGGCTGAACTACCAGTTTTTCCTGACCAACTGTGCTGGTTTTGGCTGGGGTAGAGCTAATTTTCTTCACAGTGTCCAGTATGGGGCTGTGTTTTGGATTTGTGCTGAACACAGTGTTGATAATACAGAGATGTTTTTGTTATTGCTGAGTAGGGCTTACACAGAGCCAAGACCTTTTCTGCTTCTCATACTGCCACACTGGTGAGGAATTTGGGGGTGCCTGGGAGGCTGGGAGGAGACATGGCCGGGACACGTGACCCAAACTGACCAAAGGGATAATCCAGACCACATGGCACCATGCTCAGTATATAAAATGGGGGGAAAAAGAAAGGACGGGTGTTTGGAGTGATGGTGTCTGTCTTCCTACATAACCATTACAGGTGATGGGGCTGTGCTCCCTTGGGGATGGCTGAACACCTGCCTGCCCATAAGAAGTAGTGGATTAATTCCCTGCTTTGCTTTTCTGGTGTGCACAGCTTTTGTTTTCCCTATTAAACTGTCTTCATCTCAACCCATGGTGCTGGTGGGGAGGTTGGTGAGTGACTGTGCAGGGCTTGGCCTCTGGCTGGGGTTAAACCATGACACCAGCACTGAGGTCTCAAAGGAATTGGTAAGCCTCCTCCGTGTCTCCTAACTTGCAGATAAGTGCCCACTTCTCATCACACTTGCAAGTCACATACTGCTCTCACCATAACTGTTTGGGCTAGAGTTTTCCACCTTCAGATCTTCCAGCCAAACAGCCAGGACCGTAGAATCCGCATTCCAAAGCAGTTCATTAACCTGCAGACAAAAACATGGCTCTTACTGATATTGTTGCTCCAAACTTGTTTGCAAGACCAGGAGTTGTTCCTTATCTTCAATAATGTAAGGTGCATGGGTTAACAGAAAAACACAGCCCTCCTGTATTGCAAAGCTCCCAACAGCTGGAGCAAGGCATCCTGAGAACTCCACAGCTGAAGAGGCCACAAACATGACAGCAGTGCTCTCTTTGCTTTCCTTGGCGCTAAGGAAGCATCTGCCAAAAGACCTCTCAACATGCAAAGGCAGAAGCTGAAGTAACATCCTAGCAGTAGCTTCTCACTTCTCTTACTTGGGATAATGTATTTGACCTCACTCAGCTGGCATGCTGAACAGAACTTATGAATCATTTGCCTGACCGAAAGTACAAAGGGCCAACCAGCACCCCAGCACTACAATCACCCTGTACTACATGTCTCTCTGCTATGTGCTCACAGAGGGCATTGCATCTTCTCCATGGGCTTATTCACTGTTATCTTTTCAGATCACTTCTTCCATTAGAACAGTTAACACAACTAAGTGTTGAGTTAAAAACTTCCTCCTGGTATCTGCAAAAGATCCAGTCCTCCTCTCCACTACACTCTCATCAAAGAAGCCCAGACATAGAACTTACTTTGACCTGCCCTTTCTGGAATGGGAGGGTGAATTCACCATGGAGAAGTCCATTTTTCTCCAAAAAAACCACATCCTGTCTGTTGGGTTTTTCTTGTGTAGATGCTATCAGGTTTCCAGAAGGCCTTAAAAAAGAGCCAAATGAAAAGTTATTGCTCACACAGTCACTAGCTGTCATTTAAACACCAATTGTTTCACATTTTCTCCAATGACATGAAGAAAGGGGCAGCAGAGGATGTGTTTTCCTCAGCACTGTGCAGACAAAGTCATAGGTCCAGCAGAGACATCTTCCAGAGCTCATCCCCAGAGGAGCAATTAAATGTCAGCACTGGCAATGGGACCTGTAATATTCCTATTTATACAGTTGAGTCCCAACCCACTTGACAATGACACTATGCAGACAATCTAGCCCTTCTTCCCACATGTAATGCAAGTATCAGACTTTTCAAGGATTAAGGAGTCACTTTTCCTCATGCTGAATCAGAAGGTGGCTTTCTTCAAGTTTTGGAAAAAAATCAACAAACACAGAAGAAATTAAATTGATGCTGATCAAAGACTGTGACCAGGGAATAAAAAGCAACACTGCTGCCGCCATGCAGACTGTTTTATTACTCACTTCCAGGACAGTGCTTGTTGTAATCCTGAGATAGGCTCACTTGTTGACTGCAGCACAAGCTCTCTGTTCCACACCCTGACCTTCCGAGCACCTACAGGTTGAGAGAGCAATGAGACAAAGCTCTAGGAAAACACTGGAAAGAAAATTTCCTAATTTTATGAGGGCAGAACAACAAATTTTGATGCACGTGAACAAAAAGGAGATTTCTCTTGTACCCCTTGAGGGCTAAGAATTCTGTCTCAGGCAGTTCTCCTGTAGTAACTGAGTGACTAAAGGAATGGAGTTAGGAATTTCAGTCTGATTTACTTCAGTCATACTAGTTTCCTCCTCCACCTTTCACCACGGAAATGTTAAAATCTTAGTATACATTCAAGATCCTCCCTAATCTGAAGTACTGAAGGTAAAAGCCCAAACCTGTGGAAGAGCAGTGCCGTTCAATATGTTGACTGATACATTTAAGCTTTCAAAAAGTAGTATTTATCATGGAAGATATCAGTTACAATCTTACAACAAATGCATATGCTCATCACCTCTTTGGCTTCGGGGCTAAACCAAGGGAAAAGTATTTACCAGTATTTAAAAAAACAGTGTGCAATGCTAAACTGCTAGTATGAGGGACAGTGGATATACCACCCCAAACATATTCATCCAATTGGCACTGAGAGCCTATCAGATGCCGCTTAAAGCTTGAGCAGTAATTTAACAACGGTGAAAGAAGCAGCTCAGGCAGTACCTACACAGTAGTACCCTCTCCAGGCATCTCACTGAACTGAAAAGAAAGTGTTCAAAACACCATGTCTATCAAAGGCTCTGAGAACATCTGAACAGAGAAAAGAGCAATTAACTAGCTCAACTCACCCTTGCTTTAACTGGCCAAGAGAATACAAACACCAGCCAGTTCTCACCTCGCCTAAATTCTGTTTAAGAAGCCCCTCACACATGTTGGTCTTCCAAAGAAGTTTGGTCCCATACCTGTCTCTGGACAGACAGCACTCACTGCAACAAACTGCCCGTCTCCTCTCCATGTCACCCGAGGCCTGCCATCATCCCAGGCTGAGGTCGGCAACACTTCCTGAAGTCACACAAGGAAAGTTGCATCAAAGCTCTGGAAGGCAAATGCTGCCTTGGTCTAAACAGACTGCTCTTTGAAGAGCCTTGCCATGGAATCAATCCGTTAAAAGCATCAAGGCTACAAAGTTAAAAATTCATTATTCAAAATGTTATTTTAGGAAACACTAGAATTAAAACTGATATAATTCAATCTGCTTTCCCTCCAAGTGCATATGACTGTCTCTTCACATGATCACACACTATCCTTCCCCTCCACTGGGGTCCTTACTTATAGACCAGCTGAGCATAAGCTGGACACAAGAATCGAGATTTGTTTATTACTGATGCTGTTTGTTACGTATTTGTTCATTACTGTCACAATGCCTTGGAAAGAGAAAGGCATGCCATACAGGAAATCTGTAAGGCAGACAGAAGCTGGGATGAGAAGTAGTTATCTTTAAGGCAAACAGGTTCTTCACAGGACACAGGAAAAAAGAAATTTCAACAGAATACACATAAAGAGGCAGCTTTCAAAAGCTTTAACTTTGTCCAACTAGGCATATTTTGCCTTGTCCAAACAAGCTTTGTCCTGCCTGTCCCAACACTAAAGCTGGAACAGGCCACGTTTCATGTCCGCACTGTAGCAGGTGAGGTTTCAGCAGTGACTGATTTAACTCAAAAGTTTTAATTCTGGAACTTAAACACAAAAAGAAAAATCCATTTTTAGTTCCCTGACGTTTCACAAAACAAAAGGTAGAAAATAAGACTCAAACAAGGAAGTGTCAGACAAAGGAGCACAGAGCTAAAATGTAAAGGAGCTGCCTCACAGGTGATGCTCAGGTAGCCCAAATCCTTCTTCTCTCCCGCCTTCTGGGAGTTCAATCTACTGTTATTTCTGCTCCTTTCAGCCACACTGCATGCTATTTCTCTTGCTCATGTGAAAACTTCAGTATACAGTACACATTCAGCAAAACTGATCATGCTGATTTAAGGGGGGGGGTTACCTCTGCAAGCACTAGAACTTGCACATCTTGCTTTGAGCTCTGTACAAAAAGTATTAAGTACTCACAGCTGCTTTCTTGATTTAGGAGGAGGATAAAAAGGCAGGATTTCTGATAACACAGAAACAGAGGCAGCCTATGAAGAGAACTACCAGAAAGGTGTTGGGAAACTGGCACCCCTGGAATAACAGAAACTCTCCTTATACATGTTCTCCAAGAGACAGCATGGGCTCGACACAAAAAAACCCAGCATCATACCGTCTGTTTGCGATGTGCTGCCTGTTTCCCTTCTGATCCATGGAACTGTGTCTCCTTTTTTCCCCAACCAAGGGCAACAAACTTTCCTGAAGAAGAAGTAATCATTGGAGTGGAAGATTTACAGCACCACTGTATACTATACAATAACCACAGCTTCAAGCCAGACACACTTGCCCTCCAAATTTCATTCTAAAATCTTGCAGGAAAGTTACCTAGCCCAGAAAATCCTTTAGTACATGGAACTTACTTGAATTTATGCTGACAAGTAAAAGTATTCTTCAGCTGTCCAGCAGCATTACAGGCTAAAACGTCTCCTGCTGCACATAAATGCTCAGCTCCATCCATACTTCACTTACATGCTTACAACATACCAATGACATCAGTTACGGCAACTTCATTTCAGTGCACCTCTCACCTTCCCCAAACTCATTCTGGTGGATTTGCTTCTCAGTGATGGGTTCAAAATCCCTTGTCATCATGATGAGTGTTTGCTGACCTGCAAGGCAGACACTAAATACAGTATTGGTGCAAATGAACGCTCAACATTCCCCTGTGTTGTCCTATTATTCTGTCATGGGACCAAATATAGAAAATATGGTACTGCAGGGAACACATCCTTCAAAGCATGAAATCTCATGACTGGAACAGAAAAACATTTCCAAATTTTTGTCCTCAAAAACATGCTTCCTTGTCTAACCATACTAAGTTCTTTTCACCTTCAAAACAAGTATCTGGCACTGTGAAGTATTTTCTCTTGAGATATGAAAGACAAGAAGGCAACTGGAAGCAGTCAGCATTGATTTATGAAGAGGAAATCATCCCTGACCGTCCTGAGAGCCTCCTACACTTAGAAGACGACCTTGTGGATGGGGGGGAAACAGTGGATTTCATTTATCTTGACTTTAATAAGGCTTTTGATGGTGTGTCCCACAACATCATCGTAGACAAACTCATCACTGAAACCAGCTGAACTGCCAAACTCAAAAGCTTGCTATCAGTGGCAGAAAGTGCAGCTTGAGGTCAGTCACCACGGGTGTGCCCCAGGTGTCCAGGGGCAATGCTTAACATCTTCCTTAATGAACTCCTGGAGGATGGGACTCTCAGCAAGGTTGTAGATGACACAGAACTGGGAGAAGCAGCAGGTACAGCAGAAGGTTGTGCTGCTGTCCACAGAGACCTTGTCATGTACATGAGATGGGCTATCCAGAACTTTATAAAGCTTAAGAAAAAAAAAAGGCATGTCCTCCATATGGAAAATAATCATCTCAGGCACTAAGACAGACTGGGGGCCAAGTGGCTGGAGAGGAGTTTGCCAAAAAAATTAACTGTGTTTCCTGGAGCACACCAACTTGAAAATGAGCTAGCAGTGCTGCACATGTGGACAGCAGCACCCTGGGCTGCATTAAGAGTGCTGCCAGCAGGTTGAGGGAGGGGATCCTTCTCCTTTACTCAGTGAGACACATGCAGAATGCTGACTCCATTTCTACGCTTCCCAGTACAAGACAGACAAGGACATACTGGAATGAGTTCTGCAAAGGGTCACATGATTATTAAGGGCTTGGAGAATCTGTCACATGAACGGAGGCTGAGAGAAGCCACACTGCTCTGGAGAGAGGGCTCCAGGGAATCTCATCAGTGTGTGTAAATATTTCATGTGGGAAGTGGGGTACAGCAAGGAAGACACAGCCACACTGTTAGTGAAGCTGAGTGACAGCACAAGAGGCAGTGAGCACAAGCTAAAACACAGAAAATTCCCTTAAGCCATAAGAAAACATTGTTTTACTCTGAGGATGGTCACAGGCAGGAAAAGGAAAACCAAAGAAGTTGTGGGGTCTCAGACCTTGGAGATATTCAAAACCTAACTAGGAACAGCCCCCACAACTTGCTCTAGGTAACCTGCTCTGAGCAAGATGGTTGGAATAGGTGATCTCCAGAGCTCCCTTTCAACCTTAAGCATTCTATGACTCTGTTTAGTCTGAGGCTAATTGCACTTTCTAGGTGAGACACACCTGTATACACCTGGGCCTGTGACACATACATTTCCTACCAAAGGCCAAGAAACAGTTTTTGTTACTAATAAATCAAATAGGGATATAAAGGAAGAGTCTTCATGTTTTAGAGGCAAGATCAAATCTAATTCCTTGGAAGAGCTGAAGGACTAATAACTCTCTACAAAACCCAGTCTTTTGAACATGAACAGGTTCTGCTTGGATCACCAAAGCACCTCATGGATCACGAAAGGAAATCTCACATATAGGATCAGGTAGGGGGTTTTCCTGTTTTAAGTCCTAGATCCAATGACATAACTTTGTCTTTTTATTCTTCTCTATAAAACTTAGCTGTGTTTTATGTTTTGGCCATAATGAGTTTCACTCCCAAAGGCAGGAAGCTTACAGGCTGCTATTAATACCTGTTGCAAGCAAAACAAGCTCTTGGTCAGGACTCCAGCTCATGGTACTCAGACCGCTGTCCACACTTCCAACACATTCCACCTGCAAGACCAAAATAAGATCACAGAGGGGCAGGAACATGAGTGCAGCACTATTCCAGCACAAAAGGAAACAGTCACCAAGTAGGGAAATCCCTTCCTACTTAAAAAAGTCACAAAAGTTACTTTACGAAACAAAAGAAACTTTCTGACTAAAGATGGTTCCAGAATGTTTATGTATGAGGGCAGATGATCTAAAGATTAACGCTTTCAACCATACCCAGTTTTAATAAGAGCTTTATTCTCAACTCTCAATCTTAAGTCAGCACATACAGTGTCAATACTAATACTGCCTGACAGGGCCTTCGATTACATTGCTAAAAACTTTATTAGTCACAAAACACAGACATAACAATTCTTACCTAGAGAATTCCAACATGCAGTTAAATCCGATCAGCCTGTGTGTGCTGAACTTGTCAACTGTATATAGCTGCACCAACTTTAAAGTGTATGAAAAACTGGGCCAGTTTCATTGGCCCACCATGAGCATATAACAGCAGTGGCAAAGAACTTCTGTCATGCACTGTTATCCTGATTTGCAAGAGGCATGGAACAATAAACATATCATGGCAAGATGATGCCATTACAGGAATTAGGCTTGGGTGTCACAATCTTTTCAGGTAAGCAAAGTGAGGCTGGGCACCCATGGGCAGAGTAACTATCACCCATATACAAAGGGTTTCAGAACAAGCAGAGGAGCTTTTAAGACTTCCTTCTTGCTGCCTTGACTGCACCAAAAGAATACAACCTTAAAACTGAAAGTAAGCCAAAAAGCCTTAAAATAAAGAATCTGAAGTTAAACCTCATCTCTGATGCATCTATCAGTGCAAGAAAAGTCTTGTGTATATCACATGCTTTGTTAATTTTGATTCCCCTATGACATGTTTTAAGGACACCTTTTTCAGATACAGCTGATTGCACATTTAAGTTTTATGTCCAAATCAAACCCAAACAAGAATCAAAGCAGTCAAGCTGCAAAAAACCACAGCCTTTCAGCTAACCCAGACAGACCACTGTCATCTCATGCCCACCTACACCTGCACTGTTGGGCTGGTATCATGGGAGCTGATTCAGGCTTCAGAGGGTGCTGCTGAAGAGAGTACAAATCTGACACTGAGAAAGCAAGTATCTCAGTTCCCACCATATTTGCTCAGCTATTTCAGTTTCCCTTTAATGTTTTCTAGGGCTTTTTCACTCCAAATGTTCCTCAAATCACAACACACTACACTTTCTCCTCTCTTCAGTTAAGTCATGTCAATATGGTGTTCTGGATCGACGGATAACAAGAAGGTGATAACACTGTGAGTTATGAATGGATTACTTTATTCTGTACCTAGTCTCAGCAAAATCCTGTTTCTGTAAGACTCTCAATCAGATCCTGTGCTGCTGGGTGTTTGCTACGAGCCTTCCAAGCAAAACGAGAGGACTGGGGCTGTGGACAGGCAACACACCAATTCCAGTTCTTTTACAGAGTGTCTTTTCTGCCCTTAATCCTGTTCAAGACTCCCATAAAAATCAAGCTTGTCTGCCCAGAGAAGGGAGGCTAACTGCAGCTCAGTATGCAAGAAACTTACAACTGCCCCCTGAAGAAATTACAGGTATCTTTCTTTCTTCTGAAATCCCTCAGTACTACTGTGTCTTTTCTACCATGTTACCTGTTTCGTGCTCAGACTGCAGAGCAGGATGTCTCCAGCTGCTGTAGCAACGCACACACACTCCTGCTCTGGAAGATCTTCAATACCCACGATGTAACCACTTCCATCCTCAGGCAAAAAACCCTCCTCAACCAAGGAAATTTCTCTTGTCACCTTGACACAGAGAGCACAATGATTTAGTAATTACACATCACCTCAGCGGGGTTTTGGCAGAAATCACAGACTGATATCCATGGGTATACTTCATCCTATTGCAGTTACACAAAGCATTAACATTAGAAGAAAGTATGTGAATGGCACCAGGACACTCATCTTTACTTATTCATAGGAAACTGTGAAGATCCTCTTACATTAAAAGTGCTAGGCAGACAATGAGAAACTCAAATAAGGATGCAAACAATAAATGACAATAACACAACTTCCAATCTGTGTTGCTAATCATCTTTTAACCCTTTTTTTCATAACTCCCTGCATAGTGTCAACATTAAGAGGTGCATCAGTAACTGCTTAAAGTGTCCCAGTACTATTAAGGGGAGATGCAGACTTCAGAGACACAGCATAAAAAAGAATTTCTAAGGAAAAGCACTGCATGTATGCTAAGGTACAGAAATATTTGAAAACAAGATCCCTGGAAAGCCCCAAAGCTCTTCTGCCATGTTAACTTCAGAACTGAATGTACTGAAGGGAATTAGGTGTCTCAGAGCTTTACAGTGGTAAGACAGCACCCTAGCTTTAACAGCAATTCGTAACTCAGCACCATTTTTTTACTTTAGCGATATGTTGGGGTTTTTTGCCCCCTAGAGTACGATTTCAAAAGCTTCCTCCTGTGCACTCCACTACCCCTTTGCCTCCCTGATTTTGTTTTGTGAACCGTGTCTCTGATGCAACTGCTCGCCAGGTTATGCTTAAGACTAAGCCACGTGAGTGCTCCGTGTCAAAACACACAAGCCACGCTCTTAACAGGCCGGTTTAGTATCTTAGAGGCACAGAAAGCCTCTTCAGCCACCAAGATGACAGTGCGGCGATCCCCCGGCACGGTGGCAGGGCGGGGAGCGGGGGGCGCAGCCGGAGGGTCCGAGCGCCCGAGACATCGCCCGAACAGGGAGCCGCACCAGGAGACAGGAGAGCTCCCGGAGGAGCCCACGCTTTATTCCAGCCCCGCAAACACAGCTGACCCCAACAGCACGCCGGCAAGCCCGAGCACCCTCCCCCGAAGCCGCAGCCCCGGCTCTCACCGAGTCCCCGCCGGGGCGCAGCTCCACGAGCCCGTACTGGGAGCCCACGAGGACCGTGCCGGGCGCGGCACCGAGGCACAAGCCCCGCGGGGGGCCCGCGGCGGCGGCGCCGCGGCGCCCGCGGGCCCGGAGCAGCCGCAGGTTCCTCATGGCGCAGGGAGGCAGCGCCGGCCGCGGGGCCCTCACGGCGCCGCCATGTCCGGCCGCGCAGGCGCCGTGCGCGCAGCAGGTGCTGGCGGGGCGGGGCGCGGCCCTTCCCGGCCCGCCATGGCCGTGCGGGAGCGGCGGGGCTGGTGCCTTAGGCAGCAAAAACAGGGCTTTGGCTCCTCAGCAGCTCAGCTCCCCATGGGGCTGCACACAGGATCGCAGAAGCATAGGACCGCCAAGCGTGGATGAGACCTTTAAGATAATCCAGTGCGCCCGTCAGCCTGGCAATGCCACTGTGAGCCCTAAACCCACTAAACCACATCACCCAGCGCCAGATCCGGACGCCTCTTGAGCACATCCAGGAATGGTGGCTCCACCACCTCCCTGGGCAGCCCATTCCAATGCCTGACCACCCTGACAGGGAAAAATTTGTTTGTAATGTCTAATCTGAGTCTCCCCTGCCTCTTGTCCTCTCGCTGCAGGCACGGCAGAAGAGATCGGCCCCCACCTCGCTACAACCTCTTTTCAGGTGCTTGTAGAGAGTGATGAGTTCTGCCCTAAGCCTCCTTTCTTGAGACTAAACGAACCCAGCTCCCTCACCCGTTCCTCATAAGACATGTTTTCCAGACATTTCACAAGCCAGCTCTTTGCTGGGCTCTTTGCTGGGCACTTTCCAGCACCTCAATGTCCTTTTTGAAGTGAGGGGCCAGAACTGAACTCGGTACTCAATGTGTGGCCTCACGAATGCCTGTGCCAGTGCTAGTGTATAAACTGACACTGGAAGCAGGACGATTCTTTTGAAGCCACTCTTGGCACTAACCAGTTGAAGAACTCCAGCTGAGACTTAAGGCACTTCCAGACCAGCCTTCACATAGGCCAGTGCTGCCCTGTTGGCACCCTTTTTGTCACACTCTGTCAGCTCCCTCCAGGTGCAACTGAGGGGGAGAACGCAGCTCAGCTTTCAGGGGAGAGGAGGACTTCATGCAATCACAGCCTTCATGCTTTCCCCTTTTCCTAGTGGAGCGCAGTTCCAGCAGCACTGATCCTCAGTGCAAGAAAGCAGGAGCTAGTGGAAAGGGTCCAGTGGAGGGCCACAGAGATAATTAGGGATCTAGAGCCTTTCTCTCATGGGGAGAGACTGCAAAAGGTGTACTTTTTTAGTCCAGAGAAGAGAAGACTGAGAGGGGATCTCATTCATACATAACTATCTTAAAGGCAGGTGCCAAGAGGATGATGCACAACTCTCTTTGGTTGTGCCCACTGACAGAATAAGGACCAAAGGCCATACACTAAAACCTATGAAGTTTCATCTAAACATGAAGAACTTCTTTACATTGAGGGTGGCAGAGTCCTGGAACAGGCTACCCATGGAGCCTGTGGAGTCTCCCTCTCTGGAGACATTAAAATCCCATCTGGACATGTTCCTGTGTAAACTGCTCTAGGTGACTCTGGGTGTGGCAGGGGATTTGGACAAGATAATCTCCAGAGATCCCTTCCAACCCTAACAATTCTGTGATTCTTGTGTGATTCTGTGATCCAGTCTAAAAGCCAAATGCTGAGGCAAAACAAATTCATGACAAATACGTAGATTTTCCATCCTATAATCAGCTTCATGTGTGTTATAGTTTGGCAGTTTGGGCCAGTGGTGAGATAGCCCATCAGACACCTAGCTTTGCTTTTTGCTCTTCTGGTACTAAACTTGACTAAAGTCAGTGATAAAACTCTGTCAAGCTGGCTAAACTCAAAGAGGGCTTTCTTGAGACCAACAAAAATGGGTGATAGCAAGGCTTAGTTATAATTGCACACAGAGAAAGTCAAAGCCATCCAGACTCCTTATCCTGGGGATAAAGGCGTAAGAAGCGCCTTCCCAGGCCAGTCCCGCACCTGCCAAGCCCATCAGGGCCTGGCAGCTCTAGCAGGAGGAAAGGCAGCTGCCAGAGAGCATGTGAACCTGTATGCATTGTGCCCCCACACCCCTGTGCCGCCCCAGGACCTGCACTGCTTGGTTTGGTCTTTGACACCCCTATTGCTTGCTCTTCTGGAAGCTTTTTCAGGGTTTAGTCTAGACCCCTTGGCCCGGCCTGATCCCATCAGCCTCGTCTCCCGTGCCGCCAAGTTACCACTGTTCTTACCCACTGGAATTTGCCTGCCTTTGCTGAGTTGCCCCAGCTGACTGCACAGCTGTGGCTCTCGGACTGCGAGGTGCGGCGAGCAGCGGGTCTGCATCGCCGCCCGGTGGTTTTGGAGGCTTGGGGAGAATCCCTCCCAGCAGACGGGACAAGGGCTAGATTCCGCCTAGCCTTGACTCCTTTCCACGTGCCCTGGTAAATAACTTTCTTCCCCCTCAGCCAGCTGAAGCGTCCTTTTTTACTACAAATTCCCCTCCCGCGGCTGCTGCTGCCGCCGCTGCGCTGCCCCGGCCCGGCCCCGCCGCCCCGCCCCGCCGGTCACGGCGCCCGGCCCGGCCCGGCCCGTCAGGAAGCGCGGGGCGGCGGCCGCAAGGTGTTCCCGGCGGGAGCTGCGCCTTTTCCCGCACCGCCGCCCCCCCACCCCCCCAAAATGCTCCGACCGGCGAAAGGCTCGGATTCCCCCCCCTCCCGCCCCCCCTGCTCCAAGCGGTGCCAGGGTCAGCGCCGTGCCAGGCTCCAGCCGCCGGTGTCCCAGCGCGGTGCAGCTGGGCTGGCAGGCGCTCCTCGGGGACAGGCACGGGGAGGGGCCGTGGGGCTGCCTCTTGCCGCTCGGAGCGGCAGCTCCGGAGAGGTTTGTGCACGGTTCTCCCTGTTCTGTTTTCATTGATGAGTCAGTGTTAAGGCAGCTTCTGGCTAAATATATCTTTCAGACAGTTCCCTGGCAGCGACTGGGCCGAAGAAAAACCTGGAGCAGAAGCCGCTTTTCTGTTGCTGTTGGGTTTGCTGGAGGCTGTGGTGGTGTTTGGTGGTGTTTGCAGCAGTAGCTCTATGCCAGCAGACGGTGACTTCCAGGAGCATCTCTCTGCTTCTCTGAAGGAGGTGAGGTCTTATGTAGAGGGTTTTGCAATGCAGATCTGATATGACGCCTTATAACTTGGTGCTTGAACCTGAAACACTTACTTCATCCTGTTCGTGGTGTGGACCCATGGACCATCATGCTAGCAAGAGGCAGACTTGTGATGGAATCTTCAGACTGTATAGGAGTTACTTGGTACTGCCATTAAAGCTCTGGGGTCCGTTCAGGGGAGTTGAGAGTGTTACTTCCTCCTATGACGATAGTTCATTTGTGCCAGGCAAAATTAGGTCGGCAATGAAGCTTTTGGGTGTTCCAGAACCTTAGTTGAGATAACACCTTCACAAAGGGTGCTTGTCGTTGGCATTTGTGAATGTGTTCAGCACCAGGATCCACGGCCATGGGAGTCAGCTAAAAGAATTTCAGTAGCTTTCCAAAAAGAGTGAACATTATCTGTAGTTGTCTGTGAAGCTAATGTGGGAACAGTAGGTGGCAGCAATAAACATGATGGCGCTTAGCAAGCTCTAGGATGGGCAAGGCTTCTTTCAGTAATGAGGGTAAGTTGTTCCTCAGAGTGTGAGCTTGGGCAACATCTCTGTGTGCTCCATTGTATTATCTCCATTCACATGTTGTCATACAGCTGGATGTTGTGTTCAATAGTTTTATGTCTGCAGTTAGATTCACACTAACTCAATGCTGCAACAATTTATTTGCTTATGTATTTGCTTCAGATATGTTAGTGTCTGAAACTGAAGTTTAAAAAAAATTCAAAAATTATTTATAGATACTTTTCTGGCGTGTTGTTAGCGTTGTTTATACAGGAGCTGTGGGTGTCGGCAGCTCTGAGCAGAAAATCACACCTGTCATATGCTTAAGCACTTGAAAAAGTGCTCAGAAACGTGGCAGCATTGATCCTTACATATGATCAAAATTCATCTGAATGCATACTTGAGTAGCTGGCTACAGCTTTTAAGTTGGCCCCTTCTCTGCGAGAGAAGTGGAACTAGAGATCTACACAGATCCCTTCCAGCATATCTTTTCTCTGTTTGTTTTGCACCTTGTGTTCTTCCTGGGACCCAGGTGGTTACTTTGGCCACTGAGCAACCAAGACTCTTTTGAAAGCATCAGAGAATTACTTTTTCTGGTGCATAATCCATTATAAGATTCTATCCTACTGGATGAAGAACTAACACATAGCATACAGGATTTTTAATAACAATAGTAAGCTGACACAAATTAGTTAAAGGGATGCTGCATAAGGCTGGATTTTTCTCTAGACATCATGGTTTAAAGTAGTCGTTGAACATTCAGTGTAAATACCAGGACACACTTACCTCCAACCCCTTGATCTAAGTATATGCCTACCTCCAGAGCTTTTTATCTTGCCACATTTTCTGCAATCATTCCTTAACATTTTAAGTCCTGAATGCCCTTATTGCTATTGATTTTGTATGCTCACAGGCTGTACTTATTTTTCACTTGAAAGATTATTTTTTATTACTGTTTCTTAGTTGCTAGTCCAGGCTAATCTAGGAATGAAAAAGGAAGAAATCAGGTATGTAGAGGTTGTCTGAGCAGAGGAAGGCAGGGAGCAATGACCAGAAGTAGGGTTGGAGACCTTGGCTGGATAGTTTGAAAGCTAGGGTATGTTTTTTTGTTGTATGCCAGACGTGAGGTTATTCTTTCTTTTTTACTTGCTTCAGGTTCTGTAACTATGATGATATAATCAGGATCTGCTGTTACTTATTTACCTAAAGAATTTCCTGTTTTGATCCATTTCCTGAAAGAGATGAAGAAAGGGCCAGAAAGTGGAGCGTGTCCCCTTGCAGCTCTAGGAAGTTTAGTGGAGTCCAATCCAGAGGATAACAGCAGAGATGGAGCCTCAGTGAAAGATAAAGATGTGCTTTCCTCTCCTGGAGAACTGGAAAACATACAGCTGAAACCTAGCAAAGAAACATCCAGAAAAAAACTCTGTGGCTATTTAAATAAGCTGGGCATCAAGGGGCCAATCAAGACCTGGAAGTCTCGCTGGTTCTTTTATGATGAAAACAAATGTCACTTACTGTACTACAGAACTGCCCAGGACATTAACCCTTTGGGGTCTATCGAGCTCTCCAGTGCCAGCTTTGACTGCAAAATGGAAAATGGAGAAGGGATTTTTGAGATCAGAACACCAAACAGAGTTTTTACTTTGAAGGTAAGAGGCAACATCTTCTTGTAATGAAACATTCCCAGTCAGGACAGACAGATCTCTACTAAGGTATCTCTTAGCTTGAATTTCACTTTAATCCTCCCAGTTTGGATTGTTAACATTTGGACCTAAATTACTTGCTTGTTTTGGCAAGGGTGCGACTTCAATATGTGTGAGATGGCTGCTGTTTAACAGAATAGCACTAAACCCCAAACTATGTGCTGAATTAAAGAGTTGGGGAGTTCTGCAATCCATATGTAATGTTCTGAACCGAAATGAACTCCCCTGTCTAAAATGATTGTTCCAGCAGGAATCTTTGCTAGATTTTTATCTTGGTGAAAGTTGCTGTTAAGAAGCAACTGTGGGTTAAGAAGTAACTGTGTGTTAAGAGGCACTCTGTGGATGATTCCTGTCTAAAATAATTGCGACGTTTCTGCTTAGCCTTGAAGCATAGTAAAGCAAAACACGTTTAAAATTAGGTCAGTGGTCCTGAGTAGCAGAACTGAGGTTCTGCTACTTAAGGCCATACTAAAGATTTACTCTGGCCTCCCAAATCGGGGTTAGTACCAGAGGACACAGATTCAGTGTAGGCTTGATAGAGCTGGCCTTAATTTCTGCTGACTTGTGTAGCAAAGTGGTGGTCATCCCCTCAGGATATGTCTCATGCTGATGAGATTATTCCCTTCCTTTTCCTGTTTTTTGTTATGTTAGGCAATCAGCAAGCAGGCAATGATGTACTGGCTGCAGCAGCTGCAAATGAGACGTTGGGAATTTTGCAACACTAAGAGCAGATTTCCTGTGGGCAGCTCCCAGCTTGTGAATGAACCTCTAGCTGGCAGAACAAGTAGGTGTCGCATATGTCAGCTTTTCTGTTGCTTTCACCACCCGCTCCATTGATGGTGTTCCTCATCTGTAAGTGGGCAGAGGTTTTGGCCAGATTTTTAAATGCAGGTGCCAACTGTCAATGCTTGGTCAATGTTTGGAGCTTCTGGCTTATTATGCACAAAAGTGAATAAGCTGCCTCCAAATCCACAGTCTGTGTTTGGAGATGTTCAGGTATTATCTTACGATCATGAGTTCCATCTTGATTTTCCTCACACATGTGAATTGTGCACATTTGGTACCTCCCTTCCTCTTGCTAGGCCTGTGAAATTTAGAGTGAGCAAGTTTATTTTCAGCAGTGGGATGAGGATGTCAATTCCTAGAAGTGATAGTACCCAGATGGGTGGATCAGGGGAGGGCACAGAGTGTCCACCTGTTTAGTTATGACTAGATGCACATTTTGTTTTAGACAAATAATCCCCTACCTAGAAAGTGTGTGCTGTGAAAGGTCTGGGTGCCCTGGCATTTTGGTATAGCAGGCAAAAATTTGGTAACAAACTGTGGAGAGTTACATACACACTAAAACTATGAAATGTGATTTGGGATGTGGAAAGAGAACAGCGAAATCTCCCTTATTTATTTCTTTAGGCAGTTAAAAAGTTTAGTTGTTTAGGGTTAGTTGTTCTCCTATATATGGTTGAAATCACTTGATTATTGTATTTGTAGATGGAAACGTCTGTAATTTGACAAAAAACTAAGCAAGACTGCTCTGCTGTCTTAGTTCCACCTGACCATTTGAACATTGAATGTATACCTGTAGTAAAATATTGTGGCTCTCAGGTTACATGAAGGAGCCAAAGTCCAATGGAATTCTGTCTTGCTCATTTGCTTTTGTGATCTGTTTTGTTTTTACACAGATGTAGTTGACAATGAAGACTTTCTGCCTTTGGTGAAAACACCAACAGAAGCAGTGGGTTTAAAGGCAGCATCCTTGCCTGCACCCCAAACATCTACTGCTTTGCAGAACATCTCCCTTAAGCACCCTTGGACAGAAATACAGTAAGTGAACAAAGAGAACTGGACTGCAGTTGACATGCTGGTCTGCCACTATGTGCCTTCCTTGCCTGTCATGTGTTGTTTGAAACAGGGCTCCTGCCTAGGTGGAAGAACTGTGAATCAGCTTTTTAAGGATATTCCAGGCTAAAGTAAACTTCCTGCCAGAGCGTCTTTCACATACCCCAGTTCTGATGCATTTTCCATTATCTGTCTCCCTTAGCAAAGATCCTAGTGGCAGACCTAGGACTTGGTTAAGCTCTCTTCGGTGTAAGCAGTGCCTTGCATGCCTGCGATGCATCTGCACACCACTGGTGGAAGGGCACGTGGTCAGGTTGAGCTGGACTCAGTGGGTAGTGATAGAAGCCTATTAGCACTTTCCAGTTGTTTCAAAGGACCTTGAATGTAGTGCGTTCTCTAAAGCGGGAGCTCCAAGGAAAAGGGGCCATATTACAGGCTTAAGCACAACTGCACAGCTTGCTACTCCTCCTGGATTTCAGGTTACAAGCCTTGGGCATGTACAGTTGCACAAAGACAACCCCATCAGTATCTCAGTAGGTATTTCCTAATCACTTATTTACATATAACCAAAAATTTGTAAGTGGCCACAGTTGAGGTAGGTAGCCAGCCACCTGCTAAATATTTTTGACTGGGAGGTTGCCTGTTATTTTTTACCACCACTGCTGTGGCTATGATCTGATGCTCATAGGAGGAAAGATCCCCCATGGAACCAGAGAGTATCAAAGTCAGCTGTACTATTTTTCAGGCTATGCATTTTCTGCTACTCACTAATCTTTGATTAAAAGTAACGCAAACATATTTCCCCCCAGCCCCATCCCCAACTCCCCAGCCTTGCTTTTGCGGGCCTGAGCAGCAATTGTCACTTTTCAGGTTCAAACTGTATTGCTCCCCTGGTTCTGTAAACCTTTTTCAAGGCTCTCTCTCACTGTCAGGCTGGGTCTTCATGAGTGTAACATGTCTGAATCTCTGAGCTCCTGCAGCCTGAGGGGAAAAACAAAGTGCAGCATGAGGTAGAGAAAAGCAGGAAAATTACATTAGGTGAGTACTAACTGCAGACAACAGGGATCGAAGGTCTGCTGATCTTAAGCTCCAGTATGTTCTCTGAGGTCAGTAATGTCTGTTCTTCTGCTCTGGAGCCAGTAGCAGGGCAAAGGAGAACAGTATCTATATGGTAGCTTTGTTTTGAGTTAGGAAAGTAGCAGACACTGAGGTGCACTGATTTTATGGCGTTTTCCTGATTTACAGCAGTGTAAGCCTTGCTCCCCTCAGATCCACCAATGGTGTGAAGAGTTCATTTTCTCAGCACATGAAGGAGATAGGTTTTGAGAGGCAGAGAGGGAATTAAGGGGAGGTGGAGGCATTGAATAGTTTGAATGTGCACTGACTGCAGTGATCATGGCTTCTCCTGTTCACTAGCCTGTCTTGATCTCTTCTTGTTTCAGAAACACTGTCTACAATATCTGTGGCTCCAGACAGCTCTGGGGGAACAATGAGAACGTCTTCAGCTTTGATGAATTCCAAGAGCATCCTGCTAGCCTGGATGAGGAACAAGAGGCGGAAGTGGAGGCAGGCTGTGCAGGTGATTGTTACTGAGCTGTGCGAGCTGGTCTGAGCATGATGCCTTTTAGTAGGAATCAGGACTTAGCAGGAATGGGAAGCAGAGGGTTGCAAGTTGTCAAGGGATATGAAAACTCTTATCACATTGTCTCAAGTCTCTTACTGTCTTGTTACCACAAGATTGACTCTTCTGGCTCTGCTTCAGGTTTCATCTGTCTATATCTTCTACCCGTGCAACTTTCTGCAGAGGCAAGAAAACCCCAAATCCATGGTGCCAGACATATTTCTTTGAGGTAGAATCTCTGCACAGTCAGAGGCTGAGCGTAGCAGCTCCACTGCATGCTTACCTCTCTATGGTGGCAACTTGCATTTGCTGTGAGCAAGATACATGAGCAGGTTGCAAAGTGGATTAACAGGTACCATAAAACTGCACAGCCTCATTTTTTTCTGGATGTACCTGTGTCTGATCCCCACCATTTCAGCTTCAGTCCTGTGGATCCCAGCAGGTCAATTTTCCTTGTCCTATGTGTCAGCCTTCTCTGCAGAACTCTTGTGAGTCCCCCCATAGCAAGACTTGGGAGTCCACAGTAGCAAAGCAATTCTGTGTAAATTAACCCTATCTCTCTTCAGTTAAGGAAGGGACCCTGGAGGATGGGAGGTTGGAGCCCAGGCTGAACTGGATTAGGAAAGCCAGGTGGAGGAACAATGGCTTTCCAGGCTCACATGAAGAACTGTCCAGGGAGAGGAATCCAATGGATAAAGTGAGTGTTCTACAACAACAGATCCTGACGCTGACAGAGGAAGTCAAGTCACAGAAGGTAAGTGTGGTGAAGAGACTGCTGCTTCTAAGGGCAGGGCCCTGAGGCTGGTTGCAGGGACTCCCTATACATTAGTGGTAGACTGAGAAGTGCTCAGGAGGCACTAAGGGGACCACTTGAAGCTCCTGGTGTTACCATTTTGTGTGTTTCTGGTTGTACCCAGCACAAGGGATGGCCTTCAGCCATTACTAGGAAATGCAGCCAGCTAGAAGAGGGAGGTAAAACAAATCTAAGTGTGCTCTGCTGGTGTCTTGCTTGTGCATCCCTATTGCTCACTGAATGTATTAAGTACAGTCCTGAATAGGTACTGTGACACTGGCAAAAAACCTGTCAGGTGGAGTCATGCTGTTAACAAGAAGTCAGTCTTTTTTACAGCGATCCACCATTAAGATGTGATTTGACTAGAGAAGTCAGGACATGAGTCACTGCAAGGGCTGTCTCTCATGAATGATACTGTTCATCAGAAGCAGGTAGCAATGCCAGGTTCTCCACTAATGATGTTGGTAGCAATTCCAGGAGAAGAGACAGGACAGCCAGGTCCCATGTTGGGCAGTCAACTGCACCCTTGATTTGCTTTTTTAAGTTTCTGAAATGGCAAAACCTGAATCAGCAACGTGTTGCTGGGGCAAAGTTTCATGCCTTCAGGTAGGATGGAATGAGGGAGGACTCTGGCAGAGGGGAGATTAAAATGGATATTGCAATTACCTCCTGGTAGCACAGGAGGATGCAGACTGCATTATTTCCATCCCATTTTACTCTGCTGCTGGCCAGATCTCCAGGTTCTTTGCTGGGCATCCCAAGAATAGTTGTAGGAAAGCCAGAATTCAGACAGTGTGAGCAGTAGCTTCTCTGATACAATCCACATAAATTGATTTTATCTGTGACCTGCTGCAGAGACCTTTCAGGCCCAGCTCTGTGAGCAGAACTTCTCTACTGTGGTTTCAATGTGGTTTTAAGATTTCTGCATTTAGTTTTCCTTCTGAAAGGAATCAATTTCAAGGTCTTGAGGACCTTTCACTGTTGGGTCTGTGCTGTCTGTGCTGCCATTGCCCTGGGCAGCACTGTGATGTGACGACTTTGCATTCCCTTTCCAGGAGCTGGTTAAACTTCTCCACAAAGCTCTGGAGGCAGCCCAGCAGGAGAAGCGAGTATCTAGCATGTATCTCACTGCAGCAGAAGATAAGGACAGGCTGGAGCTGGTGCGCCACAAAGTGAGACAAATCGCAGATCTGACTAGTCGACTGGAAGCTCTTGAACGAGAAAAGAAGGAACTGGAGCAGATACTGACTTTGAGAGACAGCCACATCCAGGAACTCAAGGAACATGTGCAGCTTCTGATGGAGAAGAACCACGCCAAACAGGAAGTCATCATGGCCTTGACGGAACAGATGGCCCGAGAGCTCTCTGACCCCCTGCAAGAAGACAACACTGTCACTGCAGAGACATTGTATAAGCAGCAGGAGGAGATTGAGCACCTGAAGGTGTGTGAGATGGCACAGGTCTCTTGGGGGGGGCTCCCATTTCTGTGCCCTCAGGTTCAGTGGGAGGGTGTTTCTTACGGGAAGCACAGAATATGCTTTTACTACTTGTTCCATCTGCCTCTAAAGGAGGCAGGCTGGAAGGGGCTCACCTGATGCCAGTAGGGTGCTGAAAAAGCATCTGGGTCAGTTTCAGCTTCATCTCAGAGCCTATTTTGTTTGATTTTCCATCATCATTCAGTACTTGCCTCTTTCTTTGCTTTCTTTTGTTTCAGGGCTGCAGTCTCACTTGCTGCCTTCACTAACTTGTGCCCCTGTGTTTCCTTCTTGAAAACAGTTTCCCAGTACATCCTGGTTCTTGCAAATCCTTCCTGTTGTATGTGCAGAGTTATAATGACCAGTTAGTATGAGGTGGACAATTGCCCAAAGAGCCACTTGCTGCATTGTGGGAGAGTCTTTTTGCTGTCAGCCATGGGGCTGAGATTTGTTTTCTTTAAAAAAAAGCAAACCAAAAACCAAAACCAAAGACAAATCAACAAAATCCATATGAAAACCAAAAAAAGCACATATGTTTTTCATCTTATTTAGATGCTTCTCTACCCTTATACGACCTGGATGTCTTTGTGTTTTTTGCAATTAGCATTTAGCATTTTCAATTGCCTTGACCATGCATGACATTCCTATTTAATGTTGTGCCTTGGTTTCCTTTGTAGGCAATATTTGTCCTGGAGAGTCCTGTCTGCTCCCCAGAACGCAAAATTTTTGGGATACTTTATTGTCCTTAACATAATCTGATGTCCCTGAAGTGGGAGGGATTTTAAGCCCCCACTAAGAACTCTCCTTGTGTGACTGTTTTGCTTCATGGCAGGATGATATAGATGCGTACAAAACCCAGAACCAGTTTCTCAATTCGGAGATCCACCAGGTTACTCGACTCTGGACAAGTGTTGCTGAGAATGAAAAAGCTCTTCTGATGAAGGTAAGGCAAAATGACCTTTTTCCTTTGGTGTGAACTGTTACTAATTTATTTTCAAAGTTGGCACGGGAGTGGATTTTGATCCACCAGGAGTAAGCTTTCTTCCCGATGTCTTTTTTTAGTGTGACCTTTTTTCTGCTTTGTGTTGTTCCCAAATTAGACAAGATTGTTTTTATTCTTCAATAGAAGTAAAATACCTGCAAAGTTCACTCTTAAGGATGCTGAAACTTACCCCAGGTTTCTGCATTTCAGCTATGCTTTTGTATACAAATGAAAAAGCAGCACTGTATAGGCAATCAGAAGAGTTTCCTGAGAGCTGACACACTTGAGTCCTGGCTCCATCTAGTCATGGTTTCTCTGCTAGCCTGGCATTGCCATGTGGCAGCAGTCTTCAGATCTTGTAGTTAGATCAGAGTTTTTTTATGTTTTTCTTAAGTTTTATTTCTATTTCTAGCCTTGTAAGTGTGCATAACCTGACTACTCTCAGACTTGTCTAATCCTACCTTCTGGTCCTGAACCATTCAGGGCTGGTGGTGTGTGCTGGCATTTGTTCTGTGGCTTTTGCTGAGGTTTTACTTCCTTGGGTTTTAAGGTATTGTCATGAATGTTTGAGGTTGCTTAAAGACACACTGGCAAAGCTGGCGGCTCAAGCAGGTTTAATATTAAAGTGAAAGCATGACAAAGTTTATTGGCAAGGCTTGCTCTACTACTTACTGGATGGTTAAAGCACACAGAAGAAAAACAGTACTAAAACCTAAAATCGATAAATCTAAAACTAAAATCAATCAAAAATGATCTGTGTGGAGGCTGTAGATGGAAAAGCGTGAGGATGGGAAAGGATAAGGATAAAAGGAATAAAGGAGACCCTGTCATTGAGTCACAATGTTCAGCATGGACCCTTTGCCAAAATGAGCCCTGAACTTAACCAACAGTTTAGGCCTAAAGGTTTGATATCACTAAGTTTAGCAGCACTTAATCAATAGTTTAATTTAAACAGTTTTAAAGGTTCATATAGAATTTACTATAGCAGAACAGTAACCCACTTGAAGGCCTAACTTACAAATCTATGGTACCTAAGAATCTAAGAGAGCAACACTCACAGTGCATGTGCTGTAGCATATTCCCACTTGCACACACACAGACCTGTGGAGTATGTACAAGGTATATGCTTGTGAAAATTTCCCCTCAAGTTCAGGGAACTACTCAGATTGGATGACTTTGCATCTTCTCAAGAGGCAAAGAGTGGAGCCTCAAGGAGTGGGGGCATCAGCCCAGGATCCGTGGTCATTGGTTGGTGGTGGTCCTCCAAGTATAGTGAACTTGAGAGTTCTCTGACTCTGAGGGGTGTTGCACTCAGAGGGGGGTTGCTGGTCACAGGCCTCTATGGTCGTGGAGAGCTCAAAGGGTCTCATGTAGGGTCGCAAGACAGTGGGCTTTCGTCATAGTAATTTCCCTTCCTGGCTGCAATTTGGGCTGGTAACTTTCTTTGAAAGTTTGGTAACAAAAGTGTTATTCCACTTGGGTTGTTCCACTTGGGTTTGCAAGAAAAATAAGTTTCCAGTGCAGACAGCAGAAATTCCTGGGAGCAGACTGTGTTTCTGATAAGCTCAAGAGATGCTTATCCCAGGTCTTGTTCATCAAGGCTGAAGCCTAATGAGCATTTCTGAGATCACAGTGTGGCCTGAGGTGGGGGATGCACCACCACAGGTATGTCTCCACAGTTGTGGATTCTGGAACAGGGCAAAAAGCTGCTTCTGAAGTGTTATTGCCATTTTTGTATCTGTTTGCTTTCTGGTTCTTAGAAACCCTGCTTGCCTCCTAACTTACTGCCCTCTCTGCTCCTGAAACAGCCGTAACCTTCAGAAAGGAAGTAATCAGACCAGACCAGCATGCTCGGTGTGAGGCAATATGCTGATTAAAGTGGTAGTATGAAAGACTCCTATGCTCCTTCTTGTCCCCTTTGTATGCAACCTAATTCTCTGTGTGGTTTCTGTTTCATTTTTTTTTCAACTGCTGCTTCCCACTGAACAGGAGTCTTCACTGAGCTTCCTTTCAGACACTGGGTGAGTCTTGTCACCTCTGTGGCCTCAGTCCTCCGTTTGTGGAGCGGGCTAACAGCCATCCTGTATTTTTTCTGCTTTGTGTGCCTAGGAGTATGGTTGTGGCAGGGACAGTCCTGGTGTTTGAACTCACCTGGGCTTCCTGTGCTTGAGAAACGATGTGTACCAGTGCCACGGGACTGGGGATGCTGAGGGGCATGTGGCACCTGGTCTGTGGTGCTGCCATGTGTCCTGAAAATGGTACGCTTATAGCTCAGTCTCAGGAGCAGTGTGTTTTGTTAGGACACAGCTCAGTGTGGTGTACAGAACTTGTATGAGGGGCAGGGAAAAAGACTGCAGAGAATTCAGATGCAGTGGTTACTCTTGGATTGTGTCCTGAGCTGAGCTGGCTGGAATATGGCCACCCACTGATGTAATGCAGTAGCTAAAGTAGGTGATGATGTAGTAGGTCTCCCACTCAGCAAGCAACTTCTGTTGCATGCTAGTCCTGTGGCATTTGCTTGTTGACAGACCAAGGT
>JAWWES010000094.1:25396463-25410163 GCA_035583135.1 Lophotriccus pileatus | reverse complement strand
CTGACTGTAGAAAACTACCAAATGTGTTTTCTGGGGCTTTGCTGTTCAGCAGTCTTTGCTTTATGTGCAGACCAGCCCAGTAGACAGCAGTGGCAATGCAGGAAGAACTGCCACTAAGCCAGCTTGTTTCCTTCTTGTTTCCCCATCAGTGTGCCTGCCTGCAAGCAAGAAACTGCCAGATGGAGAGCAAATACCTGACAGTCCTGCGGAAGCTGCAGGAGGCTGTGCCTGGTCTTCCCAGCTCCTATGCTGAGTTAGTGAAGAATCTCATCCAGGAATCGCTCCAGTGGGATGTGAAGGAAGAAGCAGAAGAAGGTTTTAACTTGAACCCTGTCAGGTAAGAGTCAAGAGCTTGGGAATATTAACACCCTTATAGAAGCCTGTCTATGAAGGCATGTGCAGGCAAGAGAGATCTGGGAACATTTTTACAGCAGGGACTTGAAGTCATGACATAGCAGAGGAAGTTGAGGAAGCTGGTTTGGTTTGGTGGTGTGGAGACCATGAATATCTGATAGCATCACTATAGGTAGGGGAAGTTAAAGATGATAGAGCTAAACTTTTCTTGGCAGTGGCAGATAGTATGGCAAGTGATGACAGCCATGGATTGCCTGGGAGGTAAATAGTGGACATGAGGATGAACTTTCTCCATAGGAGAGGAGGCCACCTGGTAGTTGGGGCATCTCTGTCCTTAGGGGTTTTCTACTCCCAGCCCTACAAAGTCAGCATGGTCCTGTCCTAATCCTGGGGACAGCCTTGCAGTGAAGGTGGGCTGCACTGGAAACCTCCAGAGAGCCTTGCCACAGCACTGCTGGGGTCCCTGCATGTGTTTATGCTGTCCTGCCCAGTCAGTGTCCCTGTTCTGTAGCAGTGTCTGTTTTATCTGTTTGGTCAGCCTCACAGGTTCCCCAGGTAGCTTTGGAGATGAGACCCCTAGGCCAGGCCTGGTCTCTCTGTCAAGAATATGATGATACCTTACAAGTATCCCACCCTGTGGACAGATGGTGCACAAACCCTCAATGAGCTGTACTGTTAGCACTCCTGGTGTGTTCCAATCAGAAGGAGATTTTCACTGTGTACCAGGAGACATCAGAAAGGACTGTGGATGTCTCTTCTTTGGTCTGATGCCCCAAAGCCTTTGCAGTCCCTTCCTACAGAGATGTCTCTGCCCTAGGACATGGTAGGGAGAAGGTATGCAGGGTGAGCTAGATACTCCCTTAGGGGCTGGGGAGCTGGTGAGAGAGGTCTGATGAGGCTGGGCTGCAGCTCAGAGCTTGAATCTGAGCGTGTATGCCATTGCTGCAGGCTCCCATTTGTCCTCAAGGCTGAGACAGTGGTCATGGCAGGCTGTCACATGCTGCTGCCAGGGAAGTGAAGGAGGAGTACCTGTGCATGGGTGATGGGGACTTGGCAGCAGGCTGTAGCTGGCGTGACCGCAAGCAGTGTCCTTGACACAGGTACTAGCACTGTCATTTCAACTAACCACTGCCTTGTGTTCCTCCAGCGAGTATGATGAGTATGGGTTTATGACTGTACCTGACTATGAAATTGAGGACTGGAAACTTCTGGCCAAAATCCAAGCCCTGGAGATAAAGTCCAACAAACTGCGGAGCCAGGAAATTGTGGAGAAGCCCCTCCGTGACAGGTGGAACAGCATTGGAGAGCTGAGCCCCTCTGCAGAGCTGAAGAGCCTGATCCGCAGTGGCATTCCGGTGGAGCATCGGCAGCGGGTGTGGAGGTGGATCGTCAGCCGGCACTGCAGCCGCCTGCCTGACCACTACCAGCGGCTGCTGCAGCAGAGCAGGAGCACGGAGCACCCTGCCTGCCGCCAGATCGAGCTCGACCTGCCCCGCACGCTCACCAACAACAAGCATTTTTCCTCTCCCACCTCCCAGCTCATTCCCAAGCTCCGGAGGGTATTGTTGGCGTTCTCCTGGCACAATCCTGCCATTGGATACTGCCAGGGACTGAACAGGTGAGAAGCCAGGTGTGCTGCTTCTTCATGGAGTAGCACTGAAAATGTGTAGACACATACTCTAGGCTGTGATTCTTGCCTCTCTGGAGTTCTGTCCTGGCTCTAGGTATTTTTCTGCAGAATTCTGCGTTTGGTGTCTCTTTTTCATCAAGTGTTGTGGCTGGGATCCAGCAAGCAGCAGGATGCACTTGTTTAGAGTCTCTGCAGGTACAGAATAGGAAGGAACAGCTATAGGAAGTAGGGTGAGGCGGTCCCAGAATAGCAGCATGAGGCCAGGGCTGAATTTTGAAGTTGTAATGTACTCAGCAGAACACTTTGGTGATTCCTCTGTTTGCTGAGAGGAGTTGAAGGAAATGTTGTGAGGTGTTAAGATACAAGTGAATTGCAGCAAATGACTCAAGGAGAGGCTGAGGAAACTGAAGTGGTTCTTTCTGGAGAAGAGAAAATTCAGGGAACATAAAAGCTTCTTTCCCTTCTGAAAGAAGGCTATGGGAAAGAAAAACACAGACTTCTTAGAATTGTGCTGCCAAGTAAAAAAAGGGACCAGGCACAAGCTTCAAGAAGGAAATCTCTAGTTGGAACTCTTCACATGAGGAATGTCTATGTAAGCTATTTCTGTTGCTCTTTGTGTGGTCTTCAGAAAAACATTTTCCACTCCAGAGAACCCTTGATATTAGATGTCATCTTTTCAGTCTGTCTGAAAGGGGTAAATCAGAGCTAAAGGAGGTAAGGGCTGTAAAAGAATGTATGGGAAGGTGAGCTACATCACATATGGAGTACCTCTGAGTGAGCTCTTTCCTGTATTGAAGTAGCCAAAATCAACACATTGCTAACTTCAGCAGATTTACAGAAAATTCCATTAGGTGGGAAACCTACCTTTGTCATATCAATTCCAAGTTTTTGGATAGAGGCACGTGGGAAAGAAAATCATGACCCTATGGTTCTTTGAGAAACATGCAGAACAGATCACTTGTCTCTCTGTCCAGCTGTCCTGACACATTGGATATCTTGGACACTGATGGACTGAAGACATGCCAAAAGGAGTCTTGTTCAGTTCATATGTGCCATGGGTTTGCCTAGGGACAATTTTTACCACACTCCCCAACAAAATTGCTCTAAGTTCAGAGAAGGTTTATGCAGACAAAAGAGATATGATTGGGGAGAAATAATATTAGGATTTATTACTAGTAAAATAAAAACTAAACAACTACATCTACAAAAATTCTAATTTAGCAAAAGCACTATGTATTTACAGAAATACCCCTCCCCACTTTGTATCAGTCCAGGAGGAGAAGCAGTGTCCTTTCTGCTTTTCAAAGCTACAGGTCTTCTACACAATTCTGAAGCATTTAAAAGTTCCTCTCTGTTATCTCTGGGATGACAACTCCGACTTGTTGCAGCTGGAACTGTTTCTCCCTCTGTCTCTTTCTCTCCTCTGTGTCGACCTCAGGGCTGGGTCTACCTCCCTTCTGGGCAAAGGCCGAAGGCTGGGATTACGCAGATCCTGTACGGTCTTCCATGGACTACAAGGGGACACTTGCTTTTCCATGGATCTGCACCACAGGATCACAGGGAATAATGGCTTTTGAGTCCACCCCTGTTTCCTCTGGGGTCCCTTTCCACGGGAATAGTCCTTGATAGACCTCTCTGATGTGAGTCCTCCCCTAGGGCAACAGTTCTTCCATTCTCTGCTGTCCCTTGGGGTCACAAATGCAGCTGCACCACCATGGATCCCTCTCTGAGATCCCAAGACCTTACCTAGGCTGTCTCACTCTGGCGTAAGGTTCTTCTCTCCGTGGCCGCAATCCAGCAAAACTCCCACAGAGTCACATCTTCTGCATGCACTCATCTGTTCCATCACAGGCTTCTTTATGAGTAATAGAGGGTTTGTCTTCGCTTCCCAACAATCTTCCACAGGTGGCAGGGATTTTTAGTTTTCAGTCTTTTCCCTGCTGAAGGGAGAGACAGGGAGCGGGGAGAAGGAGCTGTCTCCCCCAACCCTTTGGGCTTCTCTCTCCTCCGGTTGCCAGCTCTGACCTTGAAGGCTCCGCTATCTCTCTGACTGAAATTCTTTCTGCAGCAGCCCTGTCCAAGTTCTTCTTTAAATTTTTTTTTCTTCACTCTGTTACATGTCTGGTCAGAGGGGCTTCAGTGCTGCCCCTGCCCCCAGCCCAGGGCCGGGGGAGGAGGGAGGCCTGGCCCCCCTTGGGGCCTGACACCTCCTCCTACATGGCTCCTCAATTCTTCTGCGCAACAACCTTCTCTTCTGTTTTCTTAAATATGTAATTGGCAAAGGTGTTACCAAAGCTTTTGATTGATTTTATTCTGGAAATTTACCTGGACAAACTACTTACAGCCCCTGAAGAGGGGGGGACCTTTGCAAACCCACAAAAACATGCTGGCCGATGATACCTCCTCTAGTGTTGTATTGCTTCACCGTGTCTTGTCCATCACAGGTTGGCAGCTGTTGCTCTCCTGGTTCTGGAAGATGAGGAAAGTGCTTTCTGGTGTCTAGTCCATATTGTGGAGAACCTGATGCCAGCAGACTACTACAGTGACACACTGATAACATCACAGGTGAGCTGTGCACCCTCACACTTGCTTGGACTCTCATACAGTAAAGGTTTAAAAGCCAGCAGTCAACTTGCAGTGCGTTTGGTTTCTCATGGGACAGTGACACCACTTTGCAATCCTTTCTGTTGCAGAGGTGTTGTAGACTTGGGAGTACAAAAATGCTAGCAAAATTGATCCCTGGCACTAGGAAATTGGGTACCACTCCTTGAAGGTCAGCTTAGAAGGAAGATGCCCATTAATTGCACAGTTCCTTAATTAATTGCACACCTCCTTAGTAGAGGTGAAGCAGCAAACTTGGATACGAAGAAGGCACAATTCTGCAGCCCTTCAGATATCTTGAAACTGCATTCTAGCTTTGGAGTGTTGTGTGCAGGTGAATGAAAATACTGAGATTTTTATATAGTCACTCTACTTGCTTCAGTTCATGATCAGAGACAGTGTGTGTTCTTGCTTTGGGGCTCCCTGCAGAACAGAGACCCCTCTGGCCATTTGAGAGAATCTTTTTTAGAAAGACTTCCTGACCTCATGGTTGGTCTCTGAAAGTGCAGCCAAGACACAAGTAAAGAGGAAGGTCTAGGGTAATACCTTGTGGATTGGCTTGTTCCAGCTTTGAGTTGGCTGCAAAACTTCAGGTTCTTGCAAATTTTAAAGACAAAGCATATTACCTCATCTGGTTTGTACCACAGTGCCAGAGTCAAGTGGGCTGACACAGCTGGGGCAGTGGTACAATATAGCGTAGGGAAAGACCTACCCATGGTCCTGCTCCTTAGCACTTACCCTCAAGAAACCACATCTCTGCTGACATGAAACCTTTATAAACTATCAAGGATCTCACCAAGTACATTGTGTGTTTCGGCTCATGCAGCCAGAAGCAGAGCACAGGCAGTACTTGGATGACAAAGAGACACTAACTGAGTTCAGGTCCTGCTTGTAAAGTCAAAGGCATTCTAGGTCTTCATTCTGTTGGGCCACGTGCAGTCATTCAGACATGGGCAGATTTTAATCCCTGTCATTCAGCTGGATGCTCATGATATCACAGAAAATCCCAGGAAGACTGGTGCAGGAAGATGTGGCAGCATTTTCCCTCTAGACTTGGAGAGTAGGAGGGAATACGGCCCCTTTGAGTGAGGAGAATGCACATATCTCTGCTTGTATCTTAGCCCTTTTTCAGCTCCATACCTTGCACTGGGTGCAGTGTACAAGTACATTGCTCAGTAATTTTGAAGGGTTGGGAGACAAAGGATGCTCTGCTCTTCCTGGGGTGTGGTTCACTAGAAGGCAGCACCAGAGATGACCCCAACATGCAAAGGCCACTGTCCTGTTGCACCGCTCCTCCTTCAATACTAGGACTGCTCTTGACTAGGACTTAGTTATTTTCTTTTTTTGTCAATTTTAGGTAGATCAAAGGGTCTTCAAAGACTTCCTGTCTGAGAAGCTGCCTCGCCTCATGGCTCATTTTGAGCAGTATCAGATTGATGTGTCACTCATCACCTTCAACTGGTTTCTGGTGGCCTTTGTGGACAGCCTGGTCAGCGACATCCTCCTGAGAGTGTGGGATGCCTTCTTGTACGAGGGAACTAAGGTACAACTCTCAGTCTAGGCCTCCCTCACATTTGCACCATGTCTGTGATGTGATTGCAGGGTGATGGATGTACATATGTATCAAAGAGATGTGAGGTTGAACCCCTTGTCCTATCCTGCCTGTTTGGCAGCATGCCTTGATGTCTCTCAGTCTCCTGTGTTGTCTGTGTACTTGCTGCCAGGAGGCAGACCTAACCCCTGATACTGTGCAGAGGATCCTTGGCCCTTTGTAGCCGGTAGTTGTGCTACCAAACAGCTCTCTGACAGGCCATGGCACCTCCTGTTCTGTGACCTGGACACAACTAGTAGTATGACAGATACAGGGAGCGTAAGATAGGCAGTTCATATCTGAAAATGTGAGTCCTGCATTGCCCCTGTGCATAGGGAGAATTGGAGACCCCTTGTGAAATCCCTCTGGTTTCCTTTTGTAGGTTCTGGTATTCTCTGGGGCTGTAAATTAGCTTCCAGAGGGTCAGTCTCCTGAAATTTGCTCTGTACTTTTTTAGATCTGCCATAGCACAGCCTGTTGAGAGCAGGGTCAAGCCTGTACTGCAGTGCTGTGTGCCTGATCCCATCTTTCATGTCAGCAGGGCCTGGTCCCTCAGCTGCTTAAAACTTGTCAACTCAAATACATTTCAACCCTCCAGGTCATTTTCCGCTATGCTCTTGCGATTTTTAAATACAACGAGGAGGAAATCCTGAGAATTCATGACAGTGTGGAGATCTACCAGTACCTACGCTTTTTCACGAGAATGATCATGGATGGCAGGTAGGACTGTGAGTTGTAGATAACCTTCCATGCTGTATTTGTATTTCCTTGCCTGTTAGGTCAGCCAAACAAGAATTGTGACTGATCTGTTAAGAAAGATACATTGAGAGTCCATGGGACAAGGATCAATTTGTCTCTTTTTGACTTTCCCTTCCTGGCATTACTTAAAATATTTTTGGCCCAGACAAAGTCATGCTATGGCAGAGCAAGCCACAAATTCTGTGTCGGCCTCCTTTTTGTAGCAACTGGAACCTGTGCTTGCTGTGTTTCACTCAGTTGTAGTTGGGGTATTTGGGTACACAGCACAGCTCACAACGTTTAATGGCAGCGTGTCTGAGGTGAAGATTTCCGTGTTCAGAAGAGCTCAGCATCAGGAATATTTCTCCCTGAGAGGCCATCAGAATTGGCATCTGGTCCACTGTCTTTTGACTGGTGGCTGCACACTGGTACCTTAAAAAGTGGTGTGGTATAGGTGTGTTTAAAATATTGTTTGGGTTGGTGTGAGAAGAAATTGCCTGTAATTCCTTTAAGCCTCTGCTGCTTGGTGACTTCTGAGCCCAGAGAGCTGAAGTCTGAGGCCTTACTCTTTGCCCACCCTGGGATGCCCTTGGTGTATCTGTCACTGTGTGTTACCAGCCAGTGAATCGGCTGACCAGACCTGTGTTTTCTGTCGTAGGAAGCTGATGAACATTGCCTTCAATGACTTAAACCCCTTCCCCATGAAACTGCTGAGGAACCGTCGCTCAATGCACAGGGAAGAGCTGGAGGCAGAGCTGTGCGAACTGGAACAGATCAAGGCAGCCTATGTAAAAGAGAGAGCAGAGCAAGGGCCTCAGGACCCGAAGGAGGTTGCTAGTGAAGAGGAAGAAGAGATTTAGCAAAAATAGAGTTGGTCATCACTTCCTTTCCATCTTGCAGAAGGGCATCATAGCAACTGTCTGTAAGAGATGGACCAGAGGGGGAAGGGTGGTCACAGCAGGAGCTCCTCTGCCCCAGGAAGCAAGGCTGTAGTTACATGACCATCTGGGGACAAAGTCAGACTTTGTAATGGATTGGAAGGTATCAGAGGAGTGTTATTCTCTTCTGTACTTCTCCATATTCAGCCCACCCTGCCTGGTATAGTTCAGGATTACAGCTGAAGGTGCATAGGAAATCCCAGTTGTTGTACCATGACTGGAATTGACATGGTGCAAAAGATCCAACCAGGCAGGGCTTTTCTACATTTTTCCAGTGGAGGTTTGAGCGAGATCTTCATGTACAAGTAAAATCACTGAAAATAATGAACCAAGAACCTTCCCTCATTGGTATCTAAAACTTCTGAATTGGTTAGGAGGAAAACCTGCTCTTTGAAGGCGTGGTGCCTTCAGTGGCTAGCCTGCCATCAGAGTGTGTGTTTAACATTGCAGTTACTGAGTCAAGACACTGTGTCCAGATGAGTGATGGGTCTGAGGAAGTCCTGGAAGCTGGAGTACATCATCCCATGGGATTCAGGCTTAGACATGGGGAATGGGTTGTGGGAGAGTGGAGTTGTCTCTCCAGTTTCGTTCCCATGGAAATTCACGGGAGCACAAGATGTGTCTCCTTGTCTGGCTGGGAAATGCTGGGAGCTCTCTCTCCTCTTTGTTTAGCTTTGAGCAGAGCCATCTATGGATTGGCCTGACCCTGGCAGCACTCTGCCTTCCCGAGGTGAGTTTGCTCTGTAGAGGAACTCTCATCTTGGTGTGAAACCAACCACAACCTGGCTTCAGGCAGGGCCTAATGTTACAGAGACTTTTACTGGTGACGACTGGATCTTCTGATGGCCTCACACTTTGCCAGGACGAGTGTGTGGCCATCTCTCTCTGCCCCCCAGTTACGGTTTTCCTGTGCTGATATTCCCGTCTCTCACTCCTATTCATAATGGAGGGACAAGGTCTCTTCTGTAGGAGTTTACAATATTGAAGGTGTTTTACCCATGGCTTGTGGCACTCTGGGAGCCAACCTGCAAACCACAGGGACTATCTACTACCACAGGTCACAAAAGATGTCCTGATATTCTTTAGAAAAATCATTAATTTCCCATGAACCCAGGTCTAGTACCGAGATGCCCTGTCTGCCTTTGGGAATGGGGTCTGATAGCCTTCTCCCTTGCCTCCCAGGCTCACCCATCTGGGCCCTGCCTGTGCTTCTCAGTCCTCCACTGACCCAGGAGGAGTCAAGTGCTTTAGATAAATACAACTGCTTTTCCATAACACAATGCCAGATCCTGCAGCCCCACTTTCCTGCTGAGTGGTGCTTTATTCCAGGTGTGCCTGCAGTGCTGGCACGGACCATGCAGCCAACCCTGCTGTAATGGGGGCTCTGCTCTACGTTTTTAGACTGACATTGAAGCCAAGTGGATTATACCTCCTTTAAACATCTTGTGGTTGACAACCCAACCCTTCAAGCTGTCAGTGCTTGCAGAGGAAGGAAAAAGAGGCATTCATAGCCCACAGTGTTCTCAGCCTGGTGTCACAGGCGCTGGTGGAAAGAGCACCAGCCTCTGTTCACTTGAGATGCATGGTCTGCCTCAGCTCTGCCTTAGGCACAACTGGACAAGTCAGCCAGCTTCAGTGAAGTGGGGAAGAGCTGTGGAGGTCAACCACGCAGTACGGAATCAAAGTGGAAATGAGGTTTTGGGAAGAGTGGATGGATCCCTGAGAGCTGCACACATTGAAAAGGTGGGATGAGAAGAAAATGTTACTGGAATCTTACAACATCTCAAAAAATGCACTTATGCCACCTAGCTAAGGAAGCCTAAAAGGTTTTTCCTCACAGATGATATTGCTAATCTAATTTACTCATACTGTGATGTGCATGGGTGTGCACAAATACAGATTTTTGCTACTGCTACAGACATTATCTTTTAAATTAAGACCATGAAAATTACAAGTTTACTTAAAATTTTATTTTTCCTAGAGCTTTCTGCAACAGCTTAAAAATGTTTCCTCCTGATTTGTCCTTATGTTTATTAAAAAAGCATTTGAAACGTATTATCAAACCAAACCATAGCCAGGTGTATCTCTGTGGTATGTAATAAACTTTGGTCTATGTGGTATGTGATAACCTGTTAAAAAATAAACTCCTCTGAAGTAGACATAAGAACCAAGGTGTTGTTCCTGGTGGGGAATTCTGAAAATAATTTTTAATTGAAATCAGAAGGGAAGAGCATCTCAGGGTTTTTACAAATTTCTTTCTTGTGTGTCTTCAGCAGCTCTTGGTTTTGCTTCACACTTTATTTGCTAAGGGCTGTTTCCTATGGTCATATTGCGAACTAGTCACTTGTCATTCACTGGGGTCGTTCTGTACTTAAACATGGTGGGTGCAGGAATATCTGCAAAGCCTGTGCAGACCTGTGCCCTGCCACCAAGCTTGCATGTCCTCATGGCCCTACTCTGCTTCCTGTGTGCTTCACAAACTTTAGGGGTACTAAAAAGCACTGAACTCGGGTCACAAGATGCCAGCTGGGCCCAGAGGATAGGTTTGTCTAATGCAAATCCCTCAGGCCTGCAGTGGGTATCACTCAGTGGCAGGGGTGCTTTGAACAGAGGTTATCTCTGCATAAAGTGCTCAAGGATGATTTCTGCTGCCACTGCCAAATGTTGTGGCTCAGAAACAGTTTGACCTGGTTGTGCAGCCCTGCAGCTCCTCCTGCCTGTGCTGGCACCTGTGGATAAATCAGGTGACTTTCTACCCAGCGCCTGTCTTTGCTGAGTTTTGCTGTATGCATAACAGTACTTGTTAAATTAAGCTTTCTGTCTCTGCATTAATTTAAACCTTGGGATACCAGCTCCAACCTTAAAAAGGATGGTTTTGATTTCCACACCCACCTTCTTCCTCAGAATGTGCAATTAATCTGACATCCCCCTTGTTGCAGAACCTTGGGGCCACCTAGAGTTTATAGAATTTGAGAAGAGAAATTGGTGGAAGGTGGCCAAACACACAGCCACTGCTGGCTCAGTAAGTCCCTGAGCTGCAAACAGGTGGAGGCCATGAGGCTTCCCTTCTTCACCTGTGTTCCAGGGAGGGTTCAGAGGGATGCTGAAAAGGAAACTAAAATACTGTTGAAAGCTCAAAACCGCCAATATTTATTAAAAAAAAGTGACCAACAAAATGAGAAACTGAGATATGGGAAAGGAAAGGAGGGAAATAAGCCCTCAGTGAAACCCCCACTCACACAGGTGTGTTCTCTGAGGTTGTCTTACCGACCCCAGAATGACTAGAATTCCCCATGGCAGAAGCTGCATCCTTGGAGCGTCGGCAGGCTCACAAGGATAGCGAGTGTCCCTGCAAAAGGCAACGTTGTCCTTCATGTGAAACTTGACCCTCTGAGCATGAGCCACCTGCTTTTTTTATCCAGTTTGCCGGTGATGTCTACCCGGGTCGCTGTGACCAGCACAGCTCAGCTAGAGGCCTTTGGTCCCTCTGCCCATGTCAGTGGTGCCCCTTCTGTGCACGTGTGTGTACATTGGAGTTTCTCCACGCCTGTGTGATGCGCCTTGGGGGGTCTTGCCTAACTTAGTCTGGGGGCTTACTTCATCACACTCCTGTTTACTTTCTCCTTCAAATGCCCTTGGAGGGCCATCAGCCAATAGTGAGAAGACAATTAATTCTAGTTTATGCAACGTGCAGCCTTCAAGGATGAAATTCTCACTTATTAGTGCCTGTTTTCTCACAACTTGGCGGGAAAGAATTAACTCTCACAGGTGGCTGGGCTAAACACAGACCAACGGTAGCAGTGTCTAATTAAGCATGGATACAACCGCTTTTTGGCCCTGGGTGGCGTTGGGCTGGCAGGATCTATACCTCTATATGTTGCAGCTCAGCCCTTGCATATGAAAGCACTAGTGCTCACACAAATGGCACTTGCTCACGACTTGCTCATGGCTAGCACAGCCAGGTGTTCTACAGTGGACACGGCTGTAAGCAGCAGAAATCTTTCCCTCCCAGTAACCTTAAACAAAGACGTCTTTGTCCCCAGTCAGTCCTGCATGCAATCTTCTACAGCTTAAACAGGGCTGGAGCACAACACATGTGAAAGGAAGCACTGGACATCATCAGTGCATCAGTACCTGACCTGTCTTGTACTTCTCCATGGTGAAGATATGAGCACATGCTGCAAGTGTCCTGAGGGGTCCCAGAACTCACCTCAGTACCTGAAGGCAGGGCAGGCCCAGGACAGCTGCTGCACAAGCAGCCACGGTTCATACCCATAGCTGGATTACTTCCTGTGCTCCATCCATGGACATTGCTTCTCAGCAGCTGTCCGGTGGTGTATCTGTGCAAGTGCCTTAGTCTCCTGGGATGTCCCAGCCTGGCACCTAGCAGAAAGGCATGAAGATTACTCTAGGGGCAGGCTGGTTGATTCTGAAATTCTGCTTAACACCCTTGAAGAATTTGGTGGATCTACTCTTGTCAAGGGCATCATTTTCCTTCTCCAAAAGGACTTCAGGTGCCCTGAGGGGCATGACTTTACATGTGCAATCCACTCTTTCACTAGAGTTGGGCTCTCTAGTGAGAAGGTAGTCACTGGGTCAATGGTCATGATCTCCCCTTGCTGTGACTTATTACCTTTTGGTTAAGGACACAGTTCTCACCTCACTCTTTTGGCACTGTCAGTAGGTCTTACTGCTCTACTGATTTCAATCCCCATTATTTTGCCTGTTGTTTCCTTAGTTGCTTTGGTTCAGAGTGTTTGAGACACCCCCCCGTCTTTGCCTAGGTCTGTCTCAGGTTGATACACAGCTCCTTGGTAAATAGTCCTTTGTCTTGAGGAGTTACAAACTGGTATCAGCAATCTGAGCTATCGTTTGGGCATGTTTGATATTCTGCTTGATCTGTTACACTGATCTGCAGCATTTCACTCGTGGAGGACACTGAGTGTCACAATCTTGTCACAGCTGCTGGCTCATCCCAGAGCTGCCTCTGCTACCCACAACTGGTGGGACTAAAGCATGGAGATAAGCTAGCTGTCTCAAGCTTTGTTGATTGGACAGGACCAGAGAGGTGTTAGCTGAAAGGGTGACCTGGCAAAGGAGACCTCCTCTGCCCTTTGATCTTGGGCATTGCTGCCTACTTGCCAAGTTCCTCACCCAGGGTACCAGGGAGGTTTGTAGCGCTACCAAGATACCAGCTAACCCAAAAGTCTGAGTGTGAGCTCTGAAGACATGAGAAGCTTTCTAAGGACCCTTGCCACCAGTGAAGGCCCTGCAGCTTTGGGCCAGTGTCTCTCCATCTGCCAAGGTCTGCCAGAGGCTGCCATCTAAGGCTGGCACACTGATACGTGTTGTAGGGGTGTGTGCAGTATTCAGGATATGCAGGACCTGGTGGTTGCACTGAGGACACGGCACAGTGTGCCCATCTCCTTAGAAGCTCCCGGAGCCAGTGTAAGGCCTCTCTGCAGGTGATGGCAAAGTCATGATGCTGTCAGGACGATCTTGTAGGAGGAACACGCACCCAGCCCTCACCATGTGCCTCCGGCCACAGACTCGGGGGCTCTCCCTGCAACGGGAATGGTGATGGTGAATGGTGCCCGTCGGCCCGGGCGGGCCGGCTCCCAAGGCCGGGGTCGGGAGAGCCGCCCGCGCACCTTGCAGTGGCTGCGGAGGGGCTCTCCCCGCGGCATCGCCGGCGCAAACCCCACGCCGCCCACAGCAGGCTGCGCCCGGGGGCCGGGCCCGACCGCAGACCTGCCCTGCCCGGGAAGGCTCCGCGGAGCCAGGGGCGGCGGGCAGCCCCCGGTCCCTCCGGCACCTCCCGGCCGCGGGGCGCGGCGCGGGGGGCGGG
>JAWWES010000094.1:25350516-25362986 GCA_035583135.1 Lophotriccus pileatus | reverse complement strand
GCATGCCTGCTTTATTTGAGATCATTGTCTCCCACTGTACCAGAAGCTGATGCTGCACCTACTCATGCTGTTTTTCACCTTATTTTTTGCAAGACCTTATCATTTTCATCATATTTATCCTCTTTTATTAAGGAGCTTTGTGTTGTGTCTGCAATAGCATTCAAGAGGGACATTGTTCTACTGTGACTGTTCTTTCTAGTTTTATGATATTCCCAGTCATATCTTGTCCTCCTTTCCAAATTGTATTGTAGGTCTTGAAGTTCTTTCCTGTGGTAGCTGAACTTGAATTCTGCAAGTTGAGATAGGAGAGAGCTGTCTTTCTTGTGCACTGTCCAAACTTGGTAATTTAATTCCTTTTATTTCCTGTATTCCTTATTCACCATTATGCAGGTACTCTGCATGGGTTGTCAGTATCTTGCTGTGTGTTCTTGCTCTCAGTAGGAATGGTATTGCAGGAATTGCTTCTGTGTGCTTGGTGACTCCTTTCTGCAGAAGAGCCTTGAACCTTCAGACCACACACTGTCTCCCAACTCAGGAATAGTATAGCTAGAAGTTCCTTGCAGCCAGGCAATTAATTCCCTTTAAGATAATGGTATTGCTGTAAGAAGTTACTGCTGTATCCAGACAATACAGTGATTTTTTCCCCCTGGTGTGAATAAACCTAACTTCTAAAGCTGTAAGGAGTATGAAGTGTGAGAACACTGCACCCCTGGGGATGTTTGGGGAGCTAGCCAGTTGTGTATAATCTCAGCTTTCTTTCTACCTGTGGAGATCCCTTCTTCCAAGATTAGCTTTCAGGATTGCTGCTTTCTTTTTCAAATAACTTCCATTTCTTTGTTTTGGTTTGAGATAGGTACCTCTCACTGTATCAAAGATCCTTTCCACCTAATGTTTTCTGCAGAAGAAATTTAATCAGCTAAGAATATGGACAAGTGCACGGTTAACATAGGTGAAACACAGCAAGGTGAAAGAGAGCAATAAATATGACTGTGAAAGCAACTTGTGATCTGCCAGGACTGATTTTTTTTACAGGCATTTGTTTTTGTCCAAGGTGGGGTTGGTTCTGAGCTGTGTCAGTGGATTGGGAGGAGGCAGGGAATAGGAAAGAACTTGTGTCCTAGTACTGTCCACAACCCAGATCCTCCAGTGTGACACGCTATGTGTGCTTTGTGTGTCTTTGTATTGATGGATGCTTGTAGAGCTCAAGAAATACATTTTCTTAGCCTTTGTGAGTCATCCCAGGAGGATGCAATACCATGTCAGCAACAAAGACATTTTGGTTTAGAATTGCTTAGGCCTCTGCTTGTCAGGTGATGATGCACTTGACTCCCTGCCATTGAGTGCATTTGTGCTTCCGTTCAACCACTTGCCCATATGAGCGAGTGGTCTAAGCCCTGCTGTAACCCAAAAGCTGCTTGGTTGGGTTCTCTTGTCAAACTGGAGTATCACTGATCCAGAATCACTGATAATACCATTCAGCAAATGTACATTAAAGAGATCTATATGGGTCAAAACCATGCCCTCTCCCAGCCTTTGCCCATACTCCCAGCTGATTTTGTGGGGCACTCTTTTGCCCATAACCTTCTTGCCTGATCTGCACTTCTTTTTCTTTGAGCAGCAGAATCTTCTCACCACCCTTGCCATGTGCCTTTTACTGTCTAAATCTTGTGGAAAGAGCAGAATTTAATAGTCTTAATTGCCTTTCCTGACCAACACTGGTAATTTTCTATTTGAAAATAGCAGGTTGATGGATGGGATTCTCCCCATCTACTCTACTCTCGTGAGACCCCACCTGGAATACTGCATACAGTTCTGGTGTCCCAACATGAGAAGGACATGAAACTGTTGGATCAAGTCCAAAAGAGGGTCACAAAGTTCATTAGGGGATTAGAGCACCTCCCCTATGAAGACAGGCTGAGAAAACTGTGGCTGTTCAGGTTGGAGAAGCTGTTGCATGGAGCCTTCATAGCAGCCTTTCAGTAAAGGAGGCCTACAGGAAAGCTGCTGGAGAGGGACTCCTTGCCAGGAACTGTAGTGGTAGGACAAGGAGCGAGGGGTTCAAACTGAAAGAGGGGCAACTTAGTTTAGATTTAGGAAGAAATTCTTTGCTATGAGGGTGGTGAGACACTGGAACAGGCTACCCAGGGAGGTCATGGATGCCCCAACCCTGGCAGTGTTCAAAGACAGGTTGGATAAGTTCTTGAGCAACCTGGTCTAGCGGGAGGTGTTCCTGCCCCTGGCAGGGAGATGGAACTAGATGATATTTAAGGTCCCTTCCAACCCATGATTCTGTGGTTGTATGAAATCAGTTATATTAGTTTCTTTAAGCTTTACTGCTCTCTGTGGTAAGGAGTTCTTGTGTTTACCATGCTTCTCGTGTCTCATCTAAACACCATTTAAAATGCTGTCTATCAGAGGGGTTGTAGCACAGTTATAAACCAGACACGCAGAACATAATTGTCAGTGGGAAAAACATCAACAGAAGAATGTAACTATTTCTATGATCTGTCAAACTTATTTTTTTCTGTTTGTGTGAGCAAAATTTAGGCTGATTTTTGGTTCTAAACCACCTGAGGGCTAAGCAAAGACTTGTTCACTCACCATCTTTCAGGCTTACCTCATGCAAGATCTTGTATCTTTCATGCTTTCTGAGCTCTGTGCTACCGGGATTCATCTCCTCTTAAACTTGCTGCCACCCAGCCCTGTCCCAGAGATAGGCACTGCTGGGCATGCACAGCCCAGCTGGCCGGTGGTGGTGAGAGCTGTCACTTCTTCCCTGTGCCCTCCTCTCTCCATCAGAGAGGTGCAACAGGGTGCAGAGACAGGGTATCCCAAAGTGATGAAGATCAGAAGAGAAAGCTCTGCCTGCCACTTGCCGGCTGAAGGTTGGTGTGAGCAGCCCAAAAGGTGGAGAGTGGATCTGTGGTGGGCTGAGGGGAGTAGGGGGTCTGCGAGCCTCGCCAGGTTGGCCAGTCCTTATGTCACAGGGCGTTGTGTTTCCTTCCCTGGCAGATGTCGTGGCACCCACGGTACCGCAGCTCCAAGTTCCGCAACGTGTACGGCAAAGCCGCCAGCAAGGAGAAGTGCTACGACTGCGTGCCCATCACCCACAGCGTCCACGACAACCACTTCTGCGCCGTGAACCCCAACTTCATAGCTGTGGTCACGGAGTGCGTGGGCGGCGGTGCCTTCCTCGTCATTCCCATCAAGCAGGTGAGCTCTGCCGGGGCGAGCTGGCTTTCAAGAGTACATCAAGAGGCTGGAGGAGGGACAGGCTTTCTAGGGACCTAGATCGCGGAGGGTGTTCTGTTCATGCTGTTGCCAGAATTGCAAAATGACGGAAGAGGCGCCGGTTGCCCTGGCAGGTGATTCCTGGGATGTCTTGCATTGCTACTTGCAGATTCTTGACACCTTGCTGCATTTCATAACTCAATTGACTTCCTTGTATAATCAGCAGGAACTGTGCTGTTTAGATGTTTGTGTCCTGGGAGAAACTGCATGTTAAAAAGTTTCTAGTTGATACAGAGAGCAAAACCAGAAAGGTGCTGTAGTGGCATGGCTTCAGCTGTGACCAAAGCAGAATATGTTTTGCTCTACCTTCTTTGTAAAAGAATGGAGACACAGTTATCAGGCAATGAAGCCCTTAAGCTTCAAGCATTGATGCTGTAAAAACTTCCCTTTCAAAAACATATCCCAGCTTTGTGAGTTTTGATGACTTGGGATCTGATGAGAGGGAGAAGTTGGCCATCTGATGTTTGTTGCTTCAGAAAAATTAAGCATGCGCTAATGTGGATTGGTTTCAATATGAGATTATGATCTCTCTGGAATCAGGACAGAACAGATGAAAGGCAAAAGTTCAGCCTTTAATTAAAAGTTAATTGATGGTGCTATTACAATGCCACTTTTTCAATATATATTTGCTAAGGATGAAAGTGAATTGACTATGCTTGAAGAACCTAACACAGGTCCCAGCCCTTCTGGACTTTATTTATTCATTCCTTCAGAGCTGGTGCTGTTCTGAGATGTCCTAGAATTAACCACTACCCTGTTTTTCTTGACTGAGTCACTTCTGTCCCCTCGACCATGGTCTGTTGAGGCTGAAGAACTTGTCTTTATCACAGAAATGCATCTGTAAGCAGACAGCTGTTGACTGTGGGACGTGGGGTGGGACCAAGCCCTCAAAATGTTGGCAAAGGTGCTTGCACTGCTTACTATTAATTCTTCTGTCTTCTCACCTCTTCTCAGCTTGGCTAGTCTTCCTTTCTTGCACCTGCTCAAATACTGCACCTAGATCTGAAATATTGCATGCAGGAATCAAAGGCATGGTAGAACTAAAAGATACAGAAAGGGATAATTATGTCAATAATTAAGTATGTCAGTGAAAATGTGAAAGCGCTTTCATGTGAGGAAAGACTTTGTAGGTTAGGCCTCAATTAGTTTGGAAAGAAAGGCAAATGAGGGAGGCATATAAAACCGAAGAGGCTGGGGAAGTTTAATGAGCGATTCTTCTTGATGTGTTTGGTGAAGGGGATTCTGGAGTTCAGGGAGCACACCGTTAGCAGCAGATGTAAATACTGCTGCAGTTCAGATGTGGAGCTCACTCTTGTGGATGCTGATGAGCCTAGAAGAATTAAGGGGTTCAAAACGGAGTTATAGAGAGGAGTCAGTCCCTTGAGGGTTGACCTTTGGTGGTGGGTCAGGAAACTTATGTGCTTCACGCAGACATATTCCAAAACCTGTTCCTGACCCATGCTGGGGAGAAAAGCAGCCTCAGCCACCCATAGAAAGGGGTTCCTTGAGTTGGGACCTGTGATACCAGTTACTTTTTTTTGTATGATACAACTTTCAAACTGGTGCCATTTGGTGCAAAGCACCAACTTTTAACTTGTGCTCCTAGTGGGGTTCCTTTTGTGAGTGCCACCTTCTGTGATGTGACCCATGCAGACAGAATCCTGGGCATTTGGCTTGGGCCCTTGGCTGCCAGGACACCAAAGCCAGCCTGTTCTGGAGACGCGTCTGGGACAGTATTGGCTGTGACTGCAGTTACTTTCAACTGGATTCACAGGAAGCAGGCACATCCCAAGCATGCCATAGTGTGGAGGAAAGTCCCAAGAGCCAGGACATCACACATTTAGTCAAAGCAGGAAATGGTAGCCAGGACAGGGAAGGCTGCACTTTCTGGGGAGGTTGAACAACCTGTTTAGGGAGCCGGTCTTGTCCCTGCAAGGCTTTTTTTAGTTCATTCTGCATGTGCTGCTACGGGAGGGTCTGCCTGCCTAAGGATGTGCTTGAATGAAGGCTCAGCTTTGGTCTGTTTAACTGTGCCTTCTTTCTTGTTGTGCTGCTCTCCTGCTGAGTCGTGGATACCAAGCTCTCTCATCTCTCCTTGAATAAATACCACTTCTTGCCTTCTGCACCATTCTTCCTTTCTGAGAGCTTGGAGGTGAGGTAGGGTTGGGAACAGAGGAGGTTATATAGAGAATGAGTTCTTTGCCGTAGATACCCTCCTTTCAGCAGGCCTTTGCATTCCACCTGAAGAGAAATTAATTGAATATTTGCCATCACTTTGAAAATGGCCTATTCCAGGATGTGTCAGGTAGGTCCTGGTGAATAAGTTCCACTGAGGCCAGCTGGATGGAATGGCAGCACATCTGCCCAGGGAGGGAAGCGGCTGTGGCTGCTGCCCAGAACAGACTGAATGACTGTAAATCTTGCAAGTTGTGAGGAGACAGGAATTCAGTGCCTGTAACTGAGATATGAGATGCTTTCCCACAGTGTGGCCTGCGTGTGGATTGGTGTCTGACACAGATGAGCTGGGGAGGTGCATGCAGAATATGCCAAAGAAGGATCTTGACTCAGAGGGGAATTCTGTGGCCTTTCTTTGAAAGACAGTCTACCTTTTTCCTTCTTTGATGACCAGAGTTGGTTGAGGCTGCATCTGTCTCTTCCTTTGCAGCAAAAAGCGTTAAGAAAACCTTTCAGGATGAGTCAGGCAGAATGGGCTTAGGGAAGCCTGGGAGTCTCCCGAACAGACTGGGGAGCAGACAGGGAGCCAGCTTTGGGAGGGGACAGAGTTCTCTTAAGGATCAAGGGATCCTTGTGGATCTGGCTGTCCAGCCCTTTTAGTTGTCAGCTTGAAACCAAGCTCTGAAGCCTACAAAAGGGCACTGTGGGTGGGGGAACGCTGCTTATTAAAGGCCTTTTATCTCTCTTCTGCCTTCCCAAATCTCTCTGCATTGTCGCTGTTATAAAAGAGAATTGTCTTAGACTGTAGTCTAAAAAAGAAATCTTTTACATTTCAAAGCCCTCTGGATGCTCAGTTTAGAGCAGGTTAGTTCCTGTTTATGCAACAAACTTTCCAGTGAAGCCAGAATAGTTATGCATCATGTCCTCTTCTGCATTCAAAATTGCAGAACCCCCAGATTTTCAAAAGCTGGGAAAATTACATCTAATCCACAGCCTGGTGAGGCCCAGCAGTCATTCCCCTCTGCTATGCACTCCTAAGGCCCACCTCTGGAGAGATGTAGGGAGTATGTCAACAGAAGTGTCTGCTTTCTAGGAGACCGCATATTTGCAATTATTTTGGTTTATGATTCTTCCATGTGGGAAGAAGTAAGCAGGTAAGCATCACTGGCTTGCCATCATGTCTCTCTGCTTAGGTGACTGACCTTTGCTCATGAACAGATGCCTGAGATGCAAGGTGGGTCATGGAGCAGCCCATACTTCTTCTGCTCCTGACAGGGAGAAACAAGTGGTGCTCGAATGTTAATAAAAATCCCCAGCACCCTTCTTAGCATATAAATATTCAGACTTGACTTTGTAGCAGAGACTGTTCCTGCAGTGTGGGTTTATCCAGTGCAACACAGCCCCCGTGTGGCACAAGGCCCTCAATACTCCTTAGGGCACTTGGGATTTTTACCAGTGATCCACCTGAGAAGGGTGGTTTTTGGCTTTTTTTTCTTTTTGAGACTCCAAAATGCTGATTTGGTCTGGTGAATGCCTGGATTTGAACACCATCAGAGAGAAATAGACAGCCCGTTGAAAGGAAAAGCTCCATTTGCAATTTCTGTCACAAATATGAGGCTAAAAATAAAACCTAAAACATTTTTTCCTCAACATATTTTCATAAAAATAAAACCTAAAACATTTTCCAGAAATGCCTTCTGCTTGTCTCCCCCTCACAAGATCTTTAGAAAAATGTCAGAGGTTCAACTCATTCATAGGTGTTTTTCCTCCAAGATTTATTTTGGTGTCTGAACCTAATAGTGTTTTCTAATGTGCATGTATGCATGCATACAGGTTTCTTGACAGCAGCATTTGGTTAGGAAGGCCTGAGCACTCATTCCTTTCTTTATTGTGGTAACATCAAGACTTGACTAGCAGGGACAGAACACCCCATTCTCAACAGACAGAGAGCACCCAGGGTATTTGGAGTGTAACAATCAGAAACAAGTTTCTTGCTGGAGCTGCCTTGGACCTTCCTTGAAAATGTCTGGCAATTCCATGGCTCACCTTAAGTTTGATTATATTTTTTTCTTCCAGACAGGCAAGCTTGACCCTCATTATCCCAAAGTATGTGGGCACAAAGGAAATGTTCTGGACATCAAGTGGAACCCGTTCAATGACTTTGTAATAGCTTCATGTTCAGAAGATAGCACAGTAAGTTAACCACCTTGTGCTCTGCATTACTACCTGGCTAATGTGTTTTTTGGGGGAAGAAGTTAAAAACAAACCAAAAGGTCCATGGATGAGATGTGAAAGTATACACTACAAGGGGAGTAATAATACCAAGGCAGTAATAGTTATGGGTAAGTTCCAAGAGCTCCTTACTCAGGAATCTCACAAAGACCCCTCCTGTGCCATTCAGGTTAAAATCTGGGACATCCCCAACCAGTTGTTAAAAAGAAACATTACCAGTCCAAAGAAAGAACTTCTTGGCCATGCTGGAAGAGTCATCCTCATTGAATGGCACCCCACGGCTGATAACATCCTCTTCAGCTCTGGCTATGACTACAAGGTGGGTCTGTCTTTTGTGGAGCTGTCCTCCTGGGACACGCTGTTTGGCAGAGTGTTTTGAAAGTTGTTTTAATTTCAAGCTGTAAGACGATAGTAAAGAATTCAAAAGCTTTCTTTATGGGGAAATTCCATGGCGACTCCAAAGGCAAAAGGACATTGCTACAAGTTCGAAAGGACTGGCTAACTTTTTCCTGATGAATTTCAGTCTACTCTGCCGTTCTTATTTACTGAATTGAATGCAGTATGCAATGCCGTGCACTTTTGTTTGGATTTATTGTTGTGCTAGTGCAAATATCTGCACTGATGTTGTCTATCTTTATGTATAAAATGTGGTTGCAAAAGAAATTAAAATCCTGGACATTCTGAGCCAACATTGTTATATTGCTATAAGTATCAGGAATTATTTTAAGTGATGGAGAACAGTAGCTTATGATGGTAAGACCTATACATGTAGAGAAAAGAGGAAGAAATGAATAGAGTGCAAAAAATTGTAGTGGGTCAGGCAGCAAAAGGCTGATTTTTTTTTTTTTTGTTCCTTTGCTCCAGATAATGATCTGGAACCTGGATGTCAAGGAGGCTGTCATCTCACAACCAGTGAAGATTCTTGACGCTCACGCAGATGTGGTCCTCTCCATGTCATTCAACACAGATGGCAGTCTCCTTGCCACAGCCTGCAGGGACAGAAAGATACGTGTAATAGACCCTCGTGCAGGAGCAGTCCTACAAGTAGGTTGGATTCAGAGGTTTGTGGCCCAGCTGATCTCTCCTCTTGGAGTGTTTCCTCTCCTGGGTAGATTCATTGCCATAAAAGATGATGCATCTGTGCCCTGCATTTCCCCAGGCACTATTTGGTGCTGTTGCCTTCTACTTTTCATGCAACACTGACTGTCATTGTTGAAAACAGGGCTTTTGCATTTTGCTACCATGTTCCTTGCTCCCTGAAACCCTTCTTGAAGTGCACTGTTTTCACAGCTACTTCGTGCAGCCCTCTATGGGACACCTTGGGAGGGCTTGTAGAGATCAGGTGGACAAATGGACGCAAGTGTGTGTTTGTCCTAATGCCAGCGTTGTTCTTGTTGCCTGGACTTTGTATCTGTTGGCAAGGTGAAGCTGACTGCATTTTGTAGCTATTTGCACAGATTTGTGTACACAGAAAGTCCTGCCTACAACTGATAGGGTCTGCCCCCTTGAAAATATGACAATCATTATTTAGGAGAGGTTGATTGGGCTTTTGGGAATGGTCCTGAAGAGTTTAGGCCACCTTTCTCAGATCCCCATGAAGTCCTGCTCACTGTAGTTCAGCCAGGCTGAGAGATCTTTAGGTGTTGGTGACTGAGTGTTGTCATGTAACATGAAATGTAGGTATGCAACAGGTGCTGTCTTAGTCATGCAGTGTTCTTTCTCTTCCTATAGGAAGCCAGCTACAAGTCTCACAGAGTCAATAAAGTGTTGTTCCTTGGAAACATGAAAAAGCTGTTCTCTACTGGAACATCTCGGTGGAATAATAGGCAAATTGCTTTATGGGATCAAGTGAGTATGGGACCAACAATCTTAACCACAGCAGCTTCAGTTTTCTCTCTTTTGCTGTCACTTTAACTTTTCCACTTGCCAAATACACAAAAATTGAACCATGACAGGAATTCAGAAGTGATCTGTCAAATTTCTAATGGGTGATAGTCTTACTGCTGTGAGAGTTAACTGAGTTTCTAAAGAAACTTTCAGCATAGAAATCCTCCAGAACAAAAAGTATGTTGTGCCCGTGTCCTGGTTTTGGCTGGTATAGTGTTAATTTTCTTCTTAGTGGTTGGTACAATGCTGTGTTTGGATTTAGTATTGATAGCACACTGATGTTTTGGGTGTTGCTGAGTAGTGCTTACCCTAAGTCAAAGACTTTTCGGTGTCTCATGCTCTGCCAGTGTGCAGGTGCACGAGAAGTCAGGAGGAAGGATAGCCAGGATGGCTGATCTGAACTGGCCAAAGGAATATTCCCTGCCACAGAATGTCATGCTAAAGGGGGGGAGTTGACCAGGAGCCATGGATTGCTGCTCAGGGACTGGTTGGGCATTGGTCAGTGAGTGGTGAGTGGTTGTGTTATGTATCACTTATTTTTCCTAGGTTTAATTCCTCTCTCTCCCCTTTCTTTTCATTACAATTATTGTTATTGTTTTATATTTTGCTTTTTTTTCAATTATTGAACTGTTCTTATCTCAACATGGGCTTACCTTTTTCTGATTCTCTTCCTCATCCCACCAAAGGGAAGTGAGCAAGAGGCTGTGTGGTACTTAGACTTAGATTGGGGTTAAACCACAACAGCCCACTAAAGGAAGAGCTCTGGTTTAAAGTGGCTCTTAGTGGTCTTACTGGCAAACTGGTGGTGGTACTGGAAAGAGAAATGAGCTCTAGACACAGCCTACTCAGATGAAGCCCTCAGAGGAGAAAAATAGGTGGGGTAGTTTTGATTCCTGATGACTCCTGACAGTATTGAGGTGTCACTTAAATGGTCACTTCCAAGACGTATCTCCTATGACAGTGGCTGCTAGGCTAATGAAAACCTTCTCTCCTATACCCCCTCATATGCAGTGAGACGTTTTTACTTTGTCAGCACCTCACTCTGCATCAACTACCATGCAGCACAATCATGTAGTGGTGTCACTCTTTGTATCACACAAAGCTGGAGGACCAGGCCTATGATTTGCTGTTTGGCTACATTTGGACATAGCTTCTTTGCCATGTGTGGGAGGTAAAGCACTGTGCTGCTGTCTGAAGGCTTTCCACAGTACTGAGCAGTGCTGTGACTCATCATGGGTCTCACAGCAGGGTTTCAATGCCTTCTGCTGGAGGAGCTGGCCACACTTAGTTTAAGAACATAGTGGGAAGATCTGTGAGTCCAGACATGTGCAGCCTCCTTAGGAACAGGCATTGGCACAGGACCTGCCCAACAGGCATCTTTCTGAGGTCCACGTCCACCCATTTCATCATTGAATCTAAACAGAAGCTCTGGATTTCTGGAGCCTGCAGCTGGGCAGTTCTGCAGGGCAATGTATGTTTAACCCTGTGCTAAATACATATTTATGTGATATTCGCCACACAGTAGCCATGGGACACCATAATCTGCCCCATTAGTCCTCTCAGAATTGCTCCCTTCAGCAGTGCAGGGCTAGCTTTGTGCAAGACATGCCAGCCTTGTGTAGGGAGTGGTGTGCCATGGCTTACCTGCCAAAGGGCAGCAGGAGCTTTTGTCCTTGCAAATGGTACCTCCCCACTGTGCAGTGTGGAGACAGCTTGCTGATGTAGACTGCTCTTGTTGTGGGTGGTGCACAGCTGTGGAGGTATTGCCTTGACTCGTGGCTTTGGAAGAACATAAGTAAAATGCAGTGTGCCATGCAGATGTTCCCTGAAGGCCCCTTCATCTGCCTGGGTCTGGTGGCCCACATAGAGGTGGACAATATTTCTTATTGTATATGCCCTGAAATGTCATCAGGTGCCTGAGATGTTCTAGTGGTAGGAAATGATGTCCTGCACTCAGTCAGGGCCTGGGACAGAGCACCCATTTCCCACCCACAGAGCTTTGAAGAAGTCTGTGCATGGCCCTCTGCTCAGGGCCGTGGCTGGGGATCATTACAGAGCTGTGCTCACAAGCTGCAGGGGCTCAGGTGAGGTGTCCCTGACTTGGGGTGACTGACAGGTGATTGCAGCTGACTCTTTTTCCTGTGTCCTGCCCAGAATGACCTTTCTGTGCCTTTACTGGAGGAAGATCTGGATGGCTCCTCGGGACTCCTGTTTCCCGTCTATGACTCTGACACACACATGCTTTACGTGGTGGGAAAGGTAAGTGCTTTCCATGCCAGCAAATGCTGGCCTGTTTGATTCAGCTCTCAGCCTGCATTGCATCAGGCTGAAGTCAAAGATGCTTCTGAAGCATGTTAACCTAAGCATATTGGCAGATGGAATGGGGCCAGAGGGTGCTGCACGTCAGGCCATGTGTACCATGTTTACAGATCTACCATGTTTATTGTGGTTAAGTACACTGCAGAAACCTTCCCATATAGGAATTTGGGGGTAAACATTTGGTTCATTGTTGATCTTGCATGGCTTCTCAGGTCAGCCACGCTTGTCAGATCCTCATGCTGAACAGCACAGTCCAGCTGACGTTGATTTTCTTTGCCTTTAGGGTGATGGAAATATACGGTACTATGAGATAAGCCCCGAGAAACCATACCTGAACTACCTGATGGAATATCGTTCTCACTTACCACAGAAGGGAATTGGTGAGTGGTAGCCTGCCTAATGTTAGAAGAAGACTGTGACTTTTTTGTTTTAGAGGCTCTCAGAGTCTAGAATTATCCAAAATGTCATTTAGAAAAGAAAATGGGTCAGATTTCTCCAGCCAGGTTTACAGGTGCACAACAGTCAGCTTGGCCCAGCTCACGCATATTTGGCAGGTGGTGCTACAG
>JAWWES010000094.1:25311514-25329710 GCA_035583135.1 Lophotriccus pileatus | reverse complement strand
TAGGTGAAGTTGTGATATTGGTATGGGTGGTAAACTGTGATGCAAAAGATACATAAGTCATATGCAGGGGCTGGAGGATGAATGTTGTGCTTGTGATGCAATGGGGTGAGTTACAGAGCAAGCACAAGCGCCCAGGATGCAGGAGAAGACATGCCATGAAAAGAGGCAGATCTAACTACAGCCTGTCTTGGTGCACACTGCTCTGTGGAAAAATGCTATTTCTGTAAGCTGGTGGCAAGTAGCCACAGGCAGATGGAGTTTCTGCAGTGCTGGGGAAAGGCAACTCTTCTGTGGCTTTTTCTTCATGCTAAAAGAATTAGTGCCTGGAGGAGGATTGTTTTAAAAACTTCTGGTGCTCCCTCTATCGCAGCTTTGTTACATGTAGTGAGGAAAGATATGATTGAAAGAAGCACATCAATTAGATTTAAATATCAGTGAAACTGCATGCACTGAAGGGAGTGTCAGCTCTCCTTGCTTGAGGCAGTGACCAAGAAACTTTTCCCTTTTGGTGAGAAATGAGACAAGAAAACACATAGTTGTGTATTATACCTAGGTTGTAATTACTTTTCTGTCTGATACACATAATAGTTAGCCACCATGCCAAGGAAGAATGGAAAGTCTCAGAGAAAACAACTGGATACTTTTATAAGGAGCTTTTAATAGGCCAGCAGAGCAATTTTTTTCCTGAAGTTCCATAAAAAAAATGCAGAACCTGTTAGGCTATTTGAAATCTTGCCACACGAGGTAAGGTGGATTTCTCACTAACACTGGAAGATTGCTGTGACACATGTATGTCACAGCACTCAGTGCAAGCTTGTGAAAGTGCAAGTGGAAGGCAGATAAACTCATGAGAGAAAAGGGGAGGAGTAATCTTAAATGTGAAAAGAAAAAAAATGCCACAAAAAAGTTCCTTCTGAAAGCACAGAATTCCTAACAGTTCTACGGATGAAGTGCCAAGGGATGAGGCAGGACAGAGGACAGTCAGCTCCTGTTGCTGCTATGAAGGAACAGTGGGGCAAGAACATACCAACATTCATGTCACAGACAAAGCAGAAGTCAGTGGACTCAGAGAGGGGCTGGGAATATTGCTTCATTAGGATCCATAAAAGAGACAGCACCCAAATGAACTTGGGCTTATTCAGGAGTGGTAGAGGTATTGGTACTTTTCAAACTGCATTCAAGTGATGACACCATAGGCTTCAAAAGGAAAACCCAAGTTGTGAGGCAGAGCAGACTATAGTGCTTGTAACTGCAGAAAGCTGGATGAGGCATGTAGGGTAATTGTCAGGCTCAGAACAATTAAAAAAAAGGCACAGGGTCATTTGATATATTGGTGCCTGGAAAATTACCTAAACATTTCTTAGAGAAATCTTGATCTTCTACCTGTGGAGAGAGACCTTACATATCTCTCCTGTAGGTTTTATTCTGGAGAATTGGCAGGGTGTTTGCTGAGGAGGAATGACAAAGAATAAACAGGTAAGATCATGTTGTATCACTGCTCTCTACTCTGCTGTCGCAATAGATGTGTGATTTTGGGCAGCCCCTGGTATGGGATTTCATCCTATTTAGCTGTAGGCATCTAGTATGCATACATTTAGCTCCAGATTAGACACACCAAGTGTGGAGTCAGTGGAGGAGCAGCCTGTGTCCAAAGAAGGAGGGTTTTTGCCTTGGATAGGATAAGTTAGTTTCTCAAAATGGTGAAGTCTGTCCATGGTGTGGGGATCCAGAATATGGTGTCACAGTGATCCTAAGGGATTCATCAAAGGCGTCATTTAGTAGATCATTATTAGCCTTAATCTGTCTGAGTCTTACAACAGAAGTTATAAATAGAGAAATTCTCTTTCTCTGTCTCAAAGAAAATTATTGAGAACAGACACTGTTCATGCTTAGTTATCACAGTAAGGCACTGTAAGTACTCAGCTTTGCAAAACCCCATGAAAAGACATACACAGCACTAAATTGGCTTTTGTTATTTCCTTAGAGCACCTTCTGGGGCATTCATTCCTGTGGCCTCATTTCATCTGCATGGCAGGTATTCATCATTAGCGTTTCTTTGTCTGCTACGTAAGTTTTTTTCTTAGCATTTTGAAAAGGCCTAATTCATTGTCCTAGGGAGGCCTTTGGAGAAGTTCTGGCAGTTCTTGCTAGAGCTGTGTAAGATGTAGTGACCTGCAGCTGTCAGCAGCAGTTGCAGAGGTAGGAGAATAGGCAGTGTGTCTTCCACTTTCTTCCACCTGGGTGCAGCCTGAAGTATCACAGGAAGAAGTGAATTAAAGATGTGCCTCAGCAGGGGTAACAGTCACCCTCATGTCTCACCTCCAGACACAGAGAAGTTGTCCAACAAGGTACTCAGTACTGTGATTCAGGGGAGCAGGAATTTAATGTATCTTTCTTGAAAAAACAAATGCAAGCAGGGCTGGCTATTGCTATTGTTATAATTTTATTATCTTCAGAACTGGAAAATCAGGCCTTCTGTTGGTCAGTTTCCCCTTTTTCTGTCTCCCATGTAACCACAACAAAGACAAAATACATCACTTAACATTCTGTACTTGCAGATTAATGGCTGCATTTGAATGCAGCTGCGAGAGATCATTACAGAGGAATTAAGGGACCTGAGAACTGCTATTGAGCTCCTAGGATTATGCAACAAAGTATTATTCTGTAGTTGGAATTATATCATTAAATGATTTCAGTTTGTTTTCTTTTTTTTCATGAAGCTAGCTATTTATGTACAGAAGTAATAAATACATGCTTAATGTGATTACCTGAACAAAATGTCTTATAATCATAATATCATTAATGTTGAAAAAGCCTCCAGGGTCACTGAGTCCAGGCTTTGACTAAACACCACTTGGTCAAATAAATTATGGCACTAAGTGCTACGTCGAGTCCTTTCTTGAGCACTTCCAGGGATGGAGAGCACACTACCTCCCTGGGCAGTGCATTCCAATGCTTGACAACCCTTTCTGTGAAGAAATTCAGGTCAAACCTGAACCCCCTCTAGCCTAGCTTGAGGCCATTTCCTTTCATCCTGTCACTAGTTGCCTGTGAGAAGAGACTGACATCTGCCTTGCTGCAACCTACTCTCAGGTAGTTGTAGAAAGTGATAAGATTTACCCTGAGCCTCCTTTTCTCCAGGCTGAACAACCCCCACTCCCTCAGCCACCCCTCATAGACTTACTCTCTGGAGCCTTCACGACCTTCATTGTCATTCTCTGGACTTGCTCTAGCACCCCAATGTCCTTCCTAAACTGAGGAACCAAGAACTGGACACCGAACTTGAGGTGAGGCCTCGTCCTGCTGGACACACTATTTTTGATATAGACAGGGATGACATCGACCTTCTTTAGCCACCTGGGCACACTGTTGCTCATATTCAGCACCCCCACATCCTTTTCTACTGGGCAGCTTTCCAGCCACTCTCCCCCAACTTGTAGGGTTGCATGGGTTTTTTTGGCCCAAGGGCAGGACCTGGCGCTTGGCCTTGTTGAACTTCATACAACTGGCCTTGGCCCACTGATCCAGCCTGTCCAGGTCCCTCTGCAGAGCATTCCTACCCTCCAGCAGATTGACTCTCTTGTCCAACTTGGTGTCGTCTGCAAACTTAATAAGGGTGGACTTGATCCCCTTGTCCAGATCATCAATTCTGATCCCTGGGGAACCCCAGTAGTGGCTGGCTGCCAACTGGATGTGACGTGTCTTGCAACAAAATTTCAGGGGAAAACATATACAGAAAATAATTTTATAAGGCTTCCCCCTCCCCCCAAAAAAATCTGTTCACATTAACTTGAAACTTTTCAATATTTCAGCCATGCTGATGAGTTTATCAGTGCATCATTGTGTCACTTGATAACACCATAAAACTGTAAGTACAAACGCCCCACAAGCTAGTATGTAAGTGGCCAGAGGCAGAGATTATTTTCTTCACTGCAAAGGCTATAAAAATGATCGTGGTGAGCTAGATCAAAGGTCTATCTAAGGCAGTATGCCATTTTCAGTAGTAATCAAACCAGGTGTTTAGAGGAAATTAGGAACAGGGAAAACATATGTGAAACTTCCCCCAGGGTTCAATTATTTTCAGCTTGGGAACTCCCTTGTTTAGAACTGGAATCACTTTGCTCTTCCAGCTGACTAAATATTCCATAAGTGGACATAAGAGAGCAGCGGATGATAAGGTAGTGAAAGTCTTTAAGTCTGTCCTACTGTGAAGCACAATGATGAGGGAGTTTAGAAAACCCACCTATGCATGTAAATTCTATGGTTAAGGTGTTTTGCAATGAAAGGTGTGATTACTGGGTAAAATAGAACATAGTTTACAGTGGCTAAAAGGGCCGAGAAAGTGATCTCTAAGCATCTTTCTTTGTATCTGGATGACTGTTACAAACGCCTATGCCTACTTGCTGGTCTGTGAGCCACTCCCTGCACTTCTAATCATAAAATGTTTACCCTAAGGACCCCTCCAGCAAGTTCAAATAAACAAAGCAACTGGTTAAGTGGTAGCTGCCTGGGAGTGCCTGGGGAGAGTGATGTTATAAATGCTGACAATAGATGGGCTCGATATATTGTTTGAGAAAGTTGTAGCTAGTGGCCTCATTCATCATAGTGACAGCAATACTGACAGCTTTCTGCAGTGCTTCATCTGTGAAATGACGGATCAGCAATGAGGGCTGGCTGGCAGGAGACACTTGAAACATCAGAGCTTTCAAAGTCTGCTTTCTCTGTCATGCTTTATTCGTGCTGCATAATGGACAAGCACAGGCAGTGTGTTGAACTATAGGCTTGAGCCTTGAGATCCTGTCCAGGGATAATTTGCCTAAATCTACACAATTCTTTCATTTTCAGATCCATGCAATAGCAAATCCTGTGGCAGAAGTGGGAAAGGCAAGACCTCTTAAGGGCCTTTCTACTCAGGGCTGTTAGAAGTCAGTACATATATAGAAATGAGGAGGATTTACCTAGGACAGAGGGAAAGGCCAGACTTATCTATGATTTGCATTTGGAATAGAACTGGCCTAGATGCTGGTGACCAGTGATTTTTTAAAGCTGTAAGTCCGCCTACAAGTGGTATGCACTGAGGCAAATTAACGATGACATAAATCTAATGGCTGGTGTATCTCAAAGAGCAAGTGAAGTTTCAGTGCCATGACAACTGCAGATGTATTTAGAGAGGATGTGAAATAGACTTTAAAATTTGGCAAAGATAGGTTGAATAAAAACAGTATGTGCAGAACAGGACTGAAATGCTTCCTGACAGCACTGTTATACTAGGCTTTTCCCTCTTTATTTCTGTGAAGCTGATAGGAGACTTGTTAAGGCAGAGCAGTAGCAGCATCTAAAGCTGTGTTTTAGTTAAGGGTCAGTGTCAGTGCTTTCATTATAAAACTTGTTCCTCCAGAGAATATAGTACTGCAATAAAAACATTCACTCTGGCCTGAAAGGTGCTGCATGGAAGTTTGGTCCAGGAGCACAAGCAGAGCAGGGATACAGCTCAACTGAAAGTCTGATGAAATCACAGGCAAGGCTTTTGTTTGCTTTCTGTTCAGGCCTTGTTTAAGCTGAGTGGCTGTGAGATGAATTAGCAATGCTGAATATCTGGTGTCAGCAGAGCATGAACAGTGCAAGTGCATGTTTCCCTACAGTGACTACTGACTGAGCTCACTAGCTTTTTCAGATGCACACTAAGTGAGCACATTGCCAAAGCATGACACAGATCTCAGTCAGTTAATAATTTCACCTTCCTTTTCCCCTTCCCCTAAAACACTTATCTATGACAGGAGCAGGGGCCAGTCAGCACAGCTGCAGTTCTAGGGCACAGATCAGACCATTGCTTGGATCCATCACTCTTAACACTGGGAAAGGAGTCAAAATATTCAAATTAGCACTTATATCCCAGTTTATTTGCTCTAAGGTCAGTGCAAAGAGAGAGAAAATGTCAAAGGTGAGCTGGGATATGGAGGCCTATGGCTCCAAATATTTCATCTCGGTTGAGTGGCTAAAGTGAGGCAGGTTTACAGAGGTAAAGATAATAAGATTATAAACAAACATTGTCCTGCTGAGTTCCTTCTCAGGGCCAGGTCCACCATGGTTTCTTACAAGCTGGGACAGGCCCAAGTATTCTGTGGAGGAAGCTTTCTTCAGTTTTTTGAGGCTTGAGTCTTGTGGTTGTTTAGCATATGGTTGGCAGAAGAGATATTCGCAGCTGCACAAGTGTGAAAGGTCCTCCAACTGAAGTGAATATTTGTATGGTATAAGACATGGAAAAATGGGAATTCTTACGGTCAGTTGAGTCTTCCTCATGAAGTACAGTTAGGGTAACAAAAAAAGGATGGCCAGCAGGTTAAGAGAGGGGATTCTTCCCCTCTGCTCTGCCCTCGTGAGACCCCCCTTGGAGTACTGTGTCCAGCTCTGGGGTCCTCAGCACAAGAAGACATGGGTCTGTTGGAGTGGGGCCTGAGGAGAGACACAAGAATTGTAAGAGGTATGGAACACCCATCCTATGAGGAGAGGCTGAGAGAGTTGGGTTGTTCAGCCTGGAGAAGAGAAGGCTCTGGGGGAATCTTATTGTGGCCTTTCAATAAGCTTAAATGGGTCCTGTAAGAGAGATGGGGGCATTCCTTTTAGCAGGGCCTGTAGTAATAGGACAAGGGGTAATGGTTTTAAACTAAAAGAAGATGAATTCAGACTAGATATAAGGAAGAAATTTTTCGTGATGAGAGTGGTGAAAGACTGGTACAGATTGCCTAGAGAGGTGGTTGATGCCCCATCCCTGAAAGTGTTCAAGGCCAGATTGGATGGGGCTCTGACCAACCTGATCCAGTTGAAGATGCCCCTGCTCATTGCAGGGATTTCATATTAGATAACATTTCAATATCTCTTCCAATTCAAACCATTTTATGATTCTATGATTAGCTCTCTCCCAAATAACTAAAGCATGCAAATAGTTACCTGGCTGCGAAGATCTGCATCATCTTTGAGTTGGAGCCTTAGTTTTGTTATTTTATGAGTGCAGAAATTTAGAGAAGAGTGGTCCTAGGCAGAGTGGTTTGTACCCTGTCCTGGTGCTTGTACAGAAGGGTTGTTCCATGTCCTCTTGTGAGGTTCGTGCTGCTAAGCTGGTGAACTCAGCCAGAAGTTTGTTAGTGGAGAATGGCTCCTCTCTTCATGGTCTGATTTTAATTCATTATTCCATCTGAAGTAATTCCATCTAACAAGGCTCTGGAAAAAACTACAGCATCTGGCTTTACTCACTGACCCTCCACAGACTGAACTGACATGGAGTTCAAACTCTGTTCTTCCTCTCAGAAGAGGCTAGTTGTGCCCAAGGGTGAGGCATGTTTGTAATGTGTTACCATGTAAAGCTTCTCCATGCTTTGACATGTGTGAAGGTTAGTTCTGTTGGCTTTTTAAACCTTTTTCTGGATGTAATGATACTTGTTTCTATGACAACCAGTTTGGCAGCAGGGGTCTATTTTCATTAGTTTGTATTTTTTTGTGTGTGTGTGTTTTTTTTTTTTTAATCTGACTTCTGGGGCATAAAGAAGAAAAAAGTTCAGCGTGAAACATCTTACTTTAGGTATTGGATTTGTATATTTCTCCTATATCTTTGTTTTTATAAAAGAAAATTAACGCAATTTCAGATCTTGCATTTTGATTTGCAGAGGATATACATTCACATAGACATTATTTAAGTATGGAGTTTGCTTACTGCTTCATCATGCTAAAATGAAGGGGAAAGAACAGTTGCAAGAAAAGTCTGGTTTATAACTTTTCCAATCTGCTTGCCCCCCAAGCTGATAAAGCCCTACGGCGTTTTCTAAAATGTGTAATTTAACTTTTACTGTGTTCGTGACTGCTCCAATTACAGAACTGCTGGGAGGTGGACAAATTGCCCCACTGGGAAATACTGAGACCTAATGCTTTACATTCTAGATACCGTGCTACCATTGTTTGGTGCTTTCACTATGCTTGCTTCAAGATTTACTTGCCAGGATCACAGTCCTGTGGTCAACTCAACAGAAATATGATAAGAAACTGCCTGAAGAGAGGGATCTGACACAACGTAGTGCATCTGCACACCTTCCACTGCGCATTCTGGAGCTGAAATGTCTTTTTCACCTCTACATGAAATGTTTGAATTACTGAGAGGCCAAAGCATACTATCTCCAAGAAGTACTGGTCTGATCAGTGCCTAAAAATTAGTGTATTTTTACATTTGGTTCCAATCAAATCAAAAGTCTAAGAATTATTTAAAAAAATAACTGTTTGGGTTCTTTTCAGTGGTGTATGAAGGTTTGCAATACAACCAATAGAGATTTGGGCAGCATAATTTATTGTTTTGTTCCATGTAACTGTGGCCATATAGCCATTCAGTACTTTTTTTCTCGTATGTCCTTATGACACAAAAAGCAGCAAAACATGTATCAAAAACATGCTTATTTTTGGTATAGCTACTTACCTTTTACCTTCTAGTCATCACACATGAAGTCATATAAACTGTCCATGTGACAGCAATGTATAATAAATAAAGGCCAATAGTTGTGTCTTGAAAATATTAAAGCTTCAGGAGTAACGAATTCAGAAAACTGAAAGAAAACCGAAGTGTGACTGCTTGTGGAACTTAAATCCATTATCTGTAAGTGTACTTTTATCTTTAATCAGAGACCCACTAAACACTCCTAATTTTCTTGAGTCACTGGAGTATGAGAATAATTATCATCTCTGAAAACTGTGTCTATCACAGTCCATGAACTCTTCCTCATAGCTCAAATTTGAGGCACTTGTGCTTACTGGAGGGGTGAGAGAGGGGTGTCAACCCACCTGTGCGCACCACACCTTTGAGGAAACCTGAAATAACTTCCTCCCTACCTGTACAGCTTCTGAGGAGGTGGAACTCATGAGGAATGTTTTAGATTATATGATTGTGCATTTGCTGTTACAGCATTTGCAAAACCCACATAAAGTTACTTTTGTTCCTACACATACATATTTTATGTGCTACAGTACAGAGGGAGTAGTAGAATCAGGTAGTATGTTTATGACCAAATGATATTTCAGTGATGAACACTATTTCATGTTAATGTGAGCAAGGAAAAAAGGACCATGAGATACTTCCTCTCAACAGCATTGCAGTAAGACTGCAAATATGAAATATGGGATATGTATTTATATCCCTCATCTATCTTATTCAGAGCTATCTGACATGAAAAATTCAGGCAGAGTCCTCCATTTGGAACTTTTCCAAGCTTGGCTAATGTCCCAGTCACAGACATGCATACTTGCATTGGAAAATTTAAAAATCCAATTTAAAAATAGTGCATTTTAGCACATTTCTGTGTTCATAAGAAGATTCTGTGTGGTTGTTATTCACCAGAGGGCCAAAATCCCCTTTCAAAACTGTGTGTGCTGCAGAATAGAATTGTTATCCAGAATCAGTTCTCCTCTATGCTTTTATTTACTTTTGTGATGATTTTTTTTTTTTACTGCAGGCTTAAGTCCTTGGGGTGTGAAAATTGTAATTAAAAGAGTGAATTTTTATGAGGAATGATGGAGAGTAAGTTCTACATCACAAAAGGTCTGTACAAGGCAACAGCATCCAAGCATGGCTAGTCCAAATGTGAATCAAACCTTCTTTCCATGGACTGGGAATTTGGTGGACTGGTTTCAAGAGGTTTGGGTTCAGTTTGCCACATGTCTATATCAGTTTCATATCCATGAGCTTGAACTACAGATATCATTGATAGGGTCATATGGCTTCATCCTACTGATGTTTGAAGAGGAGGAAGGCTCCTCTGTAATGGCAGAGATAAGGAATGGAGTGCTGCATTGTCCTCTGTCAGAGTATGTTTTTTTATGCATTATGGATCTCCGTTTCTGTCTTTTAGAGTAGCTCCTTTTGGCACAAAGTCTTACCATGTGGCTCTTACCTTGGCTCACAACTGCAAAGAGCATGGTTTCATTTATAACTTTCCCTAAAACAGCTGCTGTACTTTCAACTCCTTTAAAATACAGGCTTCTGCAGCTGCACATTTCAGGGATGCAGAAGGCTGGTTGTGTTCTCGGTATTTCTTTTGATGTTAGGCAGCTCAGGATAAGATGAATTTGTGAACACTCCTTGGGTTATAACTTGAATTTACAATCTTGACAGCTCTGCTCAGGCACAGCGCCAAAAAGCTCTTGGTACATATAAACAATGATAGGACGAAGTGATATTGTCTCCTAAGGGACAACAGGAAACAACTTGGCCTTTCAGAAATGTTTCATTGATGTGCTTTCCTAGGAACATCAAGTCTAAGTATGGCAATCTCCTGGTAAAGTATCTCCAGGGATCTCAATTGAAAGAAAGGTATGATATGATAAAACTGCTGAATGGAATGAAAATAAGGAAAAAGGATGAAAATGGGAAAGCTGATTCCCATTAAATAAACTGTAAATCTGTAGAAATAATTTCTCTATACGAAAAGGTACTCTTTATTCATTAAAGAGCAGTTTGAAGGAACATTTAGATAGTAATTGTTGTGTGATGTAAGTACATGATGGACTCTCAGTGTAATCTAAAACTTGTCATTGTCAGATAATAACAGTGAATTTGTTCTTTATTTTTACAGCAGTTATTTCTATTCCATCTTGGGCAAAATGAATATCAAAATCCAATCTCATAAGTCATGCCTCTGTATCAACAGTGACAGGCTAAACAAGGAAAATGCGGGCTGAATAAGGCAAACAGTTTACATGAAAAGAAGGACAGAGGAAGACTAAAGTGCTCCATGTTGTGTTTGCCTCACTCTTCACTGATCGACTCCCAGAGACAGGGCTCAAGAAGACTAAGAACAATTTCAGGTCATTTCCTTGGGTCCTGCCACTGGCAATCACAGAGAAGAGATCACTGTTTACTCCCTCTTCTTCCCCTCACAAGGAAGTTGTAACTGCAGTGAGATCTCCCCTCAGTCTCCTCTTCTCCAGGCTGAACACACCAAGTGCCCTCAGCTGCTCCTTACACGGCTTCCCCTCAAGGCCCTTCACCATCTTCACTGTCCTCCTTAGGATACTCTCTAAGAGCTTAGTGTCTTTCTTCTATTGCAATGCCCAAACTGCCACAATATCCCAGGTGGGGCTGCCCCAGTGAGAGCAGAGCGAAACAATCCCCTCCCTCGACCGGCTGCTGATGCTTTGCCTGATGCCTCCTCAGACAGGGTTGTCCCTCCTGGCTGCCAGGGCACTGCTGGCTCACATTTAACTTGCCATTGACCAGGGTCTCCAGGTCCCTTTCCTGGCACTACTTTCCAGCTTTTCATTCCCCAGTCTGTCTGTACATCTGGGATTGCCCCATCCCAGGAGCAGAATCTGGCACTTTCCCTTGTTGAACTTCATATCTCACTTCGCTCTCCAAGACGTTCATGACATATGTTCACTTGGAGCACATCCCTGGCTGCATGGAAGAGAAGGTGATTGTGACAGTGAGCAGCACTGAATGTGAGTGAATCATGTCTGAAGCAGCTGATTATGTTGTGTGCTAAAGTGTTTGTGGACAAGTGAAGGCTGTGAGATGTAACTTCAGCAAGGCTCCCAAGAGTCTCCCATGATGTTCCTTGAATCCATGCTAGATGTTAGAGTCTGGGTGGATAAATACCTGGTTAACCAGTCAAGATCAGAGGAGGTGATTGCTGGGCCATATCTGCCTGGAGCCTCATGTCCTGTGGGGTCCTGCAGGATCTGCTCTGGGGCCTTTCCTGGTTACTGGCTCTAGCGGCGAGCTGGGGAAGTTGCAAGAGCACTCTGTCAGGTTTGTAGGTAACACCAAGGCTGTGGTTCTGGGGTTAATTCAACTGAGGCAGAGAGAGCTTCAGTGCACCTAGCAGCACGGCAGTGCTTAGGAAGAGAGGTTCAATGGGACACGGACAAGCTCTTCAGAGCAGTGCTTGGCTGTATGCAAGAAAATCCTTTTTCTTCCCAAGGATAACAGCCAAGCTCTGAAGGAGCTGCCCTGTGTTCCCTGGGGTCTCCAGCCTTGAAGGCTGCAAGCTCAGAGCTGAGATCCTGCTCTGTGCAGGTGATGAATGAGGGCCCTTCTGGGGCCCTAACTCCCACCAGTGCTCTGGGAAATGCACTAAGTTTTATAAAGGAAAGAACAATAGACTATGTTTTTTAAAGTATAGTTGAAGGTTTCACATAAGCACAGCTCTGATTAAACAGTCGATAGAATTTTCACAGTCGTTGCTTTACAAAAAACATTTTATCATTTTAGGCAGTAAATGGGATGAATCAAATCCATGATCAAAATGCTGTGACTTTGCAGTGACAAGGACAACCTGCTCTCCTAATCTCACAGCTAACTGTGGTCTGCATGTCAGGTAACAAGGTCTTTGCTAAACTCATTTACACCTCTGCAATGCCATTGTGAAAGCGTTACCATCCTGATTGCTCAGTGCTTCGAATCCACTTTGAGGGAGTGAAAATCACCACACAAAACTGGAGTCCTACTTTTTTCTCTGGCACTGTGAAGTTTTAGCAATTTCCAGGAAAAATGTCCTGTTGGCAATTTTTTTTTTTTTCCTGCTTTTCTAAGCCTGAAAGAAATATGGGTGAGTAAACTTTTAAATGTCTTCTTGAAAGTAGCCCCTTCACTCCTTTGAGAATTTGACAAAAAATGCCAGGACCGTTACCCAGATTTCCGAGTAATTTCCATGGCAGTATTTTTTCATTCATGTTTTAGTTTTGAACTATCAGTCTTGCTACATATCTTATTGTTTGGCCACATCTGGAGAGATACTTTTCTACAGTGCAAGGTCTATCAATTTTGGTATACCCAGGAGATTTTACAGTGGTTGCTTTCATACTAGGGAGCAAGCAGAAGCTGGCAGATTGATTTGCTATGGCAATAGAAAAGAGTGTGATATTGATAGGCCTAACTCAAGGCTCATGCTTCACCCAGCAGGCTTCAGAAGACTGCTTGTTATTTCATTTCTTAGCTTAGAATAATATGATAAATGACCTCTTGTCTTGCTTTGTGACTCTCTTTACTCCATTTATTTGTTGTCATCATGCTCCTATGAATATTTCATCATTATTTCTACAAAACATCACCCAGCAGGTTACACGAACATTAGAGTATGAGAAAGCAGAATTTGTCAGTACCAAGCTTTGGAAGAGGTTTACCATTTATTCATAGAAGAAAGGTGGAAAGGGTCAGAAGAAGCTCACTGACTTAATGAAGAGATGAAGGAGGAGGTAGTGAAAGAAAATTGAGAGAATTGATCATTCTGCAAGCTGTTGTAGGCAATATAATATGTGCATGCACACCATTTTTTTCCCCCTTGCTTACTGTAATTGTAACACTGTGTTATATCTTTATAAAACACTTAGGAAAGACACTGCAGATTCATTGACTTCATTGCTCATGACCAAAAGGAAAGACTGTGGAAAGAAATCAGCAGCAAGCTTTGTGCATACAGCTTATTCAAGCCCTCTGGAAGAACTGTGCATTGTGTAGCAGAGCAGTTCTGGAGAGAATGAAATACTGCAGCAATAAAGACCTTGATGAGATCTTGGCTGTGTTAGTTTAGCGGAGGTCACTTGCATGTACTTTTTGCATTATAGTGACTGACTGCAGAGTTTGGCCCTGAACAATTCCCAGACATGCCATTTGCCAGCATTCGTATACCTGGGGTGCTTTACAGACTGAATATTGCAGTACTCAATTAAGAGAAAACGTTTTCTGAGCTCAGCCCTATGCTTTGCAAAATATTGATTTTCTTTGTATGTCATAGAGGCTATGGAAAGTCATATATTCTGTGGTTATAATCTGGATGGCTCATGGAGAAACAGTTCTGATACAAGGTGGCAAAAAAAAAAAAAAGAGATTTTTATAAGAGGTAGGAAAAAGGAAGAATTTGAGCTTTGTTTAGACAAAAGAGTTGAGAGGTAGCTGCAGAGTGTAGTGCTTTTGTGCAGCTGCTGGTTTTGAAATGGATATACTACTTTTGGTATTGCAAGGGTCAAAGAAATGTTGCTCAACAACAGGAGTTCCAGTTCTGCTTAAGAGCAGGAGTTTTTTATGTGCTTAGTTGGGATGAGCCATAATTCTTCCCAAGCCTGTTCTCAACATCCCATTGCTTATTCCTAACTCACCAGCTGGCTTCTCCACATATTTCTACTGGATTAGAGCCATCCCTGAGCCACCTCAGCCTCCTACTGCCTCTGTTAAATATATGGTGTATGCACCTACTCATCTTTCAGGATACCTGCAGGAAGACCTCATTATGCATTGATGTACAAAGATACATACAGGCTTTCAACCCTCTGTGTATAGTAAAAAAGTCAAACCATGTACACAGTTGTGACTATAGAACAACCCTCTCCTGCAGCTAAGACAAGAAAGATAAACACAGTACAAAATTATTAGGCCAACTCAAAGAGAAGTTGAGTACATAGAAGAGCCAGTGCCACTTTTAGAAAAGCTTTAGCCTCCTAATGCTGTGCCAGTTCTCTTCCTGCCAATATCAGTCAGAGCCTGATATCTGGCACCTGATATTTTAGTTGGACTTCGGTGGCTTTGTAAGGCAAATCTTTCTAGTACAATTTGTGACCCACCTGTGGCTGAAAGACAAAGATTTTTTTCCTCCCAGGTTTGCTCTGCATATTGACAGGAAATACTTGTCCCCACTTCTTTCTGTGGTGCAGCTGACTCAAAGTCAAGGCAGTGACACTGTGCCTGTACACAGCTCTTTATTTTCCTGGGACATTTCTCAAGTCAAGACCAGATGTATAGGGAAGAAAAAATCTCAGTAAACCACAGTGGAAAGATGGTAATTGACTCAGAAAGAACTATTTTTTCTCCTTGCGCTGTCCTGTTCGTGTGGCAGCACAGACCTGGGCCCATCACCATCAGACAGTCCAGGCTTAGCAGAAAAGAAGCTGAGTTCTTGCCTTTCCTCAAGTGACAACTATGTATGTGCTAAAATAACTGTAGGGAGGATGTAATTAGTAACAGCTGTGCAGATGGAAGATACTGAATAAATTGTTTGAAAAAAAAAGTATAGAAAGGGTGAGATTATCCTCCACCGATGCAAAATGATGCAACACCATTGGAATGCAACAGACTTTTGTCAGAAGCCTGCTTTTATGAAACAGATGACTCTGTTTCACAAAATTCCTCTGTTCTGCTGTATCCTTCATAATTAATGAGTAATTCCTCACAGTGGGTCTGCAACAACAGAGGAAAACTATTTTTGCTCTTGTTTTCACAGAACATTGTCTTCCACCAATGAGACAGTAGCAAAGTACAGTCCTGATGTGCTTATTGCATTCTCCAATTTTACCCAGTTTAGAGATGTTGTCAGTGTTTTTCCCTTCAGCTGTGATGAGCAGAGTGCTTTACTAATGCTATAGAATCTGACTGTATTCCCATTACCTTATTTGCTTTCTCTTGGGAATACAACCAGAATGTTATCATAAACATTTAGCTAATTGATCTCTTTATTTCTTGTACTTTCCATCTAAGAAGCATATCAGTAGAAAGCATATTCTGAAGCTTATGCTGAAATGCAGCAAAGCATCCAGGATTTATAACCTCTGCTGGGGAAAAAGCTGAAATTTGTTGCCACAACCCTAACAGATCCATCTGTGGATTAGAAAAGAATATTCATACATTCATTCTTCAAGATCAAACCTATGATCAGGAAGTAATTTCTACTTATTGCATAACAGTGGAAACCAGTGTCCACAACCAGGAAACCAGACCCTCCAATGGCTTAAGTCAGTACATCCCACTAAGATTTGTAAGTGTATGTTTCAGATAGTCTTTTACATAGCATTAATAACTGTTAATGTTAAATGGAGCATCACAAGCATGTTGTATTACAGCTTCATCATTTTTTTTAGAACCCACACTGCACACAAAAACTGGAAGATTGTCACAAAAACTGGAAGATTGCCAAGTCACGTGTTGTCCAACCAGCCTGGAGAATTATTATTTTTATATTTCACATTTCTGGGAACATTGTGATGCTAACCTATCTCTGACCAGCTGCAGATCTGGGCTTGAAATCAGAGTGGTTTTTAACGAACTTATTAAAATATTCAAATTCAAATAGGTAGATCACTGAAAATACATTTTTTTTGACATAGTTTAATATGAGTTATTCTGGAATTCACTAGACGGTGAAGCTGTGGTACTTTGTTTCTCTAGCAACTTCAGGAGTTTTGAAGAAAGTATAAAAGACCATATGTGACTACTCCTTACCTGCACTGCCTTGGTTGGGCAGCATAGTTTAAAATGTTGTGGAAAGCCTCTTTAGACTGCGTTTTTTTGAGACCATCCAGTCTAGGGATGCCGCAATCTGTTAAAAAGGGTGGTAGTGGTGGTGGTGCTCTGATTGCTTTCCAATCTTCCATCTGGAGACTGTAGCTATGTAGCTGAAAGAGGAGACAAATAAGACATGCTAGAAATAACACAGGAAATGGTGCAAACATTCTCACTGCTCATGTTTCCCTTTTTATCTCTCAAAGGGAATCTGGATGTGTGGGACGTTCCATGGTATTGGACACAATATATTTAAAATTGATTGGAAAGATAGTTATTGTTTGAAAGACAACTAATAAATTGTAAATACATAAATACCTAAATTCCTAAAAAAGGTTAGACTTTTTTTGGTTCCTACATTGACAGATCCTTGACAGCTGCTCTCTAGAAATTCCTGGAGTGTAGAAAGCGAGTTAAATTTAACTGGATGGGGTTAAAAAGCCTTCCCTTAGTGGCAAATTATTTTATCACAGTGTATGTTAGAAGTTTTTTTATTAGTGTTCATCTGAAGTCTACAGTATTGAGCAAGATATTGGTCTAAACATGCCTGCACTCAAAGCTAGGATAAGAACTTTTATGAAATTGCCCTTTTCATAAGTTTGCTTGTCCTGAGATTGCAAGATGAGCATTTTATCTTTTCAGCTGTTCGTTTTTCATTTGCAGATAAAAGAATCACTTCAGGATCTCACTTGCACAGCAAAATTTAATGCATTTTTCTTGCAGCTTTCCTTTCTGCTGCTCCTATGCAGGAAGAATACTGTGCAGTCTTGCAGAGGAGCAGTATCACTGAGAACTCAGTTCTCAGGCAGAGGCACTGCATTTCTCAAGTCATGATAAAAATACGTCACAAAAGCATGATGTCAAGAGTGCCTGCATGTTTGATATTTTGTAAGGCTAATTTGATGCTGTTCCTAGAGTACTATTATATGCCTTTATTAGGAAAAGAAAAAGGCCAGACATGCAGGCTACAGATGCTCTAGCACCAAGATTCAAAGGGAGAATGTAATAGATGCATGTTTAGACAAGCATGGCTTTTCTTGTTCCTCATGTTCCCAGAAAAGTTAAACATCACAGATGGCAGATGTTGGTTTGAGCATTGGCTGTAAATTAGCTACTATTCAAGCAGCATATGAAGAGCATCCTGCACCTCTGAACTAAAAAGTGTTTTAGAGTCGTAAGCTCCTTTTATTTTTTCTCCACTTTCTACCTCCCTCTTGGTTTTGGATCCTGTCTTTGATAAATGTGCTCTGTTGAGCTCTGAACTGACAGGAGAGAGATAGTTTTACAGGACATGATTGCGGTTGGGTCCATTTTATTGACACCTAGTCCATCTTTGGGATGGCCTTGTTCTCCCTAATCTTATGAGTTGACTCCTGCCTGTCTCTTAGCCAGCCCCATGAAGGAACGCCAACCCACAATCTTTGTCACAGTTTTGCTACTTACAGAAAAGCAAACAAACTCACCCAAGCTCTGAAGGCTCATGATACAAGGGTGAGGGTTTCCTGTCTGCAAAAGCACACGGGTGCAGTAGCAAGGAAAGGAGAGACTTTACAGAGCTTGATTGATCTCTTTGAATTGCATCATTATTGAATGTCTTTCATTACAGAGGTGTTTTGCAGAGCAGTAGCAGGCTCAGACAAGACTTGGAAATGGCTTCTCTGCATGCCTCTCTGTACTATATGTCTGTTTATTTTGGGGAGATAATTACACTGGCACTAAAGTGAGCAACTGGAGAGGGATTGAAAAGATAAAGTCAGTGGAGGGGGTGAATTTGTTTACATGACTGTGAATCTTGAGGGAAGGCTACCAGAACTGAGGGAGGCATGAAAAAATAAATAATGACCTTCTGTAAATTTAAAACATTTTTAAAAAATTGAAATAAAAAACTTGATAAGT
>JAWWES010000094.1:25280144-25311414 GCA_035583135.1 Lophotriccus pileatus | reverse complement strand
CTGGATCCTCATGGGTTTCAGCAGATTCTCTTCCATCTATGACACTTGTCCCTAAACTACCCCCTCAGCAGGAGTCTGTGGGATGCTCTGGGTAGTGCCTGTGGCATTCAGTGCTCTTCTTTCACACCTCCCAAAATACACATTCAGTAATCATTTATGTCTTGTTGCAAAGCCCACTTAAGATGATGGGAAGATATCTGTCCACTATGTAAGGGACTGCCGACCCAGCTTTCACTTCATAAGTGAATCCTAGAGCTGTGCAAAGACACTCCATATTTTCCATGCACAGCATACACACTGTTTATTTTTTCTGAATTGTTTTTGCATTTTAGATGGGGAAGTGGAAAGGATAAAGGAAAAGGAAGGGAAAAGAAGCAAAATCAGAACTTCTGCTAGACAATACAGGACGGGCACCTTTCCACAGCAGTAGGCTACCTGAAAAGGCCATTGATCCCAATGGTCCTGAAGAAACAGAGTGATTCAGGATCCAGAAAGTAAAATTGTTATAGCTCCATAATTGCATTTTTCACAACTTTGGTTTCACACTGAGTCTTGTGGATTTGGCAGCAAGCCTAGCAACAGATGTCTTGCACTACATTGACATATAGTGTGATGAGGCCCAGGACAGATGCATAATTTTCCAGAAGGCATGTGAAATAATTTTTTGTGCAGTCATTTTGTGCAATCCTGAGGACTACATTTTGGAAGCAGGAAGAGGGCTTTGACACCTGTGAGCACAAATGACTTCAGATCATCAGGGCTGGGTTGTAGCATCCCCTATCCAAGACCCATAGAGAGGAACCTGGATGGAGTGACGACTGATAAGCTCTCAGAGTAGGCAACATGATTTCCACAAGTAACTCCTCTCCACATTTTTTTTTTTTAATTTGGATTCTAAATTTCCTTCTGATGATTTTTAAGGACCAAGTCTTCACAAGTGTGTCTGCTGATATTTCTTTTTATCGGTAGTACTGCATTAACACCTTGTAGCCCTGTGTAACAGGACATTTATGTGTACAGACATCAGGGCTACAGTGAGAACACAGTGTTTTCACTGTGGTAGTAGGCACTCCATTTACTAGCTGATGCAGAGTATACATAACCACATGAGCAGTTCTCCTCTGAACTCCAAAGTTTTGGTCCTCCTGGTACTTCATTTGTACAGATTGAAGGTTGAATGGGTTTGGCTTGCCATGTTGCAGACAACCAGGAAGGTAAGTCAGAATTCATGTTCCTTTGCTTTAGAAAACTTGTCTCCTGACTAAGAAAACAGGATACCTTGGCCATGGCCAAAAACTTGCATTAACTGGTGCTGCCTCCAGAAAACATAGTTTTTCTCTTGGCTCCTTGTTCTTTCTCTCTTCCCTCATACCAGTGAAACCAATGGTATGGTTGCTGGCAGACCTCCACAATGAAGTGAAGCAGACTGAACAGCTTCTTACTTTTGCCACGCAGTTTTAGATCAAAATTCCTTCATTCTGTGGTACAAAAATCACAGATTCACAGAATCACAGATGGGGTAATGTTGGAAAGGACCACTGGAGGCCATTTAGTCCAACTCTCTGCTCACGTGGGGTCCCTTGGAGTATGTTACTCAGAACTGTGTCCAGGCAGCTTTTGAATATCTCCAGAGAAGGAGACTGCACAAGCTCTCTGGGCAGCCTGTTCCAGCGCTCAGTCATCCTCACTGTAAAGTTCTTGCTTGTGTTCAGGTGGAACATCCTGCATTTCAGTTTGTTTGTTCTATCATGAGAATGTGGAGGGCTGAAAGTCTACCAAGCCAAGCAGCTAAAGGGCAAATGTAAGGCTACTTATGCCACTGGCAAATGGCAATGCCTACTTAAAATGCTGGTCAAATTTTGGCTGAGGTTCAGTCTTCAGTGCTGTCACAAGTTGCATTACGTGTGACTGATAACTTCTGTGATATAGGGATGGTGAAGTTTTTGCCTTTTCCTATATGTTTTCAGTGTAGGATTGAAGTTCTGAGAATGGATACTGTCTTCTATTAGGTATTTGTACACCATCCTGGAAAACACAGTCCCGATCCAGGCTGGACTTTTTCAGGCTCCTGTAATGCAAAGACTAAGTGGAGGAACAGAAGCAGAGAAGAGCTCTATTAATACACAGCACAGTTCTCTGCATTGCAGCAGTGTAGGGGAAGGTCTGTGTAAATATAATTTGTGAAGGTATTTTTTTTGCTTTGGTGACCTGTGCTTTTCTCTACGCAGTCAATAAGGAGGTGTTAGTCATATGTTCTTTGTGTCCAAAAAAAATGTCAGGGACTCTTTCTAAGGAGTACCCAGAGTGAAGTGATGTGACAGAACACTTCATGCTTTGAATGCAAGAGCACAGCCACTTCTTTACTAACAGCTTTCACATGTATTGCTGTTTATTTCCAGTATAGGGCAGCAGTTCCCAAATACTCGTGTGTGCCATGGGCAAGATCCAGAGCGCCTGCTTCTGTAGGGACAGGGTCATTACATTCTTTAATACACTCCATAAGCAAGGTTCTCTCTATCCTGAATTGTTTTCTTTTCCTATGTGAAAATACATCTAACATCACATCAGGTCTCATCAACTCATAAACTGTTGTTTATGAATGTCTACATTCATAAAGTAATGAAAACAGCAAGAAGGGGGAGTAAAAGAGGAGCCATTGGTAAACATTTATTTATTTAATGTGATCATTCAGATCTCAAATAGAAGAAAGCCAGACTTATCTGTACTGCTATTGGTGCATAAGTAATAATGTTAATGACATAGTACTTGAGAATAATTGAGACCTCAAGGGAAGGAATGATGGAGAGAGATGTGGTAGGTAAATACAGAGTGAAAAAAATCTTAAATAAGATTGACAAGCAATAACATTTAATAATTTTTATGGGAAAAGTGAGAAATGACTTTAATACCATTTTAAAAGAAAAAAGAAAGCAAGCTAGTTTACACAGCTCAATCTCTTCAGGCAGGAATTTTACCTGGTAAAAGCTGAGGTTTTGAACCGGTAATTGTTGTGGCTTCCAGCAAAACTCCTATTTTGAAAAAGCTAAATTAATGTTCCTTCTGGGTTGTTATTTGATTTTACTGCTAGTGAGCTGGCAAAATGTACATGTTGCTCCGCTGCGGTGCTCTGCAAAACATCTGCGTGTCTGCCAGACAGAACAGTAAAAGCCACTAATAGATAATGGGTGCTGAACTGGAGGCAGGTAGGTCTCCCTGCTCTTGAGAGTCAAGTCCTGCACAAGCACTAGAGGCCCATGGGAACCTCATGAAGTTTAACAGGAGCAAGTACAAGGTGCTGCACCTCTGTGGGGGCAATCCCCCCCCCGAGGGATGAACAGATCGAGAGCAGCCCTGCTGAGAAGGACTTGGGAGTGCTGGTGGATGAGAGGCTGGACATGACTCACAAGCAATGTGCAGTCGCAGCCCAGAAAGCCAAGTTGTATCCTGGGATGCATCAAAAGCAGTGTGGGCAGGAGGTTGAGTGAGGTGATTCTGCACCTCTTCTCCGCTCTCTTGAGACCCCACCTCACCTGCATCCAGCTCTTGGGTCCCCAACACAGGAAGGACAATTGACCTGTCAGAACAAGTCCACAGGACGGCCACCAAGTTGAGGAATGGAGCACCTCTCCTTTGAGGAAAGGTTGAAAGAATTGGGGTAGTTCAGCCTGGAAAAGAGGAGGTTTTGGGGTGACTAAATTGAGGTCTTCCAGTACCTGAAAGGAGCTTTCAAGAAAGGAAGTTGGAGAGAGACTGCTTGCAAGAGCATGTAGTGACAGGACAAGGGTGAATGGCTTCAAACTCACAGAAAGTAGGTTTACATCAAATATTAGGAAGAAATTCTTCTCTGAGAGGGTGGTGAGGCACTGGAATAAGTTGCTCAGTGAATTTGTGGATCCCTGGATGGGGCTTGGAGCAACCTGGTCTAGTGAAAATTGTCCCTGCCCATGGCAGTGGGTTTGGAACTAGATGATGTTTAAGGTCCCTTCTAACCCAAACCATTCTCTGATTCTGTGTTCCTCAAGTGCACAAGATAGGTAAATTTATTAATTTGCAACTTCCACTTCTCATGCGGCTGCTAGGTGGAGCCAGAAATCTGGGAGGGACAAGCAGGCACAGTGTTCAGTGCTAGCCTGACTATGGAGGCTGCTGTCAGAGGTGTAAACAGAGTGATAAGGGGTGAGATGGGGCAGTGTGGTCACCAAGTGCATGACTGTGCTGACTGTGAATGTATTTCCACTATATTTCCAGGCAGTGAGGCACTGAGAAACACCATCCAAAATGTCAGAGGAGTGGGAAATGGAACATAGGAACAAGCTTTCCTCCATGGTCCCGTCCACAGGCCATGAAAGCGTCTCTTCTCATGGAGAAGGCCATCAATCAGCTGGTGGATTCACTGCAGGTCTTGGACTGTCACCTGTTACTGCCTGCCCAGGGTGCTGTGAAAACAAATGAAACAAAGGTTGTTGGTTCTTGAAGCAGCTGGTTTCCTCCAGGATGAATGAGATTAAACCACTGATGGTAAACATGGAATAGGGCAGACAGTTTTGTGGCACTGCAGGAGGAGACATTTCCAATCACCTCCAGGGTCAGAGAGCACAGAGCAAGCTTTTGATGTTAGGTTGGTTTGTTGTGGTACTGTCAATAAATTCATCTGATATTTATCATGAAGTCAATATGCCATCAGTGGGCCAGTGACACAGAAGTACTTTTATTTATAAGGAATAAATGCAGTGGTCTGGTCATTACCCTGTTCATCTCCAAGTATTCATGTCACTTAACTCACATCTTCTCCTCTGTTATGCTGGTAGGCAAGCCTCATGCTGTGTATGGTAGCCCTCAGCCAGGGCGATCAGAGGAGATGGGAGCCACTCCATCAGTCTCCTTTCTCTTGTGCTGTCCTGTGAGCTTGTGAAATCAGCATAAAACAAGAAGAATTCTCAGGGCTGGAAAAGAAATGTAAAAGGAAAAAATATACATCCAGGCATGCACATGACTCAGTATGAATGAGTCTCTTCTTTCTCTGTTACTTGATCCATTCGTGGCTGGTAAGGTGGGAGAAAACACTTGAAAGACCTGTAAGTCATGCAACAACTTCCATGTTGTAAAAACTGGTGAAGACATCACTGGAGAGTCCAATAAACCTGAAACCAGAGTCTCTGCAGTCTGGGGTGAGGAAGAAAACCCTGCAGATGGGATTGGGTTTGAATTTTATGTGAATTGAAAGAAAGGGACTTTATGACAGGAAAGTTAGGTGATTGTTGGGGTGTTCCTGTGGTGCTGAACTGTAACACAAAACTGTCCAAAGGAAGCTGGTTTCAGAAGATTGTCTTCTCATACAGGCACATGCAGCATACAGACATATGAGCCTGGAAAGATATTTTACCTTCTGCTGAACAGGGCTAATAGACATAGCCCCTATTAACAGGCTACACAGCACCATAAAACCTCTCAACAAAGGGATTGCATCTCAGGAAGCAAAAATCCCATCCTCTTCACCTCAGAATTTTGTAATTCCTTTTGAGCAAGTCGCCACAAGGAGCAACTGACTGCTCTGAGGGGCTGTTGAGTTATGGTGAGCAGCCTGGGCCCCCTGCCCCCCTGGTGCTTGCTCCTGGAAGGGGTCAGAAGCATATGGCTGATTATTCCCTGATGAGGTCTGGGCTGCAGCCCCAGGAAGTGCATGCAGGGACAATGAAGGAATTGCTGGCAAGGTCTGTAGCCTAAATCACAGCCTGTGCCTGAAGGTGAAAGTACAGAGAGGGATAGGGCCAGCCATGGCTGACCTGCCTTGAACTGGAAAATAAATAGTCTGCAAAGGGACACTGAGATCAAGAGAGAAGGGAAACCCAGCACCATTTGAGGGGCTGGTGAGAAGGGAGCTCAGGTCACACAAGAACTTTAGAATGCCCAAAAGGCCAGGCAATAACCTGCAAAGAGCAAGCACAGAGGAGAGCAAACTCCTCTTTTCTTTTCATTTAGGCATTTCTGTGTGTCCTTTAAAACCAGATAAGTCCTCCAGGAGATTGGAGGTTCTTTGAAACTTAAGGTCTTTCAGTAGGACAGATGTGGTGAGGAATAGGTAAAGAGCATATTTAGCTGATAAAAGATGGAGATGTGGACTTCAGTTCTGTAAAATGTCTGGAAATTATTGAGGATTCATCATCACACAAACCAATTTTGTTTGTTTTGTAGATGTTAGAAGATGTTTTACAGCACTGTATAATTATTCCCAGGATTTTTTTTTTTTTTAATATATTTTTTCTTTTGATCCAGATTTCCCTTGAAATTTTACTAAAGAGGTAGCCTCTTCTAGTCTGGCTTCTGGCATTTTTCACTCCTTGCGTTACTGCTGCATACCTTGATGCCACTTGTGAGGGTTGTTTGTCAACTTCAAGTGACAGCTGCAGTTCAGAGAGGGCAGAGTTGATAAGCCATGATCTCATGGTGTCACTGTCCAAACATGACCATGATAGTCCAGTGCAGAGAGAAACACGCTGGATGTAAACAAAGACTGCCATCTTAGGAAGCTCCAGTGGGGTACACAGATGTCAGTTGCAGAAACCAAGGACTCATCTATCATACTATGTGTATTTCTGGAACTGATGTTTCTGTGCACAAACCTGCTAAATATAGCCTCTTCCAGTCTTTCCTCCGCAACATAAATGACAAGGGCAACAGCAGAGTCTTGCTTTTATGAAGAAGTTACTGACATTGAGTAATACCTCAGGTTACACAGATGTTTGTGAGGCATTTTGGTTGCAAGTGGAGTGAAAAAACAGAACAGAGGAGTATTTTATCAGGTTGGGTTTTACCCTATTTACAGTAGTCCACTGTGGTCAGTATAAAAATATTCCTGGGAGTAAAAATAATCTTCTTGACTGACAGATATCATTAACTATGCACAATGATACATGTAGACTAATTTTAGCCTGCACACACTGCAACAAATGCACATTCTAAATTCATTTCAGTGGAAGACTTAGTGAGACTGTCCTTGGCAGTATGCATCCCCAGAATCAGCTGTATCTGTATGTCAATTAATTTCAGAATCATTACTCTCATTGACAGAAGTCCCTCCAGCCTAGCAGTGCCAAAGCTGGATGTTGCAGCAGATTTTCTGTTGAGATTGTTGCCAGGTGATAAGAGGAAGCAAGTACAGGCCTCAACACTGCCAGTTCTCTCTGTAAGCAAGGAAAGATTACCACAAGAGAGTTTAGACCACATTTGTTATGCTCAGATTTTTTTCATTAAGTAGCAGAGTAGATTAAAGGACCAGGGATGTCTTCCTGAAATTTAAGATGTGACTGCAGGGAAAAATTGGAAATAACCAGCCTCAGGACCTGCTCTTTTGCTCAGCTTCTTTGATGCTTCACTCCCGTGAGTATGGAGAGAAGGCAATACCATTCTTCTCTGTATATAGGGAGCAGCCTCTGCATTACTGCACAGGCATTTGCTCCAGCCTTCATGCTCTGCATTCTCAGACCCAGTCATAGAAGAATCCCAGGCATGCAGGTCTCTGACTCTCACTTGCAGGATAATGAGCACAACAAAGTTCAGTGCAAGATCTTTTTGAATAGGAATATCATATTTATTTACATGATCTTTAAAAAAGTTGATTTTATGCATTCACTCTCCAACACTCACAAAATCATTGAGTTCCAAGTACGTTAGTTCATGTGGCCTGAACACAGCGGGCAAGGAGCATTAGCTGTCAAGTCCTTATCAGCTTTTTGTGATTGCTTTTGATAGGAAACATCAAGCTAATTTTTGGATATTCCTTTTATATCCTTTACAGATCATCAGTTGTTATGAAGCAGTTTGCGGCCCTGTGGAAGACAAATGTGCCAAAGCTTTTATTGACTGCTTTGCATGCTAGTTCCTTTCCAAAATCTATAATCAGTGATCCTTAAGAAATAAGTAAGTGCTGGGGAGTGCAGCCAATCAGAGGACAGGATGGGTAACTGAATATATCCAAACATAAGGTAAACGAAGAATGATGAGAAAAAGGCTGTGTATTATCAGGCAGGGAACGTAGTTAAAGTTTTCTCCCCAGATGATCTGAGCAGCAATGAAACTGTTTTTTATCTGCACAATTTGAACAGAAAGACATGGATGCAAAGATCAATGATGAGCTTGTTCGGCATCATGTCCTGCAAGGTAATGCCTCAGACAATTATTTAGGTGCCTTTTCAGACAGACCGAAGAGATCTCTTAAAACCAGACTTTTCAAAATTATGAATGTGGTGGGTGTCAACCAGCCAGGTGCCCACCAAGCTGGTCTACCACTCCCCTTCCCAGCTGGACAGAGAAGAAAATATAAGATGGAAAAAAACTCATAGATTGAGATAAGGCAGTTTAATAAAGCAGGAGTGAAATTTTGTGCATGCACAAGCAAAGAGAGGAAAAAACCATAAGCAAGTGTTGTCCAGCCACTTCCCAGGTAGCACATGGTGGTTGCTTCAGAAGGCAAACATTGTAAAACACAAATGCCCCCCTTTCTTCCTCCTTTCCTTAGCTTTTATACTGGAGATGTCATATAGTATGGAATATTCCTTTGGATAATTTGGGTCAGCTGGCTTGGTTGTGCGCCCTCCCGGGATCTTGCCCACCCTCATGATGGGGGGGAGCATTGAGAGGCAGCGCTGATGCTGTGCCAACACTGATCAGCAGTATCCAAAACACTGGTGTGTTATCAACACCTTTCTAGCTTACCAGTGCAAAGCCCAGCACTGTGAGGGCTGTTGTGGGGAAATGAAGTCCAGCTCAGCCAGACCCAATACAATGAATCAGATAGTTATTACTGGCAAGTACAATTATACACTCACAGGCTGTAACTGTGAATCTTTACAAGGTCAGTATTGACTTATTCTTTCTTCTGTGACGCTAAAACCCATCCCTCCACTCTGCTGGGTGTCAGCAAGGCAGCTGGGAAGCATGACTGGAGAAGGGAAAGGATGAGAATGAGGCAAAAATCTTGAGAAAATTTGCTCACATTTATCTGGCTTCCAACTATTACAACCTTACCTGATGTAGCTGTTGTGTATCTGGTTGGTTGTTTTAAAAATCAGCTTTCCAATCTCAACCAAAGCGTTTTTACTTCACTGCAGAAGAAATAGATCAAGGTTTCTCAGATGTCTAACACTTCCAACACTTCCCTCTACAAAATTGTACTGAGAAAGACACGGCAAAGACTCTTGAGTGATAAGGGGTTATTTTCATTTTTCACTGCTGAACAACAGATATTCCTGAGGTTAAGGCTGAAGATGGTAGTCTCGGCTGGATTCTCGACAATATGACTGAAATCTTTCTTGGCCTTCAGCAAACATGGGTTTGGTCTTGGTGTCTGGGTTCCTCTGCCAAGGATCATCAAGGATATTAATGTTTTGCCTAGACCTATCTTCAGTGCTGGTATCTGCACTTTCTGTTGTTAAGGAGACTCTCTGGTAGGTTGGTAGAAGTGTTGAGCTAAGGCCACAAAGAGAGGTTTGTTAATAGAAGTGTATTTTGTTAGGCTGACTCATGTAACTGGAAAGTTTGCACATGAGCTTAACCCTTAGTGCTGAGGCAGACGTGGAAAACTTGGAGCTAGAGAACGAGAAAAGTAATTTTATATTTAAACAATATTAGTTGCATGAGTGAAGGGCAGTTATGGCCCTCAAAAAAGACAATTAGTGGTTGTGGAAGAGAAAGATTACCACCTGGTAGAGAAAGGAAAGGAAGAGAAAGTAAATGTCTAGAGAGTGGAAGCATATGCTACATTCAGTTATCTCATCTGCTGGGTAATTTTTGGATGACATTGCATTTCCCTGTTTTTTTTCCATTCATAAAATAAAGATAGTAAGGACTTGTCAAAGTGCAAATAAAAGAAATTGTATAAGAAAAATTTTCTTTGTGAAAAGGAAAAGAAAGGCGATATTTGAAGGCAGGCACTACCTTAGGCCAAAACAAGTACGTCAGACATAGGCGTGGGGCAACTGCCCAAGCCATTGGGGGCCTAATTCCTTAGTTATGGCTTCTCTCTGCTAGAGATGCCTAATGAAGTGTGGCAGAGCACGCTTCATTAACAGCATTTCCTCAGTATATTTCAGCTAAAACTCAGTCAGCTAGAACAATCAAATCCATTGGAAATCAGTCCCTGGGTTGCTCACAGGGCAATTTATTGTGCTATTGCCTGTGTTTAGATGATTTGCAGAATAGACTTGCCTGGTGCAGTGTGGGTGGTACTGTCTGTCCTCAGGGGCTTTGCAGAGGATGGTGTGGAGGTGCTGAAAGTCAAAGGTGAGGCTTGTGTGGGTGCCTTGTCACTCACCTTTCCACTGTTTATGCTATGCCTTTTCTGGCAGCCTGGCTGGATGTGCCAGGTGGTGCATTAACCTGCCAGCCCTGCTTAGCCGTGGGAATTCCTGTGCATTTCCAGGCATCAGGACAAGGCCTTGTCCATGCCAAATGATCCAGCTCTCCTGTCTCACTGGTAATTCATGATCACTGCTCTGGATGTGAGTTCTGAAGGACCAATCCCAAACTTTGCTCCTGTTACTTCAAATGGCATCATCAAGGCTCAGGGAGAATATTTCATCCCATATTCATTGTCTTGCATATAATGCAAATGACTGCTGACTCCTTATGATACAAACAAGATTATTCCAGAGCAAATAGATTTGGAGCAAACCCAGTTTTCTACAGCAACGTGGCAATTTTTCAATATCCTCACACAGATTTTGGATTGTACACTGACTTGGTCAAGAACCAGGAGGGCAGTATAATTACATTGACTGAAAGCTAAATTATAGGAAATCAGAACAACTCCAGCGCGACAAATCATTTCCAGAGTCAGATATGCAAATAAGAGCTATTACAGCCTGTAACAATTGTAATTAAAAAAAACAACAAACACTTTATTTCACTCTACATAGCTGAATAATGTATATCTGCTGTTCAGGATAACCTTCATACATAGATGATATTCTATTAAAAGCGGTGATGGTCATGAAGATATCCTCAGACGTCTAAAATAAAACACCAGTTAATAAAGATAAGCATGCAAAACATGCTTTCACTAAAGAAAAGTTACTTTATCTGTAACAATTAAGACCAGAAATTTATTATCTTTGCATTAGTTGGAAAAGAATTTATGTTATTTGCTTGGAGAAACAATCAGAGCAAAATCTTTTCATCCCGATCCTCAAGATAATCCAGATCAGCACAGGATTATACAGAGTGACTGAATGTGGCAAAGATAAATTTGCATTATCATATCAAATCCTCATGCCATGTAATGAGCCCCTGCTTCTTCAGATCATAAAATCGTAGAATCGTTAAGGTTGGAAATGACCTCCAAGGTCATTGAATTCAACTTTTAACCAAACACCACCTTGTCAACTGGACCATGGCACTAAGTACCATCTCGAGTCATTTCTTGAACAGTTCCAGGGATGGTGATTTCACCTCCTCCCTGGGCAGCCCATTCCGATGTCTGGTCACTCTTCCAGTGAAGAAATTCTTCCTGAATGATGGGAGACATATTCTCACTTTTCCTGAAAAACATGTGCCATTCACGAATTACTTAAAAGGATCTGTGGAAACCATGTAAATCTTGAAAGAGTAGGAGGCAATTGTTTTTGGTTATAAGAAGGGCTATAGCAGTCATAACTTTTCCGTAATGGTGCTACCCCAGAGAAGAATATACTTGACCACACATTTACGGGTAATGAGAACACTTTAAAATAAAATGTCATGCACTTTAGGAGATAAGTTAGTAATAGGAGATTCAGTGGCTGGCTGATAGTCAGACTTTACAGGTTTTGGCAGAAGTTCAAAATAATGGTTATCTGAAGATAAGGTGTTGGTTGAAATAGGAGCTGTTAGGTTTCTGAGCAATTCAGAAACATGAGTTGCACTAGGACCCTCATGTTGGTGTAAATAGCCAACTAATATGTCAGGTAAAATGAGAACCACGTTGAGCTGTGACAAGAAGGAATAAAGGAAGGAAACAAAAATAACACACCCTCACCTTTGACTTTGTCCTTAGACTCCTTCACATTAGATAATTCAGTCCTCCAAGGGAATATCAAGAGACTACGTCTGGCCGATTACATTTCATACCTTTTTTCCCTGGTTAACAAGATCTGCAATGCTGTGTCCTCCAGGGATTTCTCTCCATTATGATGTGACAGATTAGACTATATACTGTGAAACATAGGCTAAAATTTCTCCTGTACTGAAAGCTGCAGTGACATGTTTTGAACCGGAGTTGTAATTAAGTATTTAGATTGAAATGAAGGCCACTACACAAGCTGAGTTGGACGAATGCAACTATCTGAGCTCATTAATGGAGTTGCAGGTTTAACTGTACGAAATATTTCAGAAAACAGAATCTGCTAGGGCAGTAGGAGCAAACAGAAATACATGCATTTCCAGAATACCTGAAAAGTTAATAATCTATACTGGGAAGATTGGTGATGTACGAAATATTAAAAGTAGACAAGAATTTGACTCTTTTTTAAGGTGACCAGGCCTTAGAGTGTCTGTGTATCACAGAGCCTGGTGGAGGAGGATTTAGGCAGACTGACAGTTGGGTTGTGACCCTGGTCTCTTGTACTGAATCTCTTGTTCTTGGTGTATCAGATATCAGATTTACATAAATGTTGGTAGCATGTTGGATGAATGCAGGAAGACAACTAGGAGAAAAACCAACAGAGATATGGGTTATTAGTGTATCTAGTTTATAATTTTGTTTTTCTTTGATTTCAAACAGAGTTTGGCTGTTAAAAAAGTAATTTTAGGGTTGGTATCTTTTTTCCGTGTGAATTATTTGTAAGTATATAGAGCTTGAACCACTGCTTTCCTGTTGGAGATAGCTATGTCAGACCAGACTTGGCAAATGAAGATGATTCATTTGTTGTTTTAAGGCACCTTTTACTTAAAGGCACATTTTTAAGATAAGTACTTTAACACTTGCTCCCACTTTGTCACATTTGCACTGATGGTGTCTTCTGTCTGACTTTGCTCCTTTTAAAAGGACTAATTTAGTTCTGATAATCACATTTTCGTTTTTAAGCTACACTGCATTTTTTCCTACTTATTTTCTTTCTGGACAAGGCAAAGCTGCAATTAATTTATTCATCCAGGTGCCTTTGCATATAAGCTGCCAGAGATCATGTCAAAAGGCTCCAGAAACTTTTACAATTAACAGTTGTAGCTGTTTAGCAACTGGCTGTCATTAGTAGCCTCTGTGTTCAGGTTACTTAATTAGTTACAACCAATTACCGATAGGTTGTTCTTCTCTTCTGTGCAATTTGTAATTGAGTGAAGCAGCTTTTCCCTCACCCATTTAAAAGTCTAGATTGCTGTGCTTGAATGATTAATACCCACCTGGTAGGAGATCCGTAACAGGCACTTGATCCTGCTGTGACAGGACTTGCTAGCAAGGTTTTCTCTAAAGGCAGGTGGGCCAGCACCAGTGTAATTCACTTTGCAGGCAGATCAGAGGGGGAGGCTCAGTATGATGTACAGAGGCACTGGCGGGAGAGTCACCTTTTTTCTCTTGAACTGTGTAGATTTATAATAAAGCTGAGAGCTTTATCCTCCCATGCATTTAAAATAAAAATTACTTTAAACCAGCTCATTAAATAGTCATTGTGCTGCAACAGGAGCTCCATTTTTTTCCTGGGTAGAATGGAAAGATCAGACTTATCTGGGCAGGTGGTATAGAAAGAGGAGACTGACGCCTCTGGGTGTACTCCTCCATGCCTCAGAGAGCATGTCAGACAGAGGAGAGAGGAGAAGGCTCAAGAGAGATCTTATTGCTGCCTTACAAAGGGGGATTGCAAGGAAGGAAATACTTTTTAGTAGGGCCTATAGGGGTAAAACAAAGGGTAATGCTTTTAAACTAATTTAAACTAATTTTTTTTATGATGAGTGGTTTGGGTTTGGATTGGGTTTCCCAGAGATGTAGTAGGTGCCCCATCCCTGAACATGTTCAAAGCCAGGTTGGATAGAGCTCTGAGCAACATGAGGAAGTTGCAGATGTCCCTGCTCACTGAAAGGGGTTTGGACTAGATGACCTTTAAAAGTCCCTCCAACAAGAACTGTACTATGATTCTACAATTCTATCATCTTCCACTGTAATGTCTTCATTGGAAATGGCTCTGCTACCTTGAGAAGACTGTTGTGATTGTTGAGAAGCCTTTCTCTAACAGTGGCTATATGACCTCTGAGATTTATTTCTTGTAGGGAGCCTGAAATTGAAATTACTTTAAGAGGATGATATATTTGCCTGAAGAATCCTGGTTTTTATCAGCTCATTTGTATTTCTGAACAAGCCTTCCTCTGTCCTGTGAAACACTGATTTCTTCACAAAGCCGAAATTTTAGTGCTTTGATTTGAACCATGTATTTAGTGTGTAAACCCAGAAAAGCATTTTCTATTGCCAGAAATTTGTTGTGTAACTGTTCGGTGAGATCCTGCAGACTGCAGGCCTTTTTCCAGGGAACTCTGCATAACAATGAGCGCCAAAGAGAAATTATTGAACGCAGGTGAATTTTAATGGGTAGCACTTGTGTGCTGAACATATGTCGAAAAAAGACTTGTTTATGAAAGTTCACTTGAGATTTGTTTGTGAAGATTCACCTGAGATTTGAACAGTAGCAATCTAAATGAACATCACTGTTCTTGGTGTGTGCAGGTTTGTCAAGATTTCCGAGCACAGATGGGGAACAGCAAGGGAAGCTTCTTTTTACCGTAAAATACCAGTTGTATTAATATGCAATGAAACTGGCTGATCTTTATAGCAAAATGAAGTTTTGAAGAGAAGAGGAAAATTAAGCAATTGCAAATAATTACAATAGTCTTTTTACATGCTACGCCTATAAAAAGGCTGTATAACACTGATGGTTGTGCATTTCCTACTGCAAGATGCTCAGTACCTGACTAGAACCAAAGAAATATTGCTGCTTTGTATGAGGTAGCTTTTGTAGCCTCATAACTTGCTTGTATTTCCCAGAATATTATTTACATGTTATCTCCTTTCCTTCAACTATTCATAGCAAAAGTGTTTTATATTTTGCACCCTGGGTGCAGCCAAAAACTGCGTGTAAACTATCCACGAAGAAAATTATGATGTTAAGATTAATTACTGATCCAAGAAGTCAAATAATACATATGTATAAATATTTCCAGAGATTGAAGTCATGGTATGGATTGTGGTTAAATTTATTTTTTTATGCATTTATTTAGATATAAAACAGAAGTAGTTTTCTGAAAGCCTTCATTAAGTCTATTTTAGGCTCCTTTTGGAACAGCTTTGAGTGCTGAATGTAAACTGTGATCAGCACTTTCCGAGTTCACACTGTAAGTGCAGTAACAGCTGCAATTACTCCTTGCTGTATATGATTTCAGCTTCTAGTTTTTTGGAGTTATTTTCTAGCAGGATAGATGGCTCTGTGTGTAATGACACTTGCCTATATTTTCCCAAGTGATACTTTGCAGACACATTTAGTTATAACACTAAATCTATCTTTTATGAATTAATTAAGATGGTATTTGTGTTCCTAACTCCCGCAAGGAAGAATGTAAATGAAGTATTTTATGCTTAAAGTGATATTGTTGAACTGACTGAAAATCTCTGTACATTAAAGAAAAAGATGAAATATTAAATAGAACATGTATCATATTCCCTGTAAAAATATGTGTATTTGAATTTAAATTTTATAGCTAAGTGCACAAAAAATCAGGAAATCTGAAAAACTATAGCTGAAATGTATAGCTTTTCACTTTGTATTATATGTAGATGCAAATTCTTCCATTCTGTCTTGGTTACCTACAAAAATGTATATCAGTGGCATACACAGCAGTTTAAACAAAATGCATGAGGCAGCACAGAGGCTGAGAAGCCAAATAATTTCAACTACATATAGTTCATACTATTGATTTTTCTTTTGCTAGCCCAGAATGTAGACTCTTAAGTTCTTAATTTCTGTGCATCTTCCAGCCACATGGAATTTTTCAGTGCTCAGTTAAAATAAAATGGATAATTGTTTACTGCAGGAGGCAAGGCCATGCTATTCTTAGTCCAAGGTATTACAAAATGTTCTTCTGCCACTAGTTGAAGTGCAGTAATGTAAAAAGCCCACTAGCCTTGATACTGGAACTGAATCAATTTTTTCTGGATTTGTAAATATGTTATCAATCAGGATCCAGGGATCCGTAATATAGACCTCTGCAACTGCACTCTCTTTTTCATTGGAAGTGCTCAAATACTTCATCTGTGGATGAGTGTACTGTGGATTTTAAAGAGGGAGGAAATGAGACAGTGAGTGACTGGAGAGTTTTCCAAGTCTCTTGTGATTACTCGGGATGCTATTCAGTAATCTTGAGGATATGAGCATCAGAAGGTCCTACAGGTTTACAGTAGATGTCAGCCTTCTTGAAGGTTCAAATGGTGATAATGTTTGCATATCAAAAGGCACTTCTAAGAATCTGAGAAATGGCCACCCAGGTGTGGCATCGATTCCCTGGCAGTTTTTTCTGTATCTCAGTCTCTGACTAAAACATGGTCCAAAAAAGGGCATGTAATTATCTGTTTGCCTGTAAGTCCTAGGTTGTCCCATAATTTCTTTTTTTCTTTTTTAACACAGAAACACAGTAATTTTTCTCCTTTTAACTATGATTTAAAAGAAATCACTTGTACATAAAAGTCTGAATTTCTCTATAACAGACAATGTCTTAGTCTGACCCAAATTCACTCTTTTTGGAGCTGCTTTGCTGGAACAAGATGAACAAATGTCAGTTTTCACTTACTGTTTTTATGGGAATAGATGAGAGTGGATATATTTGCACCAATAAGATTTGGAGGGCAATGTATAATGTTAACATGCAAATTATGTTGAGATGATATTTCTGTCAGGGGAAATAAAAGCTCTTCCATGAATTTCCCTCATAATTCCTTTAATTTTCTGCATATAAGCTCCATGTAAAACTGTCAGGCTGATAATTAGGCAAATTATAGGGACCTTCTCATATGAAAACTAATGCAATTTCCAGAGAGAATTTCAAATGAAGATGCCCACAAGGAAGGCAGAAGTCTGAGCTCGTTTTCCTTTATTGAGACTGATCCGTAAGTCTCGCGAGTTTTTCACTGTCTACCCTTGACAGCAGCAAGAGGATCTAAAGGTGGACTTTCTTGCGATGAATAGGTCTCTGAAAAATACTTGTCTTCCAGAAAGTAAGAGATTTTAATGCCATCTAATTTCTTTGAAAATATTCCTGCTTAGCTGTGGTAAAATTGTACAAGCTGTCTGCATATTACATGATTTTCATGCAAAGTCATGAACTGGTGAAGGTTTATCCAAAATCAGCACAGACTTGTAAAGCTTTCAGCAATCTTTCCCTAGAGAGACTATGTAGGGAAAGCCAATTATAAACTAGGTTTCGTAATTTGCTGCAAAGTCTCTTAGCAGAGTTCTGCAGAGAAACAGCATCCCTCACTTTTAAGGACATGGGACAATAGTACAAAAGTGTGATCATCAGGATTTGTTCTTTTAAAAGCAACAAATAACATTCAGTAAACAGAGAAGAGAGTGCTCAGAAAGGGGAAATATAATAAGCTACATAAGTAGGAGCCACCTCTCAAAGCAATCAGTGGGTAAGTTTTGGGGTGGCATAGTAAATGAGGCATAAATAGGTGGCAAGATAATGAATGAAATAGACCAATTTTTATGGCTTGTGTTGCCATAATATTCTTACACTTCCATAAGACATTTTTCTCAGTCCTGCATTATACCTGTGCAAAAAGATTAGCATTATTCCAAATCAGTGATGAACCTAATTTAGAAGAAGTTCATTGAAAAATTGAGAACGTTAAGCCTCTTGACATGTCATGCAATAGACTATTTCTAGTTGAGGTCTCCAGGGATAGACTTGCAACCCATATTTAATATTTTTTTCATCAGTGATGTGGAAGGGGGAGTGGCAGCCACCTGCTTTCTTGTATGAGGGAATCATTCTGGCCCTGGGAACTGACCTACTTCAGCTCCACTGGGCTGGGATGGAAACCCTCCTCAGATCCTGCAGCCCACTGGGTCTGGCTCCTCTTAACAATTATTAAATCATCTACCAAAATTTACAGCTCACATGAAGGTCACATTTTGAGCCAGCTAGGGACTTTTCCACAGCATGTTAAAGATGTCTGAGGATAGGTTTTGATGCCTGTGTAAAACACCTTAAATTTACTTTCTTAGTAGGTGTAAGATCCAGTATCTGGGATCCACCTCATCAGTAAGTGAGGCAAGAGCCTATACTGTGCAAGTGCCCAGAGGCACCAGCGCTCCCAGCAGAAATAAAAGCTAGCCAAGACTAATGTCCTGAGAAGGAACGCCCCTCAGTCATTCTGTATTTGAGTATAGATGATTAATTTAGGCATATAAACTATTTTATTCACCTCACATACTTCTCTTATCCACTTAGGAAACGATCCCCAAATCCTAATTTTAGTTCTGCAAGTATGTCTGATTATTGTCAGTCTGTTTATTTCTATATGTCTAATAACTGCCCCTTTCCTCTACAACCTCCTCATTGTGGAGTGGAGCCTGAAAATACATACATCATTTGTTTCTGAATACTGGTCTCTGTGATTAGGCTGGGAACATCTTTGGTGTTGAATGACTGATTGTTGTTCACGCTTATTATATTGCAGTGAAATGTTTTGAGGGCGATTATGGAAACTAGGAAACCATTTCCTCATAAAACGGCTTGGAGCAGTTGCTGAGGCATAGAGTATTCTCCTCAATCTATTCATGAAATCAAACACACCACATAGAAATAATCCGGCAAGGAGGAGCACAACCAATAGACAGGAGAAATGCTTCATGCTGTTCTTAAACTGTAATTAAGCTTCAAACAAAATATCTAGGGATATGATGGAGTCTTAATTTCCTCATTGCTTGAAGGGTTAATCTCAGTCTGCAAAGCGTGCTGCAGTTCAAATGAAAGCTCTGAGCTTCTGGCAGGAATCAGTGCATGAAATGGTGTTATCTAGAGGGTAACATTAGATAGAGAAACATTTCTCTCTTTTTTAACCTGCTGTAAATCCATGTATTTCACAAAATGGAGTGATTTTATTTTTATAATTTGCATTTTGAAGATTGGTCCAATTACCTCCACCATTAATTAATGTGTTTATTATCTCTGACTGCTCAGTCATTAAAGTTAGGGTGCATAAAATATTGGAGCTGTGGTGTCGCCCAGCATTTTCATTCTTAAATCCTTGGGTTTGGTGGTGCCTGGATATAATGAAATAGAACTTAATATCCATCTACAGGGATAAAGTTCATGTTTTTATATCTATATAGCTGCAAGTATGTGACGCCCACCCCTACCCACCTTTAATTCTGTTATCTTAACAGCCAAATAGGAAAGCACTCTAGGAATAGTAATACCACACATTTTCTAAGAACACCCCTGATTTCTACCTGATTTCCAGGAGATTTGGCTCAAGATTAATGTGTTGGCATCGCCAAAACATGTTACCCAGCACAGGACACTTAAATGTATGAGAAGGTGAGGCAGGTGTGCTGACAATAGGTCACAGGTTTACTTTCACAATGACTTAGAGAATAGAGAAGTTACCACTGATGGCAGTGAGAGAAGATCTAACAGGATGGTTGCACAATCTTGCCTGGGACTCATCACTATAAATGACTGGCCATAAATTTGGAACCTTGTGGTAAATGCACAAGTCATCTTTAAGGTTTTAGTGCTGCAAAAATGGGATCCTTTCTTTAAGAGAAGAGGACAAGGCAAGGGTATAAATCACTTTCTTCTGATGCCCACTGAGTTTTTCTAGCCCCTTGGGCTCATAGGGATGTCCATGTAACAGTAATTTTTCCAAATAATTTTATGATTTAAAACTTAGAAATTATTTTCTGCAGCTATGGGAGGTATTCACCACAGCACACTCACCTGCAAAAAGCGAGACCCTTTTTGAGAATAACCAAACCAGCACTTCTCTCTGTCACTGCTTTGCTGGGTTGATTTTCAGTTCAGATAAGAAGTTCCCAGTCCATGTCCTTTCAACCTCCCAACACGATGACACTATGTGGGCTGAAAGATGGATAGGGAAAGGATGAGAGTGCCAGGTGACTGTGATGTTGTGGTATGAGGCACACAGAATAATTCTTGCTGCTCCTGAATAATGTGCCTTACTACACAGTGTTAAATGGAGAACCATCTTCACCAGCTGAGGGACTGACATCCTTTCTCTCCCTGTTTGTCTTTGAAATTTCTGGCCAAACAGAGAGCTTCCTCTGGCTGCAGAGGCTGCCTCCTCCGAGCTCATTCAGCCCCCTGATGTCAGCTCTATTCTGTCAGTCAAGGTCTGCCTCCTCTGTGGTAAACAACTTTGGAAAGTAATCATCAGTCAGACCTTATTAATGGAAGGGAAGACGAGGACTCCAAGGATAACTTATCTATTGACACATTGCTTACTGATAAATTCCCAGAGGCTAGGCTGTGCTTAAATTTTCACCCAGTAACTAAACCAGCCAAATTCAGCATCCACAGCTGCATCCAAGTAATTTGTTTCACGTGTAGAAACACTGCATGTCAGGTGGGGAAGGAGAGAAAAATTTGGTTTTTTTCCTGCTGGTGAGTCTGGGAGAAACAAGAGCAAGAGTTCTTACCTGAGAGATGTCTTGCTGTTTTAAATAATAAGCCCACTTCCTTTCCCATAAAGGTTTACCTCCTCACCTTTCATGTGTGCCTGGGATGGGGAATCCTCCCACACTCTGCAGCGGCTAATTATCGAGCTGTGCTCAGAAAAAGCTCTGTTCCGTGGCAATCAGATGGGAATAGGAAATTATTACAAATGACACTGCAGACTAAATGCAGTAGCAATGAGAAGTCTTTAGAACTCAAAAACAAGAAAAGGGGTCACTTGGTAAACCCATGTGACACAATTAATTATAGAATAATTATGTCTATTTTTCTTGCCTGTGCTGGTCTCTAGACCTAAATATTTTGCTTTATTTTAAATATTTAATTTACTTGTATTGCTTAACATAATTTTCTTCTTCTGATGTGCTTTCTTATCATATCATTGCAGAGAACTGCCTTCACTCTCTCCTGTCCTCTTTTCCCTCCTGCTTGCTTTTGCATAATTTTAAAGACATACTTGCCCTTTCTACTTAGAGCAGTTCTTCAATGTATTTCAGATCATGTTTGACTCCATGAAGAGGTTTTTTTGCCTCTGTGATTTCAGAGAGCCTGAATTTATAGCAGAATATCGTATATATATATATATAAAAATTAAGATGGGAAAATGTAGTGAGAAATCTCTTTGAACTGTCATGCTAATGTAATTTTTTTTTTTTTTTAAATCACATTTGGAGACCTGTCACTCATCATTTTAATGCATTAGCTTTGCGTTTGCTGATCTGGCCTTGGAAGCAGAGATGCGAGTGAAAGTTGGCATACTTTTGGTGTCACAGCAGTTTTGCTCTGGAGTCCGCAGATCTACAAGCCAGGCCTAGAGATGACTCCAGAGCTTAAATGAGAGGCATAATGTTGCCTCCAGTTCACGTTGTCTGCTCTCTGATCTGAGAGAGTTGGTGGGTGCAGATGAAATTGTGTTCAAAGGTGTATGTAACCCTGTAGTTGGTGTGAACCTGAGTTAACATCTGCCATGTGATCACTAAGAGTGATGGGAAAAGAGCTAAGCACAGGTCAAAGAACATCACCGTGATGCTTTTTGATCATATTCTCAGCTACAAACAGGATGTGGAGGTGCATGTCTGTGCTTCCTCTCGTTGCATGTCAAAATTAGATCATGCTGTAATTCCTATTCTTGGTCCCAGGGTGGTGGAAAGTCTCTGAACCTCAAAATTAAAGAGATCCTTACTTTTGTCAGGATACTTTTGGCAGGATAGCAGAATCACAGAATCAGCCAGGTTGGAAAAGACCTCTGAGATCATCAAGTCCAACCTATGACCTAACACCCCCTTGTCTACAAGACCATGGCACTAAGCGCTATGTCCAGTCTCTTCTTAAATACCTCAGGGATGGTGACTCCACCACCTCCCTGGGCAGTCCATTCTAAAGCCAAATCACTCTCTCTGTAAAGAACTCTTCCTCCCCTGGTGCAACTTGAGACTGTGCCCTCTTGACCTATCTCTAGTTGCCTGGGAGAAGAGGCTGATACCTACCTTGCTACAACCTCCTCTCAGGGAGTTGTAGAGAGCTGTAAGGTCTCCTCTGAACATCCTCTTCTCCAGGCTAAACAACCTCAGATCCCTCAGCTGCTCCTCACAGGACTTGTGCTCCAGTCCCTTCACCAACATCACTGACATTCTCTGGACGTGTTCCAGCACTTCAATGTCCTTTTTAAACTGGGGGACCCAGAACTGGATGCAGTATTCGAGATGCAGCCTAACCATGCTGAGTGTACAGGAAGAATCGCTCCCCTGCTCCTGCTGGCCACACTATTGCTGGTACAGGCCAGGATCCATTGGCCTTCTTGCCCACCTGGGCACACTGCTGGCTCATGTTCAGCCTCCTGTCAATCAGAATCCCAGGTCCCTTTCTGCCTGGCTGCTCTGCAGCCACTCTGTGCCCAGCCTGTAGTGCTGCTTGGATGCACAGACCTTTCCTGGATGGTAATAGCAAAAGTTTTAAAAACAAGGGAGTTCTGGCCCTTTTTGAGTTCTCTGTGTCTGCACTGCCACCAAGGCCAGGCTGTTGAAACTGGAGTGACAACACAAGGATAAGAACAACGCAGTTTTGGCTATGTCTGTGAGAAGAGTGACCACCCAGTGGGTTACTCAGGAGACCTCTGAAATGTTCTAAGAGCTGTCACAGAAATAGTTATAGCAAAAACCATTCATGTCTGTAGGGGTTGTCCTTTCACTGTTATTATGTTGTTTGTTTATCTCAATTCAAACATTGATTTTGTGCAACTCGTTTTCAGTAGTTGCTCAACAACACCAGTTTACTTAATTTTCTATTACAAATTTTTTAGTGTTCCAGGTACAAATTGAAAAGGTGTCTAAAGATGTGGACAGACTGTGAAATTTCTAAATTTTGAAAGAAGTCAGCTGACTGTGATTTGGGTCTCATTGACTTCAAAACTCTGAGGCTTTGCAGAGCCAATCTTCAGGGGCAAGAGCTATGTGTCTTTGAAAACTTTATTTGGAATTTTCAATTTGGGGACGATAGTTTTCAGTGACTGGGGGACAATGAGAGAGATGGGACTGCTTAACCTACTGAAGAGAAGTCTCAAGGAATCTTATAAATGAATGGAAATACATGAAGGGAGGGTGCAAAGAAGATGGAGGCAGGCTCTTTTCAGCAGTGGCCAGTGACAGGACCAGCAGCAGTGGGCACAACCTGAGACATAGGAGATTCCCCCTGAACATGCCTCTGAACACTTTTCCACTGTGAGGGTGACTTAGCACTGTCAAAGGTTGCCCCTAGAGACTGTGCAGTCTCCATCCCTTGGAGACATTCTGAATATCCAGTTTTTGAAGCTGTGTGGAGGCAACATGCTATAAGTGGTGCTGCTTAAGCAGGGGGCTGGATCAGATGACATCTAGTGGTCCCCTCCAGCCTCGAACATGCTGTCATTGTGTGGTTCTCTGGTGCTGTTATCATACTTAGATGTCACTTATATGGGAACTTTATTAACATTGTTATATAGTTTGTCATTTTAGAGGGCTAAAATATTGCTTTTACCAGTTATTCACAAACCTGTTTCTAATTCTGTTATCTGTTTCAGTTTGAAAGCATTAATATTTCAGTGCTTTTCCTTTGATTTAAAAGATTTCTGGCTCCTTTTCTCTGGTAATTCCTGATCCTTCATGTAACCTGAAAACAGCCCAGTTTCTGCAACAACGCAATAATAGAAAACTGAAAACCAGGAGCACTCATATTTTCCCCAAGAGGGGTAGTTTGTAAACCATTAGACCATCTTCTCTTTCCCATGATGAGGGACAAATCTAGCTTGCAGCTGCAAGAGTAAATCTCATGTCTGTCAGCTTTGTTACATGGTAAGTAATTTTGTTTTGCCATATAAATTCTAGGGTATTATATTAGTAAATATAACTTGCCCTTTCTTTTTCTTAGATGTTACATTTTGGGGGCAGTGGGTCAGTAGGAAGACTTCAGTGAAGACCTTCCAGAATCCAGGGTACTGTGTATTCTCTCACACTGAGCTAATCTAGGTTGGTTCACAGCTGGAGCCGTGGGCACTGAGGAGGGGGAGGGACTCAGCAAGGCAGGAAGCTGAGATTAGCTGGTGGGACTAAATTCCCCACCAACCTACCCTGGAGTAATAGACATAAATGGGCTATACCAGCAGAACCAAAATTATAACAGATTAAAAAATTCCCTGACCACCAGGCATTGTAAGTAACAAGCCAGAAAAGAAATGTCATTAGATCTATAGTCTGTGCTCTTTGGTACTGCGTGCAATGATTTGACATCGTGCTTTTATACACAAAAGTCTGTATTTAATGTTTTAACCCCACACAGCGGAACAACATATCTGTTCATTCCTTGCAATTGTGGAATTACCATGCAACAGACTTCCTCATGCTCTGCCTTGACTGCCATCAAAGGGAAATATCTGAGTCACGCAGAGCATAATAATGAGAGGAACAACTCATATGACCTACTTCTTACCTACTGCCTTCAGGCAGTAGTATTTCTGTGCCTGGAAACCTTGAGGGCAAGCACCCCACAGCAACCTTGAGTTAAGAATGTGGTAAGGTATTTTCTGAGCCAAACAGCCTGATCAGGAAGAGGGCTGCACTGTCTGCAAAGAGGTGTGGGATATAAGGGTTCTGAGTTTTGGCTGACGTTCCTGGGGAGCTATGCTGAAGGGTAGCATTTGCAGAAGTTTAGAAAAGGGAAGGAAAATAGTGTTTTAACACAGATGCTGATCACGGGAATAAGTGAATTAAGCCAACACACGTGCACACAGACCAAGGAGCTGATCCAGAGACCCATTTATTATGAAGGGTCACCCTCGTTCACACTGTAATTCATCCCTGGGCTCAGAGGGCAGAGTAAATGAGCATCAGTCATGACCATAAGGGCTCTCTGAGCCAGAAGTCAGGGGTAGAGTGCAAGCTGTCCTGTGTTTCCACTGCCTTTTCAACCGAATGGGTTTAGATATGCCTTTGGCTGTTGCACCAAAGGAGGATGGGAGGAGGGAAGGAGTTTCCCATGGCCTCTGCTTTTCCCACCCTTATCTCTTGCTATTTGTTATAAGGAGTGGATGGCTACATGGTTTAGGGGAGGAACTGAGTAGACTGTCAGCTCTTGGTCTCATACGTAGATTGGTTGATACCTATGGCTTCAGCTGATAACACCAAAGAGTGATTAGAGCGGGAACAGGGCAGGAAGGAGCGTGTTTGTTGTCTTGAAGGACTGCAAAATAGGCAATGTTTCCTCTTGACCCCACTAGAGATTCCTGCTTTGGCTTCAGCAGAGACAGAATCTCACTTTAAAACTAAAAATATCTTCCTGCAAGGAGGATAAGCACTAGGCAGGAGGCCCTTTACCTACTGTTCCCATTTCTTCACAGTGGTATGAGGAGGGAAAAAAAGGTAATTAAATCTATCACCACTGCTTTTTATCTAATAAAGGAGATGGAAAAACCCCTCATAGATTCAAAAAAGCTTTTCTGCTTGTTTTAAAAGCAGATCTTGTCATACTAACCTCACTCTAATTATAAATTGCACCTATTCTGATGAAACTGAGGAAAAGATAGCTGTGGAGTATCCCTGGATAAAGGTATATTATCGACTCTTTTTATAGGATGAAGAACAGCAATGAAAAAATGAACATATTTCCTTGTCAGCTCCATAAGCTACTTTTTTGAGGCAGCTGTTTCAAGTGACTAGGAGTATCACTGGTGCAGTGAAACTGAAATCCATGTGAAGGACCTTGTCTCTCTCGCTCTCCCTGCTCCCATCTCCCTCCCTCTCTCCCTCCCTCTCTCTCTCCCTCCCTCCCTTTCCTTCTCTTTTTATCTTCCATCTCCTCATCTCTTGCTCTTTGTCTGTCTTAACTTTTTCCTTTCCTTTTAGGTGAATAATCCAGTTCTCTGCTAAGAAATCTCATGGAGGGCTAACTCGAGGATAAAGGATTATATTTATCTGGTCACAAGATTGGTCACAGGGGATTCTATTTGTTTAACTTGAAATGATAAAACACAGTTTATACACTATAAACAATGTTACCTTTCAAAATCTATGAGAGAATGACAGTGTGTCTTTGTTGAGCACAATTTAAAACTTCTTGTGTCACCTGATCAAATTAAATAAAGCTCCTGTGCTGTCAAAGTTCAAAATCTACTGATGTGCCAACATTCATTCTTCAGCACTGTATTTAGCTTCCCAGGCAGACAAGGTCAGCCATATCTGATTGATCCAGAGTCTGTCTTGTAGCAATACCATATGACTGTTTCTGTAAGAAAAAGGGTGTTTTCTCCTGTATTCCTTCCAGAGCAGAGCAGCTGATTTGGTCTTATTCCACCAGATGGCAAGCTTTAACCAAGGGAAAAAAACCTTGCTTTTTACAACTATCCATTTACCTTAGAGGGGAGGAGGAAGAGAGCTTGCATCATTGGTTATTTTTGTTGGTTTTTTTACTTTCTCTTTTAAAGAAATCTTTTTACTATAACAGGCTCACATCCATCTTCTGGCGTGATTTGTAGTGCTTAGAAAAATAAATCAATAGAACAGCATTTGCTGTCAGCTATTCAGTAACTGACAGGTATCACAAAGAGAAGCAAAAATTGGTTTAGAATATATGATCTATCCCTAAATTTCACTGAACAAAGATAGATTCAGAGCTCCTAAACAAACAAGCATGGCGAATCCAGTAAAAAATGAGAAGATATTACTGAGCTCTCAGTGCTGCATAACAGACTCTGAGTTCTGGTTATTCCCAAAATCTGCATTAATGCCTAGGTGTGACTCAGGAAGGGGCTGTTCTGCCATGTGTTTCTGCCATCATAACCTGCCTGCAATGACTGGACCGTGCACAAAGCAGAGGAGAACTGTGCTTGCTCTGTCCAAGCTACATTATCTCTTCAGTCCAGAGTAGGTTTCAGACCTCCAGGGAGTGGAGTTAAAGTCTGTATTAATCCAGCAGACTTTATTTGCTGTGTTAAAGTTAAAGGTGCTAATTTTCACTCACTCATTTCATTTTATGGCCTGGCTGTTCCAGCTTCACAGGGAAAGCAGTTGTGGCATCAGGACATGGCTTGGCATGGCAGAGGTAACTCAGCCATGGAGCATTACAGGATGTGTGAGGTCCAAGTCTCCCAAGCTCAAGCTCAACAATCTGGCCATGTGAATCTGGAGATATCTACACTTCCTCCAGCAACAGGAGATAAGAGCTGTGGGGTGTCTGTAGCCTTTAGTTTACAAAGCCTGGCACATAAAATCACAGCTGTCAGTTCCTTCACTTCTTTTTTTTTAATTAATATTTCCCTCTGCCTGAAACCGTGGGTCCACCTCCACTTAGGAACTCGGCTCCAGGTGAGCAGCATGCTGGAAACCTCGGCAACCCTGGAAGCTGCTGTGCTCATCCCTGCAGAGCAGTAAAGTGGTACCCAGTTGTTCAAGAGGAGAGACATGATTGACTAATATCAAGAAACACTTCAAAGGATAGGGGAGAAATCAAATCTACATCTTCTCACGTGCTGAGTTAATGACCGTAGAAAAAGCCTTCCCTCTTCTTTTCTGTATGCTCTGTTAAACTATTACTCTTCCATTATAATCACCTTTACAGGTTTGAAAATAGCTTTACCTGTGTTTGTACATGTGTTTCTTAGTTCTTTATAAGAAGTAAATCAAAGCCATAGACATTCGTAAAATTATGGCAGATGAACTTGAGGGAAATTTATGCAACAAACACAATTACATGGCACTCTGTAAAGTAGTCAAAACTTGTGAGCCACAGTTCCGAGTCTGAAAAACAAATACATAAGTTTAAGTTATCTTTGCATTTCCAGGTGCATGGTTTTAATTTTTTTCTCAGCATCGAGAGAGGTTGGAAGCCTTTGTTTTTCTAAAAATGGATAGTCATTCTGCTGTTACCACATGACTCCTAGAGCACTCCCAGCTTTACAAAAGGCTCAGGACTCATTATACAATGAAGTTTGAAGAGCTTCAGCAGTACAGACTGCAGCAAAATGGAAGAGTTAAGGAATACAGGTGGCTGTGTGTGGGTGTCTACTTCTGTAGTCATGCTTTGAGGACTTAGCTTGTGCTTCATTTCTCTCAGGGAGAGGATTATGGGCTTTGGAGTTTCATACTGTGCTCTGAGTTTATGTCTCAGAATTTCTTTTTTTTTTTTTAACTTTTGGATAGAACACTGCAAATCCCTGCAGTGTCTCTGCCAGAGCTCAAGGCATGCCTAGGGAAGTTGTGGATGCCCTGTGTGACTCCAGCATCCCTGTCTCACACACCTCTTCTCTCTGGAAATAGGCATTATTTCTCCAAAGCCATGTAGGTTTGACCAACAGCAAGACTCATCTTGCCTTGCTTTGCCACCGCTCATCTTACTATTGACTTAATCTTCCGGACTAAGGGAGCTTTGAAAACATCCCACCAAGGTGACAGCAGTGAAGCCAGGCAGGAAGTTCTTGGTGTTTCCTCAGGCAGTGTTTCCTCTGGAAGACATGGGGGCCCATTGCCCGACCCATGCAGTTCTCACCAGGGCAGCCAGCTTGCCTGACTTACAAGTGTAAGGACAGAGAGGTCATTTTTGTCCTAGGCATCTCTTCTTACCTTTTACTGAGAAATGCCAGTGTAGTTATATAGAGAGTCACAAGAAGACTTTTTTAAAAAAAAAATTATTTCTGCTCTTGCTGTGAGCTTTGGCTCTGTGAATTTTGCTTTGGTTTCCCCTGTATGAGTTAATTTGCAGATCACTTGGTTTTGTGACAGAATGGAATGAGACTAAGCTGATGATTTTGGAACAAGACCACAAAACCCAGATCAGAACTGCCCAGGTAGAAAAGTATTTTTCCTTCATTGCATCCAGTAAATTTGAATACTGTAATAAAGTGGAAGCCCACTAAAACCTTACATGTATTAATGTCTTTTACTTAGTTTTAATTTCACTATTTGTCTCATATGTGAAACTCTTCAAGTCTGAATTTCTTTTGTTTTATAATTCAGTTGTTGATACACAAACTAAAGTAAAATCTGATCCCTTTTCCATATTCATGGAAAAGGGATTCATTTTCATTCTGACAAAACTAAACTATAATAAACCAGAGCAAAAGAAACTTATTTTTTTTCTGATAAGAAAGTTTTGTAATAAAGTTCCAAATAAAGGTAAAGGATTTCACATTCACATAATAACTTTTAGGGGTAGGGATGGATTTTAAAGTCATGCATCTTAGTAGAAAAAATAATACCTCTCTAAAAGACATTTTGCAGTCTGTAAGGTTTGTTTAAGCACTAATCTATCAAACACAGAAAGAGCTGAGATCACTAGTCTAAGTAATTTGTGGAGAGGAGACAACTCTTCTAACCTTAAACAGATCTGATCTTCCATTGAAAGAACTTGAATCAGAAGTGCCAGGCTGGCAGGTGGCTGAAGCCAGATGTGATTTTTGATCTCACATGTGTAGAAACCATCAGGCCTACAAAGGTGTGTCAATGATGTATCTGCAGCAGGCTCAGGAAGATTCCAGTGCTGCAGAGTTGTGGTCGAGTTCTTCAGGGAAGTTCTGGGTATACTTGCCTTGTCCTCACCCTTCTCTAGGATTTAGCATGCAACCACACTGGAGGAAGGGTCCTGAACTAGACAAATGTATAGCTTCTCCCTAAAGTTATTTGTTTGCAAAGTTTTTCTATACTGTTATCTGTTTTGACAGTATTTTAAAATCTCTTATTATACTTCCTGAGATAAAAAACTTTTGCTACTGAGGCAGGCTTCTAGTCAATCTTTCTCCCTCAAATAAATGTTGTTTTCTTGTTACTGCCTCTCTCTGCCACAGCTAAAATAAATCAGAATCCCCATCTCAATGCCTGTAGAGACAGGAGCATTTAATTTATAGCAATTTCCTTTTCTTTTCATGGTTTCTACTAAACAGAACACGCTCGGTCTCAACCTGCATTTACATTTATGCTAAATTACAAGCAGAACAATCAATACTAGTCCCAACTCATACTGCCCACAGTTGAGCAGCAGCAAAGAGAAAACTCTCAAGGAAATCTTTCCCACACAGTTAGCTTGTTGCTTGTTTCTCATTAATGGACATCGATAGGTGGCATTTAGACATCTATTTATTTATTCCAGTGGTCTTGGAGTGCCTCCCAAGAGCTGTGGAGAAGAAAGGAGGAGCTTATCCTTGGACACCTTATGAATATTCCTTGCAAGGCAGTCCCAGATGGCAGAGCAGGACCAGCAGAGAGGGTTTCTATGCAGTATCTCCTTTTTGAGCACCCAAAGAGAGAGAGGCAGGACTGCGTTTCACACAGGATTGCTCCTGGGTGGGGCTTCTAATGGGGTGGTTATTATGGACACTCCTTTCCTAAAGTTAATTGATTCTTCAGCTGTGACTTTGTGTTCACCCTCTTTTCTCCTTCCTAGGTTCTCTGATAGACCAGCTCATCCTCCTTCATCTCCATGGCCCTTTTTCTTATCCATATCCCTTTCTTTTTGTTTTTCTCTCTCTTTTTAACATGCCCTAGTGGCTGCAACCTTACATTTTTCATATAGTCGGCTTCCTGGGATGAGGACAGCTTCACTGGTGGGTGCTGATGTGCTCTGGTCCGTGCCTGTACCTCTTAGATGTGGCTCATTGAAATGCTGTGCTTGCCCTGGTCTGCAGGAGGTTCAGGTGTGCTTGAGTGAATCATCCTCAGGGGTTTGCAGTGATGTGAACAAACCCATCTTAAGTCAGTGTGGCTGTGCTAAGGGAAACTTTCTAGTAGAGCCCACAGTCTCTGTGGGCTGGGCTTACTGCTGGAATAACGTGCAGATGGAAGAGAAACAAAAGCTACAGCAATCATTATCTGCTCTTGGGCTCAGGTCCTTGTTCAGAGTCTCAGAGTGCCTCCTTTCTAGTAATTGGCTTTTAATTTGAAAGCGTTACCTGGTCCTTCTTGCTGTGAGTTTGGGCTTATCTGAAATACTAGCTAGCCCTTCATGCTGCAAAATATTTTTTTAAAGCCTGACAGAAACTTCCTTGGAAAAACACAGGCTTGCTTGTCCTTTTTGGATTTCTTCTTCGGAAGTGTCTCTTGGAGAC
>JAWWES010000094.1:25229330-25257662 GCA_035583135.1 Lophotriccus pileatus | reverse complement strand
TAGAGCAAATAAACCCACAGGCATATGTTTGCCTCGTGTTGCAGCCCTGCCACTTGGATGTGTGAGAGCTGGTCTTCCACGAGGTTTCAGTGGTAGCTATATTATCTGTCTCTCCCTCTTTGTCCTTCCCTCTTTTTGCCCTCTCTGCTTCTCTTTCTTTGCTCTTTTCTTGATGCTTAGGGTGTCTTGGAGCTGGAGGGATTGGATGTTGACTTAAGTGGATTTACTGGATTTTGACTTAAGTGCTGTGGATTAATAGTGTATACTGAGTCAGAACTGTGGTGAAACATTTCTGTCTAGCTTGTGTGGTGTCCTTTTGAACTTTGGCCAAGTTCCCTTATTTGAACTTTGGCCCAAGTTCTCCTAAATTAACAAAGAAATCTCTTGGTAACAAGTCTGTGGCTTATTCTCTTGATGCCATCTTGAAGTTTTAGAGATCCCTACCTATATATATAAAGTAAATTCCTAGCCAAACCTGTGAGCCTGTAGTTCCCAGGACTGGAGTCTTACACAGGGGTGGGTAGATTACACATACAAGGCCAGAATAACACCAAGGTTAAGCTGCTCATCTTTATTTAGCAAATCTCTAGCTTCCACAAATTATATTTACTCAATAACCAGACTATTTTATCAACATTATTTTTATTTTAAGTACTTTTCTACAATCTTGCATAAATATTTTTACACGAAAATATTTTGTTATGTCTATATCTTGGGTATTTAGGTATACAGAAATTCTGTTCTTATTAAATAAATGCATATCTGGGCAATTTGAACAGTTTTAGGTTGTCAGAGGTGTCTTAAGTGTTATAAAAAGCCTATGATATAATACAGTCCCTGCTGTGGACTACAAAAACCTGCAGAATTCAAATCACCAGCTTTTTTGAAAACTCCAGGGATCATTACCACTTACGCCATTGTAAAACAGAATTAACTCCGTTGTTGTGCCTCGGATCTCATCGAGACAAAATGGATGTGTCGGGCTGGTAACTTTTACCAAGACAACAACAGAACCTGGTTTGCTATGACACTGTTAGTATCATCTCAGCTCAGAGTGCTCATTTTGATGAAGGCAAGAACTGATACTTTTCATGATCTGTAAAGAGATATCTTTACTGGGTGTGTTCACAGATATAAGAGAAATGGTACTGCAGTTGCATGTTGTACTTCTACAATCCTGCTCTTCCTGGTCAAGAATAGTATTTATTACAGCTGTTACCTGCAACATGTCTCAACTCTGATATGTGCTATAACGAATGAGGTAGACTTATTCATTCAGATTTGGAGCCAAAATTTTTCTCAGCAGAAAAGGGCTCATGGCACCCTATCTACTGCTTGCTGCAGACTTTAATGGCATAGGACAGGAAGTAGCAGAGAAGCAGACCCAGAAAAGCAGTTGGGACAATTAATGGCACCTGGAAAAACTATCTGCTTTCCTTCTTCCTTTGTTCTTCTACCCCTCCGTTCATTGCAAAGAAACATTTGTCTTCTGCCTGCAGTGAGTAATCTCAGCTAGAGAAATGCAGGAAAATCGGTAATTGCCTGGTTAAACTGTCTGAAACCAGTGCTTCTGAAACCAGGTGAAGTGCTGTCCCACAGATTGTCTGGAGATATTAAATAAAGGGGAAATATAAGAATACTATGCCTTCCTCTGCTTACAAGATTTAAAGTAGCTCAAGATTCTAGCCTGCAGGAGCAGAAGTCAAACAACCCTGGCTTAGTGAAGAAAGCTTGTTATTTAGGGTAAAGGGATTTAGCTATAACATTACAGAAGTTGTGACGGTTTTGCTCTCTGATCCCTTCATCTTTTTCCAAAGGATGTTGGAATGAACTAGCTTTTAGAAAGAGCTCTAACAGAGCCAGAAATTCCAATGCCAGAAATTCCAACAAAGAGAGATTTCCTTTCAAAGATGAAGTGTCCCAATTTAGGAGAACAACAAATATGTTCTCAGTAATGAGTGTTGCGTTGAACATTAATGTTGGATTTAGAGTTCAATTTTGATGCTCCTGTTATTCAGCTTTATCTATAACATGGCAGCTCTGTAGTTTGTTGGTTTTGCTTTTTTTTTTTTTTTTTTTCTTTTTTTTTTTTTAATGTGCTACTTCTGTCAGAAGTTCTTTCACCTGGGATATTTTTAGTATGTTCGTCAGATAGGAGAGCTCTTTGTCAACAGCAAACTCATAGGTCCTTTTTGGCTCCAGGCTTCTGGGCAAAAGAATCCTGTTTTCATCCCCAAAGCAACTTAAGCCTGAAGTCCCTGTTGCAGTTAAGCAATTCTAGACAACACTAACTGAAATGCTGAATTCCCTTACCAACTTGTTTTCACCTTCTTGGATATTCCCCATTCACAAGTTCATTCTCATGCCCCAGAGTGTATACGTGGCACAAGTATGTTGAGGACCAGGGTCTTACTCAGGGGTCGCTCTCTTCACTCTCCCAAGGAATGATTCAGAATGTCTTCAAAGCGGTCCTGCAGATCTGCTAAGCAGTGTGTCCTATGGGCTCAGCCCATTCTGTTCTTTAGTGGACACCTAAAAGCCCTAAATGAACTAGAAGTGGTCTCAAAGGTTTTTTAACTGTGAAGGCAGTAAACCAAGATTTTACGCTGGCTAGGTGAGTTTTCTCTCAGGGATCAGGTAATATACAGGACTGTATATTACAGCTTCCAAGGATAAGGGTTTATTGGTACAGTCATTGTGGGGGTTAGGTCTTTTCTTTGGTATTGAAAAGGGCAGCTAATCTTGATATCTGAGAACCAGATGTCAAGTTAAGAGAAAGTGCTGATTGCCAAATAGAACTATTTATTTTGAGAGAATGCCCATGAACGCTGAGAGACTATTAATTACATCCCCTTTTACCTTTGCTGAGATACTCTCATTGCTCCTAGATGTCTTGAAGACATTTAGTTTATGAGAACCAAGGCCGTAGCTATCAACACCTGCTGGAACACTTAATCATTGGAAACAAGGTAAAATTCATTCATGCTCAACCTTGTAGACAAAGGAAATCTGCACAAGGCACCCTATAAGTTACTAACTGTAATTTTCACTGATGTTTGGAAGCAGAGGAATTATTCCCATTTTTCTCTGATATAATTCATGGCTGTTGTATAGTTTATATAAAAAATAGTAAAAAAGCCGCCTTATAATTGATGCTTCAATTAAAAAAAGCCCAGCAAGCCCCAACAAACTAGGAAGAGCCACAAATCTGCAATTCAAGTATATCTCAGCATGCCAGGAGGTGTGATCAGCTGCATACACGGGTTGCATCTGCTTTGCCTCATTCCCACAGACAGCAAGCTGCCCACAGAGACCACACATCCTCCCACTCCTTCTCCTGTTCAAGTTGCTGAAACCCAACAACACAAAATTTGACTGAAGCACTTTTTCAGTGTGACGCCATTACCCACTTCAAAAAGGACATTTGTTGACACCTGGTTCATCAGCAGCAGTGTCTTCGGTTGTTTAACTAGTTTGTTGACTGGACAGAGTATTCCCAAGACAGTTGACAAGACCATCATGGGCTTCAGCCCTCTTGTCCCTGTGAGGGATGCAGATGAGAAAGGAATTAGAGAGCTCCTGTCTGGGAAAGAAAATCATTCTTGCTTATAGGAGGTTTGCTTTCATTGGTTCTGAAAAATCTATTACTTCTCTATTTTAAGTAATTCTTCTGCAGAGATGGTATTTTAATAAAACTCTGCAAAATGTCTTCAGCTAGAGGGAGAAGTATGTATGTGAAGGTGGCTTCAAAGGGATATGCTTTTATTATGAGCCTTCCCTGCTCTCCCTCTGATTTAATTTTCTTTCGTGCTCTGGGTCACTCTTAGTTTATTTCTAAATTTATTGTCTTCGCTCCTCCTCAGTGGAAAATAGATGTAATGCAGCATCCAATTTATTTTGAAACCTTTTGTTTCAAGGGAAATCTGAACACAAGTATCCTGGCACTTTTTACTGGAACCTGTTTTGTGGAGGAAGATGAATGCACATGGGATATAACTCTTCCCATATGAAGCAATATCCCACAGACTGAAAAGTTTGTTCTTTTCTACCTGCCTTTTTTTAACAATATTAATATCTGTCAGTAGTGAGGATTGTGCATCTTTTGATGGAGGTCCTGCTGTACACCCATGAGTTAGACAACGAGCTGCTGGGAGAGACATCTTCCTTCGTAGTTGTACAGAACAGGGAGTGAGCCATGAACCTGATACGTATTTGATTCTCTGTGTGTTGAGCCTGGAGACACTGGAGAATCTTGGATTCCTCTCATCTCACAATTAACCTTAGTGGGTCAGCTCAGTGGGTCTGCCTTGGTGGCTTACATGTAACCATTGTGTAAGAGTATGCTGAAGCACCTGGGGTCATAGTAGAGGAAAAAACTACAATGAAGTTGTCTTCCAAGGAGTCTTCTTCTGAAGTGCTCTTCTAAGGAGTATGTGTCTCCTCACAGAGTTGTGCTGCTGCCCTTTCCTGAATATGGAAAGCCTGAAATAGTAGTGGATGTGCCAGGATTTAGCATCCCTGATGGAGTTACTTGTCTTCTGCCACCTTGCAAAGATCACCACCGGATTCATGGTGGCCCCTGTCTCAGGTCCCCTGGTATATCCACGACACTGTGACCAGTTTCTCCTTTGGCCAGAAAGCTGCCATCATTGGGAAGCACGTCAGCAGCATTTATTCAGTGGTGAAGAGTGGTGGGAGGGATTAGCTGCAGGGAAGCTCTGCGTTTTGCTGAGTGTTTTGAGTTTTCCATCCAGGAGAAATCAAAGTGACAGCTTTTGCTCTACCCACGTGGAAGGCTCTTAGTCCTTTTAATGCTTGCCTGCAGGGAGGAAGAGGCCGTAACAAGAGCCAAAAAATCTGGTCTAGCTCTCCTTCTGCTCTCCCATTCTCCCTTAAGGGAAAGAGGTTTTCACAGACATTGGAAAAAAAAACCCACGAAAAAAACCTAACACCAAATCCTTTCCCAAATTTGACAGAAGTGGCAGTAACAACGCTTCTGTTTTTGAAATGATTGCAAGACTTACCTGCTGTCTGCAAGTACACGTGCTGCACCTCCTGGACTGCATATTTTGAGGAGGTCCCAGGACAGGCTGAGGCGCAGGCCACAGCCATAGGGGAGCAAACTCATCTCCTACACAACTGGAGCAGCTTAGGAAACTGGTCATTGCCTGTCAATGCATTTCAGGGGCCTGATGTCAATGCATTTCAGGGGCCAGGGAAAACAAGTATTAAGGCAAAGCAATGTAGAATTGATATATAAATTCATTTGCATGTTGATCAAACTCCTATTTTTTCCCTTTGTTTTTTATTGTTTATGCATACTTCATTCCTGAAAGTTGCCTCTTCAATGCAAATAAAAATCTAAACCAGAGACAATGGGCTGCCTTGTCTGAATCTGTAATTCAAATTGCTTCTTAGGCATGGAAATGTCACAGGCTCTTTCTGACAGACCATGCCTGCTCTGTGTTAGTCCTACCGAGATCCAACTATTCATAAAACTGTTCTCTTCTGATCCTGTGGGAATGCAAGAAAGACTGGCAAAAATAAGGCAAGTGTCATCTGCAAGGGACTGCAAAGCATTTAGGAATAGAGTTCACTTTCTGATCAGCTAACATGAGACATTTCAGAGCACTGGTGTTAGGCAGAACTTTGCAGTGTAAGCTGTTGAGGCCAAGAACTTAATGACCATGCATCCGGCTCCCTATAAATGGATTGGGATAAACATCCCCCACAATGCCTCCCACAAGCTGCAAAACTTGAGGGTAAAGCTTAACTTCTGAGACTTAAATGTGTAATTTCTTTTCACAGACATGAGGATTAGCAACTGAATTGTTTTATACGGGATTTTAGTAGCAAAATGTAGCTATTTTTGTTTGTGAAGCAAAAGACCATGACCTGGGAGAGGCAGTGGCAACAAAACTAAGAAGTCACAAGTGCACCTTCCTGACTCTGTGCAGCTGTTGCAACATAACTGCAGAAAGGCAGAAACCAGGCACAATTCACATTTTTTCTGTTCCAGCCAGGCATGTAAGCCTGTGCACAAACGCAGTAAGTGGGAAGTGCCCCAGGATGCATTCTGGAATCCCAGCAGATCCAGGCAACATGTGGCCCAGACAGAAGAAACACCATGGATGCCACGTCAGAAAAGGCTGAAGATGAGACTAAGAATAAAGACAAGACCTTGATATACAGATCAGAAGTTTAGTCATGAAACTAAGAAGTGATTTTTTGAGCTGCTCTGAGAATAAAAATAGTACACATGCACATGGAAGGCGTGGGTTAGTGTCATGTGACATGTGAAATATCTTTTTTTCTTTTTTTTTTTTTACTCAAGATAAACACTGTCTTTTTCTTCTTCTGCCAGCTAGCTTCCCTGTCTATAAGTCTGGATCTGAATCTATCTTCTCACAGCAATTCAAACAGAACTTTCTCGTAACAGCAGAAAAATGTTTGTGTCCATGTTTGTGTTTGTGTTTATTCTCTCTGTGAGAAAATAATCTGTAGAGAATTAACTTGGGCCAATCATGTAAAAGAAGCTGAAAGTTTTGCCCATTCATTGTTGGCATCATTCAGTGGGTTCTCTGGAGTGTCCCAGAAGCCTCCACAGCTACTGAGGTGCTGGTCAGGATAGGGAGCTTGGCTAAGTGTACAGAACCATCATCCTTATATCAAGGACTACAGGAAGTGTGTTTTAGTTGTGATCATTGTTATCATCCAGAAGTGATTATTTATAAATGTTTGCCAAATAAACAAAATAAGATGTCTAGTTTCCTTGTCAGAGTATCTTCATAATAATGTGCAAAAAGAAAACAATTAGATGTTTTAAATAACAAGGGAATCCAGAAAACTTTTTTTAGTTTCCAGCACCTTATTTATTCAAACCCCTTTGTCCAAAAAAACCAGTAAGTCAGATCTAAACTTTTATTACAGAATTTTATGCCTCTCAAAATATTCATGGCAAAATGTATTGAGCAGACATACAAATATCTACCTTCTTTCTCTCATTTTCATTCTGTGCACCAATACAGAGTTACCATTGTCTTGTTCTCCTCCCAGCTCAATCATCTTGTTTTCATCATCCATGCATACATACATGCATGTATGTGCTTTTAAATAAAAAACATTTTTCCTCAGCATCTGCCCTTCCTCCTTCCACAAGTGTCCTTCCATGGTTTCTTCTCAGGTAATTACCAGTTTGTCTCTAAGTTTTCACCACTTTTCAGGAAGGTTTCTCTGTTTCATTGTCTTTGTGTTTTGTTTTTTTTCCTTCAGTGAAAAAGAGACAAATCCTTTGCAGGACTTCAGATGTCTCTGGGTGACCTGGAAAGGCCAGGGAAGTGTTTGTATTAGCTACTGGGCAAGGACCTGAAGGCTACTGCTGCTTTGGTTTGCACAACTGAATCCATAGGGGACATGCATCCATGGACTTCTAACCGTGTGTCTTCATATGTTTCTCTTTGTGTTTGCTTTTCCACAAGGCTGTGATCTTATTAGGACTCTGCTGTATACTCAGAAATATTCTCCTGCTAAGCCCATCAAGTTGCCTTACTGGGAAGAGAAGAAAATAGCATGGACATAGCTGCCTCTGTAGCAGGGTCTCAGTCCCAATTTGAAGATAATTATCTACATAAAAATACATACCAATAAATTCCAAAGCACTTTGTAAAATTTTCTAGTAGAAGTCCCACATCTCGATATTACCTCAATGCATTTGAGCCAGGGTAATCAACTTTCCTGTGCCACTGCCTGTATGTTAAATATCTGCCTGTAAGTTCAGATACTATCTTCACATATTTTGACTTTACAACTACTATTCACCGTACAATTCACTCAGACTGCTCTAAACAGCCTTTAGGAGATCAGTTTTATGGTCCTTTTCATTTATTTATTTTGGTGAAAACAGACTGAGGATCAACACTCTTCTTGCTTGACTGTGTGAGAACGCGGACATTTTCTTCTTTAGCTATGAACATGGTGTCTCCAAAAAATATACATAGACCTAATTAAATTATATTTCCCTCAGGCTATTCAGACAATGCAAAATGAATATTAATCCCCCTTCTCTATTTTCACCCATCTCCACAGTCTAATCAAACAATTATTTTGTTGTAACACTGGGTTTGTATTCTCTCAACAAGACACATGTTATGTTCTAATGCCCTGGGAGTCATTAAAGCTTCTTGCAAAATGCAAAAGTGTGAAGCCCTCCTTCTAATGTTTTTTAATTATCTCATGTGTCATCTGAAGTTGCCCAGCACTTAGTTGTATCAAAGCTCCAAACCCAGATTAATCTGGGTGCACCCCCTCAAAGTCTAGTCACAGGCGATTCTTGTCTCCCGTTGACTTTGTATTTTAATTGGTGTGTTATTAACAACTGAGAATGCAATACACTGACAGGAATATACTGGATGACTAATATTTATTCATGTAAGAGGGGAGAGGAAAATTACTTAATCCCCAGACTTTGTCTGCCATCCCTATTATCTCACAGTTTCAAATGTTTCTCACTAAAAGTATTGAGAAATTAACCTTTAAAAGAAAAAAAGTAGTTTTTGCTACCCAAATCTTTAAACTTCACACTCTTTCTTTGTTTTTATTTAGAAGGCTCCTTTTGAAGTAAAACTAGTAAATTAATGTGAAGGGATATTCCAAAGAGGCTTTTTTTAAAAAAAAAAAAAATTTTTTTTTCAGATGGCATTTTTGTTAAGTTAAATGCTTCTTAGATTTTTTGAGGAAAAGGAAATTAATTTCCTTGTCTTACCCTATGTGCAGAAACCAACCACATAGTCTCACCTTTAAAAACTTTTCTAAAACCTTTCACATTGACAAAACTCTTCAGGTTAACTTAGATCACATGAAGGCTCTGCTTTGATTTAGGAAACTGAAGAACAAGCGGGTAATGAAGAGAACTAGTTTTCTAATGACATCTCCAAAAAGGGAAATTTTTACCACATTTGTAATATATTTCCACAGATGTGGTGTTGTCCACAGAATTATCATGACTAACGTGTCTTGGTTTAAAGACAAATATTTGGGTGGGAACTCCAATAAAATGAACTCCCTCCCCACTTTTAATTTCCACCAAATACAGAAGGAGTAAACGTGAGGAGGTATATGTAAAAAAATAACAGTTTACTGACCAGGAAATAGTAGCAAAAACAGCAATACCAACAGAATGGTTCAAATCAACAACAGAGAAACGTTTTTAGTCTCTCTATCCACCACTCTCCCCCTCCTCCCTTTGTCTGTATACAGAAAAGACAATGACCAACACGTGCTTCCCTTCCCTTCTTTTGCCCCCCAGGAGAACAATGACAAGAGTAAAACCATGGGGAAGAGGGCTGCAAAGCAACAACCTGGAGACACAGTTCATTTGAATCAGGGGTTGTTCTGCTGAAATGCTGACTTGGTGGTGGCAACACAAGTGCAGGAACAGTCAATCTGTCTGCAGCACCAGAGGCTCCAAACAGTGGTGGACTGTGGGTGTGGCCGGGGCAAGGGGCAAGGGCAACCCCTCTAGCTGCTTTGATCCTGTCCCTGCAGGTGAGGTGGTGGCTCCTGGCTTTGCCGCAGTCCCAGAGGCAGGAATGGTTACCCCCAGCAAATCAATGGCTCCCTGATTGCTGCTGTTCTGGAGGTGAGCAGCGGTTGCCAGTGGCAGCTGAGACTCCCAAAGCAGCTCCAACCGGTGGCAAATCCCTCTCTCAAACTCCCCACGCAGGGTGGGGGGAGTGGCCCCTTCTGGTGTTGGAAAGGTGTGAATATTCACTGCTATAGCTCCATCCCCTGATTTGTAACCGTAACATCCCCTTATTTTATACCATTCACATCATGCCCTGATTTACACCTTGCAACTACACACACACATATATACACACATTTCAACTTTATACATATATGTATATATATACACATTTAGGTACAATGTTACAGATGGTGTTACTCAAAAATCAGGTCCTCTTGAGATATACACCATGCTTCCCCATTTTTCTGCATTACCCACCAAGTGCAATATGCTGCTTGAGCAAAAACAATCCCGTGGATTTACCTTAGCTTAAGGCAAGACCAGTCCAAACTGTTTTCCTTAACATACCTCTCAGGTGCACTTTGGGGACCTTATGTCTATCTACGGTGTGAAGGGGCTCTGACTGGGCAGGGCCAGCTTGGCTGGTGGAGTCTTGGATGTTCACTAGTTAAGTGGCCTTTGCTAAATACAGATCCCAATGTTTGAAGGTCCCCCCACCCAGCGCTTTCAAGGTGGTTTTTAACAGTCCATTGCACTTTGTTCAACTTTCCCACAGGTTGGTGCATGATGGGGAGTATGATATACCCATTCAACCCCATGCTCTCTGGCCCAGGTGTTTATGAGGCTACTTTTAATACGAGCCCCATTGTATGACTCAGTTCTCTCTGGAGTGCCATGCCACCACAGCACTTGTTTCTCAAGGCCCAGGATGGTGTTCTGGGGAGTGGCATGAAGTACAGATTGTGTCTCCAGCCATCCAGGGTTGCTTCTACCACTGTCAGCACATAGTGCTTGCCTTGGCAGGTTTGTAGGAGTGTGATGTAACCAATCTGCTAGGCCTCCCCATATCTATATTTCCATCCACCATCCCACAGAGGCTTCACCTGCTTGGCCTGTTTGATTGCAGTGCATGTTCCTCAGTTGTGGATAATCTGGGAGATAGTGTCCATAGTTAAATCCATCCGTCAGCTGTGAGCCCATCTATATGTCGCATCTCTCCCCTGGTGACCTGAGGCATCATGGGCCCACTGAGTAGATAAACCTCTCCCTTAGGCTGCCAGTCAGGATCTGCCTGTGACACTGACTTGTGCAGCTGCTGATCTGCCCGTCTGCTGTTACGACCTTCTTCATTATCTCAGTTCTTAGGCACACGTGTACATACCTGGCTGACTCTCACAATCAGCTTCTCTTTCTGGGTGGCAGCTCCCAGCTTTGCTGCAGTCCCGGGGACAGGAACGGCTGCTGGTGGCAAAGCTACAGCTCCTGGTTTGCTGCTGTTCCAGTGGTGAGGAGCAGTTGCTGATGGCAGGTGAGACTCATGGAGCAGCTCTGACCCACGGCAAACCCCTCTCTCAAACTCCCTGCACCCGGTGGGGGGAGTGATCCCTTCTCATGACGTAGAGGTATGAAAATACATTGCTGTAGCTCCATCCCATGGCTTGTAACCATCACTAACGAAGAGTTCTACTGAAAGATGTATGTGTGAGCCACTCATCCTATCTGGTCCTGAGGATTTCATGGTGTACGGGAAAGAGTTACTTGTCATAATGAATTTCTGGCCAACTAGGTGTAAGCCACACTGTGGGTGAAGGCACCCCCCTCAGAATTACTCCTGTAAAAGTGTCACATTGGTAATCTAATGATGAGAAAGCCTTAAGACTGGATAGTCATAGTGTTGCAGCAGTTTAGTCTCAGGCAGTTCTTTTTAGTTCCACACTGACTGAGCACTACAAAATAAGTTCAATTTAAAGTTGTTTGTCTTTTTTTCTTATGTTAATATGTATAATGAGCTGTTTGTCCATCCTTTCCCCAGAAACTTTAGACTCATTAAAGAACTTTGAGTTGACAGACACATGCTTATGCCAAAGAAAATAACTTCCCTGAGAAAATAAGAATAATAAACTTTTTAAGTGAAGATTGCACCTGAAGGCCCAAGTAGAATATAGAAATCCATAAGAATGCAAGCTTTAACTTAATTCTCAATTCATTAGGCTATTGATAGGTTCATAGAAGACTGATTCAAATTTAGAAGAGGCCATGCTTTGGCCCTGTGCACAGATGACAGTCAGCTCTGCATCTATGTCTGTTTTAAGCGGTTTTCTCACCTTGGCTTTCCCATTCTGCCGTGCGAATAAGAACATATGGCGCGTTCTTTTCTGCTTTGTGTGGTAAGTACAAACAGAAATCTTGAGCTTCACAGCTGCTTTTGTAAGTGACTGCATTAAAGGATACACAAGAGGCAGCCATGAAGTTACACCTTGCCAGAGGGAAAAAACAACCCTGGGGTGGTGGAGAAAGTCAGTTTCCACAAGCTGTCTGTGTAAAAGCAGAAGTGGTACTGCAGATCTTAAACGTGTGTTTGAGAAAGAGAGCATCTGCTGTGGGAACTGGAAGGGTTCTGCCTGACTGGTTGTCAGGCCAGAGGTTCCATGTAACTGTCAGAAAATTTGAGCTAATAAAAAGTCTAGTGATATTTAAATTTTTTCTTGCTTTTCTATTTAAACTTTCTGTTTCTGAGAGGAATAGGAATACAAGTAAACTTCTTCTCTGTTGTGCCTGTCTCTCCTTACCCTTTCTTTCTTCACAGCTTTTCCCTGCCTCTCTCTCCTTTTCCACTATCCAAAATCTGACTGCAAAGTCGATGCTGCTTTGAGAGGGTTAGACTTAAATGCCCTCCAGAGATCCCTCCCCACCCACCTTGTTTGATGGCTCTGTTATTCAGTCACTGTGTTTATGATTCTGAGATCAGAAATGGGCTGGGCACTCTAGGAAGAAAGCTGTGAGAGAGGGAGACGGCCACTGAACACCAGACAAATACTTTTGTGCCTTGCAGCGGTGGGGGTGGTGAAAGCTTTTCATTTAGACATGTACTGTAGAAGGCAGTTTCCTGTGAGTGATGGGAAAAGGATCTCCTACCTGAAATGACACCTTTTTTTTTTCAGGTGGAGAGAGAGCATCAGGGAGCCGTAGGTGGAAAGAGACCTAAAATGTGAGCCGTATGGTGGATAAACTCACGTGCATCCTGGGAAATCTCAACAGACAGAGGAGGTCAGGCTACAGTTAAGCACAGCAGGGAATGGCCACCATGCTGGGAATCAGATACGGATAAATTCTCAGTGAGACAGAGAGAGATACTGCTACTTTCCTGACATCCCCTGGGCTGGAAATGTCATTGAGCTGCTTGTGAAAGCAGCAGAGCAGATGATTTCTCACTCTGCAGGGAGTGGGATGGCTTCACTTTCCATAAAAACAAGTAAGGGTTAAAGTAACTGAGAACAAGAGAGCAGTATTGAGAGGGGTCATAGCTGATCTGTCATATGAAAGTATGACATATGTGGGGACTGTCACACAGAAATGGACATCTTCTCACATCCTATTGGAAACTTGTCATGAGGACCTTGGGGGACTTCTAAAACAGTAAGACCTTGCCCTTACTAACACTAAAATATGCACTAAAATCCATATCGCATGGAGTCCTTAGGAAAGTCCTTAGTAATGCATTGCAAAACAGTTACAAGAAAGTCCCTGACGCAGACAAGGACTGCTAGTTACATTTCCATATTGAATGCTACCTTTCAAACAGCAAGTTTATGGGTTGGAAAACACAAAATCCACTTTCATTCTATTTCATGTTCATAGTGTCACTGGTAGTGTAGTAATCTCAAGTTGCTGACTACATTCACTTGAGAGAACAACTGTGGAGTGTTTCACTGAGAACAACTCTGACATCTGTGGAACTTTCCCTGCTTCCTAGCACAATGATTTTCACACTGGTTAATTCAATGGAAATTGCTACTGCACAGAAGGCTGATACTTTCTTCCTGATGTCACTGATAGATATAGGAAGCTTTTCAAAGAATTTTATTTCAAAAGCAATAATAAAAAATTCCATTGCTAGATCTTAAGAAACTGATAGTTTATGAAATTTTACATTTATGGTTCAGAGCATCACAGGCAAGATTTCACCATTTGTTCCAAGTGTGTAAAGGGCTGGAAAGCAGGATTTAATTTCTCTGACCCATTAGTAACCCCATCAAGCCCTTGCAGCCCCAGAAGGGTGTGTATGTCTAGAATGCAAATAGAGAGATCACTTTATTCTGCTGTATGAGCAGGCACTGAGTAAATGAGCAGAAGGTCTTACAAAAGGGTGACATACACTGGGTTAGCTACCAGCCTAGCTGGCATGTTCCTGAAACTCCTGCTATCATCAGCTCTTCTTCTGCATCTCCTTGACTGTGTGCAGAGGACACTGGTATTATCTGAGACTGGGCTGTGAAGACTAGGCACCCAAAAGTGTATGTGCAGACCTGTCTTCCTGGACTAAACCCAACAGGTACTGCTCTACAGAGGTCAACCTTAATGCCTTCCTTTCATATCTTCCCGTGAACCAGCTTTCAATTCATGCTGGTATGTTAGTGGGAAAATAAGAAAAATACTTCAACTTAATTAAAAAAAAAACCTCAAACAGTTGAAAAATTACTCTGCATCTTTAGTCTGCAGCAAACTCATGGCACTGTAGCTGTGATCAGTTTTGCCTGCTCACCCTTGAGACTGCTCCCTGCAAGGGGTTGAACTTATTCTTGCTCAGTCAGACCTGTCATCCCCTAGTGGAAGGGAGGGAGAAAGAAGTGGGGAGGTATAAACCTTAAAATTCTTAGTCTCTTGTCTTTGAGGGGAAAAATCCACAAACCCATCAGAGTTTATTTGCCCCACTCCCTTTTTTGAGTACAGTGGCAGCAAGAGATGCTTTGGGTTTAGTCTCTGAAACTTGGCTTACATTTTGCATTCACAGACCCCTATGTAGCATGGCAGGACCCGTGTGTTGAACTCTGGCCTAAAGTTCCCTGAAGCATTGGAAGAAGTTTCTACAAACTCAGAGCCCTTGGAGAGGGGTGCAAACCACTCTGAAGCATGCCGTGGGTTCTGAGAGAGAGAAAGCCTGGCTGCTTATCTGTAGCAATAGTTTTATTACACTGTAATTTATGACCAAGCTCACGAAAGCAGTTTGGAAGAGCACTGCAATTAAAGTACTTCTGCTAATGCTCAAACCTGAGGCAGGGAAAGATCATGTGTGATGTTATATTGTAGCTCTGAGTGAACAATAGCCTGCGACATGTAGGAGGGATAAGCAACTGCTTTACCTGGACCAGCTGTGCCAGATTTAACACATCAGACTGTGAATACTAATTCATCTAGGGGTCAGTGGGAATTTAGGAAAATCATGTTACCCTGACAGGTGCTTGTGCAACATGAAAAGCTAAGATGTTTTAACCTCACCTGTTTTAAAAAACACCTCTTCTTTCATCTGTCTGTTCTCACCTGCCCCCTTCTCTCCCCAGGAGTGTATTTGCCTAATCGTGTGGTTGTGAGCAGAGACCTTTCATGTTGGCAAGAATGGCAACTACTGACATGAAATCTTTCTGAAGGGACAGAATCTTAATTGTTGATTCCAAGTTTGTCTTTTCCAGGTACAAAATAAACCAATTTCAAGCTGTGTGGCTGTTGATGTGAGACATTTCAGTGTAATAAAGAATGCAACTTTATGTACGATAATGGCATACCTTGGAAATCAATTTCACGCTTAAAAATGATTATTTTTACTTATTATATTTATATATCAGGCACTAAAGGGCAAATCATAGTAGGTAATTTGGTCAACATTGGTCTATTGCATGTGCACATAGCCAGTTAATTATATATTGTACTTTGCAATGCTAAATGTACCGTTCAGGTCACATAAGTGATGATAAATTGTGTTGTAGGTTGAAGAATGGCATTTGTGTTACAAGATTAAGATTAATCCACAAAATTAAGACAGGTTCACAACTGTGGCAATTGGTTTTTAAATGATTTATGGAGAATGTATTATGTAATTTTCCTCAGTAATGATATTGTACCTACTTCCTTTATACTGCATAAAACATTTCAGGACAGGGATGTGTGAAGGGGTTTATATCATTATGGTTTAGAATACCTTAAATAGGAGTGAGACAAGAATACTGAGACCAATCCACTTTCAGTTGTCAGGATGGGAAGCCATCGTGCACACAGGACGAAAAGGAGCCACATTCTTGGTACTCTTGAGGAAGAGGATAGAACTGTGCATTGAATTCTTCATAGCTTTACCAGTATCAAAAGTGTAAAGAATGATTGCTGTATTTCAGATAGGCTTGGGGGAAAAAAAAGACCCACTGGAAAATATACATTTACCTCAATGCAAAAACTCCTCATCTTTAATTGTGCTGCTCTGGTTTTGCAGCTGCAGTGAAAAATTAGTAAACTGGAAGAAGGCTTTACCTAAATATGGACTAAGTGATATCCGTATCCTCTTATGAACTTCTGTCTCAGTTTAAGTATGTATTTTGCCTAATGAGAATGCAGATATTGGACACAGTAATTAAGCTGAGAGTCTGAGAACAAGCAGACACTGTTTGCACAGACATCCCCCACGCACCAGTACAGTTTGCTTCTGCTCCGCTGATATATATAACTTGATGATGGTTTGAGAGAACTGATGTGCACTTTTTCTGGGTAAATAATTCTTTGTCTTTACTAAAAAGTCTGTTTTGTTTTCTATGTTATGGGTCTTCAATGTCTTTTCTTAAGGAACATACTGAGTCTTCATATCCTTTACAGAACATCAGACCTAATCCTCTTTCCTTCATTGCTTGCACTACAAGTCCAAGTGCAAGTACAGTCTGTGCAAGCATTAATTAATAGGTACTTTAAATAGAAGCTGAAAATTGAAGGGCAGTGGTGGCTCTGGTGCAGTGGAGGCAAAAAAAGGTTACCTGTTAGATCCCTCTGGCTGCTGGAGGAGGAGTGTGACTCAGTATCCAGTCCCAGGAGTACTTCCTTTCATCCACTTTATAGACAAGTGGCTCTGCTTTCTCCCTTCCTGAGCAGAAGGATGCTTAAGGAATCATTGTAGGTCTGAGTCATGTTATGAGCTCCCTTGTTGACTCCTGGCTTGACCCTGGGCAGATCACACAGGATCTGTCTTGCGCAGGGGGTTCATGGAGTATTTGTCTCCTGTGGCTGCAGCCCAAGCATCTTGGTAAGAACAAGGATGTGGTCACTGGACTCCAACCTCCATGAAACTCTTCTGTCTCCTAGAATAACCTTAGGTTTTTATCTTGTTTTAAGTGCTCTTTGGGTTATAGCAGGAAACAAAACCCATTCATAGTGCAAATTCCTGAAATCCTGGCAGATTGATAGCTGTTCTCTGTCTCTGCAGCCTTAACTCCCTGCTCATTAAAAGGAGGTCAAAATGTGCTTTAGAGGTATATGCTGTTTGCAGCATATGCAGTGCTTTTTCTGTCTTTCCTGCAGGTATTCAACATTTCACAAAGCTAGAAGCCTCAAATTAATGTCTTTAGAATATTAATGTGAAAAAAGTTCAGATACCTCCTTGGGATTAACTGAGTTTCAGTCTTCAGGTTTCTATTTCAGTCTGTTCTCATTCTCTCTGGTGAATTTTATTTGGTCTTCTTGACTTATCTTTTTGTCAATATTGTTTGTACTTTTCCAAGTGTGAGGTTGTTTAGGAAACCCAATTGTGATGCTAATTCCCAGAGGTGTGGTGCTGTGTGACAGCAGCATATTTGGTTGTGTGTCTCACTCTGTTCCTCACCACTCTGACCTTCTTCCAACAGTGAATCTGTTCCTTTTAAGATTTGGGAAGTTGTTTTTTTTTCCCGTGCTTTCCTGTTACTACATAACTTGCTGATGGTTTGACAGAATTGATGTACAGTTTTTTCTGGGTAAGTAAAAGCTATACTGACTATAAAAGCCAGAGATCCCAGAAAGCATGAAATTCCCTTCTCCATTGTTCCTTGAATGTCATCTGCATGCCTAGTATTGAGTTTCACAAGAGGAACACTGCACCTGGAAGAAGTTTTTGATTTGCTTTTCTTTTTTTGGTGCTTATTGGGACTGATGATTCTTTGAATGTAAACAAAATTTTGATATACTTTGTGATGAGCTTTACCATAAAGTCACACATGAGTGCTCCCTTTCATGCAGCAGGAAGATTTTAGCAGGTCTTCATTCAGGCCCTGCAAATTTAAGAACCATGTTTTGCAGCCAGTCACCTTTGTGCTTATTCTGGTCCCCCTGAATAGTTTGATAAATTCTCAGCATCAGAGTCTCTTGTCTTGGAATCATTACATGGGAGTACAAAAGACACAGAGCTCTTTCAGTGCCTCTGCTCTGCTGGCCATCACTAAATAGCATGAAACTATGTCCTTCTCTACCCAGAAAAAATTGTGGGCAGGTGGTAGACAGCTCTGCTGTTAGCTAACGTTGTTACTTTAAACCAAATGAAGCAGTCATTGCAGATAAAGACTTATTGCCACAGAGCAGGTGACCTTGACAAACCTAGAGGTATCATTTTTAAGTTAGGACTGAGACACACACACTGGCAAGACCCATAGTAAAACCAGTGTGACCTTGTAGTATTAGCTGTGGCTGCAGGCATTTGGACATGTGTCTCCAGCCTGTGAATTGATTGACAGCCTTCATGAATATGAAATTCTTCTTTCAAGTGTTGGGATGCTATTGACATAGAGTGCTTTGAAAGAGCTGCTCCTGTTTTCTTTTTGCTTGTCTCTCCCTCGTCCGTAAATAAATCTCCCCACAACAGAATCCTGCCTTCTCCTTGCCCTATAGACTCCTTCTGGAGGCCCCTCTCAGCATCTCTGGGGAAAGGTTTGCTAGTGTCAATTACAAGTGACATTCATTGACTGATTAATTCTCTTTCCTTGCACAAGGACTTGGACTGCAGGGTGTTAAAAGATGAAAGAAATCTGGACAGAAACAGTGGGAAGTTGGAATTAAGAGGATTATGACATTCACTGACTTTCTGAAATGAAATTGGCAGGTTGGCACGTTTTCTGACATAATTGCAACACCATATTATAAATCACACTCACAGCAGACTTCTGAGGCTTTCAGATATTCCATATTCTAACTGATTTTGGAAAGTGCAGCCGTTGTAATGGTGACTGTGGCACCAGCATAGTCTTGAGCAGTGATTCTGTGAGATGCATTAGTACAGTCCAGATCCAAATAGATGGGGTTAACTTTATGGAAGAAAGAGATGAAAAAAGGTACCAGAAATACTTCATATCATTCACCTCATAGACTATTGGCCCTTCCTGATCAGAAGGATACTTAAAGATTTATTGTAGGTCTGAGCTGTACTATGAGCTCCAGTGTTGACTCCTTTCTTGGCCCTGGACAGATCAAACAGCACATCATTAAGCTGTGAGACATATGCCTGTCCACAATAACTTCTGGACCATGAATATGAGTTGTAACGACATTGATACTTCTCCACTAAGAGCTATTTGAACCATAAAGACCTTCTGACTTCCACATGCTAAAAGCAAGAAATTCACAAGTTAATACCACAGAATAGCAGAAGCATGTTCAGGCATTGGAGGCCTGAATCTGTTTACTCACCCAACTGCTAAGAAAAGGATGGCAACACTATTGCACCTTAGAAATGTGTTGCTATGTTGATGGGGAAGAAGGCAGTTACAGTTAATTTCACGTGTATAAACATGTAAGAATACCATATGCAGCTCATACAGTAATTTATCCTTTATGCCCCATTTCATGTACTGACTGCTACCAGGAGCTCTGGGTTAATTTACCTGGAGGGGAACTCTCTTCCTAAATAAATGGTGATTTATGCCATTACTGAATGAAGGGATTTGAATAGCAAAGTGGCCAAAGTTGTTGATGAAAAGACTACTGCAGGTAGCTTGAGACCGTTGGGCAGCATGATGGTAAATTACATTCACTGTTGATGGCTACAAGGGAATACAAATCGGATAGAACAAATCAATCTCTTTTTATACATTGATGGCTTCCGAATTAGTTGTCACCTCCCAGGGAAAAATAACGCTATGGTTTGCATTGTGAAAGGGCAGTGAAGATGTCTGCTCAATTTGCAGCATCAGTCAGAAATTAATAAGCTGTTGAACAGCTTTAAACTGAGGCTAGGGAACACCACAGCAGCAATGTTCTGCGCTACATATTTTCTGCTTTGGGTATATGTATATTTTAGACTCCTCTCATTGCCCTCGTAAAATTCTTTCGGCAAACTTTTTAGAAGAAATCAAGGAGAGATACCTAGACAAGCACAAAACGTGGCAACACTGATAGCTGTTATTCAAGGAAAAGTTGTGCAGGCATCATTTTTTTCATAAAAAGTAGAGGAAGGACCTATATATCTTCAGTCTGTCACCAGCTTTGGAGTGGTATGACCTGCTCTGCAACAGTCAGACTCAATAGCATAAACTTTTTTTTTTTTTCCCCTAAGAATTAAAGCCCTGCTGTTTTGTTCTAAAAAGCTTTTTAAAAGTGTTCCCTTTTATCTATTTGAATCTATTACTTTTATTAGTTTTATTGTTCTTATTTTATGGAAAAACTTGTTGACCATTGGTTAGGTGAGGAACTAGTGCATTCCTCGTCATAGTATGTATAACCACATATTTTGTTGTAGCATAATGGTTTTCTTCCCCTGAAGCAGTATTCTTTGGTTCTTTTACAGGATTTAGGTTCCTAGTGAGAGACATTTTGACAATTCTTATGTTCATATGTTTCTATGAACTGCAACTTAATTACAGTCTTTCTAGAAAATCAGTGGATTTCATACAGGATGTTTTCTTTGAGCTTTCAATCTTCTGTAATTTCCAGCTGTCAATCAAAAAGAATAGAAGAATATTTTTTTTAGCTCTGTTTTATTTTAACACAGAGAACATAAGGTATCATGTAAGAAATAATGAGAGATCTAAAGGTTAAAGGCTGCAGTATTCCCATGCTGTCTAAAGATTACAAGGTAATGCCTGGGCGATGGCAGGCTAAGAAGGGGTAAAGTTAATGGACTGTGAGATTAAATTATGCATCTAGAGAGTGCTCAAGTTATTACTGACAGGTATTGATTTCAGAAATAATTGTTCCTTTTTAAAGGTGTTTCTTTATTTCTTGCTGAACTGATCAGCTCCCTGGAAGTGGTTGTTTAAGGGCATCAGCACACGAGTCACATTTTTCACATTAACAGTATTTGGGAAATGGTAGGTTTGCTATCGGACATATTTTGAGAAGATTATGCTAAATAAGCATTGAATTTCATGACTGATATCAAAAAGGCTGAATGGTCTCAAATCCATGGGATTATAGGATGCTCATTCAACTCTCTTTAGGGGGAAACTTTCAGTGTTTTTCATAAAATCATAGATATAGTGATGGAAAGTGATATATGAAGGCCAGCAGTATAACCCCTGGCTTGAAGTGGGATTGCTGCTAGTTTGATGTGAGTGTCTTTGTCTAGTCAAGCCTTCAAAACCTCCAAGGCTGAGATGCCATAGCACCCCTGTGGAACATATTTCAGAGCTGTACAACTTTCATTTCTTTGGGGGGAGGACTGCACAAAATCAATATGACCCATTTAAAAAGAGAGGACTATGTCTACTCTTCTTTTGCTTGTCTTGGATAGGTTCACTTTCTCACCTTATATATCTACCTTTCCAGTTAATTTACTTCCTTTTAGGTACAATTTGTGTTTTTTGAGCCTGCATTATTCCTACAAGAGGCACCACTACCTTTTAGCAAGGCTTTTGGGTTCATGAGCAATAGAGAAACTGGGCACCAGGTACAGATAACACAGATATTATCCTTGCCTCTGTGTCTGTGTTTTTTGAAAATGCAGAAATAAGAAATACAGAAGTCTTGCCCCATATGAAGATCTGCAGGGATGCTGACTCATATGCAGCAGGCAGAAAGACCCGCAGTAAACTTGCCTTTTCAATTCACCAAATTTTTGAGTTCCTATCGAGAAAGCAACAAAGATTTGCCCCCATGCTTTGAATTGCTTTGACCATTGGATGAGCCCATGGAAATGACTGTAGTACATGGTGCTTGTAGGGTACCCTCTAGTAGCATTCTCCTGAGTTGGTCTTGCGGGACAGGGTTTGTCTGTTCCAAAGGAGATTGCGTTCCAGCAGCTTGCAGGTCCCCTGGCATTAAAGGATGTGCTGGAAATCAGGGATACCTGTATGCTGTTCCTGTAGATAAACCAATGGTGGAGCATCCAGCTGATGCTGTGATACAGGGACCATGCAGATGGGTCTGTTGGTGCATCCACCATCACTGGTTTCCACTTGCTTGGGTCTTCCTCCTGAGGTACTTCCTCATCTCTGATTTAGGGGCTCACGTTCTCCCTCTGCATAAAACCACTGTCCCTTGTGTTTTCTCCTCTTTCTTCTCTTCTCCCTTGTGTTTTCTCCTCTTTCTTCTCTTCCCTGACTACTGGCATAGTTACATCTAGGTAATAACCTTCATCCCTGCATTGCTGCTGTGTTAGCAGTATGAGACAGAGCGAAGTGGCAGATCCCTGCTCTGCAAAGCACAATGCTGACTATTACTACCTGCTCCTGGGAGGATGCATCTGGACAGTGATGCAGTGGCCTGGCCATCTTCTCCTTTTTGCTTTGCATTCCCTGTGTTTCACAACAGACTTTTAATGAAAGTGCTTGTACAGCCCCTCTAGGCCACCTGATGGATTTTTCCCTCCCACTTCCTCAATTGTAATGTTTCTTCATGATCCTCCAAAGGCCCTTGCTGTGATGGCATCACTGAATTGGGATATCAGCATGGCCTTTTCAATGTACAAAACCAGGTGATTGACACGAGGTGGAAACCAGTGAGACAGGTAATACACCAGCTCTTTTGAACCCTTCTCAGCTCTGCCCGAGGAAAATAATCCCTCGGCTCTGTCAGACAGGGTGGAGACCGATGAAGCATGCATGAGTGAGCCTCTAAAGCGACTCACTGGAAACAGATGAGGAACAGCTAGGGTGGGAGTAAAGTGTGGCAGCTGTATTTACTCTAGCCTGCTCTCAGTATTAGTTTTATGACTTGAAATTACAGGGCAATACTGCTGTGAGGAAGAGACGTTTGAAAAGCAAAGCGGGACTCTTTTCAAAAACAGCTAACAGCAGGGGATATTCATTGCTCTGCGCCTCTGTGTTTGCTCTGAAGATAAATTAGATATGCTGAACCTCTCAGACTGAGGGACACAGCTGCATTTTTAATAATAATTTTACACAGAGATACACACTTATATATTAAAAAAGATATAAATATATATATATGTGCATATATATATGAACACGCATTGAAATCTTTGGTTCTCAAGAGCATTCCCACTGCAGAGTGACAGTGATGTAGAAAGGCATGTGAGGGCTCAAGGGCAAAATTCTCTACAATTAAGCTGTGCTAATAGTGCTGTCACCTCTCCTTTCCTCCAGCTTCCCCATTATGTTTTTATAGCTTTTCTGTTTCAGAAGTCAACCATGGTTGTACCTCCTGGTGATGAAAGACTCCGGGTAGATCTGACAAGTTCTGCTCTGAGAGAGGAGGCTGCAGGGTGTCTCACTGGAAGAAGATCTCTCCTCTCTCCAGGAAACTACTCCTGGAATAACATTATATACTGGTATTTTTGTGTATTAGTACATTCTTACCATACTTACATAAATGTGTCTGGAGTGGTTGTGTCCCTGTTCCCCCTGGAAATGGCCGTGCCCAGCCTCATCTGTGTGTGCCTCTTCTGCAAACTGCAGTCTGGCCCAGGGCACTTATGTTTTGCTGCCTGCTAAAACTTGCCCTGATAAGGTACTTAGGTTGCCAAATTGCATGGATTCAGGCAGCACAGACCAATTGGAAGAGGACAGCATTGTGTCCACCTCCAAGCACTGACATATTTACATGGACCTCTCCTTGGGAAGGTTCAGAGTGAAAAGTGTGGAGTGCAGAAAAGGGGACAGCTGGCAAAGTTCTTAGGAGGTTTCTAAATTACCATGTTTAAAACCACATATTTCAGAAGTTGAAAAGGCAGGGCCCTTTCAAATATTAAGGAAATATTGTGTTCAAAAAACTGCTACAGGTTTTGCTCCACGTGATAAAATATTTTCTTTCCTAGCATTTCTGAATCCATATTTGTGGAAAAAAATGATGAATTTCTAAGTAAAGCTTCTATCTGTATTTTCTCGGATGTAGTATAGGAATGTAAGCCCAAATATAAACTGGTCTAAATAATTTAAGTGTTTATCCAACGGCCTTTCAAAGATCCTATTGAAAGCTCTGCCGATTCAACTGTATACTGCTTTCCTATTACAAGCATCTTCTCAAGAAATTGAAATATTGAAACTATGTCAGAACTGGTTTGAATTTCAGTGGAAAAGACCTGAACAAATACTGTCTCAGCCAACCATCTCCTTTTGAGATTTACTATATGGCAATCTTTTCCATCAAGCAAAACCTCAGGAGTTTTCTGAAAACTTCTCTTCACTGGGTGCCATCCTGTCATTGTTCTTATTTTACAGGCAGAAAGCTGAGACAGAGCAGACAGGTGAATTGACCTCCCTAAAGCTATCTAGTAGGCAGTTGCAAGTTTGGAGCTCATCTCTCCCGTGTTGCCATACAAACTTTTATATTTTCATTCAAGATCCCATATAAAGGGTTGATGAAATCACGACCTGTATTGGTTTTCTCTCTGTTGGACATAATTGTTCTTTGGAAAGTGGTACGGATGATGAAAGCTTGGTAAGGGAAGAGAAGAGAGGCAGTTGCAAGAAACAAAAGAAAAATCAAGACTGTAGATAATTCTGAACCGGTGCTTGGGGAAGGAAGAGTTTAAGGCAAAACTTAAGAAGAATTCCTTGTCTTCCTCTTTAATTTACTAAAGGAGAGTGGTTGTTACACAAAGAGCAAGTCCAGTGAAGTTGGGTCGTTGTTTTTGGTATGTATTGTTGTGTTGAAACAGTCTGCTGCAACCTCTTACAAGAAGGCACAGTCTCAGCACGAGCCGTCTCCTTATATTAAATTGTAAGATTGTCTCTCCAGGAGTCTGTGCAGGGCTGGGTATGATGGTGTGCTTAAGACAAGCATGAAATGGGACAGCTTGCAGCTTTACATGGATTCCTCTTCTTATGAGAAGCAATTTTATTCTGGAATAAAGAATGTCAAGAGGAAAATGAGCACAAAAACAAACTCTGTGTCAAAGTTAAGCACTCACTAAAGTCAGTTACTCTCAAACTGCAACAATGCTAATAATCTGACTTGTTTTATCCTACTGATTTTTTACTGATTTTAGTGTCATTAATTCTGATTTATAGCACTAACTATACAGGGAATGGTATTATCAATTTGTAATATCATGCTGCTATCTGAATTTGCACCCATAATTATGTTTTTAGAAACAAGTTAGAGTTTCCTCTTGGAACGACAGTAAGATGTATTTAAGAGATAGCAATTGCACATCCCAACACAATTTATACCATTGAGAAGTGAATCAGCTTAGAAAAAAGCTAGAGAAGATCTATATCTCTTTTCATCCCTCACAACTCCCAGAGACAATTTTTCAAGTTCCAGCCAATGCTGAAAGCTTGATTGTTCTTTGTCTTTTCACATACCAAAATTCCTCACTTTTGTTCAGCATCACAAGGTTGAAACATGGTGCCCTGGAGCCTGATATTCTATCTGCCTTACAGAAATGCAGTGAATCTAATCTTACCTATTTTCCAGGTAATATCCTCTCTAGTTCCAGTAGAATTCAGGATCAGAGTAGAAGCAGATGAGACAGAAAGAAGTGTGAGCTGCAGATGTATGTGTGTATATTTGTATTAGCCATCACACAGCATGGGAGTTTATTCTGTGATAGTTGATGCTGATAGAGGGGTAGGTGGAGAGGGTATCCCAATTTCCCTTATATCGTCTGATAAATCTGTTCTGGAAAGGCTGTTCCCAGAGCATCCGAAATGAAACTGACTTCCCTAAACCTCAAACCACAATGTTATTGCTGGGAAAAAAAAAACCCTAAACTTTTACTGCTACTGTGATGATTTTCTTGAGGTTTTTTTTTGCTGGAAACAAATTTAAACAATGAATATTATGTGCTATCTTTCTTCCATTTCTTCTGTTATCATTCTTCTTTCCCAGAATTGCCCATCACTGGGCACCATTTACTATCTAGAAAAGTGTAAATGCTTAAAACTTTTGCGGAGTCTAGTCTTTAAAGACATTCTAGCATGAAAATATTTCAGTGAAGCAATCAATGTAATTTCTACCTCATCTGGTAGAAGAAAATTCTTTTCATCTTATTTAGTCTGGAAAAATTTGCAATGCGTATCACAGACAACTTTGCCTTAAGTCCAAATGCTATTGAGCTCCATCAGCAATAATCTCAAAAAAGTCAGCTCACAGTTATTTCTAAAGACAGAGAGACAGTTCATAGATGAAGATAGCTATCCCAAAGATTACAGATACTCAAATATCTTTACATAACCCCTATAGCCTAAGAGTTTGACATTTTCCAGAGGAGAATTTTTTTTTCTGCAGGTTTTCTGTCTGGTGGTGTGTTAATAGTCAGTGTGTGACTTATGAGTCCAGGACAATTTTTATCTCATGTGAATCTGTAGAGATTAGGAGGTCCTAAGCAGACAGGGTCTAGCAAATGAATGCACTTGCTTCTAGGAAAATTCAGCTGACTGGTGTTCTCCTGATTCCCCTTTAGCCAGCAGGAAGTGCAGCCCCTGCTTTGGTGACAAGAGTAGTTCTAAAACAATAAGACACATCTCTGTCCATCTCTGCCCACCCCAGGGCATGCAAGGTTGGAAAATGTCTGTGTGCACAGCCTGACTTTAGCCCATAGTCATGACAGTGGGTGGAGGTGTCAGGCAGCCACGTATAAGCCTCCTTGGCTCCTGCAGATGCAAACTGTGTTTCAGATTAAATAAGTTGTGGTGCGTATGTGGCCTATGGCTCACTATAAGCCAGGAAGACTTATGCTCTTTTACTGTCCTTACTGTTTGAAAGAAACCTGATGATTAGCCAATCCTTTTTTTGATGTTCACTTGTGGGGCACATATCAGCTCACAACAGGGACCTTCTGCATGTGCTTTTATCCCTTGGCTGATGCTCCAGGGATTCTGATCTGAATCTGTCTACATATAAAAGCAGGAAGGGAAGAGAGAGAGTGAGTCCCTAGCTCCCATCACAGATGGCTGATAATTAGTGTACTGCTTCCATCTCCTTAAAAACACAGCAAAGATAGTTTTCTAGTGACAATGTGATGACTTCAAGCTGTTTTGCATCTCAGTAATACTCTTGGAAAAACACAGAAAGAGTCTCTATCTCTGAACAAAAATAAACACTTGAAAGTTTATTTTTACTTATTTACATTGGGTCAAATATTGAATGTCCTTCAAATGTATTGGAAATTAAATAGGAAATTCTGTCTGAGTGGTACCTGCAGACTTATGGAAGTGGAGCTATTTTTGGAATAACTTCCAAAACCTTTCAAACATGTACTTCATAATAGATTTTAAGAATAAGTATACGTTAAACCGAAAGGTGTAGGTGGCTGAACCATCACCCCATTTCAGTTTCTGGTTTAACCAACTGGTCTTAACACAAATCTGTGCTCTCAGTCAGGAACCACGTTCTTACTGTGGTGTCTCCTCATTCAGCTGGTTCAGCCCCATGGCTCCAGGTGTGCACAGCAACCCTCGTGAGTACAGCACTGCTACTCGCAGGCAATGCAGTGCGTGTGTGCAAGCTTCTAATGAATCAAATATCTTTGCCACCTAAAAAACTTCCCAAACAAATGAAGATTCCCAAATACCCTGTGATTTACAAACTTTTGTTGATAACACTGAATTTTCCAGGGAGGCAGGACATAGAACCCCACTCCACGGAGCTCTGCTTTCCCTTGCAGGGTCAATCTTGGTCACCCCTCCAGCCACCTCTTCTGTTCATCATCTCTCCTCATGTTTTAAATGACAACTTTTATTAATTTTTATGTCTCACATTCTTGATTATGTTTCTGCTCAAGAGAGATGGCAACCTTCTATCACCACCAGTAGCTCTGATGAACGGTGAGGCTGAGGCCAGACCCTGTATGATGCCTATAGCAGTTTTGGACTTTTATCTTAAACCAGCATCTCACTGTTGGGAATTATTCCTATTCCTCACTGATTGCTGCTGTTCATTTGAAGAAGTTAAACAAAACAGTGTAATTGCTAAAATGAAAATGCTGTTAACAGAGTCTTCAGTACGCTCAAGGATCATCCAGATGCTGCTGCCACTCTAAGTAAAATCTGAATTTTGCCGTGAAACGTCAATTTTAGTTAAGTGTCTGCAGGACAGATTCTTACTTCACATCTATTGGGAGATCAGCTAGTGCTGAGTGAGATCAAAAGCTGGCGGCCTGTTTGCCCTCAGTGAAGATGAGATGAAAAATAATCAGACTATGCTTTTTCTGGGTTCCGTGCATGAATCTTGCAATCTCAATGCTGAGCAGACAACACAAAACAAAGTCTGACTGCATCTGGAGCAGGCCTGGATATGACATTGCTTCTGAAAGATCATTTGTGTGCCTTTGCCTTATGTCTCTGGGTTTAATGCATTTCCTCAACAATCCAAAAAGGCCTGTACTGAGGGTCAATCAATATGCTTTGACCCTGTTGTCGTGGTTTAAGTCCAGATGGAAAAAAAAGTACCATGAAGCTGCTCGCTCA